>CM059837.1:9408078-10608078 GCA_030444775.1 Atalantia buxifolia
ATTGAGCTTTAAATTCGTTCTTATTTCGTCTATTCACACATTGAGCTTAGATTTGTAATCATATATTTTGTGTGAGAGAAAAGCACTTTTGTAATCTTTGTTTTAAGTGATTGTAAGTGTTGGGATACACTTGGGTTAAGAGATTGGGGATAATCTCTTGGTGTAAAGGTTGATTAACACCTGTAAACTCAATTGTAAGAGTTCTTGAAGCCTTGGAGGCGTGGACGTAGGCAAAGTTGGCCAAACCGCGTAAAAATATCTGTATTTGAATCTCTCTTCTCTTACCTTTTACATTTTGGTTGATTTATTTATTACTGTCTTCAAATCGTTTAAGATTTACATTAAGTTTTGTTCAAAGCACTGCATAATTTTTAGAAACCCAATTCACAGTCTTCTTGGGTTGCTTAGATAGTATTTCACTTGGTATCAAAGCGAGATTCTCTTGTTAGGACTTAATCATCTAAAGTAAAAGATCAATGGCAACCCAAAATGACTTAACCTTTAGGGAAGGAAAATCCACAACTAGGCCACCATTCTTTGATGGTAATGACTAGCCATATTAGAAAACTAGGATGAGAATTTATTTGCAAGCCTTAGATTACGAAATTTGAGAACTTGTTTGTGATGGTTCATTCATGCCTATGACTAAAAATGAAGTAGGAGGTGATATCCTAAAACCTTCAAGTCAATAAAGTGAGTTAGAAAAGAAAAAAAGATGTCTTTAAACTCCAAGACAATGAATGCTCTGTTTTGCGCTCTTGATAAGAAAAAAATTTCATAGAGTATCTAGTTGTGAGAGCACCCAAGAAATATGGAATAAACTTAAGCTGGTCTAAGAAGGGACAAATCAAGTTAAAGAGTCTAAAATCAGTAGGTACACTCGTTAATATGAATTGTTCCAAATAAAACAAAATGAAAGTATGCATTGTATGTATACACGATTTACAGACATAATGAACACCTGAGGAGCCTTAGGAAAAACTTTTTCGAATAGCAAGAAAGTGAAGAAAATCATTAGGTCAGCCATTGAAGAAGCCAAAACTTTAACTACTTTACCTATTGATGATTTAATTGGGTTTCTCATTTCATATGAAGAAGAATTGGCAGCAGAAAAAAGACATGAAGAGAAGAAGAAAAGCATTGCTCTCAAAGCTTCAAAACATGAGAGTGATGAGGAAAATGAGCTGGATGATGAAGAGATGACTATGCTGACTAGGAGATTTAGAAAATTGTACAAGAAAACTAGTAAGCGGAGAAAGTTCAGAAACTTCAAGAACCAAAATGAGAAAAAGAAGCTAATCACTTGCTATGAATGTAAAAAGGCAGGACACATACAATCTGAATGTCCTTTTCTCAACAAGCTCAATAAGAAAACAATGATAGCCACATCGGATGATAGCAATAAGGAAATGGGTGATGATTAAGAGCATTAAGAAATGACAAATCTAGCTCTCATGGCAATCAGGTAACAATCATTTGATGAACTTGATGAGGTAAGTGATTTTCCAACATATGATGAGTTATATAATGCTTTTAAAGAATTGCATGATGAGTGGATAAAAATTGGTAAAAAGAATGCATGCCTTAAAACAAAAATGCTAGAACTTATAAATAAAAAGGATGCCTTAAAAAAATGCAATAATTCATTGAATGAGAAGATAAAGGAATTAGATTTAGACAATAAAATATTGCATGATAGGATTGTATCTCTTAAAAGTAAACAAAATGCTTCATATAAGCATGAAAAATTATATGTTGATGAATTAATAAAAGAGAATGAAGTGCTTAAAAAGAAGAATAATGAGCTAAATGAAATTGTGCTAAAATTCACAAACGGGCAAAAGATGTTGGATAACTTGCTTAACTCACAAAAATGTATGTTTGACAAAGGAGATATTGGATATAAGCCAAATTTAAAGCAAAAGTATTATAACAATTATTTTGTGAACAATACCTCATTAATAATCAAGCTGTGTGTCATTATTGTAATCAAGATGGTCACACAAAAAATAAATGTCTAGTGAAAAGAAATGCATATTATGGTATGAAATGTGTTTGGGTTCTAAAAGGAACCACTACTAACATTCAAGGACCCAAGAATTTTTGGGTACCTAAAACTTAGAAACTCTTTCTACAGGGATCAAAGAAAAAGAAAAATAAGTGGTACTTGGACAACGGATGTTCAAGACATATGATAGGGAATTACACTTGGTTTTCAAGTTTTACCAAGATCGAGAAAGGTGGAAACGTTTCTTTTGTAGATAATTCAAAAGGAAAAATCATTGGTATTGACAATGTCAGTAATGTATCCTCTACTCTTATTGACAATATGTGTTTGGTTGAACACTTGAAACACAATTTGCCTAGCATTAGTCAATTGTGTGATAAGAGTTATAAAGTTTTTTTTGATAAGACTAGATGTGTTATTGAGAATGCATGTGATGACAAGATTTTGTTTGTAGGAAATCGACGTGTTAATGTTTATACCATTGATATAGATTGTACATGTACACATGATAAATGTTTTTCCACATTGCATGATGATGGTTCGTTATGACATAGAAGACTAGGACATGCAAGCATGGATTTAATTTTAAAGATTTCCAAAGACGATTTAGTTAAAGGTCTTCCAAAAATAAAATATCAAAAAGATATAATTTGTAAAGCATGCCAATTTGGTAAATAAATCAAAACCTCTTTTAAAAGGAAAAATCATATTTCTACTTCCAAACCTCTTCAATTATTTCATATAGATTTATTTGGACCTTCAAGATATGCTAGCTTAAGTGGCAAGTATTATGCTTTTGTAATTGTTAATGATTTTTCAAGATATACATGGGTATAATTCTTAGCTAATAAAGATGATGCTCTTGATGCATTTAAAGTGTTTTGTAAGAAAATTTAAAATGAAAAATGGTATGGTATTGTATGCATTAGGAGTGATCATGGATAAGAGTTTAAAAATCATGTATTTGAAACATTTTGCAATAATTTCGGCATTGTGCATCAATTTTCATCACTTAGAACTCTGCAACAAAATGGAGTTATTGAGAAAAGAATAGGTCGATTCTATAAATGGCTGGGACCATGTTGCATGAAAATTATTTGCCTAAGTATTTTTAGGCAGAGGCCGTCAACACCGCTTGTTATGTTTTAAATCGTGTGTTGATTAGATCTCATCGCAATAAAACTCCATATGAGCTTTAGAAAGATAGAAAACTCAACATTGGTTATTTCAAAGTTTTTGGATACAAATGTTTTATTTTGAACACAAATGATAATCTTGGTAAATTTGATCCAAAATCTGATGTTGGCATCTTTCTTTGGTATTCAAACTCAAGCAAAGCTTATAGAGTTTATAATAAAAGAACTCTAGTTGTGGAAAATCTATGCATGTTATAAATCTAACCTCTTCTTTGCGGAGAAAGTTGTTGTTGATAATGATGTAGATGATGAACTACAATAAGAGTCATCAAAGGATAATTAAAATGATGCACCACATGAAAATCAAGAGGAGCAATATGAAGAAACAAATGCAGAGCAGAATGAAAGTACTTCTCAATCACTCCCCAAGGAATGGAGGCATGTTTCTTCTCATCCTAAAAATTTGATTTTAGGAGATCCCTCACGAGGTGTGACAACTAGATTATCATTTAGGAATACTTGTGAGCATGCTGCATTCATATCTCAAATTGAATTGAAATCCTTTGCGAATGCGAAAAATAATGAACCTTGGATTATGGCAATGCAAGAGAAGTTAAATCAATTTGAGAGAAACAATATATGGGAATTAGTTCATAAACTGGAACATTAATCCATTATAGGTACTAAATGGGTATTTAAAAACAAAATGGATGAATCTGGTGTGGTTGTAAGGAATAAAGCTAGATTAGTGGTTCACGGTTACAAACAAGAAGAGAAAATTGATTTTGATGAAACATTTACACTTGTAGCTAGACTAGAATCCATTAGAATGCTCTTAGTATTTGAATGTCATAAGGATTTCATTTTATTTCAAATAGATGTCAAAAGTGTTTTCTTAAATGGTTATATTATGAAAGAAGTTTATGTGAAACAACTCCCTAGTTTTAAAAATGAAAAGTTTCTAAATCATGTTTATAAGTTGTCAAAAGCATTGTATGGATTAAAGAAAGCACCTAGAGCATGGTGTGATAGGCTTAAGAATTTCTTTTGAATAACGGTTTTTCGATGGATAAAGTGGATACTACTCTCTTTGTTAAGCATAAGAATTAATACATACTCATTGTTCAAATTTATGTTGATGATATTATTTTTTGTTCCACTAATGAATTGTTGTGTAAAGAATTTTAATCATTTATGAGTAAAGAACTTGAAATGAGTATGATGGAAGAGTTGAAGTACTTCCTTGGGCCGTATATAAAATAAAATGAGAAAGGAATTTTCATAAATCAAGCAAATTATGTAAAAAAACGTACTCAAGAGATTTGACATTATAACTCAAAAACCAAGAGCACTCCAATGAGCACAACAACCAAGCTTGACAAAGATGAAAAATGTAAAGAAGTTGATATCAAAATATATCGAGGTATGATCAGTTCTTTACTTTACTTAACCGCAAGTAAACCTGATATCATGTTTAGTGTATGTTTGTGTGTAAGATTTCAATCATGTCCCAAGGAATCTCATTTGTTTGCTATAAACAGAATTTTCCGTCATTTGAGTGGAACCATAAATCTTGGACTTTTTTATCCTAGAGAAACTCATATAGATTTAACTTGTTACTTGGATGTGGATTTTACCGGTTACAAAGTCAATAGAAAAAGTACTAGTAGAACTTGTCATTTACTAGGTCATTCACTTATTTCATGGTTTAGTAAGAAACAAAATTTGGTTGCACTCTCAACCACTGAGGCTAAATACATTGCCACAGATAGCTGCTGTGCATAAGCTCTGTGGATGAAACAAACACTGAAGAGACTATGACATTAATCTTGAACAAATTCCTATCAAGTGTGATAACACTAGTGCTATAAATCTATCAAAGAATCCCATTCAGCACTCTAGAACCAAGCATACAGAAATTAGACATCATTTCTTAATAGATCATGTTCAAAAGGGGGATATTGCATTAGAGTTTATTTCTGTGGAAAACAACTTGCCGATATTTTTATAAAACCTCTTTTTGATGATCATTTTTTCAAAAATTCAGCATGAACTTGGGTGATGAAATTTTGGAACAATGAAATGATCTTGGAATGTATTATTTGTTAGCAAAAAATGAAAAAAATATGCGAAATTATAGATAAAATAAACGAATAATTGTTTCTCAACAAATGGTGTACCATTTAAATCCAGAAACTAGGATATGATATCTGCAAATTATCGACAAACTGTTTGTTGAAAACAGTAAACCGATTAAAAATAGAGAGCCCACTGGAATCTACTCCTTCACCGTTAATGACTACCTGTTAACCGTTTTCTATTAAATGCTCTTTGGAATTTATCGGCTCGCCGGTTACAGAAAAGGGCTTGCCGTTTTCGTGTGATATAAAATGTTCCCAAGTTTTCTTCTTCATCTTCATTTAGCCTCTCACCGTTTTCTCCATAACCTCGAAACTCAAGCTTTCTCATCCTTCAATCCTTCATTTTTCTTGAGTTTTACTGCCAAATTACTCTGATAGAAACATTTCTAAACATCATTAAACTACTTTTACCGATCCAAAACAACAAATCAAGCCCTAAATCACATATTCCCAAATTGAAACCCTAAGGGAAGCCGATCGGTTCTCTTCGATTTTGGCTGAATCTTTGTCATTTTTTGACCAAATTGAGCCTCCCAATCACTTCCTCAACTCGCTCTTAACTTTTTAATCGGTTTAATTTTCTCTTTTTTTATCGTTTTCAAAATTTCCCCACTTTCTACAATGTATCCATGTCTGACTTGTCACACCGTACTCGGAAGAGAAAAGCTACTCCCAGTAGAACTCTTACACCACCACGAGATACATTTGAATTTAAAAGAATTCATTTCCCCACATCCGCATTAACCAAGCGCTTCGAAGACCGCTTCATGGGACAAAAGGTACTTGACTCTTATTATATGGATTTAAAACATTTTAAAGAGTTAATTGTATACGATAGAAGTGTTAGAAACATGCTACTACCTTGGGAATGAGGTATAGATTTTGATGATCGAGTATATCCTAATATAGTATGTGTTTTCTACTCAAATATGGAAATTTTCGCAACTAGATTAGATAGGATAGTTACTCATGTTGGAGGTGTTCCCATTGAATTTGATGTTGAGGACTTAAACAATATCCTAGGAATTTCGAATGTTGGTCATAAGATTTATATGTTTAGGAAAGCCCTTTCGTTTGCCAACTTTGCTCATAATGTTGGTGTTCGAAATATTTGTCAGCGTCGGGATCCTACTAGTAACATTTGTGCCCTTCTTTTCCGGTCACAATTATTGCCTATGCAAGTTCGAATCCTTCACATTATTTTGTAGCATATTATTACTCCAGGAAGGGTCATTTAGATGAGGTAACGAGGTTTGATGTAGCATTATTGGACAATTTTATTACGGGGCGACCTATTAAACTTGGGTATGTCATTTTGCGACACATGCTGAGTACCCCTATGGTTAACCACCGCTTGCTCCCATATGGCAGTATCATCTCTAAGATATTGCGGCACTTCCAAGCGCCTATTCAGGATGTCATTTATAATGAGACTAAATAGATTGGTCGAGAAGCAATGACGAGCATTGGCTTTTCTCGGAAGAATGGTGAATGGATCAAGACTAGAATCGGGACACTCTTGTGGCTTCGGAAGATGATTGCATGCTTATTGATATTTATTCTCCTGATCAGCTTCCTGATTTTAGGCTGGGAGCTCACCCTCCACCTCCTTGTCATTGGTTTGTACCTCAACCTCCAGCCGATTCTGACACTGAGGAGCGTAAGATGGATACTAATCATTCTTCAGCTTCGGAGCAGCCTCCAGCTCCAGAGTAGACACCATCTTCGGACACTCTGCAGAAGTTGGTTGATGATGTTCCTAGATATTTCGAGCAGCAGTAGCGGATCCTCGACAAAATGGATACCCTCTTCATGCACTAGCAGTAGCTCTAATCCTAATTTCAGACCTTTCAACAACAGAGTATAGACCAGCAGCTTGAACTCACTGCTGGACAACGCCACCTCGTTCGCTATTTTGGATATGACCCTAACAGTTCATCTTTGCAGCCTCCCTCTTAGTTTCTGACCTTGTATTTTCGCATATATATTTCACGTTATGTTTATATGTGTGTTTTGAAATTTATATATTTATGTTGGATTGCATAACTATTTCTTGATGATTTTGATGATGGATGGTTATATGTGTGTGGATTGATGAATTGCGGGAATTGTTGGTTTGTGAAATTCATTTAAGCTTATATGGAAGTGTTTTAACCGTGTTTTGTATTTGAGGATATGTTCATTTTAAATGGAGACTCTGCCGAAATTTTTGATCACATAAAATGGGTAATATCTTTATTTTGCTAATCATTTTCATACTATTCTATCTTTTCTTTTTGATGATGAAGGGGGAGATAAATATGAGATGTCTTAAAAAATTTTAATAATATGTTTTGAATGATTTGTTCATTGAAAAATTTTATATTGGCTAAAATTTTTTTCTGGTTAAAAATTTGATTGGCCATACATTTAGGGGGAGCATACATTTAGGAGGAGTAAAAATATTGGAAAAGTTTGTCATCTTCAAAAAGGGGGGAGAATGTTAACATGTATATATTCATTATATTGATTTTGATGATAACAAACTTTATATGTTTTGTATTAAAAAGTTGGAGTTTTTCATTAATAAACATTTTCTTAAAAGTCGTTCAATATTTCTAAATGAATTCATAAAATATGGATAATTGTTAAACTTAATAGGAAAAATCATTCCCTCAGAAATTATGTTAAAATTGTGATTCTGGAAATAACCAGTGAACCGTTAACATTGAAACAGTTAACCGATAATTTCCAGAGAGGGATAAATCGTTAAGCTTGAACCGATTAGGAAAAATAGATAAGGCAAATGAGTTTTGCAGGTTACTAGAATTAAACGGTGAACTGTTTATATAAAACGACTAACCAATAATGTCCAAAATGGAATTTTGTGCTAACCTTGAACCGTTTAGCAAAAACAGGTAAGCTTATTTTGTTTTGTAGGTTACTGGAAATAAGCAGCGAACCGTTAACTTCAAACGGTTAACCGATAATTTTCAGAATGTCATTCTATGTTAACCTTTAACCGTTTAACCAAAATTTATTTTGCAGGTCTCTGGAAATTAATGGTGATCCAATTTTAGGCAAAAAGTCAATAACGGTTATTTTTCAGCTCCACCTATAAATGAACTTAATCAAATTCAAACAAAGGTTGATCACAACGTTATCATTGAGCTTGTAAATGAGAATACACCATTCATTGAGCTTTAAATTCATTCTTATTTCATCTATTCATACATTGAGCTTAGATTTGTAATCATATATTTTGTGTGAGAGAAAAACACTTTTGTAATCTTTGTTTTGAGTGATTGTAAGTGTTGGGATACACTTGGGTTAAGAAATTGGGGATAATCTCTTGGTGTAAAGGTTGATTGACACCTTTGAAGTCAATTGTAAGAGTTCGTGAAGCCTTGGAGGCTTGACTAGTGGAATCCTCAAGCCTGGTGAGCTTTGAGGCATGGACGTAGGCAAGGTTGGCCGAATCACGTAAAAATATCTTTGTTTAAATCTCTCTTCCCTTACATTTTACATTTTGGTTGATTTATTTATTATTGTTTTAAAATCGTTTAAGATTTACATTAAGTTTTGTTCAAAACATTGCATACTTTTTAGAAACCCAATTCACCTCTCTCTTAGGTTGCTTAGATAGTATTTCAAAGCTATGATATATAGAATTCAAATTAGAATCTTTAAAGTTTATAACCTTACATGTTCAAGTGTATGTTGAGCAAGATTAGTTGTTGATATCATTACCCAAGCAGCAAAGGAACCCAATTCAAGGCTTACACCCAACTTATCATTACACTAAATTTTATTCCCACCTGTTAGTATTTGGGCTAGGCACAAAAATTTTGTTAATAGTTGAGCTATGATATATAGGATTCAAATTAGAATCTTTAAAGTTTAGAATCTTATTTGTTCAATTGTATGTTGAGCAAGATTAGTTGTTGATATCATTACTCCAACGGCGAAGGAATCCAATTCAAGGCTTATCATTGCACTAAATTTATCCTTGCAATTTATCACTACACTGAATTTTATTCCCATCTGTTAATGTTTGGCCTGGGCACATATATTATTTTTGTTCTTATTTTTTTTCGAATTTTTACAGAGTGCTCTTGTTTTAATGCTTTTTTTTTTCATTTTTGTACTTTTTTTTTTGTAGTTTCAGCATTCAATTAATCACAATATCATTTAGCACAAGTGAAATTCGAAACTCGCTACAACTATGTAATAGATGCGGTAATCAGATAGATTTATTAACGTCACGTACAACAAAGAATCCAAATTACAAATTTTGGCTTTGTAAAGGATATAAGAACTTTCAATGGGTAAAAGATTGTAAACCTAGTGAGAGAAAATTGATTGGTTAGTGGAGGAGATTAGGAAGTTGGCATTTGAGATTGAATGTTTGTTCGTTAAATTTTAATTATTTCATAAATAACTTGAGCATATGCAAGAATGTGAAATGCAAAGGGGATTGTATGACGACAAACTTTGAAGAAGACAGACACCAAGATATGATTATATTAAAATACTTGAGATTGTTGTGCTATGTTTTTTATTCAAGTGTTATTTTTAAGTTGTTTTAATTTATACTATGTAACAAGAAAAGACTAGTAGACATGTAATAACTTTTTCTTTCAAAATATAAGTTTATGAGTTATTTCGCTTTATTATGTTAGAAATTATATTTAAATTGTTGTTACAACAACATAAATATAAACTGCATTTATAGATATTAATTAACTACATTCAACAACTGAATATTCCGTTTGTATTCAAACAATGACAAAAACAAAATAATGCATCAAAACATAAGCTAACTTTGATCATGTGCTTGGATCATTAGCCGAAAACTTCGTACGATTGGTATCCTTTTAATCTTGTTGTCGTAATTGTTGGAAATTTACATGATGAACTCCTCCATAATTTATCCAAGGCTGATAGTAAAGGAGAAAAAGGCATGTTGTGGGAGTGCCTGTAAAAAAAAGAACACAAATTATTAAACAAATAACAATGAAACAACACTGACAACAAGTAGATCCGAAAAAAAAATTACCATAGCCATATTGCTCTATTGTGTTGGGATTATAGTAGCTGCCTGAGAAGATAAATCATCTACTTTTGAGTCCTACGAAAGTAAGCAAAAAATATTAAAATTTTGTATTAAATTAATTAAAAATAAATGTGATAAATTAATATAAATGACTTTGATGTAATAGAATTACCTCTACAGTTGTACTTAATGAAGTGTTGTTTGACTTCTGTTTTGACTTTTTAAATTGCTTTTGCTTTCTTTGAGAAGGTGGACAACCTTTACAATAAGATACTACTGGATCTTATATTATTTCTATACAACTTCCCGCCTCACTAACAACAGTTGTATCTTCACTTTCACGCGAACATTGAGAGATACATCATTTAGGACTTTTCCGATCCAAGCCAAAACACTTTTATGACTTTCTTCATTGTTTGAAGCTACATCAACAACATCATAAAAAGCAACACAATTTTCTTTATATTGCTGATGTTCAATGCTCGAACTTCTTACATCATAACTGACTTTCACTCAACTGTAGCATATCCCCACATCTTTCCTCTATTTTCGTATGATATAATTCTCAGGAAGTAATGTTATACAGTTATGTATCAACACTGCAATCACGAGTCTGCAAACAAGTCCTTTATATTCAAACATTGAACACGCACAACAAATTTCTTCGTCATTTTTTTTAAAAATAACTTTAAAAGTCTTCTCTTTACTTTTTCCATCATTTTTTTCGACTTCATATTCTGATCTCCTATAACTGAACACCTCACAATTCATCTTATCCATTAGCTCCTGTTGAATTCTTAAAACTTAAAAATAATGTATATTTCTTTAACTTGTTTTTCCATTACAAAACTGGTATGACATGGCATCTGTTGGCTGAAGCACCTAGCATCTGCTTGCCATTCTTTTTCAATTTTACTTTCCATTGCTTTCTCATATTTCTCCACAAATTGCTTTAAAGTTGTTTTGAGTTAACATACCTATTAAAGAAAGCATTGATAAACGTTGAGTAGTTGACATATGAGTGGTTGACATGCCAATCTAAAAAGTAGTTTTAACGAAACATGGAGCCCAACAATATCTTTCCTTATACAAGCCATTTAACCACTGATTATCACCAAGATCATTTTTATCTAACATATCATGGCAAGCTTTCTCAAAGCCAATAGGAATCTATGAATCATAAACAAGAGAATGCAATGAAACTCTAATGGCATGATATTCTGTATACCTTCTAACTTCTCAAGTACCTTCTTCAGAATATGCCACAAACACCATCAATGTGTAGTATTTTGAAAAACAATCTCAATTACATTTTTCATCGCTTTGTCTTGATCTGTGATGATTCCAGGGGGAGGAGAGCTGAACAAACATGATAACCATATGTCAAATAACCATGTAAATATCTCAGTGTCCTCATACGAAATCAATACATATATTAACAAAATAGAATGACCGTGATGATTAACTCTAAATGGAGAAAAAGACATCCATCATTTTTTGCTTCCATTTTTGTAAAATATTTCTGAATTGCAACAATATCCCTTTCTCCAAACCTTAATCGCCTCACTTTGTCAACATGATTTCTAGCATATCTTTTTAAGAATAAGACATTTTCAAAGCCACCAACCTAAAAAACAATAGACTTGAAACTTTAAGCCATTTTAATTCCTGCTTCGTCATTTATTTTAAGTTGTTATTTTACACAATGACTAATGGTAAGGTTGCATCGATAATACCTACTCTTGCTTGGACTTACGACATGGTTGCGTTCAAGGTACAAATTTCCAATTACCTATTTTCCTCTGACAAAATCCAAACGTCCTCTAATTTTAGCATTACATCCAATTTTCTAGTTAGGTTGAAGCTGCAAAACATGATTGGATTTGCTTTTTGACTTGCCATTTTGCCCACAAGTAAATGTTACATATCTCATACTCTCATCATCCCCATTTTTACAAGATCTCCGCATCACTGGAAATAGGAATAGCAATCAGTCGGACCTAAATTTATTTTTGCACTATTTTGTCAATATCTTCTAATTTTATGACATATCTTAATTTCAGTCATATTACTTTACAATTTTTGTTGTGTTTCTAGTTACAATACCATGAATATAAAATAAAATAAACATTTTTTCTAATTTAAAATAATTCTCAACACAATATGCAAAATATATGATATAATTAATTACAAAATAATTCACAAAACAACCAAATTAATAGGAATAATTTTTTACAATTCAATTCCACAACACAATGCAATTAAATTTAAAACACATGATTCAATTATACAACCATTTATTCCACACATAATTCAATTCCATAAGGACCATAACCATTTTGTTTAGGGTTGGGTTGGCTTAAGGTCGACCCTGATCCAAAAATTGTTTGAGCCTAAAAATTTTGGCCCAAGCCTGGCTCGAAGCCTAAATATTCAGGTCAAAGCTCTAAAAATTACGGTCAGGTCAGTCGGGGCAAAATTAGGATCGAGTCAAATTGCTATTCTTAATTGGAAACTCCTCTTGTTGGCCATAAGCTTTATAATATTCAAACATTTCATTTGGACTATTAAAACACATCCCAACCTCAGGCTCAACAACTTTTTCCACCAAATTTTCATTATTTCCTTCAAATTCAGCCTCCTGGAAATCTTGCAATTCCTCTACTTCATCAACCTCATTCATTATTACTGCAATTATAATAATTCAGAATATTATTAATTAGTTATCCCAAATTCATTAAATTTATAAACAATAATATAGAAACAAATGCTAATATAGATACAAATGCTCACAATTCAGCTCACAAATCGAAATAAAACAACTCAAGATTCATTAAATTTAGAAACAAATTTAGAATATTATTAATTAATTATCCCAAATTCATTAAATTTAGGAACAATATTATATAAACAAATCTTTACCGTTCGAAATGAGACAAGTCAAGATTCAATTCAAAATGAACCAACTCAAATTCAAGTAAACGCTGAGGAACTAATACGTTATCTTATGCCAAAGCCCACGTACAAATTGAAACTAACTTTGAAGAACTAGTTGAAGTTTTGCAATTTAGGGGTTATGTACTCAACTTTGAGGAACCAGTTGGGGTTTTGCAATTTAAGGGTTATGTACTTAGGGTTTTGTAGTTGGAGTGTTGTGGTTAAAGGAAATCGAAGGAGAAAGCATATGCTCGCACTCGACACAACGCTCAAATTAAAAAAATTCATTATTAGACGATGTCGTGTGCTTGAATTGGATTGAAAGAGAATGGAAAATGGTTTACACAGCGCTAGCGCTCAAATTAAAAAATTTCAAGATCAAAACGACGTCATTTTTGTGAGACTTTTGGGGTTTGACCTAGGGCAAACATTAGTACTGTTCATGGAAAGTGCTGTTTTCTTATTCTTTTACTCCTTGCATATATGAGATACTTGAACGTATTATAGCAAAGGTTCTATTTTATTTCTTTAACCCTATCTATTAAACTTCAAAAAAGGTTAACAATAATAAAGGAAAGTAAAAGGAATTATAACATTATTAGAGTGTTAATTGATTATTTTATATTTTTCTCTTACATCATAATAGTGTTCTTTTAATTTCTCCTCCTGATTAATTTTCTATTTAAATAAGAGTGTCCTTAAATTTTTGAATCAAATAATTTCACAAAAATGCTTCATTGTATTTAATTTCTCCTCCTCCTATTATTATTATTATTATTATTATTATTATTATTATTATTATGATGATGATGATGATGATGATGATGATCATCATCATCATCATCGTCATCATCATCATCATCATCTCAATATCGCTTTATTTTTTGAGTTGAGTTAAATATTTTATATCCATTGTCACCGAGTTTATGGAATTAGTTGACTTTATTATTAATTAAATAGCATAGAATTTTTATGGCCTGATCAATTATTATTATTGAGAAATTATCAGTCATATGTCTTTAAATTGTCCTATTATCAAAATTCATACAATATTTTTTAAGTTGCATCATTCATCCATCTTAAATTTAGAATATGTATTATTCATCTACCAAATCAATAGATTCCATTAGAAAATTAACGAAATTGTAGGAAATTAGACATTTTGCCCTTAAAACTTAATTTAACGTAAAAAGACTTAGGGAAACTATTAATTATAAACCATACATTTATCATATTATAAAAAATACTACAAAAGTTTAAATTTGTTTGATTTTCTACTTTAAGTTTATAATTTATATCAATCGTCCAAAAAAAATTAACATCATTAGAATGTTTGATAAAATTTGTATAAAATAACCATTGTACCATTAGATACAAGGGTATTTTTGACTTTGCATTGTAAATAATAAAACAAAATTTAGCCTTTTCTATTTTTATGAAATTGAATTTAATGATTGGATTGATGGAGTACTCGTTTATGAATTAGTGTTTAGGATAATTCATGGATTTAGTTTGATTATGTAAATTTGTGAAGATATATTGAGAAAAAAGAATAATGTTTTAAGTATATTTAATTAAATATTAGTTATAGAAAATAGTTTTTTTATTTTATATTTTATATTTAGCATGTTAAAATATCTAAATTATCAGCCGATTGATACAAATTACAAATTTAGAGTAAAAAATCAAATAGACTCAAATTTTTGTAATATTTTTTAATAAAAAGATAAATTTAAAGTGGATGGCTGATAATTTCTCTTTCATTTTTTGTTTAGCTTGTTAAATATTTAAATTATCCTGGTGATATTATTACTTTTTAATAGAAAATAACGATTTGGTAGGTCAATGACATAGATCGTAAATTTGGGGTAAATGAAGAATACAAATTAAAAATATTGTAATAATTTTTATAACATAATAATTTAAGAATATATTACTCATAATTTCCCTAATATATAAAATGCCACAATAATTTACCTTTTTTTTTGTTTTTTACGCAATCGAGTAATGAGTGAGTTGAAAGCATCATATTTTTATTATTATTTTAATTCGAACTTTTATTTTTATTTTTATTTTTAATAAAATAATAATAATAATTTGAATTTAAAATGTAAAATGATTACGATTTTGAGGAAATTACTTAGTACAATGAATAACCATCGTGTTCAGGGCAGCATCATCATCAGTATCCCACTTCAACTGCCGAACGCCATTTCCCAACAACTACATCATTTTCTTCCCAGCAAATACTGTTGCACTCCCAGTCCCAGGTTCCCATTTTTCTTCTTCTCTCTCATTTCTCTTTCTCTTTCTCTTTCCCCATTGCTTTGTAATGTCTTTTGCTGCATCTTTTTTTTATCTGTTGATACAATTCTTTTATATATATATATATTGCAGGGTTTGGAATAGGTGCCGCAGTGCTCAAAACAAAATGGAAAATCAAGACCTCTCAAAATTTACAGTAACGGGTGATCCACAATCGTTGCAGAATAAAATTTCTCAAATTCGCATGGCGGGTCCCTCTAAACTCCAGGTTCTATTCCTGCTTTTAACTTTTAATTTTACACAAACAAAAAAATATATAATATTTTTAAATATAGAAAGAATTTTTTTTTAATTATCGTGAATATCAGGTGATTGCAGATTTTGATGGAACCTTGACGCGATATTTCATCAATGCCAGTCGAGGGCACAGTATGTTTTTTGTAGCTTATGTGGGCTAATAGTAATTTTTTCAAATAAAGTAAAATTTTCAGTTTCTTATTAGAAACTCCACAGGCAGTCATGGTCTTTTGCAGCAAGGAAATCCAGGGTATGATGCCAAGAGGCAAGCATTATATGACTACTATCACCCGTTAGAGTTCTCGCCTACCGTTCCACTCGAAGAGAAAACAAAGCTCATGGAGGAGTGGTATGTCACCAACTCCATGATATGAGAGACTCTTATGTGATATGGCATTGCAAATTGCAACTATAGTAGCCTGTATGATGACTCTCAAGTCTAAATTAACTGAAACTACTAGCTTTTGTTATGTAGGTGGGGGAAAACTCATGGTCTTCTTATTGAGGGAGGCCTCACATACGATGCAATAAAGAAGTCCGTGTCTAATGCCTTGATTGCTTTTAGGGATGGTGTTGTTGAACTGTTTGAGTTTCTTGAGGTAAATCTCATCTATTTGTGACAACCTTTTTCATGACAAAGATCAAGGAAGCTAGAAAAATTGTTGGCTGAGGTAATGGAGGAGGCAATGGGAACCAAAACAACGTGCTATCTAACCTCTATCATAACCCATCACTTTACCCGTCACCTTAAAATACAATTAACATCTTAGCTCTCCAGCTGTTGAACTCTGTAAACGCAAATGATCGATTAATTTTTTCTCCTTGGTAACCTTTCAGCCACTGGTATACATCTCACACCTGTCCAAGCAAAAGACAAAAACAATAAAAATAAAAAACACAAAAAAGAGCACATGCCTTATGTCCTACTCTTAATCAGCATTTGATAGATTATTTAACCTCGAGCAATCTTAGTTATCAGTTTGAGCTGTTAGCTGGTATTTCTTTAGTCATTTAGATAGTAACTGGCACTTTTTTTAGCTATGCACAGTGACCCTCAATTGGGTCTAGATTTTAACAAAATAACATTTTATGATTTAGGTTGAAGGGGTCTGCTCTCAACATGTGTTAGTTCTTTATATAAGTTGTAGCTCGGTCTTCCTATCCTTTTTGTTTTTAAATCTATTCTTGGTTACCTACTGACCCATCATTTCCAAAGTCTCTACCATATAGAATAACAGAGAGCATTCATTGACTTAGGCTTCCAACCATGTTGGTATAGAAAAACCATTGTTAGCTATCACACTATGTCAACTTTCCAACGATCAAATTCATTTTGAATTTCATATCATTTTTGTTATGGGTCTATAATGTGCAGGAAAGAGACATTCCAGTTCTTATATTTTCAGCAGGGCTTGCAGACATCATTGAGGAGGTTAGGTTTAAAAATTTTTCTCTTTTGTGGCTTCATTTCATGGCATATACAGTTTGCTGGGTCTAATTTGTATCCCTCTGCTCATCGACTCATTGATCCCTTCTCAATTATATCAGGTTCTGAGGCAAAAGGTTCACAAATCTTTTAAAAATGTTAAGATTGTATCAAATCGGATGGTTTTCGATAAAGATGGTCACCTTGTATCCTTTAAAGGTATCCTTTAATTTTGTCACCCTAAAGGAGAAGTTTTGATGAGATGTTACACTTTCTAAACATTTGTTGTCACTGATTCAGCATGAAGTTGCATTAATTGTCTTTGAATGTTACCCTGGGTTTGTTTACTTTCTGCACTGTGGTGTTTTTGTTCTCCTTTGGTTTAATTACTTTTATAATCCAGGCTTTACAACCTAGCGTGTGGTCTCACTAACAAGTTTGTTGGGGAAAACAAAAAAATTGTTTGATTGAACTAGCATTCCTTCTTTTGTCTTTAATGATGTGAAGAGTCATTTATAGAGATATGATTATTGTAAATGGTTTTTCACTTTTCAATTTGGATAAACACTTTTTGGGAAGAGTTGATGGGTTATTGGATATATGTGTACTATGTAATTGGGATCTGAGTTCTCCTTCCTATTATAACATTATCATGTTAGTAATTCAATCATATTATTTCTTGTGATAAAATTAAAATCAAATGCAAATAAATTTGAGATGACTTTTGTCTTTCAGTGATTGTGCATAGCTGTGCATAGCTGTGCAACAATTATCTTTGTTCTAAATTTTGCATCTTAACTAATTTGTATGCAGGGAAGACTATTCATAGTCTAAACAAAAATGAGCATGCTCTAGATATGGCAGCTCCTCTTCACGAACATTTTGGTGATACTGATGGGCCAAATTATGACAATGCCTCGGTGAAGAATAGGACCAATGTGTTGCTTCTTGGTGATCATATTGGAGATCTGGGAATGTCTGATGGCTTGAAATATGAAACTCGAATATCTGTGGGATTTCTGTAAGTTTTATTAAATTTACTTAATTTTCATACTTCATATCTTATATCCCATTTGAAATGAGTTGTCAAACTACATAGGTTTTAATTCAGATTCTGGGAAAAAAATGGTTTCTTCTGTCTGATTTCAGCATCAAGATCGTGTGCTAATTAATTCCATCAACTTTTTTCCACTGCTTTTGAATGTCTGTGCATTACTGGATTTGTTTTTCGATATTGGTTTGGGATAACGCTGCTTGTCTGTCAAGCCCGAATAGATTGGATACTCCTTCTAGTCATGGAATAGTATCAGCTTTGGACTTTGTTTGTCTTCAGAGATCTTAAGAAAACTTATCCTAAGCCAAGTTTGAACAAGATGATCCAAGCCCATCCATTGCCTCACCAATAAGAGAACTTATGAAACGCTCACTGCTCCAACATATCTTCTCTTTATACATATCCAACATTTGAAATCCCTGCTCCTAACTTGAGAACGGTAGAGTAGCTTGGACAATAGTCATTGTTTTGTCTAAAGAAGATAAAAGAAGAGAAGGAAGAAAACCAATTTCCATTCCTTATTGCACTTCTATTTGTCTTGCATTGGCTCTTATTCATTTCTTCCTGCACTAAAAAGTCATGTGCTTTGAAGCTTTTCCTTTAACTCCATGTTGCAAAATAAAGAAACAGAGACGCTATTGTAATCATGTTTCCAGAGGGATGCCCGGTTTGGAATAATACATTGATGCAAAACATTTGTTTTCCCTTCATTTCCTGCATTGGAAGAGATCTTTGTTGCGTTTTGCATCTGCCTTGATGTCCTTGTTGTGATAGATCATGTCTTCTGCTTATTTCCTACATAAGGTTAATGCTAGAATGTGATCCATTTTAGTTGACCTAGTTACTTATCCTTTAAACTGTTGTTTCAGGAATGACAACATTGAAAACAATCTTGATAACTACCGCAATGCCTTTGATATTGTTTATTTGGTAAGTGGAACACAAACATGACTTCTTTCTTCGCCTTGTCTGGTTCATTCAGAGATCCCTCAAGGGTCTTCCTTTTGTATGTGTATATTAACTGCTAGACTGGATCGTTAATATTATGGAATGAGTAAAGAAAGGATGATTTTGTCAAAGTACATTAACATTTTACCAGAAAAATCGACTGAATTGAGTGTTTGAGATTCCTGGAAGAAACTAAACCATGTTATTATCAAGATTTGAATGCTGATTTCTTATGCAATGTATAATGGTTGCAGAATGATGCACCCATGTGGGGAGTAGTTGAGCTTGTCTCGCTGCTGTGTTCTAACGAAGCTCAATAAGTGCCACCACGATATATTGCTTTGCTTTTCGCTCAGCTTCATTCAATTAGAGTTTGGTTAATTGCACAAACTCAACCCATATGCCCGACTGGGTCTTTGCATTATTTCTATGACTGTAGTTAGGCCAAGTTCTGCAAATAGTGCGCCTCCATATTATTTGAACAAAATAGCCAATTCAAGCTGATAAGCTTAAGGGAGAAATGTCATATATTGCTCTATTTTGTGTTCTTTCTTTGGATATTTACTGGAGTAGTTAAGCCTCCCTTTTGTAATTTGTATATGGCCTTTAGGCACAAGGGCTTTTGCTTTTTATACGTTTTCCACAAAATTCCCAAATCACTTAAGATATCCAAATTTGTAGAATAATTGTTGGATTACAACACATTATTGCATGCATTAATGGTTATACCTTAGGATGCATCCATGCATAGCTGTATCTCACTGCAAAAAGTTTCTATTTAGATTGCTTTTATTGTGGCCGGCAGCCCAATTTGTAATCTTCCAAACACTATAAGATAAATAGATAAATGGAAACAAAAAGAAATAAAATGTCTCTACTAATTTACTAACTATTAAGTTCATCTTCCCTAGGGAAAATGATGTGAATAATTGATACTGTTAAATCTATTTTAGTATTCTTATACCCTATCAATTTTTTAGTACAAGTCAACAAAATTTTCATTAGTCCAATGGGAGAACTCTCCTACTAATAGGTATAGGATTTTTTTTTTTTAAAGTCCCAAAATTTTCATGGATTTTTCAAATTCTACATTTCTCTAAAAACCAAAAAAAAAAAAAAATGCAGAAGACATTGGCAAAGCAAAGGAGCTAAAACCTACGGGTGGAGCCATACCAAACCGCGCCGAAATATGTTGGTTCAATTCGATTTGGTCTCGCAAGTGAGAACTGAATGATTTAGGAAATGTGAATTGATCGGTTTTTGATTTTGCATAAAATTAGAAAAAGAAAGAAAAATTTTCAATTTATATATACAATAATATTTTTTATTATTATTTTTGCGTAAAACATAAATGATTAGTGATTATAATTGAATTGAATTAAAAAAATCATATTTAGAAGAGTATAAAAATCTAAGATACAAACAAGGGACAAAGCGTGCTTACCAACCCAGAAACATCGAAAATAATTCAAGAAGGATTTTAAAGGAAGGAATGGCCCAAAAAAAAGTTCTCACATGCACAATTTTCCTCGCCCTTCTGCTATGCATGTGTAAGTTTTATGTTTGATTTACTCTTTTATTCTCTTTTTTTATAAAGGTTTTTTCTCTACACCCAAGCCAGTTCACGACGGATTAAGATGTTATTCAGTTAGGTTGCTATTAAAAATAAACTTGCCTATATTGCTTATGTATTTTACATTTTTGTTGACTCCTAATGAATTACTAATGCATGTAATGCGGCAGATTGCAATGAAGTGAGCGCATCTAAATGCTGCAAAAACTATCCTGAGCTTGGAAAATGTCTCCCAGGCAAGGATGATAAGCCTAACACCAGTAAATGCTGGAAATTTTGCAGCACCGAATGTAAGGGAGCCACATGCCAATTGCTGGGCCACCGTCACCAATGTCATTGTCTGTGTTGACGCTCATGTATAGCGCTTCCGGGTGTATTATAAATAAATTGTGTAATATAATAAGAATAAAGAGTTTTTAGATAATGAAACACAATTAAGAATTTTCCTCAGTCGTTATGTTGCAAAGGTGATCAGTACCCTGCAGTGATAACCAAATATTCAATGCTCATACGTGTACTTTGAAAATGGACACAAATAGCTTATAATAACTTAAAAAAAGAATAGCTATCAATGGGACGTTAATTAAAATTATATCAGTTAAGTTGGGCAGAGAAACAATTGAAAAGTTCTTCACAAGCAACTACAAACGCAAATGCACCCGCAAGAAATACTCGAACTATGATTTTTAACCTAGCATTGGGAGCGCATGCTGACGGCATTGTTAAAGCGATTTGATGATTTGCAAACAAAATAATTGTTATCAATTTTAATATGAACTGCCATTTCATTTTTACATGAGAATTAACCCTGTGGCGCAAGCGTGACTGTTTTCCTTGAGACTAAAAAAAATGCACGACTTTGATGCTGTGTTAATCATTGCGCGTACCCTAAATCTCAGATCTCATGCATAAGAATAAATTGATGGGTTAATTGGATGATGAGCCCACCATTTTCTTATAGCTCACCGCATCATATTGAGAATTTGTCATAAAATACCTCATTTCGCACCTTTTTTTTCATGTATGAGCCAAAGTCATCACCTTTCCAAGGAAGAGGTGCTCTTAGTTTTCCTAACTTCCTTGCAGAGGTACCAAATTACTAACGCTAGTCGATTTATTGATTTTACGGTCCTATTATAATCCCTACGTTCTATTCCAAATGTCAAACTTGGGCTCTTGGGTCTCATATCATCATTTTTTATGTAATAGTGCAATAACTTGTCTCGGAGTAAATTCCCGGCACTTCACCAAGCAAGGAAATTGGATTAAACATTTTGAAAGCTCGAGTATATCTAGCAGTTTTTCTATGTTTTCAAACATATGGAAACTAAATCACTTTTTGTTGCTTAAAAATATTGCCGTCTTTACGACTTACTTTCTCTCTCAGATGTATTTTTTGAGACGGTGACGACATTATGATTAGTCAAGTAATTTTGTTTTAATTTTATGATCAATTCGTTTCCTCTTTCTAATAACAAGAATCACATGTTCATCATGGGTAAGATTTAACAAATGTTTAGCCAGGATATCAATTTCCCCTAAGCTAAGAAAAAAAAAAGACAAATCCTACTTTGTTTGCACTCTGCATATTTTTTTAGAAATATAAAGTAATCTTTAATGATTTACAAAAAAGAAAGAATTTTCTATGCATTATATCATTCAAGTTGTAAGAATTTATTGTTCTTAGTTAATACTTTGTTGTAGAAGAATGACTATAACAGTAAATAGGTACATGTATGCATAAAAAAGAAGCTTTCGTTAGCCAATTCATTGGTGATTTTTAATAAGTTAGATTTCTTTTTTTTTTCATTTATGAGAGTCGCTGTTACACTTAAGTTGAGTGTTGCAATTTAAGTTACTGATACCAATCTAACCAAATATATAAATAAGTGCCAAGGTGTGCTCACCATCACACAAACATCGAAAATAATTCAAGAAAATTTTGAAAAGAAAAAATGACCCAAACAAAAGTTCTCACATGCACAATTTTGCTCTCTCTTCCACTATGCGTGTATAGTTTTTCTGTTTAAATCTACTTTTTTTTCTAAAGTGCATTTTTCTACATTTAAGCCAAATCAAGATAGATTAAGATATTATTCATTAGGTTGCCGTTAAAAATAAACTTGTTGACATTGGTTATGTAATTTTATAGTTTTGTTGATACTAAAGCATGTAATATTGGTTTTATTCAAATTGCAATGAAGTAAGCGCATCTAAATGCTGTAGAAACTATCCTGACCTTGGAAAATGTCTCCTAAGCAAGGATGATAAACTTAACACTGGTAAATGCTGGAAATTTTGTAGCACCGAATGTACGAGAGTCAAATGCCAATTGCTGGGCCATCGTCACTGATGTCATTTTCTATGTTGATGCTCACATGTAATGCTTGTGTATTATAATTAAAGCATATAATATAATGAGAATAAAAGTTTTTCAATAATGAAACGCGATTAAAAAATTTCCTCAGTCGTTGTGTTGCAAAGGAAATCAGTTGCACATTGTTATAACCAAATATTCAATACTTATACATTTTGTCCGCTAGTGACCAAATAATAGTTCTATAGCGTAATTTTAAATAACTAGATTTGTACCTTGAAAATAGACATCAATGACTAATAATAACATAAAAAATAATAGTTATCAACAAGACATTAACACCAAATATATTAATTATGTTCGCTAGAAAAATAATTGAAAAATCCTTCATAAGCAATTGCACATGCAAAGGCATTTGCAAAAACTACTCGAAGCATATTGATAGGCCTCGACGCTCATCAAGGCTGCCAAAGCCGAATACCCTGTATCAAGGCTTCACATGAGCTACTGCATGAGAATTTGGAAGTTGAAGGGACACATGTGCACTCCACTAGTTTTGCGAATGGACTTGGTCTCCAAAGAATTTGCACTTGCTGATTTTATGCTTAGCATTATTGTTATTTGATTTAGCTGATAGTTTAAGAGAATAAGTCAACCTAGAATCAGCCAACAATCACGATTAGTTGAGATTGTTGTGGCTTGGAATTGTTCTAAGTATAAATAAGTTCCAAACAGCAAGAATAAAATATTATTCAATATCAATTAAACTCAATTACATGTGGTTAATCTCACCCTAAGAAAAATCAATCTTAACTAGCTTTGACTGGGACCTCATCAAGTGGTATCAGAGCAGGTTACTATGACTACCAATAGAGATCGACTCGACCGTGTGGAAGCAGACATAACTTATCTGCAAGAAGGGCAACGAGGGATAAGTGATAACCTGCATCAAGTTGAAGCTGCTCTCAGCAAACTAGCAGAGTCTATATCAGCATCCAAAGGGACTCCGAGTTTTAACAATAATGAAGCTTCGGGATCTGCCCAACATAGCCGAAGGGAAGAAGGTAACCGACCGTAATTTTTTTCCCGATCTACTAAGCTTGAGTGCCCAAAGTTTGCAGGTGGCGACCCTACAGAATGGCACAACCGAATACTTCAATTCTTCGAGTACCAAGAGTCCACCGACGAGCAGAAGGTGTCACTTGCTTCCTTTCACCTAGAGGGAGAGGCGAACCAATGGTGGCAATGGCTGCGGCGTGCGTATCGTGAGGAGAACAAATTGGTAACATGGAACGACTTTGTGGAGGAGCTTTGGGCTCGCTTCGGACCTACGGAATGCGAAGATTACAATGAGGCCCTATCAAGAGTAAAACAAACAGGGACTCTCCGTGACTACCAGAGAGAGTTTGAGAGGTTGGGAAACCGGGTTAGTGGCTGGACACAAGGGGCGCTCGTGGGAACCTTCATGGGGGGCCTGAAACCGGAGATTGCGGACGAAATCAGGATGTTCATGCCAAAAAAATTGAAGGATGCATTCAAACTCGCACGAATGAGAGATGAACAACTGACTCGACAAAGGAAAACCACACGGCCACCATTCTTCAGCCGAGCAGTGACGAACCCAACCACAATCAATCGCTCCCCAACAACAACAAGCAGCATCAAGAGGCTACCATGGGAAGAGATGCAGCGTAGAAGAGCACTTGGTTTGTGTTTCAATTGTAATGAACGTTTCACTGCAGGTCACAAGTGCCAAGGACCACAGTTGCTGTTACTTGAAGTTGGAGCCGCTGATGATGAAAACACAAACAATGAACAAACAGAAGAAATCCAAACTGAACCTGAAATCACATACTATGCTCTCACAGGCTGGACCGCTCCTCAAACCATGAGGGTCTCGGCCAAAATTGGGCCTTACAACATTGTGGTGCTGATTGACAGTGGGTCAACGCACAATTTCATCAACAGCCGTTTGCTTGGCCATTAATTCTGACTACTTCTTCCCACCTCAGGATTCTCAGTAAAAGTAGCTAATGGTGAAACGTTATTATGCAAGGGCAAGTTCGAAAGGGTCCAGTTATTATTACAAGATATTCCTTTTACTCTTACCCTTTATGCATTACCTATTACAGGGTTAGATTTGGTACTTGGAATTCATTGGCTGGAGCAATTGGGCTCGGTAGTGTGTAATTGGAAGCAACTTACAATGGAATTCGATTGGGAGAACCAAAAGCGGCAGTTGCAAGGGATTGGCCCTCAGGCTCCACAATCGGCCTCTCTCACTGAAATTTCCAATGATGTTAAGCAAGGGCAGCAAGGTTTCACAATTTGCTTTAACATGGGGCTTGAACCCGCACTAAGCAAAACGGCGTCTGATATGCAAAGCTTGCTTGAGGAGTATTCAACATTGTTCCAAGAACCAACACATCTCCCTCCAAGCCGTGAGATAGAGCACAGCATTACATTAAAAGAGGGAACTGAACCTGTTAACGTGAGGCCATACCGATATGCTCAATTTCAAAAAGATGAAATTGAACGACAAGTCAATGAGATGCTCAACTCAGGGTTAATACGACCAAGTACCAGCCCATTTTCTTCACCCGTGCTCTTGGTAAAAAAGAAAGACGGAAGTTGGAGATTTTGTACTGATTACCGTGCGCTCAATGAAGTTACTGTCAAAGACCGTTTCCCTATCCCAACCGTCGACGACATGTTGGATGAGCTACATGGAACCGCTTTCTTTACCAAGCTAGACTTACGGGCTGGGTACCACCAAGTCCGAGTCGCACCCACAGATGTTCACAAGACAGCCTTCAGAACATACAACGGCCATTACGAGTATCTGGTAATGCCCTTCGGCCTTTGTAATGCTCCATCAACGTTCCAAGCGATCATGAACTCTATTTTTCGGCCGTACTTAAGAAAATTTATTTTAGTTTTCTTTGACGACATATTAATATACAGCCCCTCTTGGAGTTCTCATCTTGATCATGTCAGGCAGGCATTAGAAGTATTAAAGCACCACCAATTTTTTGTTAAATCAAGCAAATGTCACTTTGGACAGCAGGAGTTAGAATATTTGGGGCACATAGTCACATGTCATGGTGTGAAGGTGGATGACTCAAAAATTGCAGTTATGGTGTCTTGGCCACCACCAAAAAATATGAGCGAATTGCGGGGCTTTCTAGGACTAACAGGATATTACAGAAAGTTTGTGCAGAAGTACGGGCTGCTTGCAAAACCTCTTACCAATTTGTTAAAAAAGGGGCAATTTGAGTGGAGCATGGAAGCTGAGGAAGCATTCAACAAATTAAAGAAAGCCATGACTAGCACCCCTACCTTGGCTATGCCGAATTTTAACAGCACTTTCATAATTGAAACAGATTCCGCAGACCGACGGTCAGACTGAGGTCACAAACAGGTGCTTGGAACAATACCTCAGGAGCTTTGTTCACCAATGGCCTCGCAAATGGAATTCATACCTTCCTTGGGCAGAGTATTGGTACAATACGACATATCATGAGTCTACTGGCATGACCCCTTTTCTTGCTCTTTACGGCCGCAAACCTCCCACTTTGCCCATGTATCATGAAGGCTCTTCTCCGGTTCATGAAGTAGACCAGGCCCTGCTAACTCGAGATGAGTTGCTTCATTTGCTGAAAAGCAATCTTGCTGCTGCCATTAATCGCATGAAACAAGCAGCCGACCAAAGGCGTCGCGATGTTCAGTTTCAACCTGGCGACATGGTCTACTTAAAACTCCAGCCATATCGCCAAGCTACGGTTTTTCGACGTGCCCATCAGAAATTAGCAAGCAAGTATTTTGGTCCATATTTAGTTCTTGAAAGGATTGGTAGTGTTGCTTATAAACTGCAACTGCCAGTTCAGTCTCGTGTGCACCCAATATTTCATGTTTCACTGTTGAAGAAATTTATTGGTGATAACCCTAGCCCTAGTCTTGAGTTGCCATCCGTTGATGATGATGGACTAATTATTTTAGAACCTGCTGCAATTATGGATGTTCGTTGGATTAAAAGAGGTGGCAAATTTGTGGAACAATGCTTGGTGCAATGGAAACGTTTGCCAAAGGAAGAAGCAACTTGGGAAGATGCTGTCGAGTTTACACAGAAGTTTCCTCATTTATCCCTTGCGGACAAGGGACCACTTCCAGGGGGGGAGGATAATAGGCCTCGACGCTCATCAAGGGTGCCAAAGCCGAATACCCTGTATCAAGGCTTCACATGAGCTACTGCATGAGAATTTGGAAGCTGAAGGGACACATGTGCACTCCACTAGTTTTGCGGATGGACTTGGTCTCCAAAGAATTTGCACTTGCTGATTTTATGCTTAGCATTATTGTTATTTGATTTAGCTGATAGTTTAAGAGAATAAGTCAGCCTAGAATCAGCCAACAATCACGATTAGTTGAGATTGTTGTGGCTTGGAATTGTTCTAAGTATAAATAAGTTCCAAACAGCAAGAATAAAATATTATTCAATATCAATTAAACTCAATTACATGTGGTTAATCTCACCCTAAGAAAAATCAATCTTAACTAGCTTTGACTGGGACCTCATCACATATTTTTAACCTAGCATTGAGAGTACATGCTAATGGCATTGTCAAAGTGATTTGATGATTTGGAAATGAAATAAATTTTATCAATCTTCAACTAAACCTGTCGTTTTATTTTTTGAATAAGAATTAACCTCGTGGTGCAAGCATGAGTGTTTTCTATGAAACGAAAAATAAAAAAGAAAAAAAAAGGCACAACATTGATGTTGTGTTAATTATTATATCTAGGCCAACTCTCTACTAGCATGCAAAAAGGAACAATTTGGTGGGTTAATTGGTTGATGAGCCCGCCATTCCTTTATAGCTCACACTATCATATACAAAATTTAGCATAAAATACTTTATTTCGAAGCTTCTTTTCCTTCAAGAACCAAAGTCTTCACTTTTATAAAGATGATGTGCTTCTTCCAAGGTGAGACTTTTAATAACACATAGTCCCCAACTCAGAACTCCAGATCATGTTTACGTTGGTCTGCATAGCTCTTCTGCCTACTCTTAGCTATACGAAGACGCTCCCTTATCAGCTTGATCTTATTAATTATAATCCATACCAATTCCAACCCCAAGAGTTTCTTTTCACCAACCTCATCCCAACATCTCGGCGACCTACACTTCCTCCTATATAAAGCTTCAAAAGGTGCCATGCCAATACAAGAACAGAAACTGTTATTTTAGGCAAACTCTATTAGCGGTAGATGTTCTTCCCAATTACCTCCTAGGTCTAACACACAAGCTCGTAACATGTCATCGAGAGTTTTAATAGTCCTTTCTTACTATCCATCTGTCTCAAGATGAAAAGTAGTACTCTATCTCAACTTTATTCCAAACTCCCTCTGTAGACCAGCCTAGAAATTAGAGGTAAAGCACGGATCCCTATCTGAGACAATGGACACTGATACTCCATGTAACCTTACAATCTCATAAACAAAAGCTTGCCCAACTTCCAAGGCTTATTGGTAGCCTTCATCGGTAAAAAGTGAGTCGACTTAGTCAAACGATCCACAATTACCAAAATTGAGTCACAACTCTTCCTCGAACGAGGTAACCTACTCACAAAGTCCACGGTAATGTACCCTCACTTCTATTCTAGAATTGGAAGCAACTGAAGAGAGTTCGTAGGCCTCTGGTGTTCAATCTTCACTTGTTGACACACCAAACACTTCGAAGCATGATCAACTATATCACCCTTCATATTCCTCCACCAGAAATTTTGTTTCAGGTCTCGATACATTTTAGTGCTTCTAGGGTGAGCACTAAATGTAGAATCGTGCCCATCATGCATTATCTCTTTCTTCAGCTCAATCACATTTGGTACACAAAGTCACTAACCGAACCATAAAGTACCATCATTGTCCAATATAAATTATGAACGATCAACCCTTACTGCATCAACAATATCTCTGAGTTGTGGATCCTCGCTCCAAGCAGGCTTAATCCTATCAATCAAAGTAGGCTAAACACTCAAGTAAGACAAAATATTCACCTGCTCGTGTATAATAATTTTAATTTCCATCTTCTTTGGATACTCTAATATATGGCCTTGAGTAGTTATTATATATGCCAAACAACCAGATGACTTTGTACTCAGAGCATCAGCCACTGTATTCGCCTTGTGAAGATGGTAGTGAATTAAGCAATCATAGTTTTTCATCAGCTCTAACCATCTTTTCTGACTTAAGTTCAATTCTTTCTGGGTAAAAAGGTATTTCAAACTCTTATGATACGTATAGATTTCACAAGTCTTGTCATATAGATAGTATCTCTAGATCTTTAAGGTAAAGGCAACAGCTACTAACTCTAAGTTATGGTTTAGGTAATTTTGCTCATAATTTTTCAACTATCGAGATGCATAAGCAAACACCTTGTCATGCTGCATCACTACACATCCCAACCCCTTCTTAGAGGCATCATTGTAAATAATAAAGCCACCACCGCTAGAAGGAATTGTCAAGACAGGGGCAAAAACCAACCTCTTCTTCAACTCCAGAAAGCTTTTCTTACATTCATCACTCCATTCAAACTGCGCATTCTTTCTAGTAAATCTTGTTAATGGGGCTGTAGGTCTAGAAAACCCATCCATAAATGAAAATTTTTCAAATCATGTTTACAAGTTGTCTAAAGTTTTTTATGGTTTGAAATAAGCACCTAGAGCATGGTATGAAAGGCTTAGTAGATTTCTTTTAGAAAATTGTTTTTCAATAGGAAAACCATATACTATACTATTTATTAAGCATAAGAATGAAGATATTCTTATTGTTCAAATTTATGTTGATAATATTACTTTGGTTCTACTAACAAGTTTTTGTGTAAAAAAATTTCATCTTGTATGAGCAAAGAATTTGAGATGAGAATGATGGGAGAGTTGAAGTACTTCCTTGAACTACATAAAAGACAAAACGAAGAATGAATCTTCATTAGCCGAGCTAAATATTTGAAAGATTTGTTAGCCTAAAGGGCTATAAATAATGTAATTTTGATGATAACAAACATGTCTTAAGTGATTTGAAAAATATTGTATTGCACATTTCACTAGTTCTTAAAGGATAATATATATAATGAAGTGAATCACGTGAAATTAAGTTCAAGACACTCAACGGATAATAGCACGATCAAGAATAAAGTTTAGAGCTTAAAGGACTCATTATTGCGACAATTCTTGTAAAGTCGGTATGATTTAATATATATATGATTTAGCATTTGAGAAGCTCAAGATTTTGTTTAATAAATTATCATTTTTCATAAACCAAAGTTTTAACAATTATGAGCCAAGTATTTTAGGCAATTAGTTGTTTCTCAAGATGTGGACTAACATGAAAAAGTTTTGAAATCTTTGATTTTAATAAGTATTGTTTTGAGTTATGGATTTGGACCTATTTCCAAACATTTGAAACATTTTGGGTCGTACCATAATTTATAAAAGTTTAAAGGCCCGAGTGTAAATATCCTAAATGGACAGAGAGTTAGCGGCTAACCACTGAGGACTAGCGGCTAGCTGTATGAGGAAAATTTCATATTTTCAAGTTTTGGACTAAATTAAAAAAGTTTTGAAAACTTTGAAATTTATAAGTATTATGTTAAACGTTGAAAGAGGACTTCTTTGAAAAATATTATTATGTTTTGGGCCATCCATAATTTTAAAAAGTTTTGGGAATAATAATTATTATTTAAAAATTTTGAAATTAGTCCTTTTTGTAAAGTTTTATGACGTTTTGGGCTATAGTATAATTATAGAAAGTTTTGGGTAAAAAAATAATTTTTTGAACAACATTACTATAGCAAAATTCAAATTTACCGATAACTTTCACTGCACTAAAGCAGGGAGCTAACTAATTAAGTGGCTAGCAGTTTACTTGCTGGAATTTGCCTATAATAGTTAGTTTTTGGGCTAAATCTATATAAACTCAAATTCAACTTCAATTTCAAGATTTTTTTCAAGCATAAACAAGTGTAAACAACATATTTTGAGCTTCCAAATTCGCAAATTATCATAAATTAAATCTTTATTAAGCTATCATTTGTGTATCTATTCTAAAAAGAGTTTTATTGTAATCTTTGTTTTCTCATCAAATTTGTGAGTATATAAGTATGGGAAACACTTGAGTGAAGAGATTAGGGGGATAATCTCTTATTGTAAAGTTTCATTGATACTTTGGAAGTCAATTGAAAATATTTGAAGTCTTGGGAGGCTTGGATAGTGAAATCCTTGAGCTTGGTTTGCTTGGAAGCATGGACATAGGTAGGGATTGCTGAACCATGTAAAAATCATTGTGTTTGCTCTCTCTTCCCTTACTCTTTTATTATTGTGCTTTATTAAATTTATTGTTTTTGATTTCATTAAGGCAATAGATTGAATTGTTGTGTGATTTGTAGACTTAACCGTCTAGAGTTAAAGATCTATAGCAACCCAAATTAGCTCAACTTTCATAGAAGGCCAATTCACCACTGCAGCTCTTTTTTTTATGATAATGACTATCCTCATTGGAAAACTAGGATGAGAGTCTTTTTACAAGCCTTAGACTACGAAATATGAGAAATAGTTTGTGATGGTTCATTCATTCTTAGGAAGAATGCTTTAAGTAAGGCGGATAGAAAAAAAAAATCTTTAAATTCAAAGGCTATGAATGCTTTATTTTGTGCCTTGGATAAAAAGAAATTTTATAGAGTGTCAAATTTTTCCAATGCATATGAAATTTGGAGAAATCTTGAAGTTGTGTATGAGGAAACTATGAATTAGGAGGAATTTCATGAAGTGTCAAATTTGGCACTTATGGCAATTGGAGATGATCGGTTGACGAACTTGATGAGGTAAGTGATCCTACCTATGATGAATTATATAATGCTTTTAAGGAATTGCATGATCATTAGATAAAAATTGATTAAAAAAATACATGTCTTAAAAAGAAAATAGTGGAGCTTACAAATGAAAATGAATCTCTAAGTGCAAAGATTACATGCCTAAAATTAAATAATAAAACCTTGCATGATAAAGTTGCATTATCAAATGAGAAATCTAGCACTTCACATGAGCATCTAGAATCACATGTAGATGACTTGAAAAATGAAAATGAAATACTTAATAAGAAGAGCAATAAACTAAATGAGATTGTGTTAAAATTTACAAATGGGCAAAAGATGTTGGATAACATGCTTACCTCTCACAAATGTGTATTTAATAAAGGAGGACTTGGGTATAAGCCTAACTTGAAGCAAAAGTATTATAAGAATTACTCTGTTAAATCTACCTCCACTAGTGATCATAAGACTGTTTTTCATTATTGTAATCAAGATGGTCACATAAAATATAGATGTCCAGTGAAAAGAAATGCATATTATGATGTCAAAGGTGTTTGGTTCCAAAAGGAACCATTTCTAACACTCAAGGACCCAAGAATTTTTGGGTACCTAAAACTTAGAAACTTGTTATGTAGAGATCAAAGAAAAGGAAAAACAAGTGGTACTTAGACAATGGATGCTCAAGACACATGACAAGGAATTACTCTTGGTTTTCAAGTTTTATCAAGATCGAGAACGATGGAATTATTTTCTTTAGAGATAATTCAAAAGGAAAGATCATTGGTATTGGTAATGTCGGTAATTTATCCTCTACTTTTATTGAAAATGTGTGTTTGGTTGAAAACTTAAAATACAATTTGCTTAGTATTGGTCTATTATGTGATAAGGGTTATAAAGTTGTTTTTGATAAAACTAGATGTGTTATTGAGAATGCATATGATGGCAAGATTTTGTTTGTACAATAGATGTATTAATATTTATCCCATAGACATAGATTGTGCATCTATTAATGAATAATGTTTCTCTGCATTACATTATGATGGTTGGTTATGGCATAGAAGACTAGGTCATACAAGCATGGATTTGATTTCAAAATTTTCAAAAAATAAGTCAGTTAAAAGTTTTCCAAAAATCAATTTTCAAAAAGATAAGATTTGTGAAGCTTTCCAATTCGGAAAACAAATCAAAACTTCTTAAAAAAAAAAAATCATATTTTTACTTCAAAACCACTTCAACTTCTTCACATGAATTTATTTTGGACCTTCTAAATATGCTAGTTTAAGTGGCAAATATTATACATTTTTTATTGTCGATGATTATTTTATATACACATAGGTATTATTTTTAGCTAATAAGGATGATGCCTTTGATGCATTTAGAGTTTTCTATAAAAATGTTCAAAATAAAAAGGGATATGTTATTTCTTGTATTAGAAGTGATTATGATGGAGAATTTGAAAATCATGCATTTGAGAATTTTTGTAATGATTTTGGCATTGAGCATCAATTTTCATCATCTAGGACTCCAAAACAAAATAGAGTTGTTGAGAGAAAGAATAAATCTACTCAAGAAATGGTTAGGACCATGTTGAATAAAAATATTTTGCCTAAGTATTTTTGGGCCGAAGCCGTCAACACCACTTGTTATGTTTTAAATCGTGTGTTGATTAGACCCTATCTCAATAAAACTCCCTATAAGCTTTGGAAAGATAGAAAACACAACATTGGTTATTTCAAAGTTTTTAGATGTAAATGTTTTATTTTAAGCACAAAAGATAATCTTGGTAAATTTGATCCAAAATCTAATGTTGGTATTTTTCTTTGTTATTCAAACACAAACAAAGCTTATAGAGTGTATAATAAAATAATTTCAGTTGTGGAAGAATCAATGCATGTTATGTTTGATGAATCTAACCCTTCTTCTACAGAGAAAGTTGTTGTTGATGATGATACAGATGGAGAGATACAAGAAGAATTATCAAAAAATAAACAGGAGGATGCACCACAAGAAAATCAAGAGGATAGACAAGAAGAATAAACAAATATGGAGCAACAAGAAGGTAATTCTCAAACATTGCTCAAGGAGGTTGTTTGTTAGTTCTCTTTTATACCTATTATTAAAAATGAATAAGGGGAAGATATCCCAAAACCTTGCAATCAATGGAGTGAATAAGAAAAGAAAAAGATGTCTTTAAACTCCAAGGCTATGAATGCCTTGTTTTGTGCACTGGTTAAGAAAGAGTTTCATAGAGTGTCTTGTTGTGAAAGTGCCCAAAAAATTTAGAACAAACTTGAAATTGTCTATGAGGGCACAAACCAAGTCAAAGAGTCTAAGATTAGTAGATACACTAGTCTATATAAATCGTTTGACGAACTTGATGAAGTAAGTGATCCTACCTATGATGAATTATATGATACTTTTAAGGAATTGCATGATGATTAGATAAAAATTAGTAAAAAGAATGTATGTCTTAAAAAGAAAACTGTAGAGCTCACTAATGAAAATGAATCTCTAAGTGCAAGGATTACATGCCTAGAATTAGAAAATAAGACATTGTATAATAGAGTTGTAATATCAAAGGAGAAACCTAACAATTCACATGAACATATAGAATCACGTATAGATGACTTGAAAAAGAAAAATGAGATGCTCAAGAAAAAGAATACTGAACTTAGTGATATTGTCTCAAAATTTACGAATAGGCAAAAGATATTAAATAACTTGCTTTATTCACAAAAATGTGTGTTTGATAAGAGAGGTATTTACTATAAGCCAAATTTAAAACAAAAGTAGTATAACAAATTACTTTGTGAAGTGTACCTCCATTAACAATCAATTTGTATATCACTATTGCAATCAAGATGGTCACATGAAGTATAGATATCCAGTTAAAAGAAATGCATATTATAGAGTAAAGTTTTTTTGGGTTCCAAAAAGAACTATTACTAACACTGAAGGACCTAAAAAGGTTTGGGTACCTAAGACTTAAGATTTTGTCTACAGGGTTTAAAGAAGAAAAAAAAATAAATGGTAATTGGACAGTGTTTTCTCAAGGCATATGACTGGAAATTATACATGGTTCTCAAATTTTACCAAGATCGAAAACGATGGAGATATTTCGTTTGGAGACAGGGAAAGATTCTCAGAATTGGTAATGTCGATAAAGTTTCCTCAACTCTCATTGAAAATGTATGTTTGGTTGAAAGTTTGAAACACAATTAATTAGTATTAGTCAATTATGTAATAAGGGTCATAAAGTTATTTTTTATAAAACTAGATGTATTATTGACAATGCATGTGATAACAATGTTTTGTTAGTTGGAAATAGATTTGGTAATGTTTACACCATTGACATAGAATATGCATCTACCCTTGATAAATGTTTTTCTGTATTGCATGATGATTGATGATTATGGCATAGAAGACTAGGATATGTAAGCATGGATTTAATTTCAAAGATTTCCAAAATGATTTGGTTAAGAATCTTCTAAAAATTGGTTTTCAAAAAGATAAATTTTTAAAGCATGCCAATTTGGAAAAAAAAATCAAAACTTCTTTTAAAAAATAAAAATCATATTTTCACTTCAAAACCATCTCAACTACTTCATATAGAGTTATTTGGACCTTCTAGATATGCGAGCTTGATTAGCAAATATTATGCTTTTGTAATTATAGATGATTACTCTAGATACACATGGGTATTGTTCTCAACCAATAAGGAGATGCTCTTGATGCTTTTAAAATCTTTTTTAAAAAGGTTCAAAATGAAAAGGATTATACTATATCATGTATTAGAAGTGATCATAGTGGAGAATTTGAAAATCATGCATTTGAAAGTTTTTGCAATGATTTTGGCATTATACATCAATTTTCATCACCAAGAACTCCATAGCAAAATGAAATTTTTGAAAGAAAGAATATGTCTATTCAAGAAATGGTTAGGACAATGTTGAATGAAAATACATTAACTAAATATTTTTGGGCTGAAGCTGTCATCACCGCTTGTTATGATTTAAATCGTGTGATGATTAAAACTCCCAATGAGCTTTGAAAAAATAGAAAACCCAACATTAGTTATTTCAAAGTTTTTAGATGCAAATGTTTTATATTGAATACAAAAGATCATCTCAGTAAATTTGATCCAAAATCTAATGTTGGCATCTTTCTTGGGTATTCAAACTCAAGCAAAGCTTATAGAGTTTATGATAAAAAAAACTTTAGTTGTGGAAGAATCCATGCAAGTTACGTTTAATGAGTCTAACCCTTCCTCTATAGGGAAAGTTGTTGTTGATAATGATGTAAATAGAAAACAAAGAAAAAAAAAGAGTTGAGGGATATAACAAGGGATTTAAGGAGAAAAGAAGAAGTAGTTGCAAACATTTAGTGGAATTCAATTCCTCATCTTTATTTTCTAGTTTTTATCTCTTTATGGGAATTTATTTGATGGCAAAAACGAGTTTTGTTACTATGTAATCTTTCATCATGAACTAAACTTTTTTGTGGTTGAGTGTTAAAGAAGCTTAATGGTTGTTTGACTTTTTATTTGTGTGTTGCTTGGAATTTGCTGCAGCATTTTGTCTTGATTTTACTTATTACAAATCTCTATTTCAGTTGACCACCCATTTAATGGATACTAGCTAAAAAGAAGCCTAAAAAAAGTCTAAATTAGTAAAACAAATTAAGACAATACATGGTTTTAGATTGAGTTTCCGAATTTGAGTTAATCTCAATTTGAATAGGGTCATGCTTAATATAAGATTTGTGAAGATCTAGATATAGGAATTCACCATGTACGACAATTGGAACTTAGAATGCATAATGTTGTATTTAATGTTGGCGTAACAAATAATCACTGTTAGGTTGCATTTAGATATAAGATATCCAACAGACGATAGCTGAGGATACATGAGGGATCCTGCCTAGTACTTAATAGATGTTGTAGCAGCATTATAGTAATTGAGAAAATAGTCAATACTATTATGTGGGTTTAAGCACTCCATTACTCCTTTCCTATTCAATACATCCTTGATTTCGAGTTATGATTTTCCTCATGCATTTTTAATTTAGTTAGTTTATTAATCACATTAATTATTTTATTTTAATTTAGATTAAAATTGCAATATTAACATTGCTGTAACACATCTTATAACATCAATTCATATGGAGACAATCTGAATACTCATCATTATATTATTTATTGAGTACACTTACACATTGACACCTATAGTAATAAGCAAACCAAAAAGTTTTTGGTGCCGTTGCCCGAGATTGAATACTTATTGTGATTTGTGAAATTAATTTTAGTTGGTGCTAATTTTTAATTTTCTTTTAATTTGTTTACTTCATTGGCAGAAGTGCCCTAGCAGCCCTTGTATGCGTAAATACAAATATGTTGAGTTCCAATTTGATCTACAAATTGAAAGAACTGTAAGGAGATTGAAAAAGGAGCATAGAAATTTGCAAGACATAGGGGACTTGAACCCTCTTGGAAAAATAGAACCAGTCAATGCACAAGGAAATCAAGAAGGTCAGAATGGGCAGAATGTCATAAGCAATCAGAGAACAATAATATTATCTTCATGGCAGATGATAGAGACAGACGCATTAGAGATTATGCATTATCGACCCTTTAAGCCATAAATCCTATAATGGCTAGACCTAAAGTGTAAGCTGCTTATTTTAAGCTCAAACCAGTGATGTTTCAGACGCTTCAAACAGAGGGGCAATTCAATGGACTGCCATTAGAAGATCTTCATCTACACCATAAACTTTTTTTAGAAGTAAGTAATGCTTTTAAGATTGTTGGCGCATCACAGAAAGCATTAAGACTCAGACTCTTCCCATTTTCTTTAAGGGATCAAGCAAGAGCATGATTGAACTCTCTACTACCTGACTTTATTACTACATGGAATGACTTGACCTACAAATTTTTAATGAAGTACTTCTCACCTACTAAAATTGAGAAATAAGATCACATCTTTCCATCAACTTAAAGATGAAAGCTTGTATGATGCATGAGAAAGATTCAAGAAGTTACTCAGTAAATGTCCTCATCATGGCATTCTTTATTGTATAGAATTGGAAACTTTTTACAATGGTCTCAACGCAAGCAATAGATTGATTTTCGAGTTAAGAAATGCTTAGTTCTTTAAAAACGTTAAGTTTGCAAAGAGAGATACAATTAGGAACTTTGAATTTTAAAAAGAAACATGTTGATATTCCAACAGGAATTATTGGTATTGATCAAAATCTCATTCCTAGACATATTCAAGATATAATAAATCAATATAATGTTGGAGGATCCCTCATATAATAAATTATTTAAAAGAACAAACTCTACCATCTTAAGAACATATGTATTAAAGAGATCCATAAAAAAATAAGAGTGCAATGCGAGATGACTGCATTGTATTTGTCTAAGAATATAAGGTGAAGTCTAAAGTGATTGAAGATGATTTGATCAATTTCCATCAAGCCATGGAAAGTTCTAACTCTTAGAAATAGATAGATGTCATGAATGAGGAGATGAAGTTCATGGAAGAAAATAAAGTATGGGATCTTGTCCTATTGCCAAAAGGTACGAAACCCATTAGTTGCAAATAGATATTTAAAACCAAAATCGATTTCAAAGGTAATATGGAGAGGTATAAGGTGAATCTTATCACAAAGGACTTTACATAGAAAGAAGGCATTGACTATAAAGAGATTTTCTCTCCAGCTTCTTAAAAGACTTTTTCAGAATAATAATGGCATTAATGGTGCATTTCAACCTTACGTTACACAAAATTGATGTGAAGACGACATTTTTCAATTGTGACATTCATAAGACGATCTATATATGCAGCTAGAAAACTTTATGCTAGGAGACTCAAAGAATATATGAGCTTAAGCAAGAGTATCAATAGTATTTTAAATTTCATCAAGTGATTATCTTATTTGATTTTAAGATGAATTTGGTCGATGATTGCATATACCATAAGTTCTATGTGAACAAATATATTTTGCTAGTTTTGTACATCGATGACATTTTGCTTGCCAGCAACGATATAGCCTTATTGCACGACATTAAGCGATTTCTAACTAAGAATTTTGAGATGAAAGATCTTAGTGATGCCTCTTTTATATTAGGCATTTAGATACAATAGGATTGTTCTCAAGGTATTCTTGGATTATCATAAAAGAGCTATATGGAATATATTCTTAAGATATATTGTGTGCAAGATTGCAAACTAAGTGATTCCTCTGTGGTTATAGGAGACAAGTTTAGTCTCAATCAGTGCCCTAAGAATGATTTTGAGGAAGAGAAAATGTAGAAGATTCCTTATGCATCATCAGCAGTAAAAAGTCTGATGTATGCTCAGGTTTGTATACAACCAAATATTGTATATATTACTGGGATGTTGGGCAGATATTTAACAATATAAGAGTAGACTATTAGAAAATAGCCTAACGAGTCTTGTGGTACTTATAGAGAATAAAAGACTATATGCTTATGTATCGGAGGTCAAAAAGTCTTAAGATTGTTGGATATACTGAATCTAATTTTGTTGAATGCTGAATTATCCATTATGGGCTGGTTTAGATCGATCCTAACCGTATGATTATGAATTTCTTATGTTTAATAGAAATCCATTTACATCACATCTATTTGCTAGCTAAGGTTGTTGTTTCCTGAAAGAGTGATAAACAATCTCTTATAACCACTTCTATAATGGCAGCAGAGTTCATAGCATATTATGAGGCATCCAATCACAGAATATAGCTATAAAATTTTATCATAGAGCTGTGCATAGTAGATGGCATTGACAGACCACTCATGTTATTTTATGAAGTAATGATGTATTTAATAACAACAAGAGCTCGACAAAGTCAAAGTATATAGGTATCAAGTTGCTAGTTGTACAAGAAAGAGTTCAGAGCAGACAATTATCTATAAAGCACATCAATACAAACTTCATAATCAGAATCGCTTACTAAATGATTGCCACCCAAATTGTTTAATAAGCACATTGTTTGTATGGGTGTCGTGTTATTAATGAAAATTCAGTTTTATTGGGAGTTTATGATTTTAAATTCTTTTATGATAAAGAAATTTTTCTTTTTTTTTTTAAGCTTTGAATACTTTGAGTTATTTTATGCAAAAATAAACTTTTGATTTATTTAAGCTTTAATTTTTGTATAGGTTTGATCTCACTAAAATTTAAGGTAGACCAATTAGAAATAGACATGTTAAGATCACATTGCATGAAATTTTCATTCTACATATCTGCATTATGATCCATGTTATTCAATTGTCTTGACATAGTGACCATTGATGGATGGAGCTACAACAGTTGTAACAAATGTCACTTTGATCCTATATTGCTATGCTTGATGAACCGGATTGGATATAAAAACATTTTAGCAATGATAGTAAGTTTGAGCTTATACTCCTTTTTTTTCATAAAGCATAATTATAAAGTTACACATATAGCTCAAATGCGAGATTGTTGGATCTTTAATCCAGCATTGCTAGATCCTTAATCCGACATTAGGCTTATATGTGAGTAATTTTGTGTTGCTAACTGTCATATAAGATTAAGCCTAATTAAAAGTAATCTATTAAATTTTTTTGCTAATTTATGCTATAATGTATATAATAGGGTATAAGCCTTAAATGTGTAGAGACATTTCTAATTCTATGATTGGCTAAAATAAGAATACCTAATAACAATAAGAATACCTAATAACAATAGGAAAAGTTGTTTGTATAAGTTGTTATGGTCCCTCGGTCACACGTATCATTTTATTCTGTACTGACACCCTATCATCAGAGAGAGTATAGAGAGAAATTTTGAAGGATTCTGTAGGAGAACGTGTTGATTTAGAAGACAAAACACATGACTTTAGAGAGCAATTAAGCATTAAAGATTCAAATATGCTTTCGTTCATTCGTTCATTGATTCTTAGTGATACAATATGAATATTTAGGATTATAGGTGATGGTTTTCACCAAATGATTATTGCACTAACAGCTTCTCGTTGCAGGGATAAGGCAATCACTATTGTTTTTTCAAATGATCTTTTGTACCTGAGGAGACTATGAAGGCTACAAGTTTGATTGGGAAGATCTAGGCGAAACGGTTGGTGAATAAAAAATGTTTTTTATCCATAGTATTCCTATCATTCAGAAATTCGTTAAGCGTGTTACGTGGAGCATTTGGAGGATAATATCTTTCTATTTCGTTTTCCTTCTGAGCATAACTGATATTGAATTTTGGTAATGGGACCTGGTATTATGGAAAAGTTTATTAGTCTTTTCTTCTATTGTGGGTATCAATAAATTGATGGAGCAAGGTTCTAATAAGGCTGCATTCTGAGTTCAGTTTTTAAATGTGCCAATAGGGTATATGTCAAAGAAGATGGGAGAGTTTACAAATAGTATGTTAGGTATAGTAGAAGGATTAAGACCTCTCCTAATCTAAACTTCTCCTGAGCAAAAATTCAAATATTGATTAATAAGCTAACATATTTAAAATATAAAGAAGTTAAATCTTATCTATTTATTATTACTATATGACATATTGCATAAGATCATTCAAAGATTAGTTGTACTCAAATCAAAGAAGGATTTTAATGTACAATGGAGATAGTGGACATTGGTCATTTTGGTGATTTTGTTAGATAGTATATATTAGATGAATGTGGTTATCGATGTTTCTGAACATTTTATTTTCATATAAAGGATGTTAATCATCTGGTTCCAATGGTATATATATTATTATAAATAACCAAGTGATATAAGTCTACCCACTTTGTATGGAAAAATACATTAGTTAAGTTCTCATAAAAGAGTAGAGTGGTCACAATGGTCTTGCTTAAAACCTAAACTCCTTAGGCAAAGTTGATAGCCTAGGTCACAGAACCTTTCTAGTGCACTTAAGCTTACTAATAAACCTCTTACACACTAATCATTTACCACGATTTTATAATAATAATAATAATAATAAATTGAAATAGCAAAGATATAACATATAAATAAAAAAAATGTAAATACAAAATCCACTAACCCGAGGCCTATAAAAATATAGTGTCCTTAAAAAACATTCGCCACCTTTACAACAATGTTTAGCAACACAATCTCAAAGTTTCAGTGAACTTCAAACAAGTGTTTGAATTCTATCACACTTAAGCCAAATGTTAAACAGTATTTACTTAAGAGAAAAGAGTAAAAATCACTTGGATTTTTGGTGTGATTTGAAATTTGCAAATGAACTTAGAAGCCAATACATAGGTTTCAAGGGAGGGCATTAGTTAGTTAAAAATCCCACATGGGATTTTTCTTTATTTTTCTAAACCAATGGGTACTCTTTGAGATCTAATTTCTTATTCACCCAAGCACCAATTTAAGTATTCTATGATTTGTTACAAAGAACTCATGAAGGAGATTCCAAGTCATCCATGTAGCTATATTTTTCAACATTTGACTTGCTTTTTTTTTAAAGCAATTCCCCACACGAATGAAAATTGGCGAAAGACACAAAATTGATTTTTTTGGTATCAAAATCATTTTTGACTCTGGTGATAGAATTCAACGGATTAAAACTTAGATAATCTCAATCTTTGAACTTTCCCTTGTGAAATATGTTTAATTACTGACTGGCTGGTAGGTGCAATGTCTTTGAACTATTCTCTCGTTTATGTAAACGATGATATATTTCACACCATAATTTATCCTAACACTTTGAGTTCTTATGGTTAGGTTCATTTTGGCCATGAGCATCTACCTGGTTATGCAAGAGATTTTAAAAAGGAAAATGTTAAACGAAAAGAATGTTAAGAGACCACCGAAAGTTGCCGTTTCAGGTGTTCTCTCACCCCCTCGCACGTGATAATATTAAATGTATATTAAATGTCAATTTTTTGCATTTTCTCTTTTCTTACCACGCTTTTGCACGTCAAAAAGCAGAGTATCGCTCATCACAAAGCTAATTTTTCTCTCCCCCCCATGTGAAAGTCATTTTTGCTCATTCACTTCTCATCACGAGTAGGAATAGTTCATCACAAATAGGAGTAGTTCATCACAAGCATTACCAATTCTTCTGCACTTTTGCTCATCACAAGTCATTGCTTCAGTTGAACTCGTGGCCGATCTAGATCTTGAAGCACAACACGCAGCTAGTAATTACTTGATTATAAAGAGTGATTTTTTTATTTTTCCTATTATTTTTTTTATATCACAATGATAGAAATATGCTTGCATTTACTAGTTAAATGATAATGATAAATGTGTTTGATTTAGAAATTTTTTAATTTAAATTTTGTGTTGGATCTAGAATTTTGTTTAATATAAATTTTGGTTGGATTTAGAATTTTTACTAATTTAAATTTTGTGTTTGATTAAGAAATCTTTTTATTTAAATTATGTGTTGGATTTAGATTTTTTTTATTTAAATCATGTGTGGGATTTAGAATTTTTTAATTTAAATTTTGTGTTCGATTTATAATTTTTAATTTAAATCTTATGTTCGATTTAGAATTTTTTAATTTAAATTTTGGTTCCATTTAGAAATCTTTTAAATTTAAATTTTTAGAACTTTAATGGATTAAATTATTGCTGGATCAAAATTTTGTAAAAATTTATAATAATTTATTCTTAATACAAATATTAATTATTTTGTAGAAATGTAAAATTTGGAACGTGAAGGTAGAGTCAAAGATGTACAATCGGAAAAATATGAGCCGACTCTTGGGATGTTATTTGATAGCCAAAAGAAAATTTTACAATTTTACAAAGCCTATGATAAACAAGAAGGGTTTCCTGTGAAGAAGTTAACTAGTAAGAAAGGGAATGATGGAATTGTAAGGTACGAGACGTTTGCATGTGGTTGTAGCGGCAAGTTAGCAAGTAAATCCACTGATGTGCTGAAGCCAAACCTATTGTGAAAACTGGTTGTGATGCTAGAATTGGAGGTTGTGTAAATGAAAATGGAAAATGGGCTCTTCGAACTTTAAACCTTCAGCACAATCATGGATTGAGTCCAGACAAAGCTAGGTATTTTTCTTGTAACCATAACATTAGTGCAAGTGTAAGAAAGCGTATTGAAATAAATGATTGTGGAGGAATTAAAATTGCCTAGAATTTTAGTTCTATTATTGTTTAACCTGGTGGATATGAAAATGTCTCATTTCTAAAAAAAGATTGTAGTAATCTTGTTGACAAAGCAAGCAAAATGGTTTTTTTTAAAGTGCTTCCAGAAAAAGCAGGCAGAATGAAATGGTTTTTTTTTTTTTTTTACTATTGATTTGGGCAAATCCGATTAAGGAATCTATTTTGGACAAATCCGAGGAGTAGGGCAGCTAACAAATATTTTGGAGACATCATCACATTTGACACCACATATCTTACCAACAAGTATGACATGTCATTCGCTCATTTTGTTGGAGTTAATCATCATGGCCAATCTATTTTGTTAGGATGCGGATTAATTTCACACGAGGATACTAAGACATTTACGTGATTATTTAAGGTGTGGCTATCATGCATGTCTAGCTCTCCTCTTATTAGAATCATTACAGATCAAGACAAAGCAATGCAAAAGGAAATCGAAAATGTTTTTCCTACAACTAGGTATCGATGGTGTTTGTGGCATATAACGAATTGAGAAGTTAAGGGCTTTTAAAGAATGTGAAAGTATTATTCTTCGTTGCTTTCTACTGTTTATGATTCATTGAGTCCTACTGTATTTGAGGAAACTTGGCATGACATGATGACGGGATATGATTTATGGGATAATAATTGGTTGAACGGTTTATATGAGGAGCGATATCGTTGGGTTCCATGTTATTTGAAAAAATGCTTTTGGCCAAGAATGTCGAAACTCAGCGAAGAGAAAGCATGAATGCATTACTTGATGGATTTGTTAACTCAAAAACAAATTTGAAGCAGTTTGTAAAGTAGTACGAAAATGCGTTAAAAAAGAAAGTTGAATTAGAATGGAAAACAAATGCCAAGTCTTTTAGCAAAAAGACTCCTTGTGTAACAAGATATGAGATGGAGAAGCAAGTTGAAGAGATGTACACTATTTCTAAGTTTAAAGAATTCCAACAAGAATTAACTGCACTGATGTATTATGATATAGTTAATTGTGTAGGATCAATACATGAAATCAATGAATCATATGGGCAAGGTAAGAAAAGAAGCTTTTGGTTGTTTTTTAAGAAGCCGCGTGTGAAGTTAGATGTATATGTTCAAAGTTTCAATTTAGAGGGATTCTTTGTAGATATGCCGTTGCAGTATTGATACGTAACAGTGTTGAATTACTTCCGGAAATGTACATTTTGTCAAGTTGGAGGAAAGATGTGGGGAGATCTTACAACAAGGTGAAAATTAGTTATGGTATGCAGCATTTTTCCATTCAACAAGAACGATATGACAAAATGTGTAATGCTTTTAGTAGGTTGCAGATATAGGTGCTGATGATGAAAGCAGTTACAAATTTGTATTAGATTGGATTAATAAGACACTGAAAGACCTGCCCAAGCAAATTCGGTGTGTAAGTGTCAAAACGACTACTTCACCAACAACTAGTACAAGTGAAGTAAGTTGTAGCAGCAACAATGTTGAACATGTAATCAATGGTCCAGTAGCAATACGTTATAGAGGCCGTCCTCCTTATCTGAGGAAGCAATTTATAATTCTGAAGATATCGGCCCAAAAGGAAAAAACTACAAAAAAAAATAAGGTTTGCTGATTTTTTACGTTAAATTTTATAGGATTTTTTTGTTGAATTTCTATGTTATATTGTCTGTTATAATTTTATAGGATTTAGAATAAGATGCCTCATTGTCTTATAAAGTGCTTAATGAATTCTCCACACAGTAGAGCAACATGGGCGTGGTATGTTTGTAAATTTTTTGGTTAAACTTTTCTTTTATTTTGAATATACATAACTAAATATATTGTTGAACATGTATAGACATCTAGGAACAAAGTGTTGTTACTGCAAATCTCAACCAATACGGGGCTTTAAGCTACGATAATGTAAGAATATAATTCGTGAAGAAATTTTAATTTTAAATTCTTAATGTCGATTTTACACACACACACACACACACACACACACACACACACACACACACACACACACATATATATATATATATATATATTATTTGTGTAGGTTTCTATATACCCAACCTAAGGTAGTGTGCACAATATTTATCAGTTATTTTTTTATAATTGGCACCAAGTTTTCATCTGAAAATTACAATTTATTAGTGTATACTTATGTTTTTTTAATTTCTAAGATCTCATATCATGTTTTTTTTTTGTATTACAGCAACCACTCCCGCTGTATGCTTTGCAACCACATTATCCTTCTTATTCGATCACGTACGAAGGATTTGGAAGTGGAAGTTTCCAACATTTGCTACATGAACAGTGTACTGAAAATAACAATGAATGTGATTGATGTTTGACTTATATTTTGTTCGAATAAGTTTTTCTAGCATTTCGCTTAAATTTGGCTAAAATGAACTAATTACAGTGATGAACATGTAATTGCACAATTGCTGTTTTTTTTCTTCTATAAGTGTTGTTGGTCTAGTAGCTTTTTTCATAATTTTCGATGATATTTTTTGACAATTTTCCATGACATAAATCAGTACAATAACAACAATAAAAAACTTATAACAACAACTTGAATCTTATATTTAGAGGGACAGTACAATTATATATGTCTACAAATTTTTAATGAAATAATTGTACAAAGTAAAACAATTTAAAAATAAAACTTTAATATGAAGTATAGTACAATAATATAAACATTTTATTGAAATCGTAACTTGGTGCATGTTTACTTTGAAGTTACGTATGCTCAAGTTCTTTATGCAACAATTGAAATTTAACAGATAAACGCTCAATTTCCAATGTCAACTTCCTAACTTCCTCCACTAACAAGTCAATTTTTTCATTACTAGACTTACAATCTTTTGTCCATTGAAAGTTTTTACATACTCTACATTTCCAAAATTTACGATTTGGATTCTTTGTACTACGTGATGTTAACAGCTCCATTTGGCCGCCACATTCATTACATATCTGTAGTGAACTTTGACTTTTATTTGTGTTAGATGACATTATCAATATTACACTATTTTAACTACCACAAAAAGCAAAAATTATTACCAACAAAATTATTTTCAAACTTAATCCGACAGTTTTCACTAAATATTACTAACAAAATTTTCAACATGTGTAATATATATACCAACTCACAATTTTCACCAAGTAATTACCAACAAAAATTTATATCCAACCGGCAATTTTCACCAAATAATTACCAACAAAAATTTCAACATGTGTAATACATATACCAACCGACAATTTTCACCAAGTAATTACCAACAAAAATTTATTCCAACCGGTAATTTTCACCAAATAATTACCAACAAAAATTTCAATATGTGTAATAAAAATACCAACCGGCAATTCTTACCAAATAATTACTAACAAAATAATTACCAAACAAAATAATTACCAACAAAATAATTACCAAAATAATTCCAACCAAAATAATTACCACATAATTACCAAACAAAATAATTACTTAAAAATTACCAAGAAATAACAAAAAATAATTATCAAAAAATAATTACCAACAAAACGGAGAGAGGGAGATGGAGAGAGACGGGGGAGACGAGGAGCAACGAGCAACACCACCAAGTAATGAGCAACGAGCAACGAGCAACACCAACGAGTAGTGAGCAACGAGCAACACCAACGAGTAGTGAGCAACGACCATTGAGTAGCGACCAGAGACTAGCGACCACCAAGCAGCGACCAGCGACCACTGAGCAGCAATTCTTCGACAACGAGGGAGAGAGGGAATGAGTGAGCTCGTGAGGAAGTGAGGGAGAGGAGGAGTAAAATAGAGTAGTAGTGAGCGAGCGATGGAGAGAAGGAGTAGATCTGGAATAGTAGCGAGTGAGGGAGAAGAATAGCGAGCGAGAGGAGGAAGAGGAAGAGTAATAGCGAGTAACGGAGAGAAGTAAATCCCAGCATTTTTTTCTTTTATACCGGCCTTTTAAGGTTATAAAATTCTTTTGTTTTTTTAACAAGAATTCTGAGAGCTGATGCTGAGAGAAACGACATTACTGTATGTCGTTTCTCTTGCAGTTCTCTTAGCATTCTTACTTATTAGCACTACTTTTTTAAGAATTGAGCCCTTGACAATTCCCTTTGAAGCGGCCCTACTTCTCTCTCACACAGGTGATTTCTTAATAAAAAATAACCCACCTTACTTTGCTTCAATTCTCAATGCATAAGAAAAGCATAGCTTACTATTTTATTCCTATGGGTATCATTGCTTTCATCATAGGAATAGACAGAAGGATAACTGCACAGTGATCTGACAAGATATTTAATAATTAGGTTATCCCTTTGAATCTAATTCTTGGAATCTCCATTCAGTTAGGTTGGGTTTTCTTTCATAAAATAAATCTTTTATTCATATGTGCTTTAGTCACATTCCTCTCGATGATTTTTCTACTAAGTCTCTATTTAACTCTAATGGTACTATGTCTACAACAAATATGTCTAAACCTACTATTATACATATTTCTCTATGCCCTTCCAATTGTGAATTGATTATGACAATGTAGGAAAATTACTGGTATAATTTTGGCCATTTTGAAATCCTTCTAAGAATTCCACAGTTGTTCTGTCTCTTCAGCACATTTGTCCAATGCAGTGAATTCAAATTCAACTGTCGACCTGGCTATCACCATTTGTTTGGATGATTTCCATGAAATAATAACACATGCTAGTACAAGTTGTTATTTGACACAACTTAAAAATAATTTTAAACTCTCAAGTATAAAAGTGTCTTATTGTATTATAGCTTGGTGAGTCCGAGGTCGATCCACAAAGTAAAGATTTAATTTGTTTATTTTATTTTATCTAAAAATTAAAATTAAAACTTGAATATAAACAACTTAATTTAAATGAAACTATGAAGTTGAACTAGTTAGGATTATGGATTCACTCTTAGTAGTAAATAAAACTTAATAAATTCTTTTTGCCATTTTCTTTTTAGATTTATTGCCCAAAAGATTAATTATATAAATTATTATTATTTTCCTTTAATTTTATGATGGATTAAGTATTTATTATGCCAAAATTTAATTTGTCTACAATAAGTCAAAATATCATTTTACCATATCTTATATTAAGATATTAAGAATTTATTGTGCCAAATTCATTTGTTTGTCTACAATAAATCAAAATTTCAAAATATAAAATATGTATAAAATTAAATAGAAAATAATTTAATTTATAAAATTAAAAATAGAATTTGATTAAATCATATTTATTTCCTAAGAGTTTACCTTCCCCTAACTAATATTATTTAGTTAAGCATAATTGAAATAAAAGAAAATATTAAAATTAAATTACTTATAATTAAAAGTAATAAAAAAACTAAAATTAAAAATAAAACTAATTTTATTTATAAAAATAATTATACAAAATATTAAAAACACACCTTAGAATCAAGATTAAAGGGAGATGGAGAGAATTTGAGAAGAAAAGAGTTGTAGAGAGATATTAAAAACATAAAAAGAGATTCTATTTATAGAAAAATAAATTCATAATTCAGTGCTTTGCGGTCTATCATAAGCTTCATGCATGTGCTCCTCACAACCTTTAGATCAAAATCCAATGGCTGGTCAAACTTTAAAAGTTAACATCACACATGGCATCATTTGACTCGTCCGATTTGGCCAAAGAACGGTTGAGATTTGGTGGGTTAATGGGTGGATCGGGTCGACTCGAATACAAAGATTTGGATCCTGCAACTTGCTTCACCAATTACTGCCACGCGGCACAATCATGGCCATTGAATCATGAACTATTGAGATTCAGTCAAAATTGCCAGCTATCCCATGCACTCATGTCTATTGTAAGCTCATTTCAAAGATCTAATCGAGCTCACCAACAGAAAAAAAGTCAACTCTTTTTACACAAGCCCGATTTTTAGCCGATCTTGATTGATCTTAAAGTTTACGGACCTTCGGAATCCAAATTTGACCTTGGTTTAACTGTTTGGAGCCTCGATTTTTGTGAAATTAATATTTTTCCTAATAAACACACAAAAATACACAAAATTAGATATATTTAAAACATAATTAATAATTTCTAATATATTACATAAACAGAAATATAAATTATAAATTAAACACAAAATAACATTATTATCACTTGATAATTAAACAATTTTTGACACTAATCATTATTAGTAGACTTTGAGTGTTTTACATCATATATCCAATTTGCACCAATGTACCCTTCTAGTGTAGCTAGATACCTAGTATGGTATAGCTCATAATTATGAGTAGTGTAAGTATTTTTTTTTTTTTTAAAAGGAGTAGTGTAAGTATTTAGTTACTCTTACTATAACTTTTCAATGATCAGCCCTTGGATTACTCATATATCCAGTAAGTTTGCTTACTGTATAAGCTAAGTCTGGCCTTGTACAACTTGTTAGATATGTTATACTATCTATCACTCTAGAGTATTCTACTTGAGAGACTCATTCACTTCTATTCCTAGACAAATACAAACTTGTATTTAAAGGTGTTCTAACCACAGTAAAATCGTCTTTGTTGAATTTTTCAAGAATTTTATCCACATAATGTGATTGACTTAGAATAAGTCCGTTAGATTTACTTGAGATGATTATTCCTAAATGATATCTGCTAGACCCATATCTTTCATGCCACAACTAGACTTCAATATATTCTTGGCAAATCTGACCACTTTGTCATCATTTCCAACAATTAACGTGTTATCAACGTAAAGATAAATGACATAACCATTTTCTGTCTCTTAGACATATATACATTTATCACATTCGTGATTTTAAAACCATTTGCCATAATCATATGGTCAAATTTTTATGCCATTATTTTGGTGATAGCTTCAAACTATATAATGACATAACTAAATTATAGAGTTTCTTTTCTTGTCCCAGAGCTATAAAGCCTTTAAGCTACTCCATGTAGATTTCTTAACTTAAATCTTTATTTAGAAAGACTATTTTTACATCCATTTGACACTCTCAGCTAGAAGTGGATAGAACCGACCAAACGCAAAAAAAAATTAGTATAGTTCAATATTTTTTCTTGGAAAAAATTGAATATTTCGATTGGTATAAAACTGAATGCTCTGGTTGAATTTTCGATTTGAATTTTTAAGTTCAAAGACCAAACCGAAAAATTGAAAATAATAATTTTTAAATTAAAGAAATGCCACGTGGCGTTTAAGGATTTGGTAAATCAGGCGAGACCAAAAAAATTATATTATGTTTTCTTTGGGTTTCAATTCTATATTTTATAAGTAAAAGAAAAAAAAAAGAAACTGAATTCATTAATATCAAAACTAAATCGAATAGAAATACCCAAACTAATTTTTAAAATTTCTCAAACTGAACCAAATTAAAAATTTTGAAACCGAACCAAACTGAATCGAACAAGTGCCTACCCCTACTTTCAGCTCAATAAGTGATTTTAATAATTCATGTTTTCAATCATTTGCGTGCACATAAGTGATATATTGAAGAATATATGGCAACAAAAATAGCTTATGCAACATTAATGATGAACCTTTAATTGATACTTCTCATCTTATAGCACTACAAGAAAAATGACCTATGATGACATGTGCTTGTGTGATGATTCTTGGGCTTAATCTCTTATGTAACAAAAAGATGATAGATTCATGATAAAAATTTGTTATATCATGATAGTATGATAGATTTATGATTTTTTTTTTTTTACTCTCGAGAATTAACTACTTTGTGATTAAGATTTTGATTGTCCGTTAGCGATACAATTTTTATTTTGACTTTATTTTATGCAAATTTGACTGAAATTTTTAAAATGAGTTTATTAAACAAATATTAACCAAAAATTAAATAAAAAAGAAAAAACAGTAGTGTTTAGATTAAAGTAAATACAAAAATAATCTAAAAAACTTTAGCTCATATCATTTTTTTTCTTTTTTTTACTATTTAACTAAACAAATTCTCATTGTTGCTCTAACTCTCATAAGTTAGAGCAGCCATTAGCTTGAAACCCTTGCACTAGGGGTGGCAAAAATACATGTCTAATCCGGACCCGGACCCGGACCACACCCGAGCATTGTGGTCCGAGTATTACCCGGCCCGGGTATAAAGCCAGGCCAGTATTGCACATCACATGATAAATTCAGAGCCCGGATTTTATTAAAAATATTATAAAATATATATTATTTTAAATATTTATATTTATTTAACTCATTTATTACACATATATAAAATTTTAAACACTTAAAGTTTATATTTTCATGTCAAATTTTATTAAAATAAATTTAAAACTTATAAAATTACCAAAAAATTTAAAAAATATACACATATAATATTAAAAAAATATAAAATTCGGATATTCGAATTAAAATCTAACTCAATATTGGGCTTAAAAAGCCCCGTCCGAATATCTAAAAATTACATTCGGACTGAGTCTGAATATTGCAATATCCAAACCTGACCGGAATTTTGCCAACCTACCCTGCACCAGCACTGAATCATCAACGATGTTATCTCATCTTTCACCAGCAAATTTTTCTTGTTTCCCATAGTCGACTTTGTCCTTCACTAAGAAACACACGGAAAATCCACCGAGCGTGTGATGCTTTAATTGAATTTTAAAACTCTTAACTTTGGGTGGGCGAGCCTCAAAAAATTGGTTTGGTTTGGATTTTCTGTTCCAGTTTAATATATTCTAATTGAAAAAACGGAATAATTTAATTTGAAACCGAGCCGAAAAGTTTGGTTCGGTTTTTGGTTCAAAATTTCGGAACTGAACCGAACCGATTTTCGAATGGTACTTTTGTAATTTTAAGTACACACAGAGGTTTACACAAAACACAATTTCAAATCCTAATTTCTAGTTCTTACCCAACAATCTGCCGAATTGCTGCCCGTCAATGACAAAACCTGGCTTCGCTGCCGCTTCCTTCTGTGTTCGCTGCCGCTGCCGATTCCTTCTGTCTTTGCTTCCTTCTGGCTTCACGATCTAACAGCCATCGTTGCTGCCGCTGCCGATTCCTTCTGTCTTGCTCTGTTGTGGTCACTGCCGCTGCCGCTTCCTTCAAGGTTGTTGACTCTGTTGTGGTCACTGGTCACCGAGCTCTATTAGTCCCTCACTGCTTTTTGCAGCTTGCGGGTACTTTAATTTGGTTTCATTTCGTTATTTTAATTTGAATGCATTCTATTAATAGATCAAAATCACCCTGCAATATGATTTTGTTTTTGTTTTGTTTTTATACACACTCATTTTTGCCGATAACTGTTTGCAACGTAATTATGCATGGAGTATAAATATATACTGAAAATTTTTTATGTTTAGTTTTTCTTCACAGGTAACTGAGTGTGTGTGATTGTGTTCTGTGTTCTGTGCACTTAATAAAAATCGTGAAAAATATGTTTTTGTTGTTGCAGAGAGCAGATTGCCCAGCTTTAATTGCTGAACTGTGACTCCGATTGGTTACTGTACCATTAAGCAGATCCCTTGCCATGCCGTTAAGCAGAACCATTGCTGAACCGAAATCGTGGGTTCCAGTTCAGTTATTATTTCCTTCAAGTGTTACTCGATTTTAAAATTTTCAACACCCAGCCCTGGAGGTGTAGTTCTCAAATTTGTTTAGTGTGTTGATTAAGTCCGATTGTTTGGTTGATTAAGTCCGATTGTTTGGTTGAGTAAAACTTATTGTCAAATTCTAACCCTACAGCTGTAGTTCTCAAATTTTTTCACTGTGTTGATTTTTTCTTTTCAATTTCTCAATTTAAATTTATTGATTTGATAATCACATGCATGTTGCCATATTACTCACTGTCTTCAGATTGGAGATTTCTCATGGCTTCGCAAAAGATTGCTTCTTTGTATCTGAGGTTTTCTTAGCTTCAAGTTATTGTTGATTGCTGTTGCAGTTAGCATTTAAAAGATGGATCTTTTTCTTGGCAATGCATTAAGCATAATCCGGGTCATCTTGATTTTATTTTCAAGGCAGTGGAGTTGTTAATTTTAATTTTAATGTTTTGACTGGAAAGATGGCAATGGCCAAAAGCTGACCGCTTATGGAATATCGTAGTGGGTTTAAACTATTTTGAATTCAATCTATATATGAAATTATTAATTTTTACTTTTATGTTCTCATTTCTAATTGAAGGAATGACGTGAATTCCTTTATATGTTCTAACTGTAGGGCATTAGAAACTTTGTTGCGAGCTTTTGGATCTGAAGAATGTTGTGGAAGACTTTTGTGGTGATGTGCACCAAGTATTTGGCTTTCTTGAGGTAATAAACTATCAGTCTCACCCTCAAAGTTTTAGTTTTACTTTAAAGTTTTGCCTTTCAAAAAAGAGCAATGGTATTGAAACCACAAATAACCATCGTCCTTGCTAGAATCCGCGGATTGGAAAATGGGCTAGGCAAGGTTAGACTCTTAAAGCTTGGCCCAGCTTGGGCAAGCCATGCTTGAGACCGCCATTGGCCTGGGTCAGGCCACCAAAGTGTGCCTTAGATTTTTGAAATTTGAGAGAAAAAAATCTTTCATTTTTTAAGTTGATTATAGACTACTTAATTTTTAATTCCACCATTCCATTCTTTCCAAGCGTTACAAGTTGCATATTTGAAGATTCAATTCATGAACCTTTTATGCATGTGGGTATTCTTCAATTTAAGGAAATGTAAAGGATCTTAATAACTTGTACTGACTAATCATCAATTAATCATACACAATTTAGAGGAAGGAGGAATAATACCTTAATCCACTTGTGGATTTAGTACTAACAATCAATACATTTATGGCATGTGAGGCGGTATGGTTCCTTTAGAAAACGAAGTCTCATTTGCAGCAAAACCCCAAGCGAAAAATTTTAAAAAGAAAATTTCACAAAGAAAACAAACCCTATTCGTAGTATCTCATGGGTGCCATGACGCCATTTTTCATTGTCTTGTTTGCCAATGGTGGTTAGTTGCTGGCACTTAAATTTTACGAACCAGACTTCAACGGCTACTCATCCCGGATAAGTTTAATTATGACGCAACAAAATACCTAGTTTCCTAAACACAAAATTCAAATTAGAGACATTGTCCAATGGCTATTTATTTCCCGCGCACTCATCAAACGACTATATATATAATTGCCTCAGCATAACATACGATGCTTTCACGCACACAACACAATCGCAACACTACTTGATTAACAAGCAATTGAGAGAGTTTCCAAATTCTACATTTTTCAATTTCCAAATTCTTCTCTCATTCATCAATCAAAACCTACACACCAAAAATCTTATTAAACCCATTCGATTCAGTCTCGGTTTTTGATTTCGTCGATCGCTTTTTATTTCTCAGAATACTAACACAATGTCTCCTCACGTTGGATTAAGATTTTATCCAACAGAACAGGAACTTCTGGAGCTCTATCTCCTTCACAAAATTACTCAAAACCCTAATCTCTACCGAGCAAGCGATGATATTGCTGTGAAAGATTGCGATCTCTATGGCCCCCAGAAGCTTGACTTGATTTGGGATTTGTACGAAGGAAACCAATTAATGGCGGGTCAAGCACTCTACTTCTTTACTCAGTTAAAGAAGGCGTCTCTGAAGGGTTCGAGATTCAACAAAAAGATTGGCATCGATGCTTGGCAAGGTGAGGATGAAGCCAAGCCTGTTCTCGTTATTGGCTCTGAAAATCAAATTCTAGGGTTTAAGAAAAGTTTTGGGTATAACATACGTGTATTTTGTTGCGTCATAATTAAGTTTATCCGGGAATAGTAACTGTTGAAGTTTGGTGCGTAAAATTTAAACGTCAGCGACTAAATGCAATTGACAAACAGGGTAGCGAAAAACGGCGTCATGGCACCCACGACTAAATGTCATTGACACACAGGACAGCGAAAAACGACGTCATGGCATCCACAAGATAATATGAAGAGGATTTGTTTTTTTTTTTTTTAAATTTTTCGCTGCAAATGGGCTTCGCTTTTTGTATACCACCTCGCATTTCATCTTACTATAAGAAATGAATTTTTAAAAATATATCCTCTCCAATGCAAAAAATAAAAAGCAGAAACTAAGAACTAAAATTAAAAAAAAACCATTGAATGAAAAAATAAAGCACAGAAACTTATCGGAACAGCAACTGGCAGTGAAAATTAGAAACAGCACCGTGATAGAGTAGTAATTGTCGCGAAATAGCAGCAAGTGAGCATAGAACCAAAAGCGGTAGCCATTCGCATGTGTAGTGTGCCCGTTAGGGTTTTAAATTTCGGGGGGTTTTGCCGTATAGAGTTGGGAAGATAAATACCTGTACAAGTTGAGGTGTTGAAGAGAAAGAGAGATGAGAATGATTTTATGATATCTAATTTTAATATTTTTTAAATATATTTTTCTGTACTTTTAAAATATAAAAGTCAATATTGATAAAAAATTGAATGGGAAGTATCTAGAGCATACAAGTGTATAAAGTAAAAAATTAATACTAAAGGAGCTAAGGGCTATTTGAGATTACTTTTAAGAGGTTTAAAATGATTTTGAAAAGTTAAAAGTTAATTTTAATATTTAATAAATTTATTATTGTCAATATATTAAAATAGCATACACAGCTCAAAATTTTTCAAACACGAAAATTAACTTTTAATTTTCAAAATTATTTTGCAAGCTGATTAAAAGTAATCTTAAACGGCCCTCAACTCTTTTAGTATTAATTTTTATATTATTCACTTGTTTGTTTTATATACTTTTCATTCAATTTCTTAACAATGTTCACTTTTATATTTTAAAAGTATAGAAAAAAAAATATATAAAAAATCATTAAAATTAAACACCCTAAAATTATTTTCATTTCTATTTGTCTCCAGCACTCCAATCTATATAGGTTCCCCTTTCTCAACCCAAAATGGCAAACCCTCCAAAATTTAAAACCCTAACTCACACATCGCGCACAGGAACGGTGACTACTTTTGTTTCTGTACTCTTTTGTTATTGTTTCGCGACAATCACTGCTCTTTCACGCTGTTGTCTCTACCCTCCACTGCTTATTTCTGTTCTGGTAAGTATCTGCGCTCTATTTCTTTATTCAATGGATACCTAAAATGTTTGATCATATGCCTATTTGGGTTGGTGTTAATAAGTTACCATATATGATCATGTTTTTTTTTTGCTTTTTGGTTTTTAGTTCTCAATTTCTATTTTTTTAATTTCATTTTTTTCTATAGTTGTACATGTCCATGATTTTTTCAAGAAGGATTGGAGAGGATTTATTTTTAAAAATTCTTTTTCTTAATTTTTTTTTTGTTTTCTTTGCCATGAAGGTGTTGATTGTTAGTACTAAGTCCACAAGTAAATTATGGCATTATTTCTCCTTCCTTCAAATTGTATATAGTTAATTGATAATCAGTCGGTAGAAATTATCAAGATCCTTTACATTTCTTTTAATTTAAGGCCCACTTGTACACATAAAAGGTTCATCAATTGAATCTTAAGAAAAGCAACTTGAAAGGCTTGAAAAAATAGAATGGTGGAATTAAAAATTAAGTAGTCTATAATCAATTTAAAAAATGAAACATTTTTTCCCCTCAAATTTCAAAAATTCAGGGTGTGCTTCGGTGGCCTGGCATAGGCTAATGGTGGCCTCAAGCATGATTTCCCCAAGCTGGGTTAGGGCTTGAGAGCCTGGCTTAGGCCCAACCCATTTTTCACTCCTCAGATTCCAGTAAGGACAATGGTTATTTGCAATCTCAATATCATTGCCCTTTTTCATGTAACTTTTTTTCTTTTTGAATATTTAATTTTTCAATTAATACTTCATTTCTCAATCATTGTCTTTGTTATCTCTATCGATTCGATCTTAAGTATTGAGTCTTCTATTACTACAAAATATTTATTCAAGTTTTAATCAATTTTTGTTTTCTATATCAGATATTGTATGGAATTTCAACGTGTTCAACTTTGCATTTATTATAAAGTGGCAATCTTGTTGATGTTCTTTTCCATCATGGGCATTCAGGTTGGTTTGGGTTGTTATATTCTTTAATTTGACGAATTCATAAAGTAGTTACTTTTGTGCCAGTGGAAATATTCTAGAATACCTTTTGTTGTATTACTACTTAAGGTATGCATGACATGTGCATTTGTTTTAAAAACTCATCATGTAATTGGTATTTAATACAACAGAGGTATTCTAAAATCTCTCTTGCCAGTGGGTGTGTGTGCTAATGTTATTAAGTTATTGCGTTTTTCTTTCTCGTCCACCAACCAACAAAACCCTTCTTTCGGGTTTGCTTTGTACTTGGGTTGCTCTTATTTTGCCCGTTTTTATTTTTTGTACTTATTAAATCAATTGGGAATGGAGATTTCTCTTTGTTTCTGTAGTGATGCTAAGTGTTGGTTGATCATTGGTTGGTATGGAGAGAGGATGTTGGTGGTATTCATCGAGCCAAGCTAATTTTCAGTGGTCAATAATGGTCACTGACAGCCAAGTATTACTTGTATGGTTGTGGACATCTAGGAAGTTGTCCTGTTACTATAATGGCTATTTTTTGATGACATGCTGGCTAAAAAAACAAGTTTGCTGTTCTTGAGATTGAGACTGTTAATATGTGGAATATCTTTTTGCACCTCCTTCAGTATTTGCTCAGTGTACTATGAACAACCTTGTTGATTATGTTCTTCTAAAAAACATGTTATTGTTGTAATGTTATTGTATTTGTTAAGATGATTGCTATTACCGTATTGAAGAAATTTTAATGCCCCTTATGTTAAAATGTGTATAGCTCACCATCACTCCGTCAAGGCTTGCCCCAAAAAAAAAAAAAATAATGATTACAGAAATAAGGACATAGCATAAAAATATTACAAGATCCCAGATCAGGATAATTTGGTCAGTTTTCTGACTTAATCTATTATATTTTCAGGTGGGAAGATGCGAGGCAAATTCTGATGTCAACTACAATATCAATACTTTTTCAAGTTCCAAGAAATATCTGATGACTTCTTATTTTGGAAAATATGAAAAATTGCTTGATTCAAATTTTGAAGAATTCATTGCAAATGAATTGCGTGCTAGCTTCTGCGAAGTTCTACCAGATAATACAAGTTCTGTTATAAGACGATCAGTTCTGCTGCGTCATTTGATTGGTGAAGGTTCTCATCGGAATCTATTATCATCTATGAGATTTTATGTTGACCCAAAGTCCTTATCTCGACTGCCCTTTCACAAGTGTGAGCTCATAGTCATTGAAAGACTGCCCTCAGGAATCTTTGCTGATCCATTTGAGCTGCAACATCTTCACCAGCGTGGTGGTAAACTACATTGATATTTTGTGATAAAATTTTCGAAACTGCTCAAAAGCATGCTTATTGTTTTGCTTACCTTTGTGATGTTAATCATTCCATGCCCGTTTTTCTGTAGTTTTAACAGATGTAGCTGTTTTCGGAGATACAAACTTGGAATTACCTTCATTTCGTTCCAACCGGTCTGCTGTTGAAATTCACATGGATGTTGGTTCTAATAGGTTTTTGAGTCAAAAGGATGGACTGGAAATTAAAGTACAGCTTCCACTACATGCACGTTATCAGGTGAGCAGAAAGGAGGTCAGGAAATGGATAACAGAATTTGGAACTTTTCACTTTAATTGCAATGTCTCTTTCTTGTGGACTTAAAAATATAAATATAAAAAGATATAAAATAATACATCAGGCATTCTTTTAAAAAAGTTTGCGTTCAAAGTTTTAGTTATTCTTTCAGCTCTCTTTCTAGACTAGATACAATTGTATTTGATGCATGTTCTAATTAGTTTTCAACTGTTGTTAGTTATTGCATCTTTTCTTTAGAAATTATCGTTTTTATTTTATTTTATTTATTTATTTTTGGCAGAATTGTTTTCATTATTTTTAGATGTTTTAATTTGAGGTTTATGCTTTGGTTGGATTTGAGGGATTAAATTGTATGTTGAAGTAAAGAGATTCAGTTGCTGAAAATCCATTAACAAAATTAATTCGCATTTCAAAAAGTAAATGAATGTGATAAAGTATTTTCTAGATTGTACTTTTAATTTGCATGTTTAGATTGCAGTTTATACTTAATTTTGTCCTCTTGTTATGCTTTTATATTAATAATATATCTTCAATTGTAGTTATTATGTTCCTCATTAGATGCTTCATGTTTGCTAACAAAATTCTCAGAATTGTTGAAATGACTTTAAAGGATTTCTACTGAAAAGTTGTAGGTAAATGATCTATGGAACGCTAATATAATTTTTGACTCAGGTCTGTTGTAAATTTCTGGTTTTGCTCGTGGACATTACTATAACATAAACGGGCTGCAGAGAAATGTAATAATCACAATAATAGTCTGTTGCACTATGAAAAGTGAAAAACTAAGTTTGAATTGTTAGCAGTTTTCACCATCTTCTAATATAATCTTTATGAATGTAAAATTTTAAGTGTTTGCTGGTGTTTTACATTTTTTGTTTCTTTTCTTTCTTTTTCTCATTTTCCTTTTCTGTTTCAATTTACACATCTTCCTAAATATAGCTGCATTGACTCCAGCAGTAGTTGCCCTGCTCCTGTATTCCTCTTTCATACGTTGGCATGTCTCTCTCTCTCTCTTTTCTTTTTATTTCTCTCTTAACATTGGCATGTTCTTACATTTATAATGTTCGAGTGAACTAGTTACCTAAGAATGGCTGAATTACTACAGTAGATAAAATAAGAAAATAAAAATGAATGGTCTATAAGAGAGGCCTACAATTTCACCTAGAATGTACAGCTTTTGTACCAGTATGTTGTATATTTCAAAATATTTTTCCATTCTTGATTATTGACTAGTTGCCAAGTCCAGAAACAAACTACAAATATTTTTATGAACTCTTCAATATCTATAAAGATATGCAGCAGTTTGATACTTGTGTGCTCCTCTTGTTTTCTTCCACACGTGAGACCTGATGTCTGATTCGACCCGTAGCTTTATCATCATTAGTTTTGGCTTGTCTTAGATTAGTTTTAGCTTTTGTTAGTGCTTCTCCTAGTTTCAGTTACCAGAACTCTTTCTTAGATTACTTAAGAATGTCCTAGTCTGCGAGTGTAAAATAAAACAGGATAGTCATACATGCATAATGCGTTGTCAAGATTTAAGGAATTGATGCATTGATATGTGCGATAAGATGGTTGCTTTTATTGGAAATTAAAATAATCTAGATCACATTAAGGTAATCATCTGTTGTGTACTTGTGTTTATCATTAATGTGGAACGTTATTGACAACTTGAAAATAGTGGAGGATATATCAGAATTTCTGACTGAAATTTCACTATCATGCAGCCCTTGCATGAATCTGGCTATTCACAAGTAGAATTTGGTGATCCAGATTTATTCTTACGCTGCTGCATCGAAGGAAAGCTGCAGAATCAGAGCTGTTTATTCATCCCAACTTCTGAAAATGCGGAACGTAAAACTGGTCGTGTAGTCTGGAGAATACCTTCTGGGATTAAGAGTCATGCAGGGCTTGTTTCTGTTGTTACTTTTGTTTCAGCCTTCATATCAACCATTTTAATTGTTCAGACTTCCAAACATGCAACATTTTAAAATGTTCCTTATTACGTAGGGTAATAAATGTATAAGACTTTTTAACGTTTGTTAGATTATATCCATCCAGAAAACCAAGAGTTCCAGCTCCACTGTTGTATTTCGGTCAAAAATTTGGTTTCAGATCGGTTTGAGTTTTGCTTGATTGCGTTCGGTATGAATCTTGTCTAACCAAACAGAACCAAAACCGGTAACCCGTCCAGTTCCCCAAATAAACAAAGTGCTCACGTGGTGTAACCAATCGGTGACATCTGTTTAGCTATGTTACAAGTTACTACAGCAAATTTGGAAAAAAAAAATTGTATAATGCTTAAACAGATAAAAATTTGAAAGCAAAAGGCAGAAATCAAAAATCAAAATAACGAAAACAGAAAAAAGATTGGGTTTTATTTCATACTCTTGGAAAGTCAGTCTGGTTTTATCCTATGATCATTATTTTTAAAACCACAATGATCACTGCAACTCTTTGTTTTTTACACTTTAATACTAAATAGGTGCCTTGAATCTAATATCTAACTATCAGTTGTTCTCGGCATCCTTAGTTGCAAAATATAATTAGTAGCAAAATTGTCAGATGCAAGTCCAAATGATTCTCAATGAATTATATTTTATATTTTTTTCTTCTTTCAATTTCTTTATTTTAATGTTATTTTTCCGATTATTATTTTTATATAACAATTTGAAGAACAGATTTTGATTTGAGAATAGAACCAACAATTGATAACACCCAAGCAACTCAAATATTATATAGCTGTACTAGAACGTCTTACACGTGCTCCTCGGCAATTATGCTTCATGAAACAACATCGGCAAAGAGATTAGTATGAGATCACCCTTTTGTCGCAAGTGTATCTCATCCTAGCTTGCTCCCAAAGCGACTGAGGCCACAACACATGTAAGAAAGCCAGAGTTCACCTGACGATATATCTTTCACATTTTCAAGTGTGTGATTATGTTGGAGGGGCAATTTCATAGAAAAGTGTAAAACAGTTTATTATAGCTGCCTGCATCTATGGAACTTGAGTTTGTTCCATGCTTTGAGACCATTGTTCACGAAGTATGGCTGCGAAACTTTATTTCAGGATTTTATTTTACGCAGGTTTGATTGGAAATTCTAAATTGAGTTTATTAGACAAAAATAAGCCAGAGATTAAAAAGTCCTTTTTCTAAGTGTGTAGCTAAACATATTTTCAATCTCAATCTCATTCTCACAAGTCGCAACAACCCTTCGCCTACCAGCATTGAGCCACCAGCAATGTCATCTCGTCTCTTGCAAATAAATTTTTCTGTCTCCTACCATCGATTTTGTCCCTCATTGAGAATCACGTGGAAAATCCACTGAGACTGTGCTACTCTCATTGAATTTCAAAACCCTAATTGAGAACCCTTCATTGGTTAAGTCAAATTGTTTGATTGATATAGGTAACCTTCTTTTGCATATTAGTTTTGAGTATAACTTCTTGTCAAATTCCAACCCTAGAGGCGTATTTCTCAAATTTGTTCATTACGTTAGAAAGCTTTTTTTTCTCTATCTAAACTTAATTGATTTGTTGTAATTACCGAAGCCTATAACTATAACATGGCATGGGTTTTGTTCTTGAGTATTGCTAATCATATGCATGTTGCGATATTATTCAGTGTCTTTAAAATTAGAGATTTCTCATGGCGTGAAACAATCAAACTTCCGCTCCAATCATAAGAACTAATTGCTACACAGAATAAAGGCATAAACGTTAGCAAATTATCACTATAGAAACCATAAATACTCACATAATATGTAGGTAAATACCAGTTCATTGGCACTTTTTTCTTCATTGCATGTGCAAGGAGGGTGAGTGTTGAGTATAGGAGAATGCGTATTTATAAAGGGTAAAATCGTCATTTTATACTCTAAGTCTCACAAACATTTATACTTTTATGTATTTAAATTCTCTAAGCTTTTATTATGTGTGTTTTATTATAATTTAAGTATTTTAAGATTTCAGGAATATTTTAGCTATTTCATGATTAACGAAAAGCCAGATAGCAAAACAAATAATATTTTTTAACTCAAAATGATTGAAAATCTTAGAAGGAGCATAAAGGGGTATTCAGTACTGTTCACGTATATTGTACTGTTCACAAATAAGGCACTGTTCACATATATGGTATGATGACGTGGTATTGACTGATGACATGGCAACATCTTATTAGACCAATCGTGTGGCATTGACTAATGATGTGGCAGGATTCTATTAGACCAATATATTTATATGGCGTTGAACGATAATGTGGCAGCATATTATTGGACCGAAATGCTGATGTGGTACTGACTGATGATGTGTTTCAGCCAATCAAAGCTTGCCATATAGTGTAATCCTGAGGGTCTGAATTATTTTTATCTGATGGCCATGATTTATCCATTTTATTTATAAATAGAGGGCTCCATTTGACATCCTTGAATCTATTTTTGAGCTCTATTTTCTGTAATTTTCTCTCCATCTTGTATTTTCTATATGATTTATCCATTTTATTTATAAATAGAGGGCTCCATTTGACATCCTTGAATCTATTTTTGAGCTCTATTTTCTGTAATTCTCTCTCCATCTTGTATTTTCTATATATTTTAATAAAATTATCATTTTACCCATAGTTCAATTATGAGTGGCTAATTTAGTTTTAAAATTTAGTTGAAGGTGAAACCTCAACATGATCCATGGACTTAATTTGGTAAGTTTATTTTCTTTTTCTCTCTAATTTATGTGGTTGTTTTGACTCATTCATAACAGACAATGTATCCTATCTGGATTTTACACAATATATCAGCTCCCCATTGAAAGATCGTTACTGTTTGGCAGAATGAGCACTTAGCAATATGTTTATTAAAGAGAAATTCTCCTCTAGTATTTTGTAGATCATCTTGACTCGGTATCAACAGAAAGTGCATTTAAGCTATTTAATGGACAATCTTGCCATGTTATTGACAGAAAGATTATTATCGTCTGGCACAAAGTATTCTTGACACCACACTAGTAGTGGAAGATCATTATTCTCTGATACACTGAGCGTTTGATAACATATTTATTAGAGTGAAAATTATGAGGAGTGGAAATACCCCCTAATGAATTGATTGGAACTAAAAGGAAATATTAAGCTCATGATGAAAAGTTTAATAATTTTAATACTTATTATAATTATTACATACAAATTGATTTCATTATATAGTTGTGGATTATTATATACTTCTTACAATTATTATATAATTATGGATATTATTTACTTATTATAATTTTGTTCTTCAGGTTAGTGTTTAGAAAGTATTAGTGTTTGAAAATATTAATCTTAAATCATTATTGTAGGAATTGTATTGGATCGGTGCTAATGGTGGTGAATGAAATGAAAATCTTTCACTCTTGGAGCTTGCGTTGAACAAGAATATTAGATGATAATTGTTGTTGGTGCATTGGTGATACTTTTGCATAATTGTGTGGTTACTTTTGGTCTTTGGAGACTATTATTTATTTTTTTTTCTTTTTTTTTAATTGAGGGCACCTTTGCAGTTTGATTGACTTATGAATTTCACACTTAAATTTAAGAATTGGTGTTGGATTGAGAATTAGTGCTGGACTTGTGTGTGTGTCTTCTTCCCCCCCCCCCCCCCCCGGATTGATGTTGAAATTTAAATTTTCATTTAAAATTGCTTAAAGGGTTAATTTCGGCCTACCCCTTGTGAAGTGACAATATTCAAATTACTCCATTACTATTAAAAACATCAAGTTACCTCCCAAAACTTGTTATCTTTAAATATTGACCATCGTTGACTCATAAAAATACAAAAGTACCTCTACCCTAACAGAATAATCTTGCAACAACATTGTAAGGCTAAAAAAAACAGTTGATGTATGACTAGTCATTAAAAAATAAAAAAAAAAGTTGATATGCGAGTATTCATTGAAAAATGAAAAAGTTAAACTATTACAATAGTAATATGTAAACAGTAAAGAAGAAATTAAAAAATAAATTGTTGAAAAAACTTAATGGACCTAAATAAACTGACAATTTTTCTAAATTAGAGATGTTAGTTAAGTAAATTACAAGACATGCCATCATATTTAAATCACAATGTGCCATCAAGATCAAATTTCAAAATTACAAGCCATGCAATCTTCGTCTATTCTTTCATTTTTCTTCGTCTCTTGTCTTTCTTTCTTTTCCTCGTCCTTACTCATTCTTCATCTTTTCCTTTCATTTGTTTTTTTCCTCACCCTTACTCCTTCGTCTTTTTCTTCATTTTTTTTCTTTCCTTTCATGTACATGACAACTATACAACCATTATTCAAATCTAATCTCACATCAAATCAAAACTAAAACTTAATTTCTACATATTGGAATCCAAAACCCAGAAATCAAAATCTATAAAATCCTAAACCCAAAACAACCAATCATCTTTTATTCTCTGATTTTGCTTTTTCTAATCTATATTTTCTTTAAAAAAGGATTAATAATGATAATAACAAAAAATATGAAGAAAGATAAAATATTATTCTTTTTCCATGTGTAGCTTTTAATTAATTTCTATATTTATTTTTTGAAATAAATTTTTTTGAATAAGAAAAGGTAAAATTTAATCCGCTCAAAAAAATTAGTCATTTAAGCACAAAATAAAAATATTTTAAAGTATTATGGAGCATACTACAAATATTTAAAATATTTATGTGTGTTTTAAAAAAGCTAAAAAGATTTGGATCCATAAAAATTAACCTACCTAGGTTTGACCTTTTTTTCTATTAATAGAGAGATAACGAGTTTTGGAGGGTAACTTGAAGTTTTCAATAGTAAGGGAACAATTTGAAGATTGTCACTTCACAAAGGAGTAGGCCAAAATTTTTCCTTGATTAAATTTAGAATTGAGTATTTTATGTGAAATTTTAGGTTATTGTTATAAATTTACATATTGATTTATATAATTTAAATTTTAGACTTTATTAAAAGTATCTTTTAATATTTATGATTTTAAATTTGGAAACCCGCAAAAAATTCGTTAAATACTATTTTGGGTTGGTAATTATCAAAACCTACAGCAGGCAGTTTTTCTGAAAAAAAAATTAAAACCCACAGCAGTTGCGATGGTTTGATAATTTAAGTTTTATGTGGGTGCGGGATTGGTAATGGTTAACCTACTGCGGGCGATGTCCATTGCCATCCCTATTCAAGGTGCCAACCAAATAACAACACCTGATAATTTATTTTATTATATTGGCCAAATAATTTTTAAGGAATATGGTTATTTCTCCCATAACATATTGTCTTAAAATTAAATTTTATTATGCCACGTGCTCAAAGGTGGCAAGACTTTCCAAAATGTCCCTGAAAAGTTTTATTTCATTATTTGAAGAGGCATATGAAAACGAATGTCTTTTTTTTCTTAGTCGGCACTCTTCAATTCACCTAATTTCTTTTAATTCTTCATTCTTTAGTTCAATTCAACATTAGTCTCTTTCTTTCTTTTCGATCTACTCTCACTTCTTTACCCAGTTTGAATGTTTAGATCAGTTCCTTCTTTAATTATTTGCTAGGTAAATCTCTAGAGTTGATTTTCTTATATTATTTTCTCATAACCTTATTCATGTTATCACTAATCAGTGGTGGCTATCACCATAATTTTATTAAATGATATTAAATTAAGAATATGGCAATCATCAAATTATGTATTAGCTTTCCATTATCCTTGCTTGATTTTGATTGTTACACCAATATTATATACACGTGGATTAACTTTTATTTTAATATATTTTAAATTCTGAGAGTTGATTTTATTAATTAAGGATAAGTGTGAATGAAGATTAAATGAGAAGATTTTGATTATTTATTTAATTTATGCTCCTAATTTTATATATTCATTTACAAATAATTTTATTTATTTACTTGTCTAATATTAATGCATAATAATAATTTTTTTTGTGACAAAGACGATTAATGTTTTTAGTTATTTCTTCATTTAGGTGAAATATGGATTTTAGCCCTAAATTACCATAGTTAGAAAATGATGATGACGATGATAATGGGCATGATGTCATTGAAGTAATTGCACCATCAAATGGGATAGAGTTGAATTTGACTTCACTCATTCTTGGTGATGAAACCACTATTGTTGGTAAAAAGTTGAAGTCTATTGTATGGAATCATTTTATGAGGCAAAAGATTAATGGATAGTTGAAAGCAATTTGTAACCAATATAATGGAAAGTTAATTTCAAGAGGCGGAACAAACCATTTATTTAAGCGCTTGCTTAGACGCCCACGACGTAAGTAACCAACAATCAAGAATGCTATGTTGAATGCTAATGTAAATAAAGGGAAAGTCCAAGTTGGGCATTTTCTTTTAATCATGACACTTCAAAAAGAGAGCTTGCAAATATGATTATCAAGCATGAATACCCTTTTAGTACGATTGAACATTCTGCATTCAGGAAGTTTATTGGTTTTTTACAACCCATGTTTAAGATCGTTTCTCAGAACACATTGAAGAAAGATATCTTCAAGCGATATGAGTATGAAAGTCTAAAATAATGAAATTGTTGGCGAGCAATCAAAGCAGAATTTCTATTACTATTGATTTATGAACTCCTAATCAGAATATGAGTTACATAGTTGTCACCACACATTTTATAGATAATTCCTGAATGCTACAAATTTGCCTCAAAAGGTACTTATAATAGCATTATTTATTTATATCTTTGTCATTTCCTTTTCATTATGATTAATAAACATTCAATTCATATAATACCATTTTTATTCTACTGATCGTCATTTTTATTTAGATTCATACATGTGATGTGTCCACATATTGCTGAGGTACTTTCTAATAATTTAATGGAGTACTTAATTTTTGATAGCTGCTTACCGATGCCTAGTTTGACACCTCTTTGTTCATTTATCATCAAAATGGAATTCAAGCCTACTTTCTGGTTTTTATGGATGATCTTTTGATCACTGCAGTAGTCCAATCTATTTTTTATTAATCAATTCCTGATACAGTCATTCAGATAGTAAGATCTTTTGAATCCATTTAATTTGAATCAGTATTTTCTCCTACTTAATTATTGTGAAGAAATGTCTCAATAATTTGTATTGGGTTGTTTTTTTTGTGAAAATGTGCGTATAACTAAACGGGGGGTTCTTCACGAAGTTCAAGACAAAAAAAAATCTCTATGGCCTCCTCGTTTTGAGATATTATGGCTTTGGGGTCAACACCACTAATAAAGAAGGAATTCATAAAAATTGGGATCTGACACGATGATAAAATACTACCCTCATGATTGGACCATGTCCTTGAGATTTGATATAAGAAAGATGCATTAGTGGTTACAACTAGAATAGCACCTTATGGAAAAGGTGGCAATGGCCCTCGCTCCTAAGTTAGAGCGAAAAGCAATGGATTAAGCAACTTGCATGAAAGGTTGCTTTTCTAATTATATAATATAAGACGCATTAGCCTATCTATAGTAAGGGGTCAGTTAAATCTATATCTTATTCTTCAAGTATAGTTTTGTTTGATCACAGATCGGTAATGACTCGTCCTTTCTCCCCCTTTCATCATAAGGCGTAGCCTGACACTGAGAAAAACCATTCCTGTGTTCTTTCTTGTTCCATTAGCTAGGACCAAATTCTCCCATGTCAATTTCATTATTTTAACCTTTTTTTTATGTTGAAGACCAAAAGCTATTAGATTAGAATATTGATGGAAATTTGTGCTCTTTAATAATTGATAATGCCACTACTAACGATGTTGTGATTGACATCCTCTTAAACAAACATTCTATTTCGTTTTTATTAAATGGGAGGTTGTTTGATATGTATTATTATGCATATTGCTTGAATTCGATAGTGAAGGATGGGCTAGATGTCATTAGTGAAACTATTGATAGGATTAATAATAGTTTTTCTTATTGGAAAATGAAACCCTAAAGCATGAAAAAATTATAAAGATTGTTCGTGAATTAAAAACTGCAAGCACCAAGCAATTGATTCTTGATTGCAAAAGAGGGTGGAAGTATACCTATTACATGCTTGACACTACTTTAGTTTATAAAGACATGTTGTTTTCTCATTTAAAAACATGAGAATCACAATATAAATCATTGCCTACTGAAGAAGATTGGGAGTTTGCAAAAGAAATTTGTTGTAGGCTTGAATTATTTGATGTAGTTACAAAGTTGTTTTCCAGCACGAAATGTACTACAATGAATTTGTATTATTGTTATATTTGTTAGACTAGAATATCTATTTCCAAATGGCTAGACTCTAATAATGATAAAATAAGGATAATGGCAAAGAAAATGTTAGAAAAGTATGAAAAATATTGCTGTGTGGTTAATGAGTTAATGTTAGTGGCAATTGTTTTGGACTCTGGATGTAAGATGAAACTAGTAAAGTACATTTTCCTACGCTTTATGGAGTTGATTGTGAACATAGAATTGGGAGTATCTATAAATATTGTATGATTTAGTGAAGGAACATCAATTAAAGTCAAAATCATGTGGACGTGTTTATCAATCTAATGAGCCTTTAATTACTCAATCCCCAATGGAGGCACTTCATTTAGGAAGGGAATAACTTTGAGCTAGTTTTGGGACGTTTGTTAATCAAAGTATTAGTACTGAGTACTGACCACATGAAGTTTGAGCACAAACTACAATATTTATTAGAGAAATTTGTCCTTCCTTGCATTGATACTTTTGACATATTAGGTTGGAGGAAGGTGAATGGATATCCTACCTTCTGCAATGTTGCTAGAGAGATATTTTAGCTATTCTTGTATCCATAGTTGTATCTGAGTCTGTTTTAATACCGATGATAGATTTGTGACACCAAATCATAGCAGACGCCGTTCAAATACATTAGAGGCCTTAATGCATTGTCAAGATTGGTTGTTGATTGAAGATGCTAGTACGAATTTTTATAATTGAATTCTTTATTTTATAATAACTATTTTTGGTGTAATTAATTAAATTTTTACTTAATTTTTCTGCTTAGAATCAAATTCATGTTCTTCAACACATATCAAATAGACATATTCAAAAGATGTGAATATAAATGAGGTAAAATTAACTATGTCATTCATATATTTAGTTAAATATGGCCATAATAAAAATAATAAAGCACTGAATATAAATCATATTTAACTTGTTTATTATTATCTAATGTTTTGGGAATGATGACGGGTGTGTCGTGGAAATCAAGATGATTGAGATAGTAGAATATTAGATTGATCTTACTCTTGTAATTACTTTTGAAGGATATTTTATTATCTTTCTTATTTGCTTAGTTTGATGTAAAAGCACAAACTACAATATTTATTAGATTTTTTAGATAAACTATGTAATTTAATTATTATCAATACATTTTAGTATTTAATTTTCATTCTAGAAAATCATTGCTATTTTATTGTTGAGTTTTTGAATTCATGATGGATTTAGAGTAGATTTGGATTTTAATTTTTTTTTAGATTTGGAGTAGATATAAGTATTTGTTTCTTTTTTCGATTAGATATAGAGCAAAAAACATGGTTCCATGATAGAACTGGAGTAGATATAGATCTCGATTTTTACCATGGATCTGAATCTAAAGTAGAGTAGATCCAAACCATATGTACCTCATTGTCATCCCTAGTGCATTAACAGAATAGTTTGATCTCAATTCCTCTAAAGACTTTTCAACCTTTTTCATTTTCAAATTCAATGAATCCATTTTGTGTTCAGTTCTTTGGACTAACTCTATAAGCACCTTAAAAGCCGCCTCCATACTAAAATCGCTTAGCCTAGTATGTTCGGGTTGTTGAGAATGAGGGAAATAACTTTAGAGATAAAAAAAATTAGCTTCACACATCCAAACCTAAAATAAATAAGAACAATAATTATACATACTGATAATAGAAACACATGCAATTTGGTTCTTAAAATCGTATACATGTATGAACAAGACAAAGAGTAGTACAAACCTCGTTACTTGTGATGTCACCAAAATTTTTCCGCCATTTTAAGAAATAGTGAATCTCTTCTTTAGTCCATGTAGTGATAGGGCTTATTGTTCTATCGATAGAGTAACGATCATACAAAATAGTAGTAAAGTAGAATAATTATTTATAAAAAAATCAATATTTATGTCATATTATTTATCATAGTAAGATGTCAAAACTTAGCAAAATAGTTTTTATATTTAAGATTTGTTAAGCATACCTGTAAGAACACAAGATAGTCATTAACTGACTTCACTTGTTTCTCTTTATGCTACCTTATACTGTCTAATAGAAAGTTGAAGCACCATGTAGCACAACTTTTTTTCCCAATTGACTGCACATCTTTCAGCGCATGGAGATACATCATATTGATATAAGTAGCACTTATCGGACATAAAATGGTTCTTAAAAGAAACAAACAAAACATATCTTAAAATCATTATCATAGTTCTCAGTGGCCAACAATCTATCACTAACTGCGCATTTCTATTCCTATTTGTTTGGTTCTATACTTAGCATGTAGTCCAAAAATATTACCCACTTCTTCCCATATGTCTACTAATTCACCTTCATCTCTGGTCCCCATTATGATGTTGAAGGTTGTAGGATCTAAACAATACTCTTTGCCATGCAGAAGTATAGAATACATCTTCGTGTCACATTGTTGGACAAGTGTTTTACAAAACTCTTGTTTCAAACAATCACATTTTAAGTTTATGATATTTTGAAGCCAATTTCTTTAACTGTATCTTGTTGCTCTGGTGAAAATGAGGAAATAGCCTTTGTGAAAGCACGCTCATGACATCGAGAAAAAAGAAATTGGTCTTACTTATCCTCATTTATTTGGTCTTCATCAATTTTTATGCTACTGGTTTCACCAACATCTAAAATAGAGTCTTCAGGCATAATCCGAAATTGACGCTTCTTCTTATTCATTATTTTTTTTTCATTTTTCAACAATTGTGGCTCTCCACACCTTTTAGGCCCCTCTCTGCTCGAGCCTATTTGCTTCAAATTTACTGTAGCCAACATTTAATATTATGTCAATAACGCAAACAAAACTAATTCCTAACATAACAACTTGAAAGAAATCAACTAATTTATACTTACAAAAAGTGTATCCATGATCTTTGACCCGGTTTTACACTTATATCATTTGTAGTATCCATATAATAACTGGATTATATTGTTAAAATCCTGTAATAGCCAACCTATAAATTAAATTGTCAATTTAATCAAAATAGTAGAAAAAATAAAATAAACAGCAAATAACAAAAGGGACCGTGAAAAATTATAATACAAATTCATTACAAGATTAATCAAATACAATTTAGTCTAAGACAATAAACTAACTAGCTATTGAAATGATATTAACAATCAGTAAAAATATCCAAACAAAGCACTGCCAATAATAAAAGTTTAAAACTAGGGAGACTGATTCTTTAGATGAAGCACCCAAAAAAAAAAGTACATATAATATTTTTTAAATATAGAATTTTTTTTCTGAATTGTAAATATCAGGTGATTGCAGATTTTGATGCAACCTTGACGTGATATTGCATCAATGGCAGTCGAGGGCAGAGTATGTTTTTGGTAACTTAGGTGGGCTAACTGTAATTTTTCCAAAGCGTACAGGCAGTCATGGTCCTTTACAGCAAGGAAATCAAGAGTATGATGCCAAGAGGCATCATTATATGAATACTATCACCCATTAGAGTTCTCGCTTGGTGTTCCACTCGGAGAGAAAAGAAAGCTCGTGGAGTAGTTGTACGTCAACAACTCCATGATATGAAAACAAAGTTTTGGACTTTGTTTGTCTTCAGAAATGTTAAGAAAACTTATGCTAGACCAAGTTTGAACAAGATTAGCCAAGCCCATCCGTTGCCTCATCTTTAAGAAAACTTATGAAGCACTCACTGCTCCAACTTATCTTCTCTATATTCATATCCAACATTTGAAATCCCTCGTCTTGACTTGAGAACGGTAGAGTGGCTTGGACAGTAGGTATTGTTTTGTCTAAAAAGATAGAAGGAGGAGGAAGAAAACCAATTGCCATTCCTTATTGCACTTCTATTTGTCTTGCATTTGCTCTTATTCATCTCTTCCTGCACTAAAAATGTATGTGCTTTGAAGCTTTTCCTTTAACTCCATGATGCAAAATAAAGAAACAGAGACACTACCGTAATCATGATTCCAGAGGGATGCCCAGTTTGAAAAAATACATTGATGTAAAACATTTGTTTTCCCTTCATTTCCTGCATTAGAAGAGATCTTTGTTGTGTTCTGCATCTTCTTTGATATCCTTCTTGTGATAGATCATGGCTTCTGCTTGCTTCCCACATAAGTTAATGCTAGAATGCGAGCTAGAATGTGATTCCTTTTAGTTGACCTAGTTTCTCATCCTTTAAACTGCGGTTTCAGGAATGACAACATTGAAAACCATCCTGATAGCTACCGCAATGCCTTTGATATTGTTTATTTGGTAAGTGGAACACGAACATGACTTCTTTTTTCCCCTTGTCTGATTCATTTTGAGATCCCTTAAGGGTCTTCCTTATGTATGCGTATATTACTTACTAGACTGGAACATCAATATTATGGAATGAGTAAAGAAAGAATGATTCTGTCAAAGTACATTAACATTTTATGAGAAAAATCAGCTGAATTAGTTATTTGAGATTCCTGGAAGAAAATAAACCATGTTATTATCGAGATTTGAATGCTGATTTCTTATGTAATGTACCATGTGGGGAGTAGTTGAGCTTGTCTTGCAGCTGTGTTCTACTGAAGCTCAATAAGTGCCACATCAATATATTACTTAGCCTTTTAATCGGCTTCATTCAATTGGAGTTGCTTAATTACTCAAACTCAAACCATATGTTTCTTCTGAAATCACTTCTCATCTAAAGTTCTTAGGCAAGCTATGCCCAACTGGGTGTTTATATTATTTCTACGGCATTAGTAAGGCCAAGTTCTGCAAATAGTGCAACTTCACATTATTTGAACAAAATAGCCAATTCAAGCTGATAAGCTTAATGCAGAAATCTCATCTATTGCTCTATTTTGTGCTCTTGCTTTGGCTATTTAATGGAGTAGTTAAGCCTCCCCTTTGTAATATGCTTATGGCCTTTAGGCACAAGGGCTTTTGGCTTTTTATAATTATACATTTTCTATAAAATTCCCAAATCACTTTAAGATATCCAAATTTGTAAAATAATTGTTGGATTACAACACATTCTTGTCATACATTTATAGTTATACCTTAAGATGCATGCTTGCGTAGCTTGTATCTCACTGAAAAAAGTTTCTATTTAGATTGTTGTTATTGTGGCAGGCAACACAATTTGTAATCTTCCAAACTCTATAAGATAAATAGACAAATGGAAACAAGAAGAAATAACAGGTCTCAATTAAGTTTCGGCCTCCCTAGGGAAAATGATGTGAATGGTTGATACTGTTAAATCTATCTTAGTATTCTTACACCCTATCCATCCTTCAATACAAATCAACAAAATTTTCAGTAGCCCAATGAAAGAACTCTCCTATTAATAGGTAGTGGTAATTAGAACTTTAATTTCTCTTCTATTTGTAGGTAGGGGTATAGGAGTTTTTTGGGGGGAGGGGGTGGTCTCAAAATTTTCAATAGATTTTTCGAGTTCTACATTTCTTGAAAACTGGGAAAAAAAATGCAGGAGACAGTGGCAAAGCAAAGGAACTAAAACTTAAGGGGGGAACCGAGCCGAAACAAAAAAAAAAAAATATCAGTTCAGTTTGGTTGGAACAGTCAAAATTGAATGGTTCAACAAATGTAAACTGATCGATTTTTAATTTTGAACTAAACTGAAACAAGCAAAAATCGATCCCTTCAATATTAAAATTAAAAAAAAATTCAATTTATATATACAATATATTTTTAATTAGTATTTTTGAAAAAAACATGAATGATTAGTGGTTATAATTGAATTGAACTTAAAAATAATCAAATTTTGGTGAAAAGTACAAAAATTTGGCTAATATAAAAGAAAATGTAATAAATTTCATCAACCAAACCATAAAAAGTTGAACCAAACTTAAAAATCGAACCGAACCACAATAATTCAGTTCAGTTCTTAATCGATTCATAATTTTTTTGAACTAATTAGGTTTGGTTTGGTTCAATTTGATTTTTGGGCAAAACCAAACCAAATTGATTTATATCCACACTACTAAAACCTATTAATCCTATATCAGAATAAAAATTGAGTATATTCATTGTCCTACACACAAAAATGAAAAAAAAATGAGTAGGTTAGAATAATTACAATTACTGGGTAATTATATAATCTAATCCTATGTAGCCCCTATGCAACAGCCAACGATGCTTGCATTGCTGGTTGATCGTCGTTTGTCACCTCCCCAGCTGTAAATTCAGCCTCTTGAGGCTTCAACAAGCGGGTGTAATGGAATTCTACTTGTAGCCGATGATGAAGAGGTGTCGATGCCATCAGTCCCTTCTTGATATCAGTGTGCAATTCTCGAATAGGAATTGCGGCCAAGAAGCTTTTGATATACTCTTTGCACGACTCCTTGCCTCTGTACACGGTGCCTTCTTCCACACGGCAAACCACTGCAGTTCCCTTGGATGGATTTGCAGCAAGTGCAGCTTTGTCACTAGCCTTACTATTTTCTTCTGAGGACTTTGAATCTTTTGGCAGCCACTTAATTGTTGCGTCTTTGTCGAATTTCAGGATGTACGCCTGGTTACATCCCTCATAAAGCCTGTCCCCTAAAGTGTCGATAATGTAGTAAGCTTCCTGCTCAATTTTCAGCACGAAAAAATGGTCATTCCAACTTACAATGTAGATCGAAGGGTCAGTACTACCACAACGAATGATCTCATCCCATATGCTGTCGAATGACATTGCACCATGAAGGAAGTCGAAGTTTTCTCCTTCTAGCTCTAGACCTTCTGGATGAAAAAACCCAACAAATGACTTCTCTGGAACCACAAATAGAGGGCAGATTTGAGCTTCAAGGACTGTCTCGAGATCAAAGTGCTTGTCAGGAAACCGGCGTATGTACTCCTCATTCTCACATAGATTCCTCCAATCTAAAGACCCTTCTCTGATGAGATTGTTGAATTCAGACTTAGTTGGCATTTCATTTGGATTGCATTGCAACCAATTAGCTATGACAGCAACAAGAGCGGTACATGCACTTTCACCTGCAGCACGCTCGCTTCTCTGATCAATGGAAGCAAGGAAAACTTGAGCCTCAAGCGTCATGTTTCCATCACGGTTTATTACTTCCTTGCTTTCCCAGCACCCCACAGAAAAATTGTCATCCCCAAATTCAGAGGATGATGATCGACTTGTTGTTGAACCTTCTGATCTCCACTGCCAGAACAATGACCATAGTTAGAGAAACTGCTAACAAAAAACTTTAGCTACAGGGAAAGAAAAAAGGGAATACATACAGCAAAACTGGAATCATCAGAAGAGCTGAGCTGCCTGCGAACAAAATCAATATCGTCCCCACCCTCTTCTCTGTAATCTTTCTTAAGGAGAGGTTCCTCTTTGGTCTTACGAGACCTGAACCTCAGTTTCCTCTTCCTCCAAGGTAGGATTCCGCGCTTGACACTTTGCTGCAAAGACTTTGAATTCTCGACACAATCCAAGTTGCAGCTTCTGTAGTAGATCCAACCCTCATCTTCGAGGTTAACTTTTGCGGAGGCCAATGTTTCATAACTGAATGAGCGCTGAACAATAGCCTTCTCCTTGTTCATGTCTAAATTTACCCCGGCATCATCATCAGGTGAGTCTGTTTCAGACAAGAAATCATACTCAGCATCCGAGCCCTTGCCATCACAGCACTCTTGTTCAGTGCATGTCTTTTTTGCTCTTCTTTGTCTCGACACAAAGTCTTTAAATGTTTTCATCTTTTGTAATACTGCTTTTACTGCAGAAAGCTCATCTTTTCCCATCGGAACTGCGTCTCCAGAGGTTGGTGATGTTGTAAGAGGCACTATTGATCTCTGCCCAGCCTGCAAGGATTCTTGAGCAAATGATTCTATTAACCTGAAGGACAACTGGAATATAGTTCAACTTGTGATCAGAAACATAAATTCTGCAGGGATTACCAAATTAAAGCTCATATTGAAAAAATAAAATCCATGTACCAAAAGATCAAGTGCTAAAATTTTCAAGGGGGCTTACAAAAAGATAAGGATCACCCTCAATGTTGTCACCAGAAACCGTCAGAGGGACCTTAATCTGAAGCTCTTTCTCCTTATCTGAATTTGCATATTTTGCAAGGTTTAATGTTGCAGTCCCCATAGCAGGAACCTTTTGTCTCTGCCCTTGTTTTAAGCCCTAAATTATCCATCATAAAAATGTGAAAGAGGAATTTTTGTATTACATTTTTGCAAAGCTTCAATGATAAACTCAGTATTAAACATTAAACACAAAACCGCAAAGCATTAAAAAAACTGTACTGTTTGAATTCAATAAATTAGACCATTAAAGAATTCTGGGTTTACCTCACAACCAGGAAATTACATAATATTAAAATGACAACATAGCAATCAAGATTTAGCCCTTAATCGGATAAGAAGTAGCCAAAAATGAAATAATTTCACAAGATTCTAAAAGGAACACCTATGCTATTTAATTTGCAGCTGTAAAATGATTCACAAGCATCACATATACAAATTAAAGTAACCTGCATAAGGCCAATTAGCCAAAAAATATTATTATATCATCATGAAAGAAGCAGAGTCTTCGACCTTAGACGTAACAATGAATCCCAACAACTTGTGATAAAAAATAAGAAAATTCTCAACAGATTTTAATTCTTGAAAATATCCATATTCTATTGAACCAAACAGAATCTGAAGAGGAAAAAAACAAAAGTGTAAAGGCTTTGAGTATCGAACACTGAATATTTATACCTAAAACAAAAAGTCAACCAAATCAAATTCAACGAATGCTGTAGAACCAAAGAAAAGAAAACAAGACTCACATTCAAAACTGTGAAGTGAAGCTCCCATGGAAAAATGTGACCAGAATAGTGGAAGTCTTGATTGTTCCATTGAACAACTCCATCGCCAACTTCATCCCCTTCCTCTGTTAAATTTATCATCAAAATCTTTCTTCTTAAACCAAAAAAACTGAAAAGACCTTTCCATTTAATCTCAACCACTAGTCTTTGCTTTGCTTCATTATCAGATTGTTTGATGTTGAATCCTTCGAGTCTTTGGATTACAGTAAATGCTTCATAATTTCTTGATGCATGACCAAAAGGTGGCGATTGTCGCCACCTCATGTTTTCTTTATCCTATAACTTGTAACTGAATTCTAAGGGCAATTTCAAGATTTTGGAGACATGGGGTGTTGGAGAATTTGTCAAAACAGCAGGTCTTTATCTTAATTTATTAGAATAAAGAAAGAAAAGAAAGACTTTGGTTTTGTGTATTATCAAGAAGTTGGAGAATGGAAGATTTCGTGGGGATTTTTGTAACGGAAGTAACAGAGATTACAGGAGAGAGGAATATGCTGTTTATGGCTTATTGGATATACAAAAATCTTTCTTCCCTTTTTTAAAGAGAAAAATAAGGCCGGCACTTCAGTTCAACAAGCAAGCCTAAGAACCAACGTCTCTTTTGTTCTCACTTTCCTTTTTTCTTGTTACTCTCCATATTTATTGTAATGAGCAAGGGAAAAATCTTTATAGAGGCATGCATGCGCATGCCGGTGTATATTTACATTTATGAAAAATAAATATTTTGGTTAAATGCTCATTTATTCCCAATGGTTTAACTAAATTAATTAGTTAGTTTTTGTATTTTTAAAATTTACCTATAAGTATTTTGTCCTTTACAGGTAATAATTTGGGTCACCATAAGGATAGGACACAAATTTTTTATTTTTCATTTTGTATATAATTGGCACAATTAATAATTTTTTTATGCTGTGTCAATAAATTTGCCTGTTTATGTAGTATGACCTATGTACAACTTATTTATCAATTTTTTGTTTCATAATTTTTTAATCACATCATAATCATGTCATATATTTCATTAATCATATTAATGTCCAAATTGTAACTTATATTACATGAGACTATTACTGATATATTTACAATTAAACAATTCCTAAGATTAGAGCCCAGATTTTTACCCTCTCATTCACTCAATTATAATTAGAACGGAATTTTAGCGGGTCAAACTGTGCAACAGCTCTACCACTCAACCAAAGGCCGAGTGGCAAGTGATAGTTAATTATTAAGCCTTAACATTTTTAATTCAAATGGTGAAATTTTATTGGTGACACATCGGTTGAAATATAAATTTAAGTATCCCAATTAAATAAACAGAGCATCACTCTTTTTTTATGCATGATGAACCTAGAAAGATAAATATTTCATTAGATAGATAGAGATAGAAATAGAGATACTTTAACTTAAGAAATAAGTTATCAGTAATATGTAATTCTTTTATTTAATTAATCATTGTCTACTAGCTAGCGTTTTTATTTATTTATTTGGTTTAATACACTAGCAAGCGATGTCTACTAGATGTCAATTACTTGTATAATTTCCAAAATAGTATTCTAACAATTATGTTATATGAAATTCATTGTTACTGTATGCAAGTGCAACTCTAAAGAGACATTTGTTTTTTAATCTGAAATTTGAGTAGTCTGAATCAGAATGATATATTTATTTTTTGTCTGGATTGCTAAAAATAAATATTAAGTTGTTTGTTTTTTAATTTAAAAAATCCGAAAACTAGTGTTTTTATATTTGTGCCCTTACAAATTATAAATGTTAAACAAATATTAAACATGTCAAAAAACATTAATAAGAATTATATTATCATAACATAAATCAAGTTCAATTATATACAACTCTTTAATATTTTAAATTAGTATGTGTCAGTCAATTTTGTTATAGTTTCATGATGTTCTTGTATGAAAAATATTCATAAAAAGGTATGAAGATAAATAATAATAATTCAAAAAAATAAAAAGATAACAATAATAATAGTATACTATTGTATTATCACTAGTTATAGAGATTGGTAACAATGTTAATTATTAAATTTTATTTAGGCAAAGATAAAAATAAATTATTTAGACAATGATAGTTTAGAGAATATTTTTTAATGATATCATTCAGATTTTTTAGTCCATTGGCTTAATAACTTAATGAATTAATAAATAAATAATTTTATTAAGTTGAAAAAAATAGACTTAATAACTAAACTAATCAAAATTAAATCAATTAAATTATTAAGTAAAAAAAAGAGCCTGAAAAATTTTGGGTATAATCAAAATGTTGACCAACATGTAAAATCATTTAATTTTAAGTGAAATGAACTGACATTTGAAACCATATGTCTCATCAAACTAAATAAAATTATTTATTTACAATTAATTTAAAGAAAAATGATACTTACTCCTTCAAGATTTGAGAAAATAGTAATAAAGACCAAGGCTTTTAATAAGAGACACCAAATCTTCCTTTTAACCATAATAACTTTTGGATTTATAAATTCAAAAAAATTGAACTCAATATTTTATGATAAATAAAAATATAACATTAAAATAAATATAATAATATGTACATTTTAAAATAATTTCAATATTTAAAAAATATTTTTATTTTTTACAATCTATTAGACATATTATATTATATTTTATTAAAGTAATTTTTAGTAATAAATAAAAATATAATATTCAAAATAATTTAAAAATAAATAAATTAGCATTTAAGTTATTTTGAGTATTATGTAAAAAATAATTCTAATCTATATATATATATATATATATAAAGTTGAGGCTTGGGGAGGTGATGTGGCATCACCATTTCTCATCTTTGTATATTCTCTATTATCTAATAAATAGAGAATTTTCTTTTTAAATTTGGCTTTTCATCTTCTCATAATAAATTTGATTGTTATTACACAATAAGAATTATGTAAAGATTTTAATGAGGTATATTCTTTGTAATGAACATCTAAGGAGGAGTGTCATACATTTATTAAAATAAATGTTGATGTTCATAACATATATCTCTTAGTCTCCCCACTATCTCTCATTAGCAACCTTTAACTTCCCTATAACTCCCACTATCTCAAAAGGAATTATGATCCATAATTTTTCATTAAATCCATGGAGTGATTATGTAACTATAAAAGGAGAGATCATCTTTTTGTTTTGTACACACACAATTGGAATGAATAAAATCACTTTATAATATATTCTCTCATTTTATTCTTTATCTTGCATTGCTTCTTTATTTGTATTGTTGGCTAATAACTTTTTTTGTTTTTTATAAGGTTGCCTCATCTTAAAAAAAAATCAATTCATATTTTTTATCAGTTTCATCAAATGTAAAGTAAGAAAAAAGGATAATACTAAATTTTTTTTTCAAAGCCGCGTGAAGCGCGGTTCTATTTTCTAGTATATATATATAAAGTTGGGGCTTCAAGAGGTGATGTGGCATCACCATTTCTCATTTTTGTATATTTTCTATTATCTAATAAATAGATAAATTTTCTTTCGAATTTGATTTTTCATCTTCTCATAATTAATTTGATTGTTATTACAATATAACAATTATGTAAAGATTTTAATGAGGCATATTCTTTGTAATGAACATCTAAGGGAGAGTGTTATAAATTTATTAAAATAAATGTGGATGTTCATAACATATATCTCTTAGTCTACTCACTATCTCGCATTAGCAACCTTTAACTTCCCTATAACTCTCACTATCTCACAAGAAATTATGATCCATAATTTTTCATTAATTTCATTGAGTGATTATGTAACTATAAAAGGAGAGCTCATTTTTTTGTTTTGTACACACACAATTGGAATGAATAAAATCACTCTATAATATATTCTCTCATTTATTGATAAAAAGGTTGTGTACACTTAACTATCTATATATATATATATAAAGTTGGGGCTTCAAGAGGTGATGTGACATCACCATTTTTTATTTTTATATATTTTCTATTATCTAATAAATAGATAATTTTTCCTTCAAATTTGGCTTTTCATCTTCTTATAATTAATTTGATTGTTATTACACAATAACAATTATGTAAAGGTTTTAATGAGGCATATTTTTTGTAATGAACATCCAAGGGGGAGTATTATAAATTTATTAAAATAAATATGGATGTTCATAACATATATCTCTTAGTCTCCCCACTATCTCCCATTAGATACCGTTAGCTTCCCTATAACTCCCACTATCTCACAATGAATTATGATCCATAATTTTTCATTAATTTCATGGAGTGATTATGTAACTATAAAAGGAGAGTTCATCTTTTAAGGGTTTAGGTAAGGCTTTTGGCAACCTTGCCTTCCTTTGATTACAAAGCAAATCCATCATAATCATTCTCATTTATAGTACTTTAATCAAAAGATTCCATGATCAACTGAGTTTGCTCATTCACCAACAAATAAATAACCAAAAAAAAATTATAATATTGAATAGTTATAAAGACGAGTAAATTTAGAAAAGAACATGATTCATACCAAAATCGTAAGAATAACATCAATTCAAAACCATCGCTTCCGTTGAATTAATTAAATTAAATCAAATCATATTTTCAAGCAAATAATATTGAAACCTCAAAAATCGTAGGGAGATCAAGCGGCTCCTTGAGAATTTTTTCCAACAAGGAATCTTCAAAAATTGTCTTAAACACAGCGTTTAAGTTCTCCTGAAGAATCTATGTCTGGCAGGAGATGTCAAAAATGGTGAGAAATTGAATTTGAATGCGAGATTTTGGAGTTGAAAACGAAAACAATGAAATTAATTTGTTTTCGTTTATTTTGTTTAAATTATTTTCTACTGACATGTCACTTTCAATTTTGAGAATTTGTCTATGGCCATGGATAAACCATACCTAAACTATTGTAAAATAGTTTCTTACATAGAAACCCAAATTTAACCTATTTTTATGATTTATCCAATCCAAACCATTTTATTTGGTTTGAGTTTGGATAAACCCGCGGGTTATGGGTTTTATGCCCACCCCTACCTAAAATCATAGGATTAATAATCCTAATTTACATATAGATTTAGTTGGTATAAAATTAAAGAAAAAAGTTATCCATTTATTAGATTTTTATTTATATTTTTTATTTACACCTAATATTAATTAATTAATTAATTTTTTATTATGATTTACTTAAAACTTATTTTTAATTGTTATCTATGATCTAATTAAATTGATATTTTTACTTATACTAACTCTTGAGAATAAATTTTCATTACTTGTATTATTAATAGTCAGATATTTGTTATGCTACATTATTAATGTTTGTTGATGCCTAAAGTATTATCTTTACTAATTTGACAGTAAATTTTGTATGAATTGATTTTGAGATATGCAATAAGCTCAGAATTCAGATGTCTTTGATTTAATTAACTGACTCATATATGTATAATGTACATGCAATTTGATGATAACTGTGCATGCGCAAAATCAATTTGACTGAAAAGTTATGTCAATTAAGCTTCATATTAACAAAAACAATAATAAGATTTCTGTCTTTGGAGTATAAGAGGGGTTAGGAGATTATATTTAATTACAAAGGGGCTTCTGACAATCTTTAGGGTAAATAAAAAATAACATTAAAGCAAAAACAATCTGATGATTACGCAATCAAATTTTACCTAATTATGGGTGCAATTGCAAAAGAGAGCTTAGGTCACTTCACTTCACATATTCTTTTGACATTGTCTAGGAACATGTAATTTATGTTAAAAAAAAAAATTTATTATTTCCACCCAGTCTCTAAATGTTTTGATATTTTTCACTGCGCCCTCAAATGTTTCAATAATTTCCATCCGTATCTATTTCTGTTAATTTGACTGTTATTTTTAATGGAGCTGTTTGAAATTTAAGTAAATGTCAGAAATGCCCCTTATCTTGAATTGGAGAAGAATTAAATGACAAAAAATGCTAATCTAATAATTGATATTTATATTAAAATTTCTTAATTAAAGGTAATTACACAATAATTCCATTAATTAACTTATTAAATAAATTTAATTTAGGGTGAAGTTATTTGAACCCACCAAACTACTCATTAAAACCACTTTTGAAATTTTTTTTATGATTAAAGTACTCTTAAATTAAATTACAGTTATGGAAATTAAAATATAATAAAAATAAAAAAATAAAATTTACTTTTTGAACCCTTCTTTATATTCAACATAATTTTATGAAACTCTAATCATAAAATTGTAATTATATTTTCGTTAAATCATAATCAATCCACAGGTTTTATGAAGGAACACAACAAAATTAACAATAGTTTGAATCAAGAACACGTATGAATACATCTCATTTTTCTTATGAAGTGGAAGAAACACAGACCTGCAGTCCAGAAAAACACATGAGCAACTGATATAGATGCATGCATTCTTCTTGAACTTGATGGCCTTAGTGCTGAGATTGTCTATGACTAAAGGGCGGGAGATTTTCTTCTTGTGTGTTGTCTTCACCAGCTTTCCCGCAACTTCTCCTCTTGATCGAACTCCAAGCTTCCGCATCAATGGAACCTCACCTCCAGTTGGAGAAGCTTGGGCGAAAGGCAAAAACTTTCTTCAAAATAAAAAAATTGTGAAACATTTATCAAGGGTTTACAAATAAATTTAATAGGTTTAATGAGTAAAATAACTAGTATTATAAAAATTGGGTTTAATAAGGGTACATTAGGTACTTAACTAAGTTTATTGAGTAAAATTTAAAATTTCAAAATTTGACAGTGGGTTTATTTAATAAATGAGTTTAATGAGTAGTTTGGTGGGTTCAAATAGTTCCACCCTTTAATTTATCATCATCAAATAATATTTAAAACATGAACTTTCAAATTTATCCTTTGACCGTTAGAATAAACGGTCAAATTAACGGATTTACGTGCGGATGAAAATTGTTAAAACATTCAAGGGCGCAATGGAAAATGTTGAAACATCTGGAGATAGGGCGGAATTAACCTAAAAAAATAAACTCGAATAATAAAAAAACAAAAAGTTAGATACCTGTCCAATGGACAATTAGGTAAGGGCCCTTCGTGAAACTAAAGAGCATAAAAGTCTCATTCTCAAAGTGAAGACCGAAGAGTTTGGTACGTCTCGTTATTCATTGTGAAAATATATTTCTCTTTATTTGGAGGTCTCGGTAAGTTTTTTTTTTTAATCGTAATATTAATAGAGATAAAACTATTTAAATCCATTAAAATATTCATTATTCTTATTTTTTAATAAATTTTTTTATTACTAAAATATCCATTAATTTATTGAATTTGTCTTCCTCATTTACACGTCTGTTATTAAAATGAAGATTTATGGTATTTGTTTAATAGTTTTGGCCAAAGTTCACAGTTGGTAATGTTCCTCTTAATTTCATCCAATAATTTGTTCCTGCAAATTTCTTTGATTCAACGAGAGATTGCTCTCTCCTCTATTAAGAGTCCTACATATGAAGGTAAAGGAGTTCATGCGAGAACTGGCAAACTGTGATGTATTTGAATTTTATTATTTTGTGTATAATAGCAAATTCATCCGTTTTGGATTCTATAATCTTACACACATTTTGAAATAATTTTTTGAAATTACGTTTAAAATTCAAAGGAAAAATGCTACTGCAAAAAAAAAAAAATGGAGAATTTAGATATAAAATAATGATGGATAAAATGCAAGAGATTGGGGAGAGAAGAGATGGAGAAAGGGCTCAAATTATGAAAAATTCAGATTACGAGTATTTTAGTTATTAAAATGTGATTATTAAATAAACCTCTGAATTTTGAATATTTATCTTCAAAATATCTATTATTAAGTTTTAGATAATTTAAATTTATATTCATGTTTGTTATGGTCATCACAAAATTTTTTAAAAAAATTAATGATAAATTACCAAACACACAGACTTCATTATCAAAAACTTGATCTCCATTAACAACACATTTTACCAAACTCTTAACTAGTAATTATCATGATAGTAAAATCTGCTGTAGGATTTACTGTATGGAGCTTACACGTTATTATTATTTATATTAAGGTCTAACACTTTACAACAAAATGACAGAATTTACAAAATCATAATCAAGTCACTAGTTGCAAATATTGAAGTCTTATACCTGAAAAATAATAATAATAATATGCACAGTGAAAAAAGAGAATAGAATAAATTATAAGAATAAACTAAAGTTGAATGACTCTGTTTGTGGGCTGTGGCGCCTCCGAAGTTGTAAATTTCTGCCACATTACATGTCTTGTAATTTCGATAATATTTTTCTCTTTAGCTAATGATGAACTGACACCTAATTGCAGTTGAACCGACCATTTTGCATTATGCATAATGATTGATGGCCCTCACGACAAACCACCACCATATATATGCTGCTTCTTGTTACCCTTTTTTTTTTTTTTTCAAATCATTGATTGCAATTGCTCAATATGGATTTTATGTTTTATATTTTGTTTTTTATTATTGCATATACTTCTATTAAAATTACAGTTAAAAATTTATTCGTACCAGTCTTGATCAACAAAACAGTGATGAGCACAAATTAGAAATGGACTCTAAAATCAGAAAAAAAAAATACTCCAAATAAAGAATAAATATACCAACATTTTGTATTATGCAATTAGGATTAAAATATTGATCACATTAGCAAAATAACAAGTGACAAAGATTTATGGTTGCTCATGCATGTACTTCTACTAACAACTAAAATCAATCGCTCACACTTGATAGGCCCCATAACATCATCATCTAAAGTCAACTAAGATATGAACTTGTAGTGGCCTTTTATTTACATCGAGTGGCTGCAGAAACTTTTCTTTTGATTTTTCTAGACAATTTTTTGACTTCACAATATGAAACTTTAAAACAAAATTGGAACAAATTAGTTCAAAAACCCCACACCTTCAATGGTAAATGCAAAAATAAAAAAAATAAAAAAACAAAAAATGGTTGACTTTAAGCCATGATCAATCAAATCTATGTTGGGGTTGGATTGGAACTGCTGTTTTAATTTCTTGCCGATACTTCTTCTCATCAAATTATATCCATGTACTTTTATGCTACTTTGATTTTAGAAGTTTTAGAGAGTGTTTCACTGTTTTGTCATCACATATACTCTCAGAGGTTTTCAGCTGGGCCCATTGGATCAAAAGAAATTGGCTCATTCGTGTTTCACGCCAAGCCCAATTTTAAACAGCCGTTATAACATATTTATTTTCCAATGAGATTTAAAAATTACAATTTTTTATTTAAATATAAATATCTAAAAATCAACGATAAATTATTAAAAAAATAAATTTTAAAAAAAAATCAAAACCTCCATAAATAAATCACTTCAAACGTTTAACAAACACAAATAACCAAACTCTGCAGGAATCAATATACAGAATCTTCTTGAATTCTTAGGAAAATTCTCTTCACAACCTCCCTAAACTAATATCATTATTCCTCTCTAGAGTTATACTACTCTATTGATAGGTCCCAGTCAAAGCCATAAATTATGTAGTAACGATAGTATTCTCTTAAGGTGAAAAAAGACTACAATAATTTTAATTAGATTTAGCTTTTTTCTAATTAATGACTATCAAAAAATTTAAATACAAAAGAAATTAACAACTATTCCTACTTCCTAAAAAATATCCCTAAGAAATAAAACATTAGCCGCTAGTTAATGACAACAAAATAGCTAAAGATTATTCAAAATAAAATAATCATTACTCAACCTAATTTTAAACTAACAAGCTAGTGGACACGTAGTCAACAAACCGCACTCAACAATATCCCAAAGTCTTTGCCACAATAATAGTTTTGCATGCGCTTTATACCAATAGAAAAGGATCTAGGACGATAGTGGATTTAGTAAAATTTAAGATTGGTTGATTTTAATAGGTAGTTAAAAAAGGGAAAACAACACAGACTTTAAACAAACAAAAAAAACTTTACCGAGTGGAGGTACGTGGCGTTGTCCATCCAGATCGATGCAGAACTTAATCTGCCTTTGAGGTAATTTCTCAGAGCGTTAATCTGACTTAGAACAGATTTGCCCTTACCTCGCACGCTTACGGTTTCAAATTATATACCTTTCTTTAATTATTTTCAATCAATAATTTTATTAGGGCTTTAGCAATCTTTTTTACCACAAAGGCTCAAACAAAAATATTAGATCTGGATCCCAGAACTAATATTTAGATTGAATGGGGGGGAGAAGAGAAGATACAACAGAAGACAGAGATCTGGTCTCTTTACTTCTGAGGAACGTACAATTTTTATGAGCAGATCTGATATGGAAGATCAGATCGCCGAACATGCATAAAGCTTTAAATAAATTGCATAAAAGTAAAGTGCATAAATTTAAATTGCTTTAAAAATAAATTGCGGAAATTTAAATTGCTGTAAAGTAAATTGCGGAAATTTAAATACGCATGAACTTTAAAATTATTACAGGCTTTGAAATGAAAATTACATAAGCTTTAAAGTATTTACATTTATTTCTTTAAGTCGACAGCTTTTAGAGATTACAAGTGAGATTCCAGAAAAATTCTGAAAACAAGGAACTTAACCAATGATCGGAAAATTCCTTGAATACAGAAAACTTCTTTCGTCTCTTGAGAAAAAAGAAAAGAGAAAAGAAAGGGGAAAAATCACAAGACAGGAAAATAATTCCTTGAAGTCTTGATCCTCATTTCCCAGAGAGAGAGAGAGAGGTAGAGAGAGAGAAGTAGAGAAAGAAGTGAAAGGGAAAGAATGCCGAGTCTAAGTCTTCGGCCATTCTTATATACAAAAACTCTTGAAACTGTTCACTGTAGCGGAGCTTTAAGTGCACAGTAACGTTTGGAAATTGGCACTGTTGCTTTAGACGTCGTCTTTACTGTAGCTCTATACGGAAGAAATACAAAATATAAAATACAAAATACAGAATCGGGTGAAGAGACATGTGCGCTCTCACTTGTGTCCAGAGGACCACCCAAAATACAACCATAAAGAAATTAAATTTTTTTTTTTTTTTTTTTAAGTAAATAACTTATTTACATTGCTTTATAGGAGACAATAATCCGAAGCAGTCATCTTCATTATCGTCACCAAGGGAGATGATCGGTTCAGATTCTTCATCATCAGTTGAGCTTTGAATAGATGGTTCGGACCGGGAGGCAAGAAGCTGCTCCATAACTTTGAAATACTCTTCTTCTTCTGTTTTGGCACCTGCAAGAAGAGATTGGGCTTTGGACTTTTGGGTGAGGAAGGTTCCTTGGGCTCTAACATCTTGAGTTGTTGGGGCAAGGAGACCTTTGGCAGAAAGCCAGTTTTGGATTAGGTGTGTGGTCAATTTAGTCTGCTCATCAAATTTGTTCCACCATTTAACTTTGAAAGTTCTTTGAAGGATTAATTGGGAGTCATGAGTGTGGTATCTGAGGTTCCACATCCATACCCAAGGTAGGAAGAAATTTGTACAAAAACAGAGAAAAGGGGGAAATCTTTTCTCAGACTCAGAAGGTTTGTAATGGGCTTTAAAAAGGTTTAAACATTGGATGGCATTTGGAGTTAGGATATCTGGTGTTGGGCCAAAATAGTTCCACCACTGTTGGAACCAATTTGGAAGGCTTTGCACGGTTATTTTGGAATTAAAGAAAAATAACCATGAGTGAGATTTTTTTGGGTTTTGAATAAAGAATGTGTTAAACCAGGCTTGTTGATAATCCCAGTAGGAATAGGTCAAACAATGTGGTAGACACATTTGAAAATTGGCGGGGAATCTTTTCTGATTGTGGAGATGGTCATTCCACTCTCTTGGGCTCAAGACCTTTAAAATGGTAAAGCAGAGGGAATAGGCGGGTTCTTTATGGATTTCACTGAGAAAGAAATGTTTAAATTTGACTGACTCAGTGCCTTCAAGAATAGATTCATAGAAGGCTTGCGGTTTTGTTAAATCCCATGGTTTAAAACCATCCAGGGAAAACTTTGAAATTGTTTGAAATGGGTCGAATGGTAAAATCCGTCTTCCACGCTTAAAATGTTTTGGAAGTAGGTTTTATCAAACCAATCCGAGGTTTTCTTTGAAAGCTTTGATTGTGAAAGAACAATCTGGGAGGATGAACTTTCACCAGAAAGAACAACTTTTTGAGAAGAGGGTTTTGTAGTAATTTCTTTAGAAACAGGTTTTTCTTTTGGAGAAATTTGGCTTTGTGAAAAACTTTGTAGAGCGAGTAAAAAATCAGGGGAATTAGAAATGGATTTTACCCATTCATTTACCTGATCCTGAGAGGCAAGGGCTTTAACTCTTGATTCATCATCTTCAATTGTGTCAATCCAAGATCTGATCGGCATGGCTGATGATAATAATTTTTCTTTAGGGGGAGAAGAGGCTTTGGAAGGTGTCTGGGATACAGGGTCTTTGAGGATCCCTTTCCCTTTATCTTTTGTCTTTTTGGGAGGCATTATCTGTTTTGAAGAAATTCTCTGGTTAGAAAATCAGGGAGTGAATTTGTATCGCCTTTAATGAATTCAATATCAAAATCAAAAACACTCAAAATAGCTTGCCATCTAGCAAAAATTTGTTTTGAAGCAATATTTTGAACGTCTTTTTCCAAGACATGTTTTGCTGCTTTACAATCAATTCTAAGTAAAAATTTTTGATTTAATAAATCACTTTGAAATTTTGAAATGCATAGAACAATAGATAAAATCTCTTTTTTAATAGTAGAATAGTTTTTCTGACATTCATTCCAATGGGCAGAAACATATTGTACTACTTGTTCTTTATTATTTTCAACTTGTTTTAATATTCCACCATAACCTAAGTCTGATGCATCAGTCTCAACAATTTTAGGTAATGTGGGATTAGCAAGAAATAAACATGGAATATCTTTAACAATGTCTTTTATTTGTTTTACGACTTTAGTATGATTTTCTGACCATGCAACAGGGTTCTTTTTTAATCTATCATGTAATGGTTTTGCTATCCTGTTGATGTTAGGGCAGAAATCAAGAACATAATTCAAGCTTCCTAAAAATCTTTGCAATTGGGTTTTGTTAAGAATTTTATCAGGAAATTTATTAGTGAAAGCAAGGGACCTTTCAATTGGAGTGATAGTTCCCTTTGAAATATAATGGCCAAGAAATCGGATTTTAGTCTGGAATAGGGAAATTTTTGAACTAGAAATGGCTAGGCCTGCTTTTCTAGTTGCGAAATAGAAAGTCTTTAAATGTTTAAAATGTTGGTCTATTGACTGGGAAAAAATCAATACATCATCAATATAAACAATGCAAAAATCAGTGAAAGGATTATAAATGTCATTCATAATTCTTTGAAATTCTGAAGGTGCATTTTTCAAACCAAAAGGCATTACTGTCCATTCATATTGGCCAAATGGAACAAAGAAAGCGCTTTGTAACGGTCTTTAGGGTGAATTTGAATTTGCCAAAATCCTGACTTCATGTCAAATTTTGAAAATATGAATGCAGAGTGGAGTTTTTGGAGTAAATCTTTTTTATTAGGTATGGGATACCTAATCCATTTTAATGCTTTATTGAGGGTTTGTAATTTATTACTAGTCTTGGTGTTCCTCTTTCTATTTCAGAATTTTTATTGACATAAAAAGCGGCACAAGACCATGGGGATCTTGATTTAACAATAAGTCCTTTGTTTTCCAAATCTTTAATTTCTTCTTTACAATGTTTTTCCAATTCCATATTCATTTGAATAGGGCGAGCTTTAGTGGGTATTTGTTTTTCATCAAAAGAATTTTCATATGGCAAATCTACCAAGTGTTGTTTTCTGTTCCAAAAAGCAGTTGGTAAATCAAAGAAAAATTTCTTTTTCGATTAATGCTTTGAATTCAGAAATTTTTCTTTGTATAAAATCATTTTTTAATTGATTTTCTATTCTTTGTAGGTTTAAATCTTTTTGTAAACAGGTTAGATTAACCTGTTTTGATTTTAGTAGGACATTTATTTGGTTTTGATGAACAGAATTTGCTTTTATAATATTTAAATTTCTTGTTTTAGGCTTTTCTATGAAAGGAAATTTTAATTTGGTTTTTCCCGCTTTAAAAGATATACCATTATAATTTACAAGATAGGAGTTATAAGATTTATAAAAGGTGTTCCCAATATAACAACGTGATGGATGTCATTTGTTAGGAAAAAAGTAGTTTTAAATTCGAAACCACTGTTAATAACAGATGCTTCTACTTTAGAATGAATGTTCAATTTTGAATTATTGGCGTGAAAGCTTTTCTTTTGTTCTTTCTTTATATTTATCCGGAACAAAAATTTCTTTAATACAATTTAAATCGGCACCAAAGGTCAAATAGGGCAATGGTATCAATTTCAAGTTCTTTGGAAAAGACTAAGGTAATTTTTATTAAATATTTTCTTGTGGTAATTTGATTTAAGACAAAAAGAAAATCATTGGGTACAAATTCAATGTTTTCAAGTTGTAAATCAATTTCTTTTTCACCATCTGAACTTGATTCTTTATCAGAATTGTCTTCTAATTGTTTTTGTAATAGAAGTTGAATAGTTTCTGAATCATTCTTTTGTTTTTCTTTTAATTCTTTAATTTCGAGTTTAATTTCTTTAATCTCTTTCTGAAGATCTAGAATATTAGGAACTGTTTTCTTTTTTGTTTTCTTTTTATCCAAGATTTGAGTCAAATCATAAGTATTTTTCTTTATTATTGGAACTTTTGATGTTTCTGCTTTATCTCCTACCTCTAAAGTTTTTAAAAGTTTATGAAGATATTCTTTTTGTAAGGTAGGATCAGAAATGTGTTTAACCAATTCAAGAAAAGTTTCTTGATCTTTAGTCAAAACATTGATTTTCTTTAAGTAAGATTCTGATTGGCTTGAGTCAGAATCATTACTGGAATCAGTTACAGAATCAGAGTCAACTAACTCGTCAATCTGTAAGGATTCATCATCTCCCGTCATGGAAGACTCAGAGTCAGAAGACTCTATCAATAAAGAGGCTATTTTTGAAAATGTTTCTTCATCAAGGCCAAGCTCGTGGAGTTTTTTGTTCATTCTACAGAACTTTGCAGTGTGGCCTTTCATTCCGCATTTAAAACATGTGGCTTCTTTGAAGTTAAAATGGGCTTTTTGTTTGGGCTTGAAATCTTTCTTTTTAGAAAATTTTTTTTTATAAGGCTTTGAAGGTTTCTTGTAAAAAGGTTCTCTAAACTTTTGGAAGGATTTTCTATGGCCTTTGGATTTGTAATGTTTCTTGTAAGGTTTCGTAGAACACTTACCATTACAATCTTTGGAAGTAGAAGTTTTAAAGGGGTCATAGTTGAACTGTTTACAGAAACTACCTAATTCTTGCTTAGACTTTCTAAGCTCCCATTTAAGTCGTTTCTGTAATTTCAAGTCTTGACATATCTTTAAACCTTCTTTATTGACAAAACTGACAAGTTCACCATAGGTGAGCTCATCGTAAGGAATACGGTTATCATATAAGGCTTTAATGGAATTTCTAACTTTTTCTCCTAATAGGGTAGGTAAACCTGCAAGGAATTTCTCCTTCCAAGTTATATGATTTGCATCATCCCTAAGAAAAAGTCTGGTAAAGAATGTAGTTTTGTAGTTTTGGAATTCACTAAGTTTTCTACATCTTAGGTTATGTAGAAGCTCAAAGATTTTTATCTCTGAGGTGAGAAGGGTCACCTATGAAATGAAGAGATATAGTCAAAATCAAGGTAGCGACTGCATCTTGAATTGGACTATTGAATTCATCCAGAATGGGGATTCCATCCTCATCTGTTTGAATAGAGTTTAAAATATCTAATTGCTGTTGATTGGTAAGAAGATGATCCCACCAACCTTTTAGTTGACCTGTAAAACCAGCAATAAGGATTTCTGCAATGGCTTTGTCAGAAGTTCCTGATTGGGTTTTATAAGCATTGGCTGCCATGGTCATCTGTTGCAATAATCCTAAGATATTATATTCAGACATTCCATCTAAATTCCACTCATAGACGGAAGATGCATTATACCGGGATTGATTTAATGCACTTGGTCTATTATCTATGGTTAGATCTGGTGGACTTTTAGTGGTTGGGAGTGCCAATTCCCAATGAATTTTATTGACTTTTGAAGTTGGTTCTTCTTTAAAGGCTTCTATATCCGAAGAGGCTATAGAGGATTGATCCTGTTCTAGTACTGCAATCCTACTTGATTGAGCACTATCAGGTGCAATCTGGGCTTTAGAAATAGGAGTAGAAGAGGATGCATCTTTAGAGAATTGAGTAGGAGAGGATGCTTCTATTCTATTTAGTTGTTCTTTAATAGCTTTAGCAAAATCTGATTTTGATTCTTGAACAAGCTTCTGACTATGTTTCGAAACCTGAAAAGGTTTGAAAATAGGTTCTTTGAGCTTTTTATCAGAATCCGATTTTGTTGGAATAGGTTTTGATAAAACAGGAGAAACAGTTGACTTTTGGATTTGGTCTTCTATCCTGATTAATTGTTTTCCTATCGTATTTAGATTAGCATTACAGAAGTTATTCTGTTGGATAATGCTATCCAAATCCGTTTCTGGGTCTTTATGAATTTTGTAAGGTGAGGCTTTAATCCTAATAGGTGGTTCACCATGGTCAATGGATATACTCCTAAGAGGTGGATGCTCAGACTCTATGGTTTTATTACTGTCGAAAAGGTTCCATTCAGGAATTTTCTTTCTAATAGTAATAGGGTTTGAATCTTTAAAGGGATAAGAAATGTTGTTTTCAAAAGCATACATATCGAACCAATCAAAAAATAAAATGTGGACTTTATGTAAATTTACAAATTCATAATAATCTTCTTGTATTTTTCTTCTTTGGTCTAAGAAATGTTTAAAAACCAAAGTCTTTTTTCTTTATTATTATCTGAATAAAAGTCTTCATGCAAAAGGGTTTTATCTAGTTCAAATTCTTTTTCAAGAACATTTATTACATTTTCTGTAACTGCAGAAAATGTAGGAGAAGTTGGAGGAGAAGGTTCTTTCTCTTCCTGTGTTTGTTCCTGTTGACGACTAGTGTAAATTGGGTGAGGTACACTAGTGGTATAGTCAACAGAATGTATGGAAGAACTAGGTATATCCGAAGTGGAAAACCTAGGCTGACTCTTTATAGGTTGAAAAGGGAGATTTATAACTGAAGGAATTTTTGTAAATTTTCTTTCTAGTGAGGAAACACTAGTATTAGATTCTTTATCAGAGAATCTAGAAGATGTAGATCTCCTGAATGAAAGTTTGACTTTACCATCTGAATACTGAGTCACATTTTGTAACTCTGTATTTGGCTCAAGATGTTTTGGTATTGTCGGAACAGTGGCTCCTTCAAGAATCCATTCATCGGGAAGGTTGACATCTTTCCATTGAATAGGTTTTGGAATAACAGTGTTTGCTTTGGAAAGGTCGATCTGCAAGAGAAGAGTCTCATCTCTTTTTGACTGGAATTTATGTTGCGTATTAAACGCTGAGATCATGGCTTTGTATGATATTTTGAAAATTAATGCAACCTAATGCATCCTTCTAACATGTGATAGTTATGAGTTTTGATCAGAAAATCATGCTTTTTAAAATATTTTTATCTTTTAATGAAACCGTTATGTTTGGATAATCAAAAAAGAAATTGGTCCTTTCTGAGAGACTAGATTCAATACTACCGAGTAAGGAATCATCAAAGGAGATGAACCTCCCATCAGAGGACAAGAAGAAGTGTTTAATCCTTATTTAGTTAAGGGTTTTATGCCTAATTGGATTAAAACTATGTGGACATAATTAAAATTCTTTTCTTTTAACTTTTTTAATGACTTTTCAAGAAATGCAGATGAATTGTTTCAAATGGCTTTGAAAGGGTGATATCTGTTTCTTCCGTCTTTATTACACAATCGATCTTTAAAAATCAAGTTTTTTCATTTTATAAATTTTATCTTTAGAAACTTTCGGTAAATCCCAATTATCAATTGCTTTATTAAAATCTTCAATAATAAATTCTTCTGAATTCACTATGTTCTTTGATACACTAGTCTTTTTTCGGAAGAAGAGTGGAGAAAGATGATGTTCTATGAAGTAGAGAGTCCATGTTGTTAAAATTCTTTAATCGAATCCTATGTGGATGTCTACAGGTATGGTTTTACTGCCCTAAACGGATCCCTGTCCTAAAGCGGGACTTACTACCAGTAAAAATTCAACACACACAAAGAAAACAATTTTGGAAATCAGACAACACAGATTCTTTACAACTATATTATACTATCTTCCCCTTGGCTCTGATACCAATAGAAAAGGATCTAGGACGATAGTGGATTTAGTAAAATTTAAGATTGGTTGATTTTAATAGGTAGTTTAAAAAGGGAAAACAACACAGACTTTAAACAAACAAAATAAACTTTACCGAGTGGAGGTACGTGGCGTTGTCCATCCAGATCGATGCAGAACTTAATCTGCCTTTGAGGTAATTTCTCGGGCGTTAATCGACTTAGAATGCAGTTGCCCTTACCTCGCACGTTACGGTTTCCCTATATACCTTTCTTTAATTATTTTCAATCAATAATTTTATTAGGGCTTTAGCAATCTTTTTACCACAAAGGCTCAAACAAAAATATTAGATCTGGATCCCAGAACTAATATTTAGATTGAATGGGGGGAGAAGAGAAGATACAAAGTACAGAGATCCGGTCTCTTTGCTTCGAGAACGCATACAATTTTTATGAGCAGATCTGATATGGAAGATCAGATCGCCGAACATGCATAAAGCTTTAAATAAATTGCATAAAAGTAAAGTGCATAAATTTAAATTGCTTTAAAAATAAATTATGGAAATTTAAATTGTCAAAAGTAAATTATGGAAATTTAAATACGCATGAACTTTAAAATTATTACAGAGCTTTGAAATGAAAATTACATAAGCTTTAAAGTATTTACATTTATTTCTTTAAGTCGACAGCTTTTAGAGATTACAAGTGAGATTCCAGAAAAATTCTGAAAACAAGGAACTTAACCAATGATCGGAAAATTCCTTGAATACAGAAAACTTCTTTCGTCTCTTGAGAAAAAAGAAAAGAGAAAAGAAAGGGGAAAAATCACAAGACAGGAAAATAATTCCTTGAAGTCTTGATCCTCATTTCCCAGAGAGAGAGAGAGAGGTAGAGAGAGAGAAGTAGAGAAAGAAGTGAAAGGGAAAGAATGCCGAGTCTAAGTCTTCGGCCATTCTTATATACAAAAACTCTTGAAACTGTTCACTGTAGCGGAGCTTTAAGTGCACAGTAACGTTTGGAAATTGGCACTTTTTGCTTTAGACGTCGTCTTTCTCAGTAGCTCTATACTAAGAAATACAAAATATAAAATACAAAATACGAAATCGGGTGAAGAGACATGTGCGCTCTCACTTGTGTCCGAGGACCACCCAAAATACAACCATAAAGAAATTAAATTTTTTTTTTTTTTTTTTTTTTTTTGTAAATAACTTATTTACATTGCTTTATAGAGACAATAATCCGGCAAATCATCTTCATTATCGTCACCAAGGAGATGATCGGTTCGATTCTTCATCATCGCTTGAGCTTTGAATAGATGGTTCGACCGGGGAGGCAAGAAGTCGCTCCATAACTTTGAAATACTCTTCTTCTGTTTTGGCACCTGCAAGAAGAGATTGGGCTTTGGACTTTTGGGTGAGGAAGGTTCCTTGGGCTCTAACATCTTGAGTTGTTGGGGCAAGAGACCTTTGGCGTAAAGCCGCTTTTGGATTAGGTGTGTGGTCAATTTAGTCTCGCTCATCAAATTTGTTCCACCATTTAACTTTGAAAGTTCTTTGAAGGATTAATTGGGAGTCATGAGTGTGGTATCGAGGTTCCACATCCATACCCAGGTAGGAAGAAATTTGTACAAAAACAGAGAAAAGGGGGAAATCTTTTCTCAGACTCAGAAGGTTTGTAATGGGCTTTAAAAAGGTTTAAACATTGGATGGCATTTGGAGTTAGGATATCTCAGTTGGGCCAAAAATAGTTCCACCACCGTTGGAACCAATTTGGAAGGCTTTGCACGGTTATTTTGGAATTAAAGAAAAATAACCATGAGTGAGATTTTTTTGGGTTTTGAATAAAGAATGTGTTAAACCAGGCTTGTTGATAATCCCAGTAGGAATAGGTCAAACAATGTGGTAGACACATTTGAAAATTGGCGGGGAATCTTTTCTGATTGTGGAGATGGTCATTCCACTCTCTTGGGCTCAAGACCTTTAAAATGGTAGCAGTGGAATAGGCAGGTTCTTTATGGGTTTCACTGAGAAAGAAATGTTTAAATTTGACTGACTCAGTGCCTTCAAGAATAGATTCATAGAAGGCTTGCGGTTTTGTTAAATCCCATGGTTTAAAAAACCATCCAGGGGGGAAAAACTTTGAAATTGTTTGAAATTGGTCAGAATGGTAAAATCCGTCTTCCACAGTTAAAATGTTTTGGAAGTAGGTTTTATCAAACCAATCCGAGGTTTTCTTTGAAAGCTTTGATTGTGAAAGAACAATGGGAGGATGAACTTTCACCAAAAGAACAACTTTTTGAGAAGAGGGTTTTGTAGTAATTTCTTTAGAAACAGTTTTCTTTTGGAGAAATTTGGCTTTGTGAAAAACTTTGTAGAGCGAGTAAAAATCGGGGAATTAGAAATGGATTTTACCCATTCATTTACCCGATCCGAGAGGCAAGGGCTTTAACTCTTGATTCATCATCTTCAATTGTGTCAATCCAAGATCCGATCGGCATGGTGATGATAATAATTTTTCTTTAGGGGAGAAGAGGCTTTGGAAGGTGTCCGGATACGAAGTCTTTGAGATCCCTTTCCCTTTATCTTTTGTCTTTTTGGGAGGCATTATCTTTTTGAAGAAATTCTCTGGTTAGAAAATCAGGGAGTGAATTTGTATCGCCTTTAATGAATTCAATATCAAAATCAAAAACACTCAAAATAGCTTGCCATCTAGCAAAAATTTGTTTTGAAGCAATATTTTGAACGCGTCTTTTTCCAAGACATGTTTTTTACTTTACAATCAATTCTAAGTAAAAATTTTTGATTTAATAAATCACTTTGAAATTTTGAAATGCATAGAACAATAGATAAAATCTCTTTTTTAATAGTAGAATAGTTTTTCTGACATTCATTCCAATGGGCAGAAACATATTGTACTACTTGTTCTTTATTATTTTCAACTTGTTTTAATATTCCACCATAACCTAAGTCTGATGCATCAGTCTCACAATTTTAGGTAATGTGGGATTAGCAAGAAATAAACATGGAATATCTTTAACAATGTCTTTTATTTGTTTTACGACTTTAGTATGATTTTCTGACCATGCAACAGGGTTCTTTTTTAATCTATCATGTAATGGTTTTGCTATCCTGTTGATGTTAGGGCAGAAATCAAGAACATAATTCAAGCTTCCTAAAAATCTTTGCAATTGGGTTTTGTTAAGAATTTTATCAGGAAATTTATTAGTGAAAGCAAGGGACCTTTCAATTGGAGTGATAGTTCCCTTTGAAATATAATGGCCAAGAAATCGGATTTTAGTCTGGAATAGGGAAATTTTTGAACTAGAAATGGCTAGGCCTGCTTTTCTAGTTGCGAAATAGAAAGTCTTTAAATGTTTAAAATGTTGGTCTATTGACTGGGAAAAAATCAATACATCATCAATATAAACAATGCAAAAATCAGTGAAAGGATTATAAATGTCATTCATAATTCTTTGAAATTCTGAAGGTGCATTTTTCAAACCAAAGGGCATTACTGTCCATTCATATTGGCCAAATGGAACAGTGAAAGCGATTTTATAACTGATCTTTAGGGTGAATTTGAATTTGCCAAAATCCTGACTTCATGTCAAATTTTGAAAATATGAATGCAGTGGAGTTTTTGGAGTAAATCTTTTTTATTAGGTATGGGATACCTAATCCATTTTAATGCTTTATTGAGGGGTTTGTAATTTATTACTAGTCTTGGTGTTCCTCTTTCTATTTCAGAATTTTTATTGACATAAAAAGCGGCACAAGACCATGGGGATCTTGATTTAACAATAAGTCCTTTGTTTTCCAAATCTTTAATTTCTTCTTTACAATGTTTTTCCAATTCCATATTCATTTGAATAGGGCGAGCTTTAGTGGGTATTTGTTTTTCATGAAAAGAATTTTCATATGGCAAATCGACCAAATGTTGTTTTCTGTTCCAAAAAGCAGTTGGTAAATCAAAGACATATTTCTTTTTCGATTAATGCTTTGAATTCAGAAATTTTTCTTTGTATAAAATCATTTTTAATTGATTTTCTATTCTTTGTAGGTTTAAATCTTTTTGTAAACAGTTAGATTAGCTTTGTTTTGATTTTAGTAGGACATTTATTTGGTTTTGATGAACAGAATTTGCTTTTATAATATTTAAATTTCTTGTTTTAGGCTTTTCTATGAAAGGAAATTTTAATTTGGTTTTTCCCGCTTTAAAAGATATACCATTATAATTTACAGTATAGGGAGTTATAAGATTTATAAAAGGTGTTCCCAATATAACAACGTGATGGATGTCATTTGTTAGGAAAAAAGTAGTTTTAAATTCGAAACCACTGTTAATAACATGCTTCTACTTTAGAATGAATGTTCAATTTTGAATTATTGGCGGCAGAAAGCTTTTCTTTTGTTCTTTCTTTATATTTATCTGGAACAAAAATTTCTTTAATACAATTTAAATCGGCACCAGTGTCAAATAGGGCAATGGTATCAATTTCAAGTTCTTTGGAAAAGACTAAGGTAATTTTTATTAAATATTTTCTTGTGGTAATTTGATTTAAGACAAAAAGAAAATCATTGGGTACAAATTCAATGTTTTCAAGTTGTAAATCAATTTCTTTTTCACCATCTGAACTTGATTCTTTATCAGAATTGTCTTCTAATTGTTTTTGGAATAGAAGTTGAATAGTTTCTGAATCATTCTTTTGTTTTTCTTTTAATTCTTTAATTTCGAGTTTAATTTCTTTAATCTCTTTCTGAAGATCTAGAATATTAGGAACTGTTTTCTTTTTTGTTTTCTTTTTATCCAAGATTTGAGTCAAATCATAAGTATTTTTCTTTATTATTGGAACTTTTGATGTTTCTGCTTTATCTCCTACCTCTAAAGTTTTTAAAAGTTTATGAAGATATTCTTTTTGTAAGGTAGGATCAGAAATGTGTTTAACCAATTCAAGAAAAGTTTCTTGATCTTTAGTCAAAACATTGATTTTCTTTAAGTAAGATTGATTGGCTTGAGTCGAATCATTCTTTGGAATCGATTCTGAATCGAGTCAACTAACTCGTCAATCAGTAGATTCATCATCTCCCGTCATGGAAGACTCAGAGTCAGAAGACTCTATCAATAAAGAGGCTATTTTTGAAAATGTTTCTTCATCAAGGCCAAGCTCGTGGAGTTTTTGTTCATTCTACTGAATCTGCGGTGTGGCCTTTCATTCCGCATTTAAAACATGTGGCTTTTTGAAGTTAAAATGGGCTTTTGTTTGGGCTTGAAATCTTTCTTTTTAGAAAATTTTTTTATAAGGCTTTGAAGGTTTCTTGTAAAAAGGTTCTCTAAACTTTTGGAAGGATTTTCTATGGCCTTTGGATTTGTAATGTTTCTTGTAAGGTTTCGTAGAACACTTACCATTACAATCTTTGGAAGTAGAAGTTTTAAAGGGTCATAGTTGAATCTGTTTTACGAAACACCTAATTCTTGCTTAGACTTTCTAAGCTCCCATTTAAGTCGTTTACGTAATTTCAAGTCTTGACATATCTTTAAACCTTCTTTATTGACAAAACTGACAAGTTCACCATAGGTGAGCTCATCGTAAGGAATACGGTTATCATATAAGGCTTTAATGGAATTTCTAACTTTTTCTCCTAATAGGGTAGGTAAACCTGCAAGGAATTTCTCCTTCCAAGTTATATGATTTGCATCATCCCTAAGAAAAAGTCTGGTAAAGAATGTAGTTTTGTAGTTTTGGAATTCACTAAGTTTTCTACATCTTAGGTTATGTAGAAGCTCAGCATTTTTATCTCTGAGGTGAGAAGGGTCACCTATGAAATGAAGGGATATAGTCAAAATCAAGGTAGCGACTGCATCTTGAATTGGACTATTGAATTCATCCAGAATGGGGATTCCATCCTCATCTGTTTGAATAGAGTTTAAAATATCTAATTCTTTGTTGATTGGTAAGAAGATTCCCACCAACCTTTTAGTTGACCAAAACTGCAATAAGGATTTCTGCAATGGCTTTGTCAGAAGTTCCTGATTGGGTTTTATAAGCATTGGCTGCCATGGTCATCTGTTGCAATAATCCTAAGATATTATATTCAGACATTCCATCTAAATTCCACTCATGTAGACGGAAGATGCATTATCCGGGATTGATTTAATGCACTTGGTCTATTATCTATGGTTAGATCGGTGGACTTTTAGTGGTTGGGAGTGCCAATTCCCAATGAATTTTATTGACTTTTGAAGTTGGTTCTTCTTTAAAGGCTTCTATATCCGAAGAGGCTATAGAGGATTGATCTGTTCTAATCTTTGCAATCCTACTTGATTGAGCACTATCGGTGCAATCTGGGCTTTAGAAATAGGAGTAGAAGAGGATGCATCTTTAGAGAATTGAGTAGGAGAGGATGCTTCTATTCTATTTAGTTGTTCTTTAATAGCTTTAGCAAAATCTGATTTTGATTCTTGAACAAGCTTCTGACTATGTTTCGAAACCCGAAAGGTTTGAAAATAGGTTCTTTGAGCTTTTATCGAATCCGATTTTGTTGGAATAGGTTTTGATAAAACAGAGAAACTTGATTGACTTTTGGATTTGGTCTTATCCCGATTAATTGTTTTCTATCGTATTTAGATTAGCATTACGAAGTTATTCTGTTGGATAATGCTATCCAAATCCGTTTCTGAGTCTTTATGAATTTTGTAAGGTGAGGCTTTAATCCTAATAGGTGGTTCACTATGGTCAATGGATATACTCACAGAGGTGGATGCTCAGACTCTATGGTTTTATTACTGTCGAAAAGGTTCCATTCAGGAATTTTCTTTCTAATAGTAATAGGGTTTGAATCTTTAAAGGGATAAGAAATGTTGTTTTCAAAAGCATACATATCGAACCAATCAAAAAATAAAATGTGGACTTTATGAAAATTTACAAATTCATAATAATCTTCTTGTATTTTTCTTCTTTGGTCTAAGAAATGTTTAAAAAACCAAAGTCTTTTTTCTTTATTATTATCTGAATAAAAGTCTTCATGCAAAAGGGTTTTATCTAGTTCAAATTCTTTTTCAAGAACATTTATTACATTTTCTGTAATTGCAGAAAATGTAGGAGAAGTTGGAGGAGAAGGTTCTTTCTCTTCCTGTGTTTGTTCCTGTTGACGACTAGTGTAAATTGGGTGAGGTACACTAGTGGTATAGTCAACAGAATGTATGGAAGAACTAGGTATATCCGTGGAAAACCTAGGACTCTTTTATAGGTTGAAAAGGGAGATTTATAATCAAGGAATTTTTGTAAATTTTCTTTCTAGTGAGGAAACACTAGTATTAGATTCTTTATCGAGAAATCTAGAAGATGTAGATCTCTGAATGAAAGTTTGACTTTACCATCCCGAATCTTGAGTCACATTTTGTAACTCGTATTTGGCTCAAGATGTTTTGGTATTGTCGGACAAAGGCTCCTTCAAGAATCCATTCATCGGGAAGGTTGACATCTTTCCATTGAATAGGTTTTGGAATAACAAAGTTTGCTTTGGAAAGGTCGATCTGCAAGAGAAGAGTCTCGTCTCTTTTTGACTGGAATTTATGTTGCGTATTAAACGCTGAGATCATGGCTTTGTATGATATTTTGAAAATTAATGCAACCGAAGCAGATCCTTCTAACATGTGATAGTTATGAGTTTTGATCTGTAATATCATGCTTTTTAAAATATTTTTATCTTTTAATGAAACCGTTATGTTTGGATAACAGTCAAAAGAAATTGGTCATTTCTGAGAGACTAGATTCAATACTACTTGAGTAAGGAATCATCAAAGGAGATGAACCTCCCATCCCCGAGGACAAAGAAGAATGAAGTGTTTAATCCTTCTTTAGTTAAGGGTTTTATGCCTACTTGGATTAAACCTATGTGGACATAATTAAAATTCTTTTCTTTTAACTTTTTAATGACTTTTCAAAACAGATGAATTGTTTCAAATGGCTTTGAAAGGGTGATATCTGTTTTCTTGTCTTTATTACACAATCGGTCTTTAAAAAATCAAGTTTTTTCATTTTATAAATTTTATCTTTAGAAACTTTCGGTAAATCCCATTTATCAATTGCTTTATTAAAATCTTCAATAATAAATTCTTCTGAATTCACTATGTTCTTTGATACACTAGTCTTTTCGGAAGAAGAGCTGGAGAAAGATGATGTTCTATGAAGTAGAGAGTCCATGTTGTTAAAATTCTTTAATCGAATCCTATGTGGATGTCTACAGGTATGGTTTCTACCGCCTAAACGGATCCCTGTCCTAAAGCGGGACTTACTACCAGTAAAAATTCAACACACACAAAGAAAACAATTTTGGAAATCAGACAACACAGATTCTTTACAACTATATTATACTATCTTCCCCTTGGCTCTGATACCAATAGAAAAGGTTCATCCTTTATCAGAATTCTTTACCATGTTTTATGTAAATCAATTTCTTTTTCACCATCTGAACTTGATTCTTTATCAGAATTGTCTTCTAATTGTTTTTGTAATAGAAGTTGAATAGTTTCTGAATCATTCTTTTGTTTTTCTTTTAATTCTTTAATTTCGAGTTTAATTTCTTTAATCTCTTTCTGAAGATCTAGAATATTAGGAACTGTTTTATAAAGCAATTGATAATTGGGATTTACCGAAAGTTTCTAAAGATAAAATTTATAAAATGAAAAAACTTGATTTTTTAAAGACTGATTGTGTAATAAAGACAGAAGAAAGAGATATCACCCTTTCAAAGCCATTTGAAACAATTCATCTGTTTACTGAAAAGTCATTAACAGGAACCTTATCCTCAACCCTCTTCTCAAAAAGTTGTTCTTTCTGGTGAAAGTTCATCCTCCCAGATTGTTCTTTCACAATCAAAGCTTTCAAAGAAAACCTCGGATTGGTTTGATAAAACCTACTTCCAAAACATTTTAACTGTGGAAGACGGATTTTACCATTCTGACCCATTTCAAACAATTTCAAAGTTTTTCCCCCCTGGATGGTTTTTTAAACCATGGGATTTAACAAAACCGCAAGCCTTCTTTATCAGAATTGTCTTCTAATTGTTTTTGTAATAGAAGTTGAATAGTTTCTGAATCATTCTTTTGTTTTTCTTTTAATTCTTTAATTTCGAGTTTAATTTCTTTAATCTCTTTCTGAAGATCTAGAATATTAGGAATTGTTTTCTTTTTTGTTTTCTTTTTATCCAAGATTTGAGTCAAATCATAAGTATTTTTCTTTATTATTGGAACTTTTGATGTTTCTGCTTTATCTCCTACCTCTAAAGTTTTTAAAAGTTTATGAAGATATTCTTTTTGTAAGGTAGGATCAGAAATGTGTTTAACCAATTCAAGAAAACATTGGAACTTTCACCAGAAAGAACCTTACTGAAAAGTCACACAGATTCATTCATGTTTTAACAGGAACCAATTCAAGATATCACCCTTTCAAAGCCATGAGCTTATTGCCCCCTCCTTTAACAGGAACCTTATCCTCAAGGTTCACATTCACAAATCTCGTCTGAATTCCCATTACGCCCCTCCAAGAGTAGTAGTTGTGGACCCATACACTTATGACCAGGTGTGACAATTAAATACAATATATTTTTTATTAGTATTTTTACATAAAACATGAATGATTAGTGGTTATAATTGAATTGAACTTAAAAATAATCAAATTTAGATGAAAAATATAAAAACTTGGCTAATATAAAAGAAAAAGTATTAAATTTCATGAACCGAACCATAAAAAACTAAACCAAACTTAGAAATCAAACCAAACCACAATAATTCAGCTCGGTTCTTATTCGATTCATAATTTTTTGAACTAATTAGGTTTGGTTTGGTTCAATTTGATTTTTGGGAAAAACCAAACCAAACTGATTTATATCCACACTAATGAAACCTACTAATCCTATATCAGAATAAAAATTGAGTATATACATTGTCCTATACACAAAAATGAAAAAAAATGAATAGGTTAGAATAATTACAATTACTGGGTAATTATATAAATCTAATCCTAGGCAGCCCTTATGCAACAGCCAACGATGCTTGCATTGCTGGTTTATCGTCGTTTGTCACCTCCCCAGCCGCAAATTTAGCCTCTTAAGGCTTCAACAAGCGGGTGTAATGGAATTCTACTTGTAGCCTATTCCTAATTAATGACTAGTTAATTTCTTTTGTATTTAAATTCTTTGATAGTCATTAATTAGAGAAAATAACTGAATTCAATTAAAATTATTGTGGTTTTTTCTCACCCTAAGAGAATATTATCGTTACGATATAATTTACAACTTTGACTAGGACCTATTGATTGGTATCAGAGCCACATTATCCATGGCAACTAACAAAGAGAGAATCAAGCTCTTGGAAGCTGGACTTGGCAGTTTGCAGGATGGCATGAACCGAATGGAGCTTGGAATAAATGACAGGCTACACCACTTGGAAGAAACACTCAACAAGTTAACGGACACAATTATGGCATCCAAAGGAGCAGCAATTCAAATTGCCCATGATCAAAGGAGCATGACGGGGGGCGACAAAACTTTTCATCCAAGATGGCAAAACTTGAATTTCCATAGTATTACGACGACAACCCAACTAAATGGTTTAATCGTGTTAATTAATTTTTTGAATTTTAAGGTATCAACAATGAGCAAAAAGTATCTCTAGCCTCATTTCACCTTGAAAGCGAGGCTAATCAATGGTGGCAATGGTTGCGGAGATCATATAAGGAAGAGGGTAAGGAGGTGACATCAGAAATTTTTCATGATAAATTGTGGGCAAGTTTTGGTCTTACTGATTTTGAGGATTTTGATGAAGCATTGTCAAAAGTTGAACAAGTGGGCTCTTTACGTGATTATCAAAAGGAATTTAAGCAGCTGGGAAATCAGGTACAAGGTTGGACACAAAAGGCTTTGGTAGGGACATTCATGGGAGGACTCAAACCTGAATTAGTTGAGGACATTAGAATGTTCAGGCCGAAATCATTGAAAGAAGCTATTAGCCTTGCCCGGATGAGAGATGAGCAACTGATGCGCCAAAGGGAAACCACAAGACCCTTCAACCGAACAGTTGATGATTTCTCTTCATCAACAGAATTCAAATCAACAACACCTATAAAAAGGCTCACTTGGGACGAGATGCAGAAAAGAAGGGCTCAAGGGCTATGCTTTAATTGTGAGAAATTCACACCTGGTCATAGGTGTATGGGTCCACAACTACTACTCTTGGAGGGACGTAATGGGAATTCAGACGAGATTTGTGAATGTGAACCTTGAGGATAAGGTTCCTGTCAAAGGAGGGGGCAATGATAAGCCAAGAGATTGGTCATGCATGGGGCACGCAAAGTTATTATTGTGGCAAAGACTTTTGAATGTTGTTTAAGTGCGGTTTATTGCCTACGTGTCCACTAACTTGTTAGCTTAAAATTAGGTTGAGTAGTGATTATTTTATTTTGAATAATCTTTAGCTATTTTGTTGCCATTAACTAGCGGTTAATGTTCTATTTCTTAGGGATATTATCTAGGAATTAGGAATAGTTGTTAATTTCTTTTGTATTTAAATTCTTTGATAGTCATTAATTAGAGAAAAAAGCTGAATCCAATTAAAATTATTGTGGCCTTTTCTCACCCTAAAAGAATACTATCGTTATTATATAATTTACGGCTTTGACTAGGACCTATCAATACTACCAGATTAGAATTTGCAATGCATCTTCTTCTCAAGAAAGCCATCAAACAGATGATGTCATGCACTAAGATTTCCAATTTTTCTATTCCCATTTCAGGATTATTATGACAAAACATTTTCCAAGAACACAAAATGTTGAAATTAAGTTCATGTAGGCGTACTCTGTCTGGGCAAGGCAGTCAGTGACTGATTTCCTATGGGGCTATACAGGATGAAAGGTCCATTAATGATCATAATAAAAGAAACCATCTTAACAAAAAATATAAAAAGATCAATAAGTTGACAAAAAGGTAATGAATAACAGTACTTCTCCATACTTGTTAATCTAGTGGGCTCCTAGTGTGCTCCTGCATTAAGCAATAGGAGATGACCTGAGAAATTGCTTACAGAGGCATCCTACTGATAGTTATTGAACATGCCGGCTAATCTATTGGACTCCTTAACTCAGGCAACACGACAAACTAAACAGAGTCAGAACTTTTTCTTCCTAACATACAAATAAATCCGCCCAAAATAAATAAATAAATAAAATAAAAGAGTTCAACAATAAAATGCATATATTAAACAATAAAAGTTTTAAGAAAGATATACGAAGCCATTACAAACCAAGCAACCAGTGATCTATGCATGTTAATTCGGTGCTTTGTAGGCACCAAATATTATAAATCTTGAAAGATGACTTTAGGCCAATAGGATAAAGAGAAAGATAGAACTGGATTCATAAAAAGAAAGAGTGAGAGCAATAAACATGTGAAAGGAGTGCAGAAGGGCATCATGGATCTAGAAGTTCGTTAACATGAAATAAGGTTTCTCCAAACACAAGCAAGACTTTATTCAAACACTATGGAGTAACAAAACCACCTAGAAACTAAACATAAATTTCGACATAACAATAGAATGGCTAGAGAGCTTTACATATAATTGTCATGTAATACTTAAAAATGGTAATATTATCATAATCCATCAACAATAGAAAATGTACATTGAAAAGCAGGACACATTTTTTTTTCTTTTCCAAATGTACCTCAATTGCCTAGCTAATAAATTAAAAGCTTCAAACTATTTTCCAACAAACCTCATAGCAGATAAATTGCCCACTATGGAGCATTCTACGATTTAGACTTATGCATCTTTCTGTGAAACAACCTCATTACCTGAAAGGTTATGTGCCTTTAGCATGGTCTTTTTCACTGATATACCGGCCCACCTGTCTAAACCAACGCATCAGATTGCGATTATCCTTCACATAAAGCCATGCTTGAAGAAATGGAAAGAGACTCTCATTCACCCCTCGTTCTTCTATATAACTGTGAAGTGCATCTCGCATCCTTTCATCCAGATCTCTGTCAATTTGCAAATAATTTATCCCAGATAAAGTTTAATCTTTAATGTCAGCAACTTTAAAGATGCAAAAGCTACAAGTTCGAGATAAGCAATGCAAATAGTACCATACTTGATTACAAAAATTCTCAAGTAGAATATAATAACTTATTCTCCCAAGGTGGAATAAACAACAACCAAGTAAGTGGAATAATTGAACTCACTGGAAAGAAGGGCCAGTATATTGAGAGGGAACAATAAGAATCCCTTCGCTCTCTAAGTTGGGCCGCATGGAAACAGAGTGAATCCCTAATGCATCTGGATAGAGCCCACAAAGAAAAAGCAAAGAGTTCTTCTGGCCAGGCTTTGACATCTCAACATGAAGAAACAACTGATTAATTCCATCATCATCATCATCATCGTCCCCCCCTCGTATAATGTTACCCAATTGCGTTACATAAATGCTAATTTGCTCACTTCCATATGTCCTCTTGAGAACAGGCCCACGGTTATCAAGTGCTCCCTTGACTATAGTAAAAGATGAAGGAGGGCTCACTTTCTGCAATGCACAGAACACCATAAAATTTTTAAAACTAGATTACTCACTGCCACAAGGAAGAAGCAATCGCACCAGGATCAAAATTATAATAACATTGCAATTAACTTGCTACAAATTTTATGTTACATTCCATATACCCAATTTAATTAATCAGACATAGAAAATCAATTGTTTTACTTTCTCTTCCATCACCAGACTTGGGCATTCTTTATTTTCTACCTTCAACAGGAAAGCACGAACGCCCCACGGTTTACTGAAATGGTCGCAGAGACAATCTTATTCTTAGAAACAGTCAGATGGATACGATTTAGAACAATAATGCCCTTTGACTATAGTGATTCATCTGAGCGTAATTGTCCAAAAAGGAGTCTATGCGATCATTTCTAAAAACAAGGAGTCCCCATGACTATTTCGCTAAACCACGAAGTATTGCTACCCTTTTCCTTTTTTCGACGCTAGAACCGCCACCCCAAGAGGTGTTACTAGTTAAGCTCACACACGCCCACAAAACTAAGGATATTTGTTGTATATATGTGTTGTGCTTTTTATTAACCTAGAACTAGAATACACAGCAGCTATGCTGTTTGATAAACATGTGAATTATAAACATAGTATTAACAAAACAGTTGAAAATTACAGTAATGAAACAAAAGTGAAGTGAAGTGAAGTGAAGTGAAGTTACAGGAGGAGGAGTCATTTTGGCGACTTCTTCGTAGTGATCTCTAAGGGAACGGAGCAAGATTGAGTCCACCGCCGCGAACCCACTTGTTGTTGAGCGCCGCCTTGCTATCATGCACCGTGGCAGCTGCTGTGCGCACCCCACTATTGCCTTCCTCAACATACTTGCCATAGCTGCCCTGCTGCAAACTGTTGCAAATCGGATTTTGATGGCAAATGGCAAACCCAAGGGTTTTAAACCCACGGCTAAAGAAATGAACCAAAATTGTCTAAACAGACAATACTTTATAACCAAACCCTTGTCTATATGACTAAAATGTCCCTTAGTTGAAAAAAAATGTCATGCTTCTTGTTTTAATTATTTTGTTTTTGAAAAAAGTTCACTATAAAAAGTACCAAAGCCATGTAAGTTTTAGTGAAATTCATATTCACATGTAAAGGACATGAAAAAACAAACTCATGTATTTTGGAAAGAGTCAGTTAATTGAACAATCAGAGTTACGTACGCATTATAATTTAAATTTTTTATAACGTTAAATAGTCACGTATAGAGACATATTATCTTCTTATCTTTATATAATCTCAAAAGTAAATGTACAATCTATATTCATCTTATTTAAAACTGGTCCGCATGGCAAAGCATGTGTGTTCTCCTTTTGTTGAAAACTCAAAGCAATAAAAACTCTTATTTCCACATTTTATTACATTTTATATATTTTTTTAATTACCTTCTATTTAGACATTTAAAGAAAGCATTTAAAAATAACTTATTTTATTTTATTATTTTTTGAGATAAAAAAGTGTAGTCTAGTTCACGAACATATAATTTATGTTTAAAATATTAACAAAAGGTGGTTCTTGATCATCTTTAGCTTCCTTTATTTACAAATACATATGGTCTCATACATGTCTCTTTTAGATTAAATTAAAATGAGAATTTAGGCAATTCTATACACGTGGCTACTAAATATTAAAAATGACAAAAAAAAAAGAAAGATATCTAAAAGATAAAATGTCAATGGCTAAAATCGATTGGCAAATTAATAGAACAACTAGATTTAAAGATATTTCACAAAAATATTGAATCTTGTTGATTTTAATTACTTGTGGCGGGGTATTATGGTGCTTTCGTCTCAACCTTTGGTTGTTTTTTTTTATTTTTTGAGAATGGATTGGAATCGCTAGTGGTCATTATTCCTTATTTAAAAAAAAAGGGTACAACAAAAAAGCAAAAAGTTTTAGAATAAGTCATGATTGGAATCCATTTCAATGCAAAAAAAAAAAAATTAATTAGTTAAATGAGTTTTCCAATTTATTCAAATTCCAGACGAAATGACTTTTCAAAAAGAAAATTATTTTGATTAAAAAAAAGCTCTAGCTTTATTAAGGTCTTGACTAGTTTCTATTAATTTTTATAGGAACACAGCTCCACCAGGCCTGTGCCTAAGAGTGCAGTGAAAATGCTTTGCAAGAAATGAGTAAAAACTTAAAAAAGTTCTAAATGCGTTTTTTTGAAAAAATTTAGAAATAATTTTTATGGAACACCGTCTTTCGTTTCTTTGGTATTCGTAATTTATTCATTTATCACAGTGTAAAGAGAAAAAGCACTACATCATAAATAATAATTTCCCGGTATTGGGAATAGTTCGGCGTTCAAGAAATCAGACGTGACACAAACCAACACTTTTCTTTTTAATTATATTTTAACCTTAGAAGCTTATCGTCTTCCTTCGAAAGCTCTCCCTCTATGATAGAGAGGCCGGAACGGAAGCTTTAAGGGGTCTCAATGACTCAATGGTCACTCCGAAGTGAGTGTTTTAAGTCCACTTTTCTAATTTTATCTTAGCTGATTACTGGATTCAAGCAGTATCTAGGATCGAGGAGAGCAAAGTTGGTGAGGGTTTAAACACATGGATTTATTTAGTCAGGCACAATTGTCTTCTCATCACAAGTATTAATTGCTATGGATACAGACGAGCTAATTCGCAAATGCAAAGCAATAACTATAAGAGAGGAAAACAAAACCAATGTGACGTTGGAAGCGAATATGAAAGCCAAAAGAGAGAAAGTGCTGGCAAGCTGCTTAATGGGTAAAGTCCTCACAAGAGCAGTCAATAAAGAAGGGATTAAGTTTGCATTACAGCAAGTGTGGCAGACCTTTAAAGAGGTTAAAGTTGAAAGCTTAGGGACAATCTCTTCATGTTCAAAATTGCAGAAGAAGTGGATAAAAAAAGGGTATTAACAGGAGGCCCTTGGCACTTTGACAGGGCATTGATTGTGCTTATCGAACCAAAAGGAATAGGGGGGTCACAAACCAATCGTTTACCCATACAGCCTTCTGGGTACAGATTCGAAATGTCCCACTTGCATGTATGGAGAAAGAATTTCTACAGGAATTTAGAGGAAAGATTGGGGAAGTAAAAGAGGTTGAGACAGACGAAAATGGAGAATGCATTGAGGAATTTGCGAGAATAAGAATATTAATCAACATAACACAACCGCTGAAGAAAATTCTATTTCTCAAACAAGAAGGTGAATCAGACATTCCAATGCCAGTGGTCTATGAACGACTGCTAGACTTCTACTACTGCTGTGGAATTATTGGACATCAATACAAAGAGTGTGCTAAGTTTCAAGGCTAGCAAAAAGAACAGCTGGCATATGGAGGGTGGATGAAGGCAGTTATGATAGCAGGACGTTCAAAGAAGAACCGCAGCAAGGAAAGGTGGAATTATGAAGGTAGTAGATCGGAAGAAAAATCTGCAAGCTCAGAGCATAATGGATTCCATCATCAACACCAACAGCAATAGCAAAACCAGGATAACCCGGGTAGAACAAATGGGTCAGTACCCAATGGCTAAGAAACGGGTCAAATTAAGGTTTTTGCCAAAATTGGTGAGGTGGATGGAGTGGGTGAGCAGCATTTAATGAGAGGAGTGTTAAAATCGATGGAAAATGAGTAGATAGGAGGCAAAAAGCAAGATGGAAACATTGGCAATGAAATAGTTCCTAAAAAATTGGGATTACAGGCGGGAAATGAAAAAAAGAAAGAGAGGGAAAACTTAAAGGCAAACCATGAGGAAATGGAGAAAGCTGAAATAGATGATGGGTCGGAAATCTCTCAAACGCGGCCCATGAGAAGGATGTGGAAGAGACGGCTAGAGAACCAAATGAGGGGGGAACCAAACTTGGGGCTGGAACTCACAAAAGGCCAATTGGAGAGACAATCGGGCAAAGTCCAAAAAAGAAAACAAAACTCTCTAGCCCAATTAAGCCAGAGACAAAGAAGCATTTGCACTTCTCACCAACAGCAAGAATTAAGTTGCGCTGGGAACCGTTGGTGTTGGAAGACATAGAAGCTACGAATTCAAACACAGTAGAGATATTGTTGGAGGTTGGACCGCCGGAAGCTATGAAGATCATGTCATGGAACGTTCGGGGTTTAGGGAATCCTCGAGCGTTTCTAGCTCTTTAAAAAAATCCTCCATATGTATGGTCCACAGCTGGTGTTTTTGTGTGAAACAAATTTGTCAACCATGCAAATGAATGTGATTGGGAAAAAGTTGAAGTTTGAGAATTGCTTCGCTGTGAATTGTAGTGGTAGGGGAGGGGGGTTAGCAATGCTTTGGAACTCGGAATCTTGTGTGCAAATTAACTCTTTCAGCAAGCACCACATTGATGCTGAAATTCAGATGGCTAATGGGAGACAAATGAGGTGCACAAGGGTGTACGAGCGTCCAGAGATGGGGCAGAAAGTTCACACATGGACGCTCATAAAAAGATTGGCAGGTTCATCTTCTAACTCTTGGTTGTGTTTTAGAGACTTTAATGAAATTTTGCATCCTCATAAAAAGAGTGGGGCAATGAGAGGAGTTTCACCTCAATCAACAACTTCAGGGAGGCTTTGAGTGATTATGATTTATGGGATGTAGCTTATAAGGGTTACCCTTTTACTTGGAACAATGTGAGATTTGAGCAGGGATTTGTGGAAGAAAGGTTGGACAGGTTTGTGTGTAACAAGGCCTGGAGTGACGTTTTTGTTAATGGTGCAGCAAACAACCTGGATATTTGGACCTCGGATCACTGCCCCGTGTTATAGGTTGTTTAAGAAATGGGAGGGGAAATGAATGTAAGTGGGAGACAATCCTCAAAAATCCATTATGAGGGCATGTGGAGCCCGTATGATGCATGTAAGGAGACAATAAAAGAGGAATGGAGTCTAAATGGAATTTGGAATTGTGATAGGTTGTTTAAGAAATGGGAGGGGAAATGAATGTAAGTGGGAGACAATCCTCAAAAATCCATTATGAGGACATGTGGAGCCCGTATGATGCATGTAAGGAGATAATAAAAGAGGAATGGAGTCTAAATGGAATTTGGAATTGTGATAGCCCGATTCATTTATTTCGTAGGGCAACTAAAGAATCTATGGCTAGGTTGATGAATTGGAGCAAGGAGGAATTCAGAGAAAGAGATAAAAAGCTAGACCAATTACGAAAGCAGCTACAAGGGTTGAAGTAGAAGAGAGTGCAATATGATAATGGAGATAAGATTAAAATGGTGGAAAGACGGATTCAAAATATTCTCATCGATGAAGAAATCTATTGGAAGCAATGTTCAAGAGCGGATTGGCTCAAGGAAGGCGATAAGAACACAAAGTTCTTCCATCAGAAGGCTTCATGCAGAAAGGAAAAAAAATTTGGGGATTGAAAATGCTTCAGGGCAGTGGGTAGAGAAGGCCAAAGAAGTGGAGGCTGAGTTCTGCAACTACTTCACAAAGCTCTTCACAACTTCCAAGCCAAGTCAGGATCAGATGGCAGTAACACTAAAAGATATCACTCCGAGAATCATGGGAGACATGCACGAGCTGTTAGAGAAACCTTTTACAGAGGAGGAAGCGGTAGAAGCCTTAAATCAAATGTGCCCAACAAAGGTGTCGGGGCCCGATGGACTGCCGACAGTATTCTACCAAAAACACTGGCATGAGGTCAAAGAGGGAGTTTTCACTACATGTCTTCACATTCTCAATGGGCAATGTACTATAGCCCCCCTCAACCATACTTATATAGCTTTGATTTCTAAGATGGGGAAGCCTAGAAAAGTTACAGACTTTAGGCCAATTAGCCTTTGCAACATTATCTATAGGATTGTGGCCAAGTCAATTGCTAATCAGTTTAAACAAATCCTGCACAAAATCATTTCTCCGATGCAAAGTGCCTTCATTCCCGATAGATTGATAACTGACAATATTTTCGTAGGCTATGAATGTTTACATAAGATAAGGCACTGCAAAGGAAAAAGAAATGGGTTAGTAGCCTTGAAGCTTGATGTTAGCAAAGCTTACGACAGGCTGAAATGGAGCTTTCTTGAGCAAACCATGAAATGCATGGGGCTCTCCCAAAAATGGATTAGTTTGATTATGAAGCGTATAAGTTCTGTCTCTTTTCTTTGATTATAAATGGCACGGTCAGAGGCTTAATTAAGCCTCAGAGAGGTTTAAGGCAAGGGTGCCTTCTATCTTCATATTTGTTTATTACATGTGCAAAGGCCTTTTCCTCCTTGTTGCTGCAGGCCGAACAACAGAAGCTCATTCATGGTCTGTCATTTGGAAAGGACTTGAAGATCTCCCACCTTTTATTTGCTGAAGATAGCGTTGTCTTCAGCAGAACTTCAATGGTCAAATGTCAAAACCTGAAAACGATCCTTGACTATTACCCTGCAACATCTGGGCAAATTTTTAATTTTGAGAAATCATCTCTGTTCCTCAATGGTAATGTCCAAAGTGATCAAGCTTCTGCAATTGGGAATATCTTCCAGCTCAACATCGTTTCTCGGCATGAAAAGTACTTAGGCCTTCCTTCTATGATTCGGAGAAAGAGAAGCAACTTTTTTAACAACATCAAGCTTAAGGTCTACAACAAAATCTCCAACTGGCAGCATAAATTCTTCTCATGTGGGGGCAAAGAAATATTAATCAAAGCAACAGCACAAGCCATCCCAATATACGCTATGAGTGTCTTTAAGATCTTGATGGGTGTCTGTAACGATATCCAAAAAGAGGTAGCTAATTTCTAGCGGGGATCAAAGAGAAACAGAAAAAAGCATTCATTAGTCGAGATGGGAGAAGCTGAGTAAGGCCAAGTGTAAAGGACGGATGGGATTTCGAGACTTTTCAAGCTTCAACCAGGCACTAGTAGCTAAGCAAGGGTGGCGGATTATACAATTCCCAGATTCTATAGTGGCGAGAATACTACAGGGTAGATATTTTCAGAATAAAGATTTTATGAATGCAAAGCTCAGCTCTAATCCATCTTTCGTATGGAAAAGCATCATGTGGGGTAGGCAGATTCTTTACTCTGGTTCTAGGTGGAGGATTGGAAATGGCCAAAATGTTCAGATTCCCAAAGCTAATTGGATCCTCAAGCCACTAACCTTTAAGCCTGTGTTTAAAGCCAACCTTGGCAGATGATACCTTGGTTGCTGAGTTGATAAACATCAATGGAATGAGAGTTTAATATACAGGCACTTCAACAAAATAGATGCTGATAGAATAGTTGGAGTCCCTTTGCCTAGAAGACCAAAGAAAGATGTAATTATTTGGCATTATAATAAGGAAGGCCAGTACACAGTCAAGAGTGGCTATCAGATAGCACTTAAGACTCAAATTTCTAGCCATGTTGTCGAGTTCAGAAAGTGAGAAAAATCAGTGGAATATCATATGGACCCTTGCATTGCCGGAGAAAATCAAAATCTTTGCTTGGAAGGCTGCCAAGAATCTCCTCGCTTCTACTGAAAATTTGTGGAGGAAAATTATCCAGGACCCTACATGCCAGGTGTGCAAACTCGGGCAGGAGAATGTCCTTCACGCATTGGTGGAATGCAAGGCTGTTAAGAAACTCTCGAGGCTTACTTCTTTAGAGAATGATATCAAGATAGATTCTGGCCAGGACTTGATAAGTTTGTTGCATGAAATGAATAGAATAAGAAATAAAGCTGATATGGAGCTGATGGTAATAATTTTTTAAGTGGTGTGGAATGCACGAAATCGGATGCGGTTTAAAGTAAAAGAGAGAATCATCAAGACTTAGTTGCTAAAGCTGAAGCTGTAATGGAGGCCTACAAAAGAGTCCAAAAACCAAGATTATGCACGCTAGGAAAGTCAGCAGATGCAGTTCCAACAGATTTGGAGTCCCCCCCCTAAAAGGGATATGCCAAAGTCAATGTGGATGCTGCTACAAATTCAGAATAGCACCTTGCAGGGCTGGGTGCTATTATCAGAGATGATCGTGGGAAGGTTATAGCAGCTGCAATCAAAATTTCAAACTTCCATGGTGATGTATTTTTTGCCAAAGCAGAAGCTCTAGAATGGGGCATGCAGATTGCAAAGAATGCTCGTGTGAAGGCCTTAATTGTAGAATCAGACTCTCAAGGCATGGTTAGTTTAGTAAACAACAAGCAAGGTGGCAGATCCGAGATCTATTGGGTAGTTTCGGAAATCTAGAATTTAATGCGAAATTTTGAGAAAATTAGTATTAAGCACGCACATAGATCTTGTAATGCCATTGCCCACTCTCTAGCTAATTTAGCTCTAGAGAAATGCGAAAATGTTGTTTGGATGGGTTCTTACCCTTCACAATTGATGTACCTATTGTCTTCTTCGAATTAATAGAAGTCCCTTTTCAAAAAAAAAAAAAATCAGACGTGACATTGTTTGTATGCGGTGGTTAAAGATAGATTAAGAAAAAAAGTATCTAAACAGCCTTCTCTTTCTCTTAATCAGACCCACATAGTAAGCCAAACTTACAGATGATCCTGTTGATGCCCAACATTTCTGTGACCATACATTTTATCAATCAAATCAAACTGCCATTTTACATAAAATCGAAAGTAACAATTCTCATTACGGATTACACAGAACATAGGATAATGAGCATATAACAATGAACGGGTGATACATCCATATATCTGTACAATCCTCAAGAAGCTAATACTAGAGCCAATATGTTGTAAAACATGAAATATTTCACAGCCAGAAGCAAATTAAAATTATCTGAATCAATAAATGGAAGCTGTTAAAGAAAAGATTTTACAGCTTTCATATATATATATATCCATGATTTAAAAGTGTTTAAAGTGTAAGAAAGTTTTAAAAGCATGAGATTTAATACATTATGTGTAGCAAAATAAATGGGCTCGCGCCTTGACAAGCAAATTCTTTGCCCAAGACCTTCAATTCAAATCAACCAAATGCTATAAAGATGATTTAATGAAATCTTGACCAAGATTGATTACGAACCAAGATGATAATGATTTAAGAACAAAGAAGAGATCCGAATTTTAAATGAACAAGAAACTAAGAATTAAAGAACAGAGGAAGATAACGTGGTCCAACTAATTCTCATTAGCTTACATTTATGGAGGAACAAAGCGACAGGCCTTCATTGATTGATCATCAAAGTACGGAGACTTTTCTGAGTACATGTCATTAGATATTAACCTCTAATCACAAAGTCTCAATTCCCTTATATGCTCCTCAGTATAACTTCAGTTTGTTGCACCAGAATCAGTTGTATTCAGCAACTTGTAACAACCCAGATGCAATTTCCAGAAACTCACGTGTGAGACATGCGTTATAACGGCTTCTAACAACCTGAATCCTAGCTTCCTTCGTCACATGCATCTCATGTGCTTCATTTAATTAGAAACAGCAACACATGAAGTCGTTTCAATGAGTGTTGATTATACACGTCAAAACTGAAGGACAACATTTATCCATGAGGTTCCTGAAAAACGCAACTTTTGCGCAGTAAAATTAAAACGGGTGGCGGAAGCTCTAGAAACCTCGGATCGGCTTCATTCAAAATTGAAAATCAAGATGAAAGATTGAAGTTTGTTTAACTCACTTGTAGTTTCAGAAACGACTTCGTGAGGTAGGAGAAAATGACTGAAAACAGCAAGCTACGAACACTGTCCAGGAAATCGACCACTGCACGAACAGCTTCTGTTTTGCCACGATTTCAGATCCTTAAAGCACCCCAATTGTGATGCCTCTAATCAGTCCACACTTAGAAATGTTCTAGGAGTTCATAGGATTTGGAATCACCAATTTTCGTTGAGAAATGAGAGAGATAATGAAGAAACATGAATGCTAGTTCATGATGACTCATTCCACCAAATAAAGCTACCATTATCTTTTCAATAATGGCACCAAACATTATCATGTGATACACCAACCCACTAAGCCATTTTTTATTGAAAGTGATCTCATCATTTCAATAATATATTCAATCAAATTATTATGAATAAATTAATAGCTAAATTAATTAATTTTATCTTTAATTAATTAATTCTATTTGATCACATCAAATGGTTAAATGTGGGCTTCTTTTGTGACATGTTCTTATGCCTTTTCCTAATCCATATTAGGTCCAACAAAAGCCCAAAATTCTAAACCCAAAATTGATCTAGAAGTCCATAATCATTTATGAACCGGAACATGTCCAAAACGGTCATTTAACGTCTTTCGATAATGTTTGAGGATTTATGAAATTTATTTTGTTCCTTAAACTATTTATGGAACATCTAAATTTCTATCTTAAATCATATTTAAGATATATATATATATATATATATTCATTCTCAATGAATTATTATATAAATACCGATTTTCCTAAAATTAGGAAATTTAACTTCTCATTTTCTAGTAACTCCTTTTTCATTTCTATTAGGTGTGTGACCTTTTAGGTTCTTTGTTATAAGGTAGTAGAACTATTTTAATGATAACTCTTTATTCATTAAATGATGCTAAACTCTTTAGTCATCAATTAGAACTTTTCTAATGACCTTAAGTTACATTGGTAATACGCTTTACCAATAATGATCTTAAGGTTTCTACAAGTCATGAGTGACACCTAGCAGATTTCACAACCACCCAAATAACAAGAATTGTTGGATCTATAGAACCTATTCCATTGTATCTCTATGTCTTGGTCTCTTCATCATCTATGTCCAGAGAAAAGCACGGCTTATGGTTTAATATGTTAAGCATTTATGCTTTATCTCAAAATAAATTTAAATGAACTTGGCATGATAATATAATTTGAACTCCTTCAAATATATTTCACCTTGGCCAAGGATTTCTCATGCCAATTCATATTATCTCACAGGGACATCCTTTTTGTATATTACAAAGTGATGAATTCCATATTGGCCATACACTTGTCTCCATACACACCAACCGTGACAGCTATTGCTAGATCTCTTCCTTGATTAGGAATTAATCATTATGCTTTCACATATCGAGATGTCTATGTACAAGACATCTGTGATGCCTCAGGTCTAAAGACCATTACTAAACATAGTGTCTATCACAATGTATAATAAGCCATTAACACTCAAAACCATACGGCTCATTATATTTGGTCAAGTTCAGAAACTTGTTCTTGCAACAAGTACTTATGTGTTTGACTTGACATCTCATGTCAATGATATGAAACTCACCATCCATTTTAGTATCACATACCATAAGGAATCATAACACATACTAGTGTTTATAGGAATTTATAATGTCCAATCATAAATCCTCCACTAGGAACTATTTTAGAAGTATAGTACAAAGGATACACGTTTCATATTCTCGACATACTCGAGAATGTGTTCCTTAACTATTTTACTTCTTGGACTATATTCATTAAATTAATTTATGAATGTTCATCACTTTGCCATTTTATAAATATCAAAATGCTAATCAAATACAATAATTCCCTAAAAGCAAACATCATTTGATTGGCCTTTAGGGCATATTACTAACAAAAACACACATTACAGAAGTCGTTTTGAAGCCATTGAAATTGTTTCACCAATTACACATCATTATGAAATAGACACACACACAGAGACAAAAACACACATATGGATACATATATACATACAACGATCAAAGAATGTGTAAAGAAACCATTAATAAATCAAAGTTGTGCCTCAATACCAAAATGGCTAGATCATTACCTGCGCAGTGAATACGGTGACAAGATGCTTGAGATTGGTAGTGAAGATCGTGCGGTGAAGACAATTGGCGTCGATGAACGGAGACAAAACCGGCCCAAACATAGATGAAACCGACAGCCAGCTATTGCTCCATGGTTGACAGACTAACAATGGTGAGGATGGCGGTTGATTTTGGTAGCAACGATCAGGTTTGGCTGCGATGGCATTTAATTGGATGGAGCTTCAATGCGTTAGGCTTAGGGATTTTTTTTTTTTGTATGTATATTTTTCATTTTAAAGGAGGGCATTTTAGGAATATTAAAAATGTTAGTGAAGTAGAATTAAAACTCTCGAGAGTGGCAAACTGATTATTCATTCTAGGAATCAGTCTCTCATTATTCATTCCTAAATTCGTTTGTTGCTCACCCTTATTTGGTGAAGTAAATATAGGTAAACAATTATTAATGAGTTCATATATATAGAAGTAGGTTCAGTTTTTAACCACTAGATTAGATTGAAATGAAGGGTTAAAATTGGTAGAAATTCTAGAATACATATTAGAGATATCATGTCAGTCATACAATAAGTAAATGATATTACGACATGTGTACATGTATATTAAGATATAAGTGGTGATTATATTAAATTCAATTGTACATGTTATACTAATTGTATTAGCCCTGATGCATTCTAAAATTTTTCTAAGATTAAATGATATGAGTTGTTAATTTCATTAATAATTTTACCTCTACTCTCTTTAATGTTTAATTTGCTTTCTTCTTTTGTCTAAGATTTCTTTTTCTCCGTCCTATAATAAATCAGTAAATGAAATACTCAAAAGCATCAAAACTAATGTACTTACGTAATTAGAAACTGGTGTATTTGAAAAATTTTAGTTGATTAGTTTTCTCTCCTTTTTAGTTTCTGTACTTTTTCAGAAGTATCATTTGAAAGAGATTATGATGGTACAATTGAAGATTCAACAAAATTCAAAGTATTGGCTTCTCTTCTTGTTCCTGAGGCATATGAAGTTTTGAAAAGAGAAATTTTCGGTTGCTTTTTAATGCAAGGCTTTTATCCTGTAAAAGTATTGCATGTACCGTCTGATCTTTGCTATGCTATTACACCAGAAGCTAATGCCAATGCTAATGGTTTCTTGCCGTCAATGGAAATCCATTTCAAAGGTGCTGACCTTTTTCTGGATAATGTTTCCGTGATGGGGTTTGTTGCTTCTCATATGTTCTGTTTGATTTTCTTGCCTACGCAACCATCAGGACCGAATCTTCTGGGGGCATTTCAGCAAGAAAATCAAAGCATTGAAGCCAATTCATTCTGTTTTTTAGTCATTCATGTTTTCATTGAAGCCAAAAGTTGTTTCTTTCTTGTGGATTATGCTATGAGGTACCATAGCTCAGTAGTGATCCTATCAATTTTGTGACATTCAATCTGTTGCTTTACATATTTATTTTCTTTTAAGACTTTGAGAGAAAAAATGGTCCAAAATATGATATAATATCGTTGTTAATAGGGGTGTTCGCGGATCGGATTTTATAGATTGGACCTCAATCAATATCCGATCCACAATTTTATGGATAATAAATTTTCAATCCAATCTAATCCACGAATTGGCGAAATTCAATCCATACATTTGCGAATCGGATGCGAATTTGATCTAATTCATATTCAATCCACCATTTTGTGGATTGATTTGCAGATTAAAATTTTTAATTATGTCTAATCCACGAACTAATTAAATAAAAAAATTGAATATAAAAATAATTTTACTGCTGATCAAATTTAAAATTAAATAATATTTAAATAAATTAATTGTTTAATAAAGCTAGAAAATACATTTAAAGTTTCAAAATATAACACACCAAAACGAAAAAAAATCTCATTCGTTTAGATCAATACATGGAAATTAACTATTTAGTAAGCTGTATTTGTTTATTTAATTATTTTTTATTTTATATTATTATCAGATAAGATATAATATAGTGTTAATGTAACTATATTTTAACTTATTTATTTACTAGTAAGTACTAATATTATATTTACAAGTTTTATTTTTTTGCGGATTCACAAATTTTTGCGAATTTACAGAATTAAATCCATATCCAATCCATCAATCTACGGATCGAATTTTTACACATCAAATTTTTACAGATCAAATTTATATAAATAAGACGGATTAAGCAAGTTGGATTAGATTCTGAATACCCCTAGTTGTTAAAATATTAAAACTTGTTGCATGATTGCATCGTTCATGTGATCATGCGATGTGTCGTGCATGTCAACCGTTCTTATCGGATCTGATCATCTGAAAGGTGTTCTTAAAAACAGGTACTTGGTAGCTAAATACGTAGCTAGAACCCCAAATACAAAAGGCAATTTCAAAGAAAAGGAGAAAGGGAAAATTGCAAATTAAAATTCAAGAGTGCTGACCATAAGATTCATTACATTTCTTTTATGTTACATATGACACGAGTACAGAAAACGGGATCTACTAGGATACAACCACCTAAAGCCCTATCATCACTAAAATACACCACGGATGTTCTTGAATTCTCTAAGAAGATTAATACAAAATTGTGACAAATCATATGCATTGTAACTATAAAACTCGTCCAGGAAAAAAAAAGAGAGAATAGAATAGGCAATGGCTACCAGAGCCTGATGCAGCCGACCGCTTTTGCCAGCAACAAACCACTCTCGCTGACCAACCAGCCACAAAACTCGTGGTCAATCTTCTCCATTACATCATTTTTCTAGCATTTGCAAATAACCTGTCTCCACGTGAATTGATGAATTACTTCTTCCGTTGTTTACGGACTTTCACCATTCTTCTCTGGGACTTGTCACCACCACTAGTGCCCAATGAGAAGCTCCCTCCAGCATTGAAGTCTAAACTACCTGAAGGTTGGAACGGAGAAGTGTTTTGGGGAGTCGGATTCTGTTGGCTTCCAAATTGGAAAGTATTTGCTCCTGTCGAAGGGGTTGAACCGAATACAAAACTAGATGGAGGAGATATGGGTTGCTGACCAAAAGCTGGAACGGCAGGTGTAGCTGGAAAGGCAGGCGTGGATGTAGTAACTGTATCCTCAGCCATGGTATCCTCCATGCTCATCTGATCATTATTGTTTGAGGGTGCAGAACTGAATGGGAACACAGTATTTGAATTACCAAAGGCAGGCTGTGATGAGGTGGCTGCTGCAGCTGAGGTAAATGGGAACATGGAACTTGATGGGGCATTGGTGGATGACCCAAACACTGGAGCACTGCTATTAGTGGCAGAAGATGCTGCTCCAAATGAAAATACAGTTGAGGGAGACGTAGAGTTAAACGCGGAGCCAAATACTGGCGTCTTAGGGCTTTGCCAACTGGAACCAAAAACATTGGTCGTAGTACCACTGCTTGCGCTAATTGAATTGGCTTCTGAAGATGAAGCGGAAGAACTTAATCCAAATGACGGAACTGAACTAAATGGTGCTGCCACAGAAGTTGAAGAACCAAATATAGAACTGCTAGAGGAAAAGGAAGGATTTGTAGCCAAACCAAATGATGAAGATGATGCAATTGAACCAAATTGAGTAGGTATGCTCTGAGTTGTAGCATTAACAGATGCCTGAGCACTACAAGCACCAAAAGGACTAGAAGCTAAACCCTGGCTGGTAGCAGCTGAAGTAGGGGGCCCAGCACTGAAACCAAAAATGCTACTTCCTGTGTTTGCAACCGTAGAGCATGTACCACCAACACTACTAACACTTGTGCTTGTAATTGGTGGAGATGCGCCAGCAAAAATGCTACTTCCGGTGCTTGTAGTTGCTGCTGATGTACCACCAAAGATGCTGGTTCCAGCACCTGTAGTTGCTAATGACGTGGCAGTGGAAGTACTGCTACCTGTGCCAGCAAATGCCGATGAACTCCCAAAGAGCAAGCTGGTAGAATTACCAGAGGTGTCATTTTTCTTGCCTTCTGTTGATTCTATGCCAGAAGTAGCGGCCATAGGTGAGATTGAGGTTGATGGAAATGGAGATGATCCAAACAAGAAAACAGGAGCAGCAGCAATATTTGCTGTAGCTGAGGAAGTGGTTATGGAAGAGGCACCATTGTTGGTGGTTGCAAAAGATGTGGAGCTACTACACAAGTTCTGATTGAAACCAGAACTGGAAAACAAAGGTTGTGTTGGAGAAGAGGTTAAAGATGGGCATGAAGCAAGTGATCCATTGTTTAAAGTTGAACTATTAGAAGGTGCCCCAAAGGAGAAAATGCTAGAAGTTGATGGTGATACTGATGCAGCCAAAGGAATTTCAGATGTCCTAACTCCATTATCAGGTGTATCTGATTCAGGCACTTTTGTTACATAATCAGCAGCAGCAGAAGCAAGGCTGCAATTAAGCAAAAAATATAATAGGTTTAAATAAAAGTTCTTAAAATTTTTGGACAACAGCATTGATATAAAAATTGCCCAGCTAAATAACAATGATTACATACACAAAAAGTCCAAACTGTTGTCGTGAGGGGAGGCAGTGAGAGAACAATAAATACAGTTTTTAAAGAAAAGAAGACAGTTTGATATGTCAAAAATAATAATGGTGGCATCATGAGTAGAATACACAGGTCCCCAGTAGGTGCATTAACAATAAGTCAAAATTCTCACATCATCTATCACATTATTAATCAAATCTCAAGGTGCATCGATAAAATATTTAGGCAGTCATAATTGTGATATTTTATGTCTACTCGCAGAGAAGGTTCAAACAAAAACTTATCATGTTTTAAAGACCAATGATATCAGTAATTTACATATATTATTAACTTCAGGTCTAGAAGTTAAATTAGCAAGCAGTCATAATGATCAAAAACACTATCACCGCAAATTCAACTAGCAGGTGGCAAGCACATGAGAAGAATGTTTAATTCATCTTAATGTTTCAGCCTATCATTATCTAGAAACTATTGGCTAGAGAGATCCAATTGCAACATTGTCAAAATTTAAAATCTCTCGTAAGCATTTGAGCATTTGACCGCTGTGGAAAATTATATTTTGAAAGTACAATATTAAAGTATTATCTTGATTAATAAATTATATTTTCTGATCCCGAAAGGAACAAAATCAATGAACGAAAAGTGAGATCATAATCATCAATGAAAATTGCCACAACATAATAAATAATTAAAAAGGAAATGAATAAACACGATCTAAAACTATGACTTCCTAAGCAATAAGATGTACGCTAACCTGGTTGAGCTTTCTGGCTTTGAATTCAATGGAGCACCAAATTTTAAGGTTGGAGTATCACTAATTACAGACAACGAGGAAGTACTAGTAAACTGGGGAACCTTGTCAACATTTGTCACACCAGTGCTGAATGTGGGTGAAACAGCATTTGATTCCTTGGGTGAAGCAAATATCTCCCCGAAGCTAAATATAGGAGAACTGCTGGATTTGTTAGCAGCCTTCTCAGAGGTCAAGGTTGACAGAGTAGCTATCTCAGCTGGCTGTGCAGTCATACTGGGGGAAGGCATGGTTGAAAAGGCAAACACAGGGCCCTTTCCAGCAGCAGCAGCTTCATCATTATTTTCCCTAATGTCAGACTGGGCTGGAGACTTATCTACTGTGATGGACTCAGAAACAGTGGTCTTATTACCCAAAGAGGCAGTCGGCTTGTCTCTTCCATTCCCATCAGCCGAGGGCATTGAAGGAGGCCCATTAGAATCATCATCATCCAGCTCCAGATAATCCTACAGGGCAGTAACAAATCATTTTGACTAGAATAAAAGTTTTGATCTAATGATACAGGAAATATGCCTTTTCCTTATGGATCCAAGTTGCTCAGTCTTCTGCAATCCCTGTTCCACAAGGATAACACTAGGTTGACCGTCTAAATCCTCAGTTCCCTCTAGAGAAATCCCAACAATATAGTGAATGTCAATTGATGGCTCACTTACATGACCAAAAAGTTTCTTCCTCTTTTTTTTTCCCTCAATTTTTGTATGCTTTTATTAATTTTCTTGTGGAGGTGGAGTTGTGAGGCTATGATCCATCAAATTGGATAATTGCTGATATTGTTGATTCATCCATATTCAGTAATCTCAGATGGTCTAAAAATTAATTTTGGTTTAGTACAGAAAGAAATTCTGATCTAGAGAGTGAGAACACAACTTAAAAGATAAAATTGGATAGGAACAGGTAACTTCAGATCTTATAAACAGTCAAATGACAAAAGAAAAAGACCCAGGAGTGACATCAAATAGTTAATAGCATAAACAAAAGATGAGATGGAACCTGAAACAAACATACCTCATGTGCACTCATCTGGAAAGCACTCTTCTTTTGTGGATGGGGATGGGCAGTGGAGTTTGTCATGGCACAATCTATCGTTTTGGTACTACACAAATTATCCTTAATGCTTCCAGCAGCATCTACACCATCAGCAGCAGGAATCAACTTGGGAGAAGAGGTCTTCGTAGGACCATTTTCATGGACCTTGTCCCGCTTTTGGGATGAAGAACCTCTAACTTCAGGTAATGGATTGTCAAGTGAACCATGTGACCTATTCTCATCTTGAACATTCTCCACAAAAATCGAGGAATCAACATTCTCCAGGCTTTTAAGAGCTGGTCCACATAGCATAGATGGTGACAACTTTGCAGGTGATTTCTCCCTTGAAGAGACCAGCTTATCAAGCTGCTGCAATATTTTTGAAGCCATCTCACTGGACTTGGAGGGAATGGGGGTAGAACTTGTACTAGGAATACTGTTATCCACATTTTCTGTTAACATTTTTGTGAGACCATGATTTGTTTCACGTGATAAAGTTGGATTCCGCAAAGAAGACGAAGCGTGCTGAACAGCATCAGCAACACCACTTCCCCGCACAGAGAGAGGACTTCCAAACGCTGGCGAGTTCAAGTTTCTTGAACATAGAAGGTTAGGTTTCTGGCGAATTCTACGTATAGGACCAGCAGAGCCTATATCAGTGTCCAGGACTGAACTTCTGCGCTTTAGAGACTGCAAAATAAAGAAGCAAACATTCAGAGATATCAACTTAAAAGGGACTCCAAATAAGGTTAAAGCAAAAAATTTATACCCCTTGTGTAGAACCAGTCAGTCTATTTTTCTCCAAGGTGCTTTGAGATGATGATGGGCCCGCAACAGAATCAATTGTGAGACCAGAAACCTGTAACATGGAAGCAGAAAAGTAAAAAACTTGCAATATAGTAGACATCAAAACTCTAAATCAGATATGAATTTCAGCCACAGATAGACCTTGGAGGTAGTAGCTGAATGAACTCTGGAATATGGTGCTCGAGCCATATTGTATATTGCAGATCTGCCTCGAGATCTTGGAGTCATAAAACCATTTTCAGGAACTGCAGCACGGCCAGAAGATCTTGGAACAAGTGACATAACAGGTGATGCAGAAGGAAATAGTTGGTTGCTCAACACAGTTGACTCTTCTCTGAATGCCTGGCCGCGCACACCTAGCATTGACGGGGACACTTTCGAAGGTCTACTGCCCATGTAAGCTTTTGCAAGATCTGCAGGTGAGGCAATATCCTCATCACGGACCTACAGCCATTACAGCCACAAAAATGTGAAAACAGGATTATCCAAACCACCGTTTCCTCTTGATTAAACACGATATTTTTAGTTTCTAACTATTTTCCTGAAAAGAGATCAACAACACTACCAAATAGAACTTGTAACTAAGAAAACCATGACAGAAATAAGGTAGTGGCAAGCTTTCCTACAGTTGAACTCACAACAGGTGTTGAAATAACTTGATTTCCAATCCCGTTCTCCTTGACTGGAGTATCCAATGGTGCCTCCTTTCTGTTATGAAGTACCATGGATTTTGAAGGGATCACTTCATGGCTTTTCTGCTCATATCTGACAGGAATTTCAGCAGTTCTAGACTGCAAAAGTGCAGTTAATCGATCAATCTCTGACCTGTAAACCAACCAAAATTCATTTTATATTGGCATCAACAAAAAGTCCCACATAAAAGTTCATGGTGACTGTATATTGCCTCAACAAAAAATAATACAATAGAGATGCTCAAATTGGGGCAAACTTTCAAATCAATTAACATGTTGAACTTAATAAATAAACTTTATGAAAGATTTAATCTTTACGGGCAAAGAAGCCGGTGTAATAAAAACAATTACCCAAAAAAAATACTCCATTATGAGCATGACCACATAATTTAATAAAGAGCCCTCCATTTGAAGTCAATTTAAACTTGTTACTGGAGTGACTTGCCTCGAAAATGTCTTTTGTTTCAGAATTTGCTCCACCTCACTAAGCCCACCATTATCAGAACTATTATTAAGATCATCACGACTACCAATGGCTCCTTGAACACCTGCATGAACCTTTGTGGCATATTTTTGCATGCCACAAAACAAAAGAAATATCAAACAGATTTCATTGTGCAGGGTTAATATTCTAATACTGTAGAACACACTCTAAACAATATCCTGCATATCATTGCAAAAAGAAAAGGAAAAGAAAAAAAGGATAAACAAGATCATTGACAACTGATTGCCTAGAATATTTTAAAAAAGAAAACAAGAATTTTCCATCACAAAAATTATACCCATCTGTGCAGCAGTAACCTACATTTCTATATCTCAGTGTTATAAATGCTGTAACAAATACTTCTAAGCTTAAAGCTGCTCACTGAGTAGTTACTAAAGGTACTAGTAGACAACTCTACTCTGGAATACTACAAATCAGCAGATTGGAGATTGAAACAGACAACATCCAATATAATCGTAAAACATTAATCAACACCAGTTCTTCAATTAATCTGGTCATTCACAGAGAAAATTAAAAGTGATAAGCAAATGATTATAGAAGCATATGTAAATGACACACGGAAAGCAAACCATTTTACAAGCTATATTCTAATTCAAAAGAAAAAGGAAGGAAGGAAGGAGGCGCAAGAAATAGCAACGGACAGATGGAGTAAAGCAAGCTTACTGTGGTAACTTGTTCTTGTTCCATATTTGTTGCTTCACTGTTTGCCTCTGTTAATATAACAAAATCTTATGTGATTAGGATCCAATAAAATTGCTGCAAACATGATTAAAAAAATACATATAAACCTAAACAAACAAACCACAGGTTCATTAGCAAGCCAGAAGTTTCCGCAATAGCATTTATATGAACAGCTACCAGCACTACATTTAAAAAATTCCCACCACATCAAGAATGTAAATCTAATGCTTATTGGAAGGACATGACAAAACCTAAACTTGTAGTTTCCTAAAATTAAATAAAACAACAATTTTTGTACATCACATATTACAATCTAAATGGACTAAACAGGTAAGCTTAGAAATTCATTAAATGTAAATACAGTGGGCGGGAAAAAAACCTAACTTCTCGAATCAAACACTACAAACAAGCAATTCCCGCTAATTAAATTATAGCAAACAACAAGAGAGAGAAAAGAACAGAATCCAATATCCCCAAAAATGAAAAAAGAGAACATTAACCTGGTTCCGGCGGCGGCGGCGGCGGAGGAGGAGTCAGCCGCTTACGGAAAACAGAAGCGAAGAGACGGTGAGCGCTAGAAACAATGAGTCGGTGCGCTGGATCAACCAACTTCGACAACCAGCCATTGTTGTTATTGATATTAACATTGGCAGTGGGATTTCTCAGAGCCGTGGGAGGGCGATCATACGGCGTCGTTTGAGTGGACCTCCGAAAGGGGCGCTTTTTGAACTTGCCTCCGGCTCCGTTAGCGCTCTCTTCTCGCGCCGTCGCCATCAGAGAGGAGAGAGAAAAACTAGGGTTTGAGATTTTATTTTTTGGGGGAAAAAGAAAGAGAGGATTGCTAATTAGGGTTTTTATTGCAACGAGAGAGAAATTTGATTTTGCTTTAAAAAAAACAATAAGTATTTGCGGGGAAAAAATAATATTTGAGAAAGAGCGCGGATCGTCAGTGCGCGCAGCCTGCCTGGAGTGGTCGGGTAACGTGTATGATGTTTCCTATAAATGATGATAAAATAACCGATCGGTGAGATTCTGGAGACTGACAGCAAATGTAAGGTCATTGACCGTGGTGGTGATCCAGGCAAAGTATTGTGTTGTTTATTGCCCGATTACCACAAATGTTGAAGACGGCCCTGCAAGTCCACGTGTCCCGCGCATAGTGAGATTTCACAAGTATTAAAGATGGGCCATGCACGTTCACGTGTTTCAAAATTTTACTAAAATAATTAAATATAAAAATGTAATGATGGAATAATGATCCACGGTTAATCTTATGATAGGCGTCACCACGACAATGCTGTGTAAGGCAGTCTAATTAATTTATGATTTAAATATTATTAATAAAAAATAAATAATTTTGTCACGCATTCAAGTGTCCAAAAGCTCACTAAATCATATTCTTGTAATGATGATTTTTTTTTAATTTTTAATTTTAGTTGAAATGAGATATTAAAAAATAACCAATTAAACATCCTATATATAATGCAAGACTTATGATTTAATTATATTTCATTTCAGTCTTAGTAAATTTTATTGACATCTAAAACTAAAAAAGTTAGATAAAATAATTAACCTTTTTTCGTATTTCAAGATTAAAAATAGTTGAACCTTGCAAATAAAAATTGAGTTCCAATGTACATATATTATCAAATGATTGATGTTTCTAATTACACATTAACCATGAACTAATAAAGTTAACTATAGATTAATATGTGGCGATCAACAATCACATAGGATACATACTTTGTATTTAATTTTGTAAGCATAACATTATTGGTATTGTTGAGGAATGTTTTCCTACCTTTAACAGTGACTGTTAAATATGATGTGGCGCATTATTTATTTAACTTTATTTTATTCTTTTCAAGTACGGGTTGCTTATTTTAACAATTGAATTAATATTATGTTATTATTTATTTAATCTACTTGCGGATTATAACTATTTAAAATAATATTATTTAATAAGTAGCCCTATTTTCAGTCTATGATTCAACACAACTTTGGAGTACTGTTGCAGCTCTCTCAATTGTTCTTTTCTCACCATACTAAATGATCTTTTTAAACTTAAATAATTATTTTTTTTCTATTGAATTATGTGATATTGTTAGGAATAATAATACGTCACCTACTTTTGGTTTGTTTTAAACTCTTGTATTTATAGTGTATTTATTTGTGGGACTAGAGAATTAAAATCTGAAATGATGAGGATTGATAATGTTTACTTGTTAAAATAAAAGGAAGAATGAAAATGAAATATATAGGGTCCACATTTTTTTTTAAGTTAAGAAATAAGAACTTGATTCTCATGAGAGGTTGACAATCTAAGTTTTCATTCGTCAATCTCTCAATTTTACTCCACCCAAATTTCATATTTTCCCTTTTGTCCTCAATATTATTATATTGATATATTATTATATTATATTATTATATTATTGTTATTTTTATTATTCTAATGGTTGTTATTATTATTATTATTGTTGTTGTTGTTGTTATTATTATTATTACTACTACAATTATTATTACTACTGGGTTGGATAAGAGATATTGTCTGTTTATCCTAATATAAAAAGCACTAAATGTTGGGATCTCAATAATTTAATTCTCAACTGTTATGTGTTATTTATTTTTCCGATTATGAATTTCACAACTGCTTAAATAAATATTCTATCATAAATTAGATAAATATTACATCAGTTAAAATTTAAGTTAGACTTAATTGTTAGAGATCTCTAGCATTACTTATATATATATATATATATATATATATATATATATATATATATATATATTTAATATCTTATAGAGGGTAATTGAGGAAATTTTCTTTGAGTTGGATGTGTCGCTGCTAGTTGCTAGATTCTACGGAAGTAGGACAAGTTATGAAAGTTAGTTGTTGCTTTGCACTTCATTCTGAGTACAATCTTTGAAGTACTTAAATTATAAAAAAATAAAGCAAATTTAAGTAATTGAATAAATTATGTTTTACCAAATGTGAACAACTACTTTCGTTTTTAGAATGTGTGATGTTGAAAATGACACCGGACCGCACCCCCAAATTTAAAATACAACAAAATTAAGAAGACTATTTTCATACAAACTGAAAAAACATTAGTGAACACCGCCTTTCAGAACGAAAATCAATAAAGAATTTAGGTAGCGTTTACTTTTTAGATTGGAGTAGAAATTTTGAAGAGTAGAAATCCTAGAATTAGGAGTGGGTGTAGGTTGTTTACTTACACTGGAATAGAAGCATGAAATGGATATCAGAATCTAATTTATGTGTTTACTTTGTCTTGAATTTTGTCTTCAATTGAGAGCAAATAGTTTTAAATTACAATGTTATCCTTATTTAAAGAATTATAGTTTTTAATTATAAAGCTAATAAAAAATATATTTAATGAATAAATATTTATTTTATTATATTTGTAAATTTATAATAATTATTAATATTCTTAATTATGAACATCATAATTTTTTATTAATTTTTTAATATAAATGAAAGGTTATTTTATTTTATTTAATATAATTATATTAAATTTATTATTATATAAAATAATAATATAATATTATTAAGACAAAATTAATATTTTCTTAGAATAAATTATTTATTATTATTAATTATTAATATTAAATAAATATAGTACTATTATTTTTAAAATAAGTATAATAATATTATATTTATTAATTCTCTATTAATATAATAATATTATTTTTAAATAATTTTAACTTAAGATCAATGTAAATTATTATTTAGTTAAATATAATAATATTATTCAAATAAATATAATATTATTTATTTTATTTTATTAATTATAAAACATTAAATTGAATTAAATTAAAAAAAGAGTAGAAAATGGAGAGGTAGGAGTGAGAATGGGAGTCCCACTCTTACTCCTCACTCCAAAAATGGGTAAGGCCTACGGAGTAGAATTCCCAATCTCTCTTCAATTTAGTCTCTCTTCAATTTAGTGAAATAAGCACTCAGAGAAATCTGCACTCTTTACTTCCACTCCAGAAAAGAAACTCAATTTTAGTTGAATTAATTTTTTTAATACATTGATATACAGTGATTAAGATTTTATTGATTCGTACAATCAAAAATTTGTTAGAACTACCCTTAATAAGTCTAGTATGTCACGGCCTGAATTTTTAACTTAATTTTGTCCAATTAAATTTGATAAAAAGTGGATGGAGTGAAGATATGTACTGCATGAATGAAGCAAATTCATAGAGTTGTCACTTGGGGGTGGGGGGGTAAAGGAATTTACTGACAAAAAGCTTTGGATGACAATCAGCATCTTTAATCTGAACTTGAACGAAAGAGACAACTCGTTATTTAGATTTGTAATAATGTCATAAAAAAACTGAGAAATCTAAACAAGGTCTTGTGTAAACTTCTGATCCCGTGCAGCCAAAAACAAATATGTTACACCAGTCTCATAACTGATTGGAGGGAAAAAATAAAGGATCAATTTGGGTTCTTCCTCCAGAAAGAATACATGATGCCACTTGATAATGCAAAACTTGTATGAGATGAAAAATTGAACAGATTCGGCAGGAGCATTTTCCAGAAGCTATAAGCAATTGTAAGTCCTCACTATACAATTTAGTTCTTCAAAAATTAACCAAGAACAGAAAGAGAAACCAACCACTGCCCTGCCTCACTAAAGTTTTAGAGCCTCTCTAAACCCAATGCTGAAACTACTTTGCAGGGCCTTCTTAGCGCCAGGAACTGCAACAGTTCCTTTTTGCATCATAGCCACGAATTCATTGTAATCTATCCGTCCGTCCTGCAAAATAGAAAGACATGATTGTTTACCATCCGAGGAAGGAAAAACATAAAAAAAGGAATTTTTGATAAAAACCATAAAGCCAGCCACCACTTTGAATGTCTTTAAAGATTTTATAGCGGTGATAACATGGCTTAAGCACAACCACTCTCATGAACACAACAGTCAAAAGCTGACTGGAATTTCAATTACTCAACAAGAGATATAAATCAACCAAAAAGAATGACAACTAAACTTGAATCTTGGCCAAGTAACCAAACCAACTTTCTGTTGATTTGTAGTTGTAGGTCTATTGGAGTGGCCCTGCATATCCAGAATTAAAGCACCTAGGGAATATTGGGTGATTCAACTTGTTCTTATCCATAATTTAGTAGCAATTCCCTCTTAAGATGAGAGAAACCACTTACATTATCTTGATCAACTTCTCGGATCATTTCTTCCAGGCGAACATCTTCTACGCCAAATTCCTCACAAGCCTGTTGAAGCTCATCTGGAGTAATATAGCCACTACCATCTTTGTCAAAATACGAAAAGGCAGCAAACAGATGATCCTCTCTCTCAATTTTATTTAGATGCATTGTTGCAGCTATGAACTCTCCATATTCAATTGTTCCACTGTTATCTACGTCAGCCTGCATTTAAGAACAGGGGAATTAAGGACACTTAAACCCATATCAATTATTTCATATTCTTATACCAAATTGAAACATTAAAAGAAAATATTATCCAGTTATAAGTTTAGATCCTCTGCCAACTTGCCGTAAATGTCCAAGAAAGGGATAGGCAAACAAAATTATGAGAGTTTTACATCAATATGTCGAAAGATTCATAAATACTGATTCTACATCCAAAGCACCTTTTTTTAACAAGCAGTAAGGACAAGGTGTAAGCATAGTTTACATAAGTTCTCAGATGAACCAAAAGATGTAATAAGTTAGCAGAACTAAATCCAGATATTGACCGCAAAATCCTCGTCTCCCATATACTTAATACATGTCTGTAGCCATCACAACACAGATATTAAGAAGAGAAGAGACATCTTAAATTTAACTTTGTAACTTTCTCAAACTAAAGAAAGATTTGCAATTTTGCATATATAATTCCGGAAAGAAATAGCAGATAATGTATGCCTGGAATATAGAATTTCTTTCTTCAGCTCTTAATTCAGTCATTAAATATGTAAAGAATGAAGCCAGACTTTTAAAAGTTCTTGATATTTCTTATTTGCAGCACACTTTTATCTCAATAACAACCTAGACCACAAACTCTTTCCTTACGAGGGAATTTATGATTTGTTGAAGCACATGATTGCCCACAATTTTATTCGAAACCCTAGAAGGAATTTCATTGGCTTGAATATTAAAACCATGACTCAAGGGTGAGCAATCTTTGTATTATACGGATGATGAAAGAAGACCGCCTAGACCTTATAACTCCTTTAGTTGAAACTGGATGGTGACAAACTATAATCATCTGATACAGATAAGCGTCATTTGATTTATGATTGTTATTCATTTTTAACATGACTTATTAATTCTTTAAAAGGAATTCAATAATTTAATATATTCCGTTCATCCATTTTCCATTTACCTCTCCTTCTCACATTCATCTTCATTTTATTACTGTTACTGTTATACACATGTATAATTATTCACTGTCACCATTGGTGTTTCACTATTTAAATGCCAATTCAAATATCTTCAAGAGAGGAAAACAGAAAAAAATAATAAAATAAAATAAAATAAAAAGAAAACATTTTGAAATCTTATGTCTAAAAATTTGATTCGATGCTTACTGCTTGCATTAAATCATAAATTTCAGACTCCTTAAGGTTTGCTCCAACTCTTTTTAAGCCAGCCTTAAGTTCTTCAAAGGTGATTTGACCGCTGTTGTCTGCATCTATCATCTTGAACATTTCTTTTAGACCAGCTATTTCTTCTTCAGATAGGCTCTCTGCAATAACCTGTAGGAGAAGAGGGAAAGAAATTCGTCCTTTTTTAATCTAATAATAATATTTTCAACCTGCATGCTGTAGTAACTATGGGCATTATGTAAGACATTCAAGTGTGAAAGCATTTCAAAGATGACATCTTCACAAACTAGTGACTCACTCTAAGTGCCATTTTCTTGAGCTTATTCATTGCAGAAAATTGTTTCAAGCGACTAAGTACAGCAGAATCGAGAGGCTTGTCAGGAGCCACACCATCAACTTGTACCCAAGGGTGGCCTGCAAGGAATTTTTTACACATTACAAACAGAAATATAAATCCCAACATGAGACCAATTGACAAATAAACCTATACTCAGTTTATATTAACTATACTCATTCATTAGGTAATATCTAAATAATGCTTACAAGTGACAACCAATGATTTTTGAACTAAGAAAACAAATAGACAACAGAAACGAACTCACACAAAACTTCATGAGCAGTTAGCCTCCTTCTGGGGTCTCGAACAAGCATTTTCCGCACTAAATCTTTCGCACTCTCAGAAATATTGGGCCAAGGGTCCGATGAAAAATCAAGATCACCATGCAGGACCTGCTCGAATATCCCTTGCTCGCTTTCTGTGCAATACAAGTAGAAGAAGGAACAAAGAAAGGGAAATCAGTTACAATTAGTTGACCATCACTTATATGAGGATAAAAAAATTTAATATTTTAAACTAGGAAATAATTCTCACCTGCCCAAAAAGGAGGCACTCCACTTAACAGAATGTAAAGGATCACACCAGCACTCCAAACATCTGCTTCTGGGCCATAACGCTTTCGAAGAACTTCTGGGGCAACATAATATGGGCTGCCGACCACATCGCTAAACTTTTCACCTGTATCAAGAAAATCATCAGTCCTTAATCATATTATGGAAGAGTCAAAACTTCTTGTAGATCTATGACTAGCCAAATAAGAAGCTAATGAAGTAAAATCATAGGAGCAATAGAAAGCTAATGCAAGCAATAGATCCTGGATATGAAGCAATAATAAAAGAAACCCATGGTTAAAACCAACTAGATGAGCAACTAAAAATTCACTGTCTTTCCGCTTTTCAACATTGCTCATTCAATAAGCAGGAAACTGTTACGGTAGCTGTCTATTTGGAGCTTATTATTATCTCCCTTATTAAAGTTTGGGAATCAATTTCATGTCCAAATCATGCAAATTTGGACATAAAATGCAATGTGAAAATGACTTTATGTGTTTTGCGTAAGGCGTGCATAATAAAAGCCTTTCTAATATGGTACAGGCAATACAAAATTGATTGCAGGTAAAGCAAATTAACGACTTAAAAAATGGCAAATGGAAGAGACATTGAAAAAAAAAAGTGCAATTATTTAGTTTTACAGAACAACAACAGTTGTTATATACCTGGTTTAAAGAATACTGATAATCCAAAGTCAATTGTCTTCAGAAGTGAATCCTCATCTTGACTGATAAAAAGAAAATTCTCAGGCTTAAGGTCACGATGCATAACACCCAATGAATGACAAGCTTCCACAACCCCCACGATAGTCCTTGTAAGCTCAGCAGCTTTTCTCTCTGTATAATGCCCTCGCTGGATAATCCTATCAAAGAGCTCACCACCTGCACATAGTTCCATAACAACATGAACTGCCACTGCATCCTCAAAAGCCCCTTTGATAGATACAACATTTGGATGCCCTGCCAGGTGGTGCATTATTTGAACTTCCCTTCTTACATCCTCCACATCCTCATCAGTTATTAATTTTCTCTTCGCAATTGATTTACATGCATACTCTTTACCTGTCCCCTTTTCCACACAAAGGAAAGTTGTCCCGAACTGGCCTTGTCCTAGTTTCCTACCAAATTTGAAAAATTCCTTGAAATTCCCTGTTCTCGTCTGTAAAACGGATCCAGTCCTGAGTCCAGCACTAGATACCCTCTTCATTTCTGGGGATTTCTTGGGTTTTGTCGGATGTTCTGGTTTAGCTTCTGGTTTAGGTTCAGGTTTAGTTTCTGGCTTAGTTTCTGGTTTAGGCATCGTCAACTGTTCTGGTGGTTTATTTTGAACCGGAAAGGGCGATTCAGGTTCTTTTGGTGTTGCCTCAGTCACAGTTGCTTCATCAGTACGTGTATGATTAGAAACTGACTCATCATTTGCTCGGGGCCGCCACATTGCAGCAGAAACCGATTGAAGAAAACTATTCTTGGAAATAGTTGGTCCTACACAAGTATTCCCCATTTGATCCCACCCTTAATATTTCCTAAACAATTCCGCTAATTTTCTGCATCACGATCTAACTCTACACCACTTTTCACAAAACTTGGAACAGATCAAACCCTCATATTTTACTCAAGATTTTGGAAAACTATTAAACTTGAAAAATTCAAAGCTTCAATTGCAGCTAATACAATAAATGAGAATTTATTCAGAAATCCGAGAAATAAGTAAATTTTCACCAATTTTTTGTAATAACAATAGAGTGTAGCATTTACTTACCCAAATATGACAAGAATTATAAACTTAGCAGATATAATTGCTACGCAGACACTATGTATTCAACAAAATACAATAAACCCAAAAAAGTCAACTCATATTAACAATCAGTGACTAAATCAATCTTACTAATTCAACACCAATACCAATCAAAGATTAACAAAGTCCCTCAAATTCTAAAGTTCCCCAAAACTAAACACTCAGTACAAAATAATAATAATACAGCAACTAATACTACGAATTAAGAGCTACATGAAGGATCAGAGCTTAGCAAAATAGAACAATTCAACTAGAGAGGGAAAACTGAAAATACCCAGATGCATGAGTAAAACGAAGAAACACAGAGAGATCTTGAAACAAGGAAAAGGGTATTGGTTTACCCGGTCTCTTTGACTTGGTTGAAAACCTGACAAGAAGGGAGAAACTTTTTTGGCTTTATGCCTGTGTCTGCACTTGTTCGTGCAAAGTCATGGCTTTGTTTATATCTAAAACTTTTATTAGCATTTCAGTCCCATAATTTTAGAAAAATCATTAATGTATCAGGATATATTTTGTATTTTCTCATACAGGTCCATTTACCAAATTCCATTAATATAATTATTGATTTGACCACACAATTTCCGACAATTTTCATAAATAAGTCTCAAATGAATGATGATGAATATAAGCTGATTTTAAGAAAAAAAATCAAATACTGGATTGCAAGTATATCCTTATTTGTGATTTTATTTAAAGATATTGATATAGAAGATTTATATATAAATGTTGTTATATAAATTGTATATTAGGAGATTATTTTTCAATTACTTAATTTTTGTTGAAACAACAAATAGCCATTAAAATTTCTTGACTTTCCACTAAATCATAGTAGTTTGATTTTCTATCAGCGAAGCACTTTACCGTTAATTGCATCGACTGTTGATTCTTTAACAGTGATAGTAAAATCATTAGAAAGTGGTTGATAAACAAAAAAATCGTAAGATTATGTATTATAGGGATATTGACCGAAAATTGTAATGACTATCTGTAATTTTGGTAAAAAAGAGGTCGCTCGTGAGTAATTTTCCTTATATATACACGTCATATTTGGACAGTTTTTGAGTGAAAGAGAAAAACGCGTTAGTTGGCAATTTGGTCCATTTGCATTCACAAAATCCGTGGTTTTCGGTTGATTTATGCCCCCACATAATTATTGGTCTTTTTCATGTATTAATTATTATTATTATTATTTTAAGGGTCATTTATTAAAAAATTCCAATATTAATAGTGATTTTTTACCTTAAATCTAAATGATTTTTTTTTAAGTTTGAATAAATTTAAATACGAATATTTAAATAATATATTTATTTTTTTTTAAATATTTGAATATAAGCGTCATCTTATTTGTTTTATGAATAAAAAATATCTTAAACATGGTTGTTTGGCATTTATGTCCTTAAAAATCAAAATAAAAAAGATTTGATTTTATAGTTTAAGAAATAAATATATTTTATAGAAATATTTTTAAAATATAATATTTATTTCTCATTCAAACCTATTTTTATATAAAAATCACAAAAATTTACTTTCTTTTTAATTCTGATATAGATATTTGAAAATCATATATAAGTTAAAAAAATAAATTTTTAAAAATATATAAAATTAATAAAATTTTAGACTTCAAATATTTAAAAAACAACTCCTTGGAATAAATTTGATAAAATTACTTGATAATTATAGTTACTCATTGAAACATCATTGAAAATTAAATAGTTTTAATATTATATATAATATAAATTTACAAATGAGTATATAACCCATAAAAATACTCAATCGAAGCTTAAAGAAATACACAACTACACAAATGAAGTTCAACATAGAAAATTAAAGAAATATACAGGGAGGAACTAGGAAATACCGACCAACATAATCAAATTAAGTTAATTTCTTAAGAAAATTCTTACAAAAAGAAAAAGAGCCTTTTAAATCTATTAAAACTACTCTCACAAACTGATATTTTTGGAAAACACTCCCTGATTATGCCCAAAAAGATTTATTCAAAAGCTAAGGTTAATGATTAATTCTTAAGTAGTTTGTACATTTCTTATTCTTTATTTCATTTATTTGATTACTTGATTTTTCCTACAATTCATAATTGAGTTGCATAAATAATTAAGCTTGAGGATCATTAAATTCTCAGAATATAATTTCTGCTATTGCAATTTGCTGCTCCTCCATATTACCCACAAATAAGTACATGAATAGTGACTTAAAATTGTTGGGAAAAATTTATATGTGAAATATATCATCGTTTGCATAAATGACAGAATAATTTAAAGACATCGCCTCTATTAGTCAATTAATAAAGTAAATATATTTTTCAAGGGAAGGTTCAAAGCTTGAGACCTACCTATTCTATGCAAGTTTTGATCCATTGGATTCTATCACCAAAGTTAAAATAATTTTGATATCAAAATAATCGTTGCTGTGTCTTATGCCAATTTTCATTATGTGTCAAGGATTATTAGGAAAAATAGCATAAAATGGCTATTTTGAGCAAGATAAATATTAGAAAAATAAAATTGAGAATCTCCTCCATAGCTCTTCACAATGAATTATAGAACACTTATTGATGCTTGAATGAATGATAAATTAGATCTCAAAGAATACCCTTCAGTACGAAAAAAATGAAGTAAAAATGACAAATCGCATATTGAAAAAATAAATATGAACTAAACGCTTTATAAATACTTACACATGTAATAGATATTAAGACTTGTAACGACAAAAGATCTCTCTATACACCCCTATGCAAGGGTTGCAAATCACAGATAAATTTGGTTTGACTTCGTGCGCTTGCACGTTCTCTATACACGAATGTCGTCTAAATTTGAGACAACAAGTCTTAGAGGTTGTTTGTTAAATGTCTGAAGTCTGAAAAAATAACTATGAACTAAACACTTTATATATACTTACACATGTAATAGATATTAAGACTTGTAACGATAAAGGATCTCTCTATACACCTCTATGCAAGGGTTGCAAATCACAGATAAATTTGGTTTGACTCTCGTGCGCTTTCATGTCCTCTATACGCGAATGTCGTCCAAATTTGAGACAACAAGTTTTAGAGGTTGTTTGTTAAATGTCTGAAGTCTGAAATTTTATTATTTCAGACATTTTCTAAAATATGCTTTTTTTTTTTGAACTTATGTCTGATTTTCAGATACTTACATCTGAATAGAAAAAGTAAAATTTTGTGACTTTTATATGAATGAAAAAATGTCTGAATGACAAGTAAATATTATATTCTAAAAATATCTCTGTAAAATAACTTATTTCCTAAACTATAAAATCAAATCCTCTTTTTTTGTTTTAATTTATAAGGACATAAATGTTAAATAATCAAGTTTAAGATATTTTTTATTGTAAAAACAAACAAGATGCCACTTATATTCAGATATTTAAAAAATAAAAACAAACATGTCATTCAGATTTTCGTATTCAAACCCATTCAAACTTTAAAAAAATTCAGACCCATTTAGATTTCAGACAAAAAAAAAAAACGATGCCTTAGTTTAATTTTGTCATTTTCTTTTTATAATGGAATGTGAAATTAAATCTGAAAGTAGGATTGGGCAAAATCGGGTTCAGGTTTTGGGTTGGTCAATTAGATAAAAATTCATCCGAAATCAACCCAAACGTAAAACCCAATACTATCTGATCCAAAATATATTTGAATTGAATCAGATTAGGTCAAAAAATTGGGTTGAGTTCGGTTCGGATCGGATTAGAATTAGATACATTTCGAATTGGGTTCGGGTTAATCGAGTCAATTTGTGGTGGGTAAAATTGAATCAAATAGGATTCAGGTAACAAAAAAAAAAAATCAATACACAAATTTAAAATTTTCTTCATTTTATTTTTAAAATTTAACAATACATAATTACATATTATTTACAATTACTAAAATATCAATTAACAATTTCACTTTCACATATGATATATAATATATTATTATGACATACCATCAATAATCCAATATCAAGGGCTCAAAAAGTCAACAGAAAAAATTTGGGTTGCCACTTGACGGGTTCGAATAGAGCTTAAATCAGATTGGTGATGGTGGAGGATTGGAGCCTTGGAGGCGTGAAACTGGAGCAGCAGATTCGGTAGCAGCAGATCGGCAGATCTGGTCACGATCCTCGCAGAGCAGATTCGGTTGGCGTCGGCGCTTAGAGGTTGCTACATCTGGTGGCTGGCTGTTTCTTGCTTTTCCTATATGCATGTGTGTGGAAAACCACGAACTCTGTGTGTGTTTGACAGTTAGTGTTGTTGGGAAAATGTGCTCTTTAAAAGTATATATGTTTATTTAATTGTAATAAACAATTTTTCTGATCAATAAAATAAATGAGGTATTTTATTCAAGTATCTAAATTGCATTAATATTTTGAGTAAAGTCTATTTTGATCATATTATATGTATTTATGTGATCACCATGTGGATTCACAGAAGACATAAATACAAGTTATCTTATGATTAAATAAATTATGTTCATGATTGATAAATAAAGTTGGGCACTTTATTTAGGTATAGACTGTAATAAATTCATTGAATGGTTTGTCTTAATCATGTATGAATTTATTGATGTAGTACGACTACATTGAACAGGATCACATATGAGATTTAATTAACCTTGAAATGACTGTCAGACTTATTAAATCTCATAGGTATTGATTTTACTGTAATCTTAATCTTGAGTTAGTTATGATTTCATGATTGTAATTGTTATTCCATTTGAGTTACCAATGGGTACGACACACACTTGTGATCAAGATTACCCGGTATCTTGGTGGAGGCAATTATGAGTATTGGAGTTATAGATTAACAATATAGAATTTGTACGACACATCTCTTGGTGGGTTTTCGGCACTTGATCATAGAATTCTCTGGCCAGAGTGTGTCAACATATTTAATATGTTGAAAATGATCATTAGAGAAAACCAGTAAGTATCAAGGAATAAGATGTAATTAAATCGATTGGACAGTTGAGATATCGATTTAATTAATGATGTGGTATAAAGGATTGTGCAGTAAAGAAATCAATGTGGTTTAGGCGAATTATTATTATTCGAGCATACAATTATGGAGGTCAGTTCCAATCTTATAGTGGAGTAGAATTGGAATTAAATAATTATATTTGTTTAATTACAAATTTAATTATTGTAGATACTATTGTATGTTCCCAAATGATCCCCGGGTTAGCTCATTTAATTGACAACACCATCATTGGACCCAAAAGTAAGAAAACTGGCGTATTAGGTGAAAATCATAATTATAATATTTGTTAAAGCCTAGTATGTTATATTTAAGTGTAAAAGGGGGGCTTGTGATATTTTACAAGGTGGTCCCCTAATTAGTTACACATTCTCTCCACTTTTACGTAAGTGGAGAGAAAGTATTTAATTTAAATATTTAAATTAAAAGAGAAATTCTATTTTAAAATAGAAATCCTAATCCTAACATATTAGAGTTTTTCATAAGATATTATAAAAGGGGTACTTTTCTCCCAAAAACGTGGAGAAGAGGATTCCGGAGTTTTCGAGAAAAATATAAGAGACATCTAAGAGACGCCAGTTGCAATTGGGAGTGGTGAAACAGACGCCCACACGTCCAGTGTTGATCGATCTTGAGTCATAGCTTGGATGATCGTTTGGAGACGGATCTACAACTCTCAATCGTTCGTCTTCTTAGGTCATCAAAGGTACGAATTTCTAGATTACTTAATTCTTATATGTTGTATGAGATCGGTCCAAAAAGGTTTTAATTGAAAAATTGAAAAACCTGATTTTCTCCCTACAAGTGTTTCGTTTGTTTGAGATGAGAGGTTGTCAAGTTGAGGGAGGTTATGAGCGTGGCTGTCGATAGTGGGCTATGAGGGAGGCTGTGCTGTCGGCAGTAGGCTATGCAAAAGCTACGGGTGTGGCCATATAGCTGCCGGCAGTGGCTGCTACATGCATTATTATTGTGTTTGTTTGTAAATTATAGTTCTCTGTGTGTACGGTGTGTAAGTCTTTAGGCATATGTTTCGATTTTCACTGTTCATTTTCTAAATTTAGTGTTTTTTTTTAAATTTTAAGGCCAACCCGATCGTGTTTTTGAATCAGATTGAGTGAATGATTCGATCGGGTTGGCACAAATGCATCCAATTGGGTTTCATTAACAATCTAATCCGATCCGAACTTGATATTTTTTAGAAATGTCCAACCCTATCTGAAAAGCGTAATAGCTGAATCAATTAGAAGCTGCAATGTCTGCTGCCATAGAAATTGAACAAGCATAACAGTAAGAATTAAAAGGCTAGTATGAGGATGAGCATGGCTAGTTTTCAAAGGGAAATACAACTTAAAGATTTGTTACAAATGATTGAACATTGCAAATAATTGCAATTTTTACATAATTAAATTTCAAAAATTAAACTAGACTTCTAAATTATTCAATTAGTGCATATTTCTACCAAATTACCCTCCTCGAAATCCTATAAATTGGCTTCCAATTTGATTTGCAAACCACAACATAATCAAAGTGATTTTCTAATATTCCCTGTCAAGCAAATACTCTCTAGCTTTTGGTTTCATGTGATAGAATTCAAATGTTTATTTGAAGATTGCTAGGATAGTGAGACTGTGCAGTAAACACTATCTGAATTCATTGTATCCTAGGAGACAAATGCCAATATAATTCAAGCACCATTGTGAAGGTAGCAAATCTATTTGTAAGACATTGTATCTTTGCAGACCTCAGGTTTAAGTTTTATTTTTGTTGAATTATATGTTATATGTTTTTATTGTTTCAATTTATAAACTTGTGATAAGTGTGTAAGAAACTTACTTGTAAACTTATGTGCACTAGGAAAGTTTTGTCACAAAGGCTATATGTATTGTCTAACGAGTTTAGGTTTTAAACGAGACTATTTGTGACCCTTCTAGTCTTTCTTAAGAACCCTAACTAGTGCTATTTGGTGTGTTGTATTATAACACTTACTATGTAATACCCTAGGTGAATTGCACATCAGCAAAACACGGGAGAGATGCTGGGTTTAGAAGAGGTGATTCACACTTTAATTGGTAAGATGCGTGTTAGGTGTATGAGCGGCCCGGGAACAAAATCGTGCAGGTTTTATGAAGGCTCAAAGCGGATAATATTTTGTCAGGTCTGGGTTAGATCATGACAAATGGTATCAAAGTGGCTTCGCATGTCCTCTTTAGCGATGATGAGACAAACCTCAGCGAGGATGCTGAGTCCCTAAGGGGGAGTGTATGTAACACCCTAGGTGAATCCCACATCGGCAAAACATGAGAGAGATGCTAGGTTTATAAGGGGTTATCTACACCTTAATTGGTAAGACGCGTTTTGGGATGTATGGGCGACTCATGAACAAAACCGTGCGAGCTTTTTTAAGGCTCAAAGTAGACAATATCTTATCAGGTTTGGATTGGATGATGACATACTAACTATGATAATTTTTCAATAATAATTACACTTTTAGAAAGAGAAATGAACTAGGCATTTGAGTAACGTTGGTCTAACTATGAATACTGTAAGCCTTCTTTCTCAACTCGCTTTATTCGTTTAAGTTTCTTCAAAATTCTTGTTTAAATTGGCGTGCATGTGCCAGATTATTGTTTAGTTCTCATGCATGTATCAAATTATTTTGGGTAGTGAATTTTAGACTGTAAACCTGACTTCGAAACTTGCATGGCAGATTTGCTTTCTTGGTTTCTGCATGATCTTATTTCAGTTATTTCTTTTTAAAATTGTATGTCATGTATCTATTTGGTAGAAAGAATTAAACATTGGTAGCATAGATAGATGATTTTTATTGCTGTAATCTTCTATAGGAAATGGTGATGGAGATCGGAGGGAAAGAGAAATCTTTGAAGGATTAAGAGCTGCTACGTTTGGTTTGAGGTAGGCAATTATGATCAGTTGAGTAAATTGTGTTTTAAAACTGAGAAGCAAGGATTTTTAATTTTTTTTTCTGTTAAATTTGCAATTGTTAGAATCATTTTCTTTGAATTAATTTCTTTTAGTAATGTCAATTAATTTTCTCTTGATTATAGTTAAAAAAAGAGTTTCAAAGACCGTTTCAAAGGCTGATTTTATTTTATAAATATAAAAGGAAGAAATAGTGAAGGTTTATATAGTTTGGACATATACATATATATAAACACGCAAATACATATACTTATACATATACATATATCAGGTTCGACTTTAAACTATTGAGGGTCTTAGATGAATTTTTTTGCGGGCCTTTTTTTGTTTTGTAATTTTGACTCTCAAAAAAACATAAAAAGACTCAAAAATTCATTCTATCTTTAATTCTTGAATTTTACCAATAATAAAAAAGATCTTAAAAAATTTCAAAAACAAAACCTAAAAAATGATCAAGAAGATATCTTTTTTACTTCCATTAAAATTATTACAAACACAAGCAAATAAGAACAACATTATTTTCAGATAGATTATTTAGAATGGCCGCACATAGAAAGTTGAGATGATTAATTGATTATCAGATAATAGATATGGACTTTGTATTTCAAGAAATTGATTTTTTTCTCTTTTAAATGACCCAATAAATGTAATAATTTTCTTTGTAAAGAAAGGAGCAAGAAATTTTTTTATCTACTGATTTTTTATATTGTAAGGTTTTAATAGAAATTAAAAAGAATATTAGAAGTCAAAAATTTCAACGTTAAAAAATCAAGTTTTTTTAAGGAAATTGAAAAGGTAAGGAATTTAATTTTTTTCTTAGAAAGACTAATAATGAATGAATTAATAGTTAAACAATATTATATATTATTAATTATATTTTTTTAGCATTAAGGTTACCAAATATTGATTTCTATTAAAAAGTAATTCTTAATTGCAGTATAGTTGTGAATTATAAAAATGTCTAATAGGCTTTCCTATACAATACATAATTTTAAAAAAATCTTTAATAATTAGAGATTTATTAAGAAAATACTTAAAAAAAAGAGGTCTTAAAAAAAAAATATGGGATTTTGAGCGACTGTCTTATTCGTTTATACTTAAAACCACCCCTGATATATGTTTATGTATGTGTGTGCGCGCGTGTATATGTATGTGTGTGTGTTCGTCTATATATGTGTGTGTGTGAATATATAAGTTATAAGCATGTTGGTTTACTTTTATTGCTCATGTGTGTAGCTGTATTGAGATGATTTGAGGTCCGAATTGTTTAACACCATGGTGATTACGGGGTTTTGACTTTGAGTTTTGTCCCACGGTGAAAGTCCGCTAAAGAAATTATGTGTGGCGGTCTTTTGGAATAGTGCCCTTAAAATTAGCTTAGCTGCACATAAGTGATGAGTGATTAAATGAGTAATTTAGATGAGTTACTTACTTTGTAATATTTGAGGTGCCTATTTAGAAGTTAATCTCTTTCTTGGATTAATGTTTTATATATGACAAGAGACTGTTTAGATTATAGATACATGCCAAGTTTATTCATTTGGTTGAGTATATGTGATTAGCCTTTAGGTTATTTCTTTGTTGATTTTTAAGCTTATTTAAATTGTTAAAACTTGGATTATATTAGAAGTTTGTTCTTCTTAGTAGCAACATAATAATTTTCTTGTTATTATAGTAAAAGCCTGAGCTATTTATAATTATCTAATGGACATTAGCTCACTCCCTGATTTTCATGGTTCTTGATGGTGAGGGTGATAAGTGTAAGCCAGGTGGAGGACTACCTTTTTATTGTTGGGCATAATCTGGAAGTTGTACATCATTTTGGTAGCATTTTTTCTTTGTAAGAAATGAATGGGGAGTAATCTTTTGAGTTTTGTCATTAGGTATTCTTAATCTAGAATCATTACTACATAGATATATTGTGATTGTTTAAACCTTTAGGATGTGTTTAGAACACCATACGACACCGCATTAGAACCTGGCATAGCATTAGATTAATACAATAATGTGTTTGACTAAAAAATAACATGTATAATATCACTGTTGTAATGCACCAAATCTCGCATTAACCAAAGCCGTGGGGGGGTCTGTGTTTACGCGTGGTTGGCTGATTGCATTACCAAAAGACACAAAAATAAAACAAAATATAATCTATTGTTTTCTTTTCGTCACACAAGTACCCACTCGCCCAAAACAAACCCATTAACCCATAGCCTTTCCTTCCTTCATCACTGACGCCACCATGGAGTCCACCACTGCTGCGCCTTCACTGCCAGAATCATCGCAACCAGTCAGTGGGTCCTTTACTTTCCTGGATAATTTTTATTTGTGGTGAAAATTGTTGGTTTTTTTTTTAAGTTTCGATTTAAATTAGAAGAATTCAATCGGTTTTTGGAATCGTTGGTGGGTTTATTAGTAGTTATTATTTATTTATCTTTTATGACTACTTGGCTTTTTCATTTTGTGAATGGTATTTCTCTTTTTAATTGTTGTTTGTTTGTTTGTTTGATTAGATTATTAGTAAACTTGTTTTATAGATATTGTTCAGAAACGGCAGTTATATGATCAGGCGATTTCGTGTACGTCAAAGGTTTAAATTGAATCGATGTGGGAGTAGAGAGTATGTTATACAGCAAGAAACACATAACTGATATTGTAGAGCAAGGATCGAAATTACTAGCTTAGTGAATTGAAATTACTTCAGGTCTACTTCTACTTAAACAATCATTTTATTTTGGCTCTAAAATGAATTATTATCTTGAATATTTTGGTAGTTAATTTTTTTTAATAAAGAAGAAATAACTTTTTTTGAGTGTTTAATGAATGTAATTTTTAGGCTCCAATCCTTTGGTGCTATAATTCCCCATTTCTTAACATTATATTTATATGATTAATTATTAATTTGTAGGTTATACAGTGACTTTGGTGGTACTTTTGACAAATAATTTGATTTGGTTTAAACAGGATGGTTATGGTAGTATGGAAATGGAGCAACCTTGCAGTCAAGCTAATATGTTTTTTTCTTTTATAAAAAAAACAACAAAAATTTGATGGAATGAGATGAACATTGAGGGTGGAATGAGATGAACATTGAGGGTAGAATGAGATGAATATTGAAGTTTTCAAAATATTATAGGAAAAAGAGGGATAGGAAAGCTGTTTGGCTGGAATTGCATTTTATTTTTTTATATTTTTTAACACACCACTTGTTTAACTATTTATCTGTATGTTTAGCTATTTATTTATATTGAGATATTTATTAAAGCTTTTTTTTATTTTATTTGGCTGGAGCTATATTTTAGATGATACATATTTGAGAAATTAGACAAAACAGATGTTATGTTGTTTAAAATTATAGTTTTAGTAGTTTTGCAATGCAAAATAAGATTGATATATTTTGCATATTATATTAAAAAAATTAGGATAATTAAGTAATTTTACATTAAGTATTTTTCCAAGTCATCATAATAGTAATATGTCTTTCTATAAGATATAATTTTAATTATTTAATAAAAAATTTAATATAGTACTGTGCAATATCAAACATAGTATAACTAATAACTAATAATTAATACCGTAATACCAAATATTGTACAACACTAACATAATACAATACTAATGAATTACAGCATAATGCAATGCACCCTGCAGTAAATAATGTAAAATACTGTTATGTGATATAATGTGCCAAATGCACTCATATTGTATTAGACAAGCTTATGTTATAGGTTTGCTTAAAAGTTAATGAAGTGCTGCTTAATTGTATATATAGTCAGATATATGTATGGTAAAAGGGTGCTTGAGGCACCAAATATGATCTTATAAAAGTGAGGTGAAGTAGTTGATATGGAATTTTGATTTGAATGTAGGAAGTCTATTTTACTTCTGTTAGGCTTAGATAAACTAGGAATGTTCATATTTAGGGGAGTTTATGTCAAATTTCCTAGAAATTCTTGACATCTTGAATAGCAGTTGCTTTTAATTATTTACTCATAAATTTTGATCAAATAGGTATCTCTTAATAATTTTTTTTTTTAGTCAGCCAGATGAACATATCTTGTTTGTATTGATTTTAGTTTAATTTTACATTCTCACGTGCTCGGGGATCGAGCCATGAGATCAACCCCATGTTCACATTTTCTTCTTCTTACTTTTGAAGCAACATGTCTCTTCTTGAATTGCTTTTTGATTGATACGAATCTATTATACTTATTGATATTTTGTGCTCTAAGAACATGCCATAAAATAATAATTTTTGACTTTAATAAAATTTATTTATTCGTTATCTATTTAAGAAAACATTATAAGGCCTTATTTATAAAGTATGTAATATATGTTTCTGGTATGTGATACTTATACTAGAAGATATAAATTACAAGTTCTTTGTTATGTGAATTTTTTTTTTCACAATCATTAATGAAATGAGCATTTTATTATGTAAGACTGTAGCTTTTCGACTTTTAAAGTAAGTGATTTTATCTTTATTACTGAATTGGAGATTTAAAGTAGAATTATTAATATGTATATGAGATATGTAGATTGAATGGGCTCATAATGAATAATGATATGGATTAACAATTATTGTTGATCATAAAATCACATAAGTTTATTGAGATTAATCGACCTTAATCTTGAATGGAGGGGGTAATGAACTTGCTATCTCGAAGATATGATTTCATGAATCGTAGAAACATACACATACAAGATGGAATCTATACAAATGATACTTACCTAAGCTATTTATAGTAGTTGATCATTTAAATCCATAGTCAAAGCTTATGTAATTACAGAGGCAGAAATTTATCATTAGCGTAATTTTAATCGTGCACATCAAATATAGGTTCAATTAAGTAGTTATTATTGGCCTATGGCTGGGCCCAATATTGGAGTTTTAAATAATTGAGCTTTTATTTATGACATGGGTCAATCCAGTGCAGCCTTGGGCTTTTAATACAACATGTGCTAACATAGTAGTGTTGGTGTGTCGAAGCTCGAAAGGCCACCGTTCTGTAGTCCTTTTGTTAACTTAATTCTTAGTCAAACTTTGATTTTAATAAATACTCATATAAAGGAGAGGAAATTAGAATAAAGTTATCTATATGTGGAGAAATTTTTATCTATAAAAGAAAAGAGAATGTTCTAGGATTTTTGTCTCTTACACATAAATTATGGTTTACCACATACCCACACGTGTAAGGTAGATAAGATAGCAGCGAAGATTGTAACGATATCATGTAAATCCGAACAATGGCGGTAAAAAAATATTGTAGTTATCTTATTAAATCTTCAATAGGAAATTAAGGTATTTTTCTAACCTTATGCATTTATACATAATAATAATGAAAAAAGGTTATGCTTCCGCTGATTTTATTAAATAGAAAAATTATTTTCTAAGCCTAATTTACCAGATCGAAGAATCTGAGCAAGCCGCCTTGAAAGCCTAGTGGCATATTAAGAAGGTAATTGCTAAAATCATCTGGAAAGCCAAAAATGGAATGATTTTAATTAGAGTTGTCAGTATGGTTTTTGATGCGAAGCATAACCAATCACTATGTGTTACTCGATCATTGGTTGACGTCTTACATCCCAACCAATGATCAGGTGACAACGTGGCATGGCTTGCTCCCGATCAGATTGAACAAAGACGTAATTATTTCATTTTGGCTTTTGTCTATTATTGTAGGTATAAATAAATAGGGATAGAATTGTAATCATTTGCAAGGGATGATGATTTTCTAGGGTACCAATCGTATTAATCCTTAAAAATAAGTACCATAAATCATATCGGGCCTTGGACTAGACATTGTAACCAATTCTGATTTTCTAACTGTAACACTTGGCAAGGCACATCTTATTTAGGGATGACAATAAAGTAGATATGAATTAGATTTACATTGTTTTATATTTAGATTTATAATAAAAATTAAGATTTGTAGTTGTTTTAGATCTATCAAGGATCTATATTTTTCGCTCCATATTTAGATCCGAAACAAAAAATAAAGATCTATATCAACTCTAAATAATAAAAAAAATTAAAATCTAAATCTGCTCTAAATCTATTATGAATTCTAAATCTCAATAATAAAAGATTAATATTTTTTTTAGAAAGAAAATTTAAGACTAAAATACATTGGTAACAATTAAATTATATAATTTGTATAAAAAATTTAATAAGTATTATATCTTCTATTTTTACAACAAAATAAATAAATAAATAAAATAATAAAATATCGATCAAAAGTAATTGTATGAATAAGATCATTATAATATTCTAATGGCTTAATTTCAGCCTATCCCTTTCGTGAAGTGACAATCTTCAAATCACCCCATTTACTATTGAAAACATAAAGTTGCCTCTTAAATCTCATTATCTTTAACCATTGACAACTATTGACTCATAAAAGTACGAAAACACTCCTACCTTAACAGAATATTCTTATAACGACATTGTTAAGATAAAAAGAAAAGGTTGCTGTGTGACTAGTCATTGGAAAATGAAAAAAAATAGTTGATGTATGACTAGTCATTAAAAAATAAATTAAAAAAATAAAATGTTAAAATAACTTAATGGGTCTAAATAAATTGATAATTTTCCTAAATTAGACATGTTATTTAAATAAATTACAAGACATGTCATTATATATAAATTACGATAACTTCATTTTTGTCTTTTTCTTTCATTTCTCTTCATCTTTTCTTTAATTTTTTTTTCTCATTTTTACTCCTTTGTCTTTTCCTTTCATTTGTTTTTTCTTCATCCTTACTCTTTCTTCATCTTTTTATTTATTTTTTTCTTTTCTTCCATGTACATGACTCCAGTAACTTTTTTTTCCTTTCATTTTTCTCATCCTTACTCATTCCTCTTTTCATTTCATTTTTTTTCTCATCCTAACTCCTTCCTCTTTTCGTTTCATTTTTTTTTTCTCATCCTTACTTCTTCTTCGTCTTTTTCTTCATTTTTTTTTCCTTTCATGTACATGACTCTAGTAGAATTTGTTTTCTTTCCTTTTATTTTTCTCATCCTTACTCTTTTTATTTGTTTGGTGAAACTCTAGTAGCATTTTTCTTTTGTTCTTTGATTTTCCTTTTTTTCATATCTATATTTTCTTTAAGTACCTTTACAAAATGAAAAAAGAATAATAATGATAATAATAAAGAGGCAAACTTCTAAACTCCACGAATTTTACAATAATAATGATATTTGGGATTTCTTAATTTTAGATTATAAATATTCTTTAATCTTCAACTAACCATATTATTAATAATAGAATGAATTTATTTTATAATTGTTTATTATTTTCAGTTTGATGAATAAGCAAAGGATTTGAAGAGTTCTGGGTTGTGTGCAATGACAGTGATTTTGGTGAGAAGGGTTTTGAAGCTTTAGATTAAGTTTGTGGTTGCATTGTCTTTTGTTCTGTGATTTTTTTTATCCATATATTTTTTTAAATACCTTTGCAAAAGGAAAAAGAATAATAATGATTATAATAATAAATATAAAAATGTAAAATATTATTCTTTTTCCATTTATAACTTTAATTAATTTCTTTATTTATTTTTAAAATAAATTTTTTGAATACAAAAATAAAATTTAATCAGTTCGAACAAAATTAGACATATAGGTGCAAAATGAAAATATTTTAAAATATAAGGGATGCATATCATAAGTATTTAAAATATTTATGTGTATTTTGAAAAACTCAGAAAGATTTGGGCCCATAAAATTAACCCATATAAAGATATGATTTTTTTTTTCACTTTTTTGACTGTTAGAGGAATGCACAAATACTGTTTTGCCCTTTTAGCCGTTAAAAGTAACAAACAGATAATGATTTTTGAGGGGTAGCTTGATGTTTTCAATAGTAAGGGGGCGATTTGAAGATTGTCACTTCTCGGGAAGGGTAGGCTAAAATTAACTCTATTCTAATGTCTCTTTTACCATCCTAATATCCACGACACACCATTATCATTCCTATATAATTAAATAATAACATATAAGTCTAAAATGATTTATTATATTCAGTGCTTTATTATTTTTATTATGATTATATTTACTAAATATATGATTAACATAATTATATTATAGTTGATAGCCACCATTGATTAATGATTATACAAAATAAATAAGATTATGAGAAAATGATAGAAAAAGAAACTCAAGTCTATGGATTTTCATAGCAATTAAGGGATTGATCCAAGCATTCAAATGAAGCGGAAAAGCGAGCGTAGACTAAAGAGAAAAAAAGAGACTAAATTGTATAGTGACAAAACTTAAAAAAAATTAGGGCAGGCTATCCTAATTTAATTTTACACTTGATAAATTTTTGTCTTATTATCATTTAAATATCTTTAAGTTTTAAGATTCTTAATTACATGCTAATGAATAAATTTTATCATCATTTATAAAATTTATTATCATTTATAATTACATAATTGTTAAGAATTTTTTAAAATAAAATTGCATTAAATGGTGAGTGGATCTGGATCTGCATCAAGATATTAAGATAAATCCGAACTTGCTCCAGATCTGCCTTAGATCCACCCATCGATATTCAAATCCAATCCAAATTCATTTTAATCCAACCCAAATCCGATCCAATTGGATTTGGATCAGGTGGATCTTGAGTCGGATCCGATCCATTGCCATCCCTAATCTTATCGGTTTATCCTCGGTTATCATTATTTTATTTTATTTAATAAATCAATTGCTACAACAATTAAAATAAAAAGAAAAACAATAGAAATAATAAAAATAACAACAATGATAACAAAATTTGTGACACTAGTAGCAAAGATGACCAATGGGCTGGGCGGCATGTGGCACGACACGTGTCTGTACAGCATGGCACAACTCGAGCACATTTCGGTAGGGCACGCAGTAAGGGGTTTAGAAATTTAGACGCGCGAGCCTTAAAAGCATGGCACGATTAGAGATGGGTCAAAGTACGACACGCGAAAAGGCATGTAATAAGTACGCTTCATTGGTAGGCTAACATGTGACCCGTGAGCTATCAATAGCGCGTTGGTTAAAGTATATCACAGTAAAATTTTTTAATGAAAAACAAATATAAAATGTTATGATTTTACAAATATCTTGAAATTAAATTTTTAATATATTTTTTTAGTATAGGCTTTTAAAAATTAATTTAAGTCATAGTTTAAATAAATATTCTAATTTTTTTATGTTTATAATTTATTAAATGAATAAATAAATATCATGATTTTAATAAATAAAATTATAAATATCATGATTTTAGAAATGATAAATAAAAAATTTTACGACATTAATATTTCATTTATGAAATCATAATTTAGTTAATGGAGATATGTTTCATTTGTGAATCAAACATTTTTCATAATTGTACATAAAAAAATAAAATTATGAACAAAGTATTTTTATGATAAATTAAAAATTAAATTTTCATTCAATGGAGTTCAAGTGCAATTATAATATTAGTAGTTCAAATAAAATTAGGTGTAATTATTATTTTACAATTGTAATTTTATTTTTCATTAATCATTACTATGATTTATGAAATTATTATTATTATTAGGTTGATAGGTTTAAAAAAGTACGCCAGATACGTGTACTTTTTTAGGCACACTGGACATGTAGGCTCAAGGCCCACCCACCGGGCTTGTGCCGTAGACCAAGCCGGGACCTTATAAAAAAAATTGGCACTGTACAGCCCACCAATTTGGTACACCATGCTATGCTGGTCCACATGCTCTAGTGGGCCGACACTTGATGGTTGGCACGGCTCGGTGGCCATCACTGATTAGTAGTAGTAAAACGAAAGTTTAAAAAGCATTAATAAGTTAATTATAAATGTAGCACCAAGTAGTGCTACATATCTTAAATTATTTATCTCAAAAAATTAAACCAAATAATATTAATTATGTGATATAAATTTCTAGAGAGAGTTTTTGGCTTGAACATTATTAAAATAATTATATATCTAACCATTTCTTTCATAGCACATCAGTTTGTACTTTAGCACTCTCTGAAATAAGTTAAAAAGAGATGGTTAGTTTCCTCCTATTATGATACTCAAAAACTCCCATGTCACTCTAATATTACAGTATTATCCTTATTTCAAATCCATTTTATTCATATTGATATATAAATGAAATATATCCTATAAATTGAAATTAAAGCAAAAAATATTTAAATACTAAAAGTAAGAAATAAAAGTTTTGATGTGAATAAAAATTTAGTAATAAGATATTTTTGTTATATCTTTTATTATTTTTTAAGCTTTTTTTGTAATAACTTATTATTTTATATTCTCAAAATAAAATATCAAGTAAATGATCTATTTATCCCCTTTTTTTTTTAGGAAAAATATAAAGAGATAAGTGGTATATATTGATTTCAGGGAAGAAATTAACAATCTTCTTAAGTTAAGTAAATAGCATGATGGTCATACCATCATATCAGATAAGAAAAAACAATTGAAGTAATTGAAGAGCTCAAGAGCATAAGCACTTCAGCTGCTGCCCAAGACCGCTAATCAAACCAATCAGGATGCTTAATTATCTTGAATGACAAAGAAGATTACGTTGTTAAGCTAATTTGCATTAGCTTATATCTACAAGAGGAACAATAAGATCAGCCCATATTGATTTATCAAGATGAGTTACAATTCAATTAAAGAGCACAAAGCATATAACAAGAATGCTTCTTCTCTCTTCGCAATCTCTCTCTATATAGCTCACAATCCCCTCTAGTTTATTGCATCAAAACTAGTTGTTTTAACAACTTTATAACTAACCTAGGTGCTACCCAAAAATGCACGTGAGAGGCTCGTGCTTATAATGGCTTATAACAAACTTAAAGAGGCTTTTATTATGCATGTGTAAAATGTGTGCTTCATTAAACCAAAACGACATTGCTTCTTGCTCTCAATTTCGTAATGAAGGTTTTATTCCCGTATAAAAAAAAAAAGGGCATTGCTTCAAGTCATATTAAACCATTAAAATCCATGACTTAAAGCTTGTTTGTTAAGCATTTTAAGTCTGAAAAGTTGTTAATTTCATTTTTAAAAAATTTTTTTTTCCAACTTATATATGGTTTTCAGATATTTAAGTCTAAATAAAAAAAGTAAAGTTCAATGACTTTTATTTGAATGAAAAAAGTCTGAATAGAAAATAAATAATATATTCCAATAATATCCCAATTAAATATATATATTTCCTATACTATAAAAGCTAATCCCTTTTTTATCTCTTTCTAATTCACGTTCAACTGTTCTTTCATTTGTTCCCTTTTTCATTAGCACTTAAATTCTTCAAGCACGGCCCGTTGAATCTCCAGTTCTAAGGTATGTTTTTATTTTTTATTTTTTAAGGTTTTTATAAATATTCTATTTTTACATCAGTGTTGATTTATATGTGATTTCTTAAATTTTTTTTGATGAAATTGTTGCCTTAGTCGCTTACACCATTAATGTTGATTGGTCGTTCAGTTGATTTCCTGATTTTGTATTAATTAATTGTTCTCACTCTTAATCATACTTGCAGAGTTGCATATACATAATATATAAAATAATTTTAATTTATTTATCAACCTTTCTAACTATATCAAGAAGAAGCATTTAAAAACATCCATCTCTTACCCTTCAACCTCTTGTTTAGTTTCAGTACCTTTACTGAATCATATTATCTTTCAGATTATTAATTAGCTTTCTTATATTAGTACGACTTTCAGATTGTGTTTGTGATCTGTTTAATTTTGGCAACTACAATAGTTTTAAAATAGTGACTGATTTGTAGAAGAATTTATGATTTCCAATTAATGTTAATATTGAAGTGGGAGGGGTCAAATCTCAATTGCTTGAAGAATTTATTTATTATTATTGATATTGAAGTGGGGTGGGTAACGGACACTGGTTCACTCAATTTGTGGGAATTCAATATTACCATCTAAGGTATAATTGTGGAAAATTAAAGCCAAATGAGAAATATGGAAAGGGAGGCTAAAAGTAAGGCATGACGAAAGGCTTTGAGAAGACTGAATACTACTACATAAGTCAACTTAAAGCTAGATGGGGCCTAGGTGTATATGTTAGATGTGTTTGCTATAAATAACATAAAGCCATTTTGTTAGTTATAGTTATAGAGGCAGTGAGAGTGTGTTACCAACTTAGATAACTATTGGTTTTCAGAGAGAGTGTGTTACCAACTTTTAAGAGCTACTAGTTTTAAGTTTAGGGAATTTGAAACATTAGATAATTGTTATTGTTGTCATCCATTTCATTCTAAAATATTTGTTTTTGTTTTTTAAAAATAGAGGACAAGATTGTCTACATTGAAAAAGTCAATAACTATTGGCATAATTATCTTCTATTTTCAATTCTAATTGTAACATGTATATGACTTGATTCAATCATAGATGGTTGAAAATGTTGGAGTTTGTAGAGCAAATTAAAGTGATCCTGTCCAAACTGTCCAAAGAAAGTAATTAATTGATCTTTACCTCATTGAGGTGAATAACAAATTTAGATCAGGAGGATATTTAAAGCCAAATGCTTGGGCTAGAGTTGGTGAAGAAATATTTAAGACAATTGGAAGAAGGTTAAAACAAAAACAAATTAAAAATGGTTGGGATTATATGAAAAAATAATATTCAATACGGATTAGGATGACAACAGTAACAAGACATGGTTACAATCCTGTGACCCAAACATTTGACTGGCTAGATGAAAGATGGGAATAGTATATAAAGATAACATTTTAATTATTTAATTTATTAGAATGAGTTTATAAAAGATTTTATATCATATAGGTATTAACTATTTTTTCATTGTTAAGCAGAAATATCCAGAAGCTAGACAATTTCGTTATAAGCTTTTAGCTAATGCCGAGAAATTAAAGACATTGTTCTCTGGAGTTCTAGCTATTGGATCTAATACTTGGAGTTCTGGCATGAATGACTTACTAGAAGTGGGAAATCTATCATCAATATTTGAAAAAAATGTGCCTAATGAAACATCAATTGAAGTAAAGGATGATGATAATAGACTTAAAACACCTGCATCAGATTACAACTCTGATCAGCTAAGTATAAATGAGGTACAAGGTTCTAAGAAAAATCAAAAGAAAAGAAAATTTGATGAAACTTGTGAAGAAGTCAAAAAGTTAATAGAGTTATTGGAAAAGAATGGTGATAGAGGACCTTCAATGAAAGATTGTATGACAATTTTACAAAAGATTTTACCTATTCAGGACCCCTTTTAATATTTAGCAATCAACACATTGTGCAACAAGAAGGAGAGGTGTGGATGGAGATGGAAAGTGACCAAAAACGAATCTGGTGGATTCAAAGTTTAGCAAAATAGGTTGGGAACCTCTTTTATTTAAATTAAAATGTCTTGAACCTAAAGTCTTTTTATTGTGCTTGCTGAATTTTGACAATGTCTTTTCATCAAAAAATATTATATGGTGATTTAATGATTATGCTATTTTTATTTATTCATTTTACTTCTTCACAAGCTTCTTATTATTTCTTTATAAATTGTCATATTTTCTTTAATTGTTGGATGATATTGTGGTACAAAAAATTTAGATATTGTTATTATTATGGTCTTTTTTTTTATTTTATTAGATATTTCTATGGAAGCTTTAAGTGAAGGAGATGATGATAAGAAATATAAGGTTAAAAGATTGCTACGAAAATGATTGATTATGTTAATACCTAATTTATTAAAGCCACTGAATACTGAAAGAGGACCAGCATCGAAACTTACAAGTTTTGATTTTACTAAAGAGCTTTTAAGTGGACCATCTACTACATATTATGAATTAATACGGATGGAGAAGAATGAGTTTATTTATTTATGTCAATTCTTCAAGGTAAAAAGGTGGTTATACCCTAGTAAACATGTGTCTGTTGAGTAAAAAATGACAATGTTCTTGATAACAATTAGACACAATCTTTGTAATCGTCTTGTAAGAAATATTTTTCAACACTCAACTCAAATAGTACACAAATACTTTCATGAACTTTTAGTAGCCATGATGAAGTTCTCGAAAGAAATATTACTCCTCCTTAATTTAATGATGATTTAAGTGGCATAACTAATCATAAGTTAGAGGAAACATTCAAGGTAAATTATCTTTTATTAATGATAAATAGTAAAATAATTAATATATTTCTTACATTAATAATATTTGCTTTTGTAGGACGCTGTTGGTGCAATAGATGGAACTTTAATTCATGCATGTATTCCAGTAGATAAACAAGTGCCATATAGAGGTCGCGAAAGAGCGGAATGTTTTCAAAATGTCATGGCAATTTGTGACTTTGACATGATATGTAGGTACGTTGTTGTTGGATGGGAAGGAACAACACATGATTCAAGAGTCTTGAAAGAAACAATTTGTGATTCAAGAGTCTTGAAAATATTCCAATGCCACCACTAGGTAATCTTTTCCTTTAATATAATTGCCAAACAATTTTTTTTCTAATTAATTAACTCTTGGTAATTATTGAACCTAGAAAAATATTATTTAGTTGATGCGACATATACACATACTAGAGGATTTATGGCGCCATATCCTCACATACGTTATTGGTTGAATGATTTTCATAATAGTGGTCGGGCTAGAGGGAAAGTGGAGATTTTCAACCATAGTCATGCGAAATTAAGGAATTTTATTGAGCACACTTTTTGTGTTCTAAAAGCTCGTTTTCCAATTTTAAAGTGGATGCCGCCATATCTATTTGATGCTCAGACAAAGATTGTTATCACATGCATTGCGATGCACAATTTTCTTCGACGATTATCTATTACTGATGCATTATTTTTAGAGTATGACAATGAAGAAGTTGAGTTGGAAAATAGCAGTGCAAATTTGAATCAACCAACAAATTCAAGCAACTTCTTTGGACCATCAGATCAAGTTTTCATGCAATAGTTATGAGATCAACTCGCAAATCAACTTTCTCAAGGATGTAATTGATTTTCTTATCTTTTAAAAATTTTAATTGGTATAATAAGTTTGATTAAATTTTGCATTTGGAGTAATGTAATAATATTTTTATTTAAAGATCAATTACTACCTAATTTTACATAAGTTTGATTTTAATTTTAATGTGCACGTATTTTACTCTTAAAATTTATAACCACTACAAGAAAACTGACAATTAATGATAGACACTTTATGACAGATTCTAGACAAAATGGCTTATGTCATAAAACTATGATAGACTCGTGATATAATTACAGGTCTATCAAGGATTAATGTCGGATTCATGATAGAATTACTATCCATCAAGGATTAACGATAGACGTATGATAAAATTATTTTTTTATCATAAATGTAGATAGGATGGTGATAGAAATTATTTCTATCAAGAAATTTATGATAGAAATCAAGGATTGACCACATTTGACTAAATTTTAAATTATTATAATTATTAAAAAAATCAAAGTATTGCATTTTACAGTAACTAATTATTTAAAAAGAAAAAACAAACGGTGCGTTTAGATAGTGTTAGATTAAAACACCCAAAAATTTTCTAACTCTATTTACACACTCATCTTTACCACCTCATTGTCTCAAATTAAAAACCCTAAGTCAAACCGATACTTTATCAATCAAATTTCTAGCGCCAGCACTAAGCTTTAAGATACTATGGCTACCACTGAACACTGAACACTCAATACTCAGTGCTGAAACCCCGACTACCACCACTATAAGCAATTGCATGATCAACCATCACCACCAATTGAGCTTATCATAAGATTTCGAGAATTCAAGATCAAGCCCACCTACCATAGTTATCATTCCATTGTTGGAATAGCCACTTAAACACCAAATGACGCTTGTTGTCATTGCTTCTTCACTAGCAATACGAATCACCAGTGATCAGGTATAATCACCACACATCAGTGAACAAGACCCAACCAAACCCTAACTGGACACTAACCCAAACCTTATTGTTGCTTAAAATCGAAGGTATGAATTTTGGCTTTAGTTTCTGTAGTTCAATTTTATGAAATTTGTGAAATTTTAATTAGCACATGTGATGCATTTTTCTCGATCTATTTTGAATAGGCAATCTTTGAATTGGATATGATATTGTGAGATTATGTGCTAATTTATTCAATTATGCAGGGGGAGAGATTTGTATCAGTCATTGAGATGCTGAGAGTCAATAAACACTTGGAAATTCAACCAAAAGTACCAATAAGAAATAGTCTCGACATGGATTGGTCAATTATGGGACCTCACAGTAAGTCCAATTATTCAATCTTTTTTGCCCAAAATTCTTCATTTGCTTATTCTTCATGATGAAAGTATATGGAAAAAGAATACATGTGGGGTAAATTTGGGTAGGGCAAATGCAAATGCATGTGAGTTTTGATTTATTTTTCTTGCTTAGGTTGATTATAAGCTATTATATACATAATTTTAAGGTTCTTTCTCGATTTATGCCTCAACTTATATTTTTTGTTTTAGCTTTGAAGGCTTGAACTATTTACTGCAAAATCTTGAAGATAAGTTCTGGAATGAAATGGCGATATTTTGCAGAGTTATGCCTAGCAAGTGTTTGATAGAATGCCTAAAAGGATAAAAACTGTTATAGGCTTTTATTTATGAGAGGTTCTACCTTTAAATGCAACTAAGGGACTTGAAAATTATAAAGAACCCATTTAACAGACAACATCTTTTTTTTTTTTTTTTGGCAGTGGTCTTAACTTGTGTACAGACTTGATGAGCTTGGATAATGAATGTTCCTTTTATAGTGAACTCAATGACACCAAAATAAAACCCATTTATTTTATCCCATCCATATAGTACAGTAGATATCTCATTTTGTATGTGTAAGAAGTGGCAATTCTTTTGTTTGACATGCAAGAAAATTGAAACGCCATCTTATAAAAAACTCTGTATCTATGAGAGCATTTTGCTTCAATGAAATCAATTGTGAGCCCTGCTTTTTTATTTGCTTTTGAAGGTTTATTGTGTAAGAAAAAGTTTGTCTTTTCTTTTTTAATTTTATTTTAATGTTTAATTTAATTTTTGAAACTTATTCTACCTTTTTTTCATATTCTTTTCTTTCTTCTATTGTGTTTTTTTATTAAATTAAAAATTTGTTTTGAGGCTAGAAACTTCGAGAGTAAAGAAAAAAAGGGCAAAAGGGAAAAAGGTTTTACTTTTTAGGCAAATGTTCTTGGTACATGTGTTTATCTTTTTATTTATTTACTTCAAAATTTGAGCTTTGAGGCTCTTTGCATGTTTTCTTAAGCATGTTAAAGAAACATTGTTGTAGAGATAAAAAGCTAAAATTCAAAGAGTGTGTTTGGTTTCTTTTGCTTTCTCTATAATTTTTGAATAATGGGTTTGGAACACAAACATTTTAATGTGGTGACAAATTAATAAAACCTTTAATTTACTATTCTATTGTTGGGTTAACTTGATGAAAGATCTAGTTTATTATTTTAAGGGATTGAAAATCTGTATTTTTTAATAATGATTGTCTATTCAATGCATGTGAAATTCTGCATTTCTAACTTCAATTATAAATATCTGCGGTGAGTCTTTTGTGAAGATATTCGCATTTCACAAAATGTGAACTTTTGGATGTGTGCCCTTATAACTCTATAGAATTCAAGCAATCCAGAAAATATGGACATCGATATTTTAGAAAATTTAAATAAAGATGTGCCTTGTTCTACTTTACTATATTCTTAAATAATGCTTGTAGTTTGTATCAGTTCATGTATTTATTCCAATCATTTTTTCTATTATGCAATTTCAACATTTCATGTTTGATTATGCATGTAAAGTTCGTATGAGAATGCTATTATGCAATGTGCCTTTTATTAAATTTATAAATTGGGTTGATTGATTCTGTATTAACCCGTTTTCTGGATTTGGGTTGGAATGTGGCTGGGCATATGGCTGGAATTAGAGTGTTGTTGGAGGATGGCAGTTGCTGCGTATGAGTTGGAGTATTACTAGGTGTTTGGTTGGAATTAAAGTACTGCTGGAATATGGTATTTTAGCTAGGAGTTTCCTTGGAAGACTTGCTGTTGGAATACTTGCATGGGAAATTATCATTTTACTACTAAAGTTTTACTGACATATCATGTCAGTACCAATGTTTGCCTAAAATTATATTTTATTACCAAAGGTTTGCACTGTTACCCCCAAGAGTTTAATAGTAAAATAATAATTCTCCTAAAATTTCGGTAGTAAAATGATAATTTTCCTAACATCTTGGTAGTAAAATGATAATTTATCTATCAATTAACAGGCAATTTCACTCTTACAGTTGGAAATGTCTTTGATGCCCTTATGACAACAGTAAATTTTTAACGTTGTTAATGGAATAGTAGCAAATTGATAACGGCGTAAATCTTTAATAGTAAAATACACTTTTTGGTAAACCTTAGTACTGACATGATATGTCAATAAAACTTTGGTAGTAAAATGATAATATCCCTACTTACATTAATCTTGCATTAATTTTTGAAAATTTTGTTGAATACCTTAGCTTGGTGGCTGGAGTTTTAATTGCTTTTCTTTGAGTTTGATTGGAATTTAATTGTTATTTTATACTGTGGGATCATTTTTTCAATTTGAAATGTTTTATTATGTATTGGTGGTGAGCATATTAGAGACTAATTGTATTTCGTTTAAAATTAATTTGTTAGATTGAATGGAGTTTAATTAATATTAATTATTTTTTAATGATATTTGTTTTATCAATTAATTAAATTTATAAACAGGAATTCATCAATAAATTATAATTATAATATAATTTTAAAAAATCAAAACTTTGACTGGAAATAGCCGTCATACGTTCTGTCATAAATAATTTCCTATCAAAATCGAATAATGAATTTATAAATGACAATTTAATTTCCCACCAAAAATTTAAAAAAAGGGCGGAAAATTTAAATAAATTTTAAATTTCAATTGAATCATTTTTTACATTAAAATATTATGTGACAGATATATGGCTATGAAAAATCATCATGAATTCATGACGGAAAACATTTTGTCATAAATTAATGACAGTGACATAAATGACGGATAAACTGTTTGTCGTGCACCCTTTTTTATGACAGTTATTTCCTGTCAACTTTTGCCTGTTTTCTTATAGTGAATGAGTATAAATAATTCTTACAAGGACATAAATGTCAAATAATCATATTTAAGATGTTTGTAATTTATAAAAACAAATAAGATGCCACTTATATTCAGATATTGAAAAAGAAAAAACAAACATGTCATTCAGACATTTGGAATTCAGGCCTATTTAGACTTCAGCCAAATTCAGATCTATTCAGATTTCAGACAAAAAAACAAATGCTACCTTAGCCTGTGTCCTTTTGCCAAATTCAAAACACTAAAATTCTTTGTTGTTTAGTGCAACTATAATTTGTTTCACAACAACACGTTACCTCTTCTGATATAGATTATGACCAATATCTAATTAAATTCACAAGTGATAAGAGTATAGAACATTTACCTTAACAATAAACTTGCCTAGTTAGGGGCATGCCTTTATCGTACAAGCTAATGGAAGGAGCTATTATCATTATCATGTGCATAAATAGTATCTTAGTAAGTAATCTAAAAAATGGGAATTGTTTCTCATCCTGGAAAAGATTGAGAGTAGAAAATAAGAGAATATTTAGAGTCAAAAAAGTTATATCAAAGCACCAATTAATAATTGTTAGGTTCTAAACTTAGCAAATGCAAATGCAACTATAGAATCTCTAATTGCTAGAGATAAATTACAATTGGTTCAATAAGATACCTTAGTCGAAACATACAAGTTCCACAAATTATCACATCAAAAGATGTGAGAGTAGCGGCTCGCCCGACTTGATGTACTTAGACCTTACCTTTTCTTTTTTAAGTTTTTGTTTGACATTAACAATGTTTTCTACGATTTCCACAACTCTGTTGAAGCATCAAAATTAAGTATTGTTGGTTGTTTATTAACTCATTAATTTAAAATAAGTATAATTAACAAAATGTTATCAAATAATTTGATGTTTGTACTACTTCTAGTCAAATAAAAATTAAATTTATTTTTAAAAAAAGGATCAAATTTCAAAGCCAAATTGACCCATTTGGTTTACCTACTAAACCATACGAGGCTTAAGGCCCATCATGAAAGTCCATAAATATTTTCATCTGCTAGAAGGAACATTCGTACGAGAAGGAACTTTTATACTTGTAGCTTCTTTAAGACTTATAGGGCGTTTACTAATTGGTAATCAGAATGGACTGAAATTAGAATGAGTTTGAATCAAAATGAGAAATGAAAATAAGAATAAATTATTTACTTTACTTGTACGAATCGGAATCAGAATGAGATCTATTACCATTGCTGTGTTTGCTTTTCCTTGAAATCAAAATGGATTATTACAAGTTATTAAAATGACCTTAGTTGATTACTGTCATTATTTATTATAATAATTGTGATTATGATTATTACTATTCAAAATAATTATTGTTAATAATAATAATGACATTAATGATAATGTTCATGATAATAATAATAAATAAAAATTAAAATAATAAAATAAATAAATTTTAATAATAGTATTGTCATTATTTTATAATAATTACACTAATATATGACAACAACAACAACAACAACAACAATAATAAATAATAATATCATTATTATTATTTATTATTATTGTTGTTGTTGTTACTATTATCAAATAATGAAGGACCTATTTGCTAGTATAAGAAAACTTCTCCAAGGACCATAATGTAAAAGTGACAAAACTTAATTAACGGTAATTTAGGGATTATGAAAAATAAGAACTTGATTTCCAACCCTTCCCATAGGAATTAAGTTTCCATTCCTTAATTGCAAAAATGTGTAGATCTCACATATTTTATTCTTATTCCCCTTTCTACTTTAATAAGTAAACACTATCAATTATTCTTATTATGGATTCTAATTACCTAATCCTACAAGTAAACATACTGATAATTTCAATAGGAGCTTCGTCAACAAGCCAAGTAAATGGATTGTCCTTCTTGAGAACATTAGATTAAAGTTTAACTTTAAAATTTTTGAATAAGTGCAAAATTTAATATAAGTAATAATATATGTCTCCATTAGTCTAATAATATTAAAGCAATTATTTAATATTACACTTCTTGTAGTTATATTTGTATCTATTACAAAGGTTTTGAATAAATCTTTAGGTTAAATAGATTTATTAATGATAAAACTTGTCTAACGTATTAATAATATTTAATTAATTTTTAACATTCTAAATAATTTAAAATTTTATATATTTGTTATTTTTTTACTATTACATTTCTAGTTATTATAAATTTAAAATAAATCTTGGATTGAAAAAGTTTTTTATGAATAAAAATATATTTGATAGATTACTAATATTAAATATAAATTAATTTAAAAATGTATACACTTATTAAATTTATTTTTAATTCATATTTCTATTATTATGAGAAAGTAGAGCAAATTTTTTGAGTTATAAAATCAAAGGAAAAAAAAGGGGCCTGTATGAACCTTACATACATTAAAAGTTCTTAAAAGTTTGTAGAAATCCAAATTAGACTTTCAGAGTCCACTTATTGAGCCAAACAACACTCAAAAGTATTTATGCAAAATTCTTTATGATACTCAAAAAAGTCCTTTGACATTGCGAGTTCACTTCAATTTTATTTTTAAATTTTGGCCTCTCTAACTTTAGATCATCTTCAAAAATCTCTTCAAGTTCTTTTTTTAATGAGGTTATTATTATCTCTCTTCAATATTGAAGAGTCAATTTTCTCTCTTCAATATTGATGAGTGAATTCTCCTCCTTCAAATAGTATTATAATATTTTTTTACATCATTATTATTGATAAAGAGAAAAAAGTACTATAACTAAATTATTAAAAAATGGAGGATAGCTAAATTCAGTGAGTGAAGAATTTAAATTAAATAATACAAACTTGTTTGTATTTGAAGAGTCTTTGGGAGAGAGCTTTCTTCACTTTCTATTTGCTACATAGATAAGTAAATAAATATTTGAGATTAGAGGAATCTTTTGATAATATCCTCGCACCTAGGTGGCTCCCATTTTTGCCTCTAATAAGATGATACTTATGAAGAAGATTGGTCCTATCAAAGTGATTTTGATGGCCACTCAAATGGGCACTACATCTTGTAAGTATTTCCGTCCTTCTCTTTCTCTCATATACTGTATCTAATAAATAAATACATACATGCATGCATATATAGACATTCAAAATTTCTTTGTGTGTGTGTGTTTTTTGAATATTTTAATAGTATTATCACTTTGTTAAAATAATAATGTTATTATTGTTTTTCTCTTCTCTAATGAGGACTTATCAAAATATAAGAAGCACATATTTCAATATTTTGGGAATTGTGTTTTTTTTCTCTGTAGTGCATTAAAATTTATATTTTTTTTAAATGCTAATACGTCCTCATTTTATTAAAATGAGAATGTCCACATTAGATGATGATGATGGTGATTATTATTATTATTATTATTATTATTATTATTATTATTATTATTATTATTATTATTAAATTATCTCTGCACCACTTTTGTTTTGTCATATGTACATTTAATCACCACAAAATTTTGGTATGTTCTTTGTATCACATTTGTTTTTAAGCTTGTATCAATCAATCACTTTGACACTAAAAATAACTATTTTACCCCTAAATGAATTAAAAGATTATTTTCTTCCAAAAAATTTTTAAAAATAAAAAATTATAATGACAAGAATACCCCTAAATTCCATAAAACAAATAATCTTAAAATCTAAGATGAAAATTTTTAAATGAAATTATAGTTATAAAAAATTAACATCTTGTAATTATAATTTCATTTAATTTTTGTAATTAAATTAAGTAAAATGAAGTTTACAAAAATTAATAAGAAAATAAAAGCTCCCTATAATTATTGTAAACTTCTTTATAATCGATATTAAGAAACTTTCTTATACCAATTAAATGAAATTATAAATACAAAAAAATTAACATGATAATTTTTAAATGAAATTATATTTGAAAAAATAACATATTGGATTTGAGATTTATTTATTTTATTAAATTTATGGGTATTTTGTATAATAAAATGGTCTTTTAATGCATCTAGGGGTAAAATGATCATTTTTTAGAATTAAAGTGGTTGACCGATACAAGCTTAAGAACAAAGGTGGTTAAGAGATAATTTTCCTTATTATTATTATTATTATTATTTCTCTAATAAAACATCCTTATTTTAATAAAGTGAGAATGTCACTAATAAGAAAAATAAAAACACATAGGTCAATGTACCATAGAGCCAAAAGAAAAAAAAAAAAGAACAATCTCCAATATTTTGAAAGTAAGTGTTTTTGTATATTTTAGTAGGTTCTCGCTTTGTTAAACTAAGGATATTCTTACTAGAGAATGACTACACACATACACATTTTAACAAAGGATACTTGTATATTTTAAAATGCATATTTGTTGTTTACCTCTCAATAATGATACTCTATATAAGAATAACTTCTATGTAATCATAAAAAAATTTTGTCCCAATTTAAGCTAGTTATAAATAAAAATAAATTCTATATTATAATAAGTTATAATTTTTTTAAATCTCATATTAAGGAACATGCCTCCACATAGAAATTCTACCTGTAACTTACAATATATATATGTATGTATGTATGTTATGTTGCATTAAATGTTTATTAAGATTAAATAAAAATATTTTCTATGGTTGTTTAGAATAATAATTTATTATTAAGAGTTGTTACCAAATCATTATGTAGTATTTTATAGAATTTTAAGAGAAAAATATTAAAGAGAATGTAAATATTTTCTTATTCCCAACACTATATAGATACATGTACTGATTTTTATAAATTATAACTGTCTTTCTTTTATCAATGATTATACCTGGATTTGACGAGCTCTACTAATTAATCTATTAATATGGTAAATATTTTTTTTATATCACTTACAGTAAGGATAACTAAATCTAATTAATCACTTGCATAACTACATTTTTTAAAGTACTATTATTAATATTAGGGAGATTGCCAATTTCCGCCCTACAGTAATTAACATATACCGTTTCCCCCCTGCTGTTTTTATAATGGCCAAAAACCTCCCTAATAGTATAAGTTTACAATCTTACCCTTATTTTCAACTACTCTTTTATTTATATTTATTATAAATTAAATAAATCACATGAATAGAAACTAAATAAAAAATTAAGCATTAAAAACAAGAAATATATGTTTTGATGTGAGCAAAAAAAATAGTAATAAATTTTTTTCTTGTACTTATTTATTTTGTGAAAATTTTCTTATAATAAATATATAAGAAAGTTATTATAAAATGGTAAAAAAATTATTAAAAGAAAACTTGAATGACAAATAAAAATTTATTATAAGATAAATAATAAAATATTTTGCCTATACTTTTTACATTTAATTTTAAAATAGTACAAAATATTTATTATAAGAAAATGTTCACAAAATAAATAATTACAAGAAAAAATTTTGATTATTAATTTTTTTACTAATATCAAAACATATATTTCTTATTTTTAATACTTAATTTTTTTGTTTAGTTTCTATTCATGTGATTTATTTAATTTATAATAAATGTAAATAAAAGAGTAGTTAAAAATAAGGGTAATATTGTAAAAACTTATGCTGTTAAGGAGGGTTTTTGACCATTATAAAAATAGTAACAAAATAAATGATATATGTTGATTACTGTAGTAAGGAAAGTAGCAATCCTCCATTAATATTATTACCGTCAAGATCAAGTGAATGTTTTGCTGAATGCTGGCTGCTACATTTGCTACAAGGTGGCAATAGATAAATAGAAGTAAATTGGGCCATCTTTTGGGCCTGGTTTACTTAAGCTTTGGTCCAATCAGCCGCATGCAAATGGGTGATATTTTATCAAAAGAAAAGCAATTATTGACTGCATTCGATTAGAATTTATCTATCGATTAAATTATGCAATATGCAACATCATTAAAGAATCATATGATAAATAATAAATAAACAAAAAGTAGTAGTAGTAATAATAATAATAATAATAATAATAATAATAATAATAATAATAATAATAATAATAATAATAATAATAATAATAATAATAAATGTAAAAGAGAGGATAAAAGGGAGATATTACTAGCACCCTTATGTTTAATTTTTTAATAAAGGAAAGGTCGGCTAATAAAATTTGACAATTCTCACATGATCTAAATTTTTCTTAAATTTAATTAAAATTCTCTTAAATTTAATTTAGATGGGTGATGGTAGTTAATAGATATAAAAATATAAGAATGGCCCGTAATGAACCATAAAATATTACTAATGGACATATTATAAAAAGTTCTTAAGAGTTATGTTGGGAAAATATGCTCTTTAAAAGCATATATGTTTATTTAATTGTAATAAATAATTTTTCTGATTAATAAAATAAATAAAGTATTTTATTCAAATATCTTAATTGCATTAATATTTTGATTAAAGTCCAATTAATCATATTATCTATATTTATGTTATTACCATGTGGATTCACAAAAGACATAAATACAAGTTATCTTATGATTAAATAAATTTAGTTCACAGTTGATAAATAAAGTTGGGCACTTTATTTAGATATAGACTGTAATGAATTCATTGAATGATTTGTCTTAATCATGTATGAATTTATTGATGTAGTACGACTACATTGAACAGGATCACATATAACTGTCAGACTTATTAAATTTCATAAGCATTGATTTTACTGTAATTTTAATCTTGAGTTAATTATGATTTCATGATTGTAATTGTTATTCCATTTGAATTACCAATGGGCACGACACATACTTGTAGTCAAGATTACTTGGTATCTTGGTGGGAGCAATTATGAGTATTGGAGTTGTAGATTAACAATATATAATTTGTACAACACATCTCTTGATGGGTTTTCGGCACTTAATCATAGAATTCTCTGGCTAGAGTGTGCCAACATATTTAGTATATTGAAAATGATCATTAGACAAAACCAGTAAGTATCAAGGAATAAGATGTAATTAAATTAATTGAACAGTTGAGATATCGATTTAATTAATGATGTGATACAAAAGATTGTGTAGTAAAGAAATCAATATGGCTTGGAACGAATTATTATTAAAGTATACAATTACGGAGGTCAGTTCCAATCTTTTAGTGGAGTAGATTTAGAATTAAATAATTAGGCTTGTTTAATTATAGGCCTAATTATTATAGCCACTATTGTATGTTCCCAAATGATCCCCGACTTGGCTCATTTAATTGACTGCGCCACTACTGGATTAATAAGTAAGATAACTAGCTATTTGGATTAAAAGCCTAAATATATTATTTAGTAGGAGACTCCATGTAATGTACTTGTGTTTAAGGGGTATTGTGTTATTTTATAAGGTGGGCCCTTATGACAAGAAAGAAGTAACGTTACCTTTAAATTAAACTTGATTTAATAGAATTAAATAATATTAAAAAATAAAGCCTATGGTTTCCACTAGATAAAGACATAAAACGGCTTATTTTCATCTAAAAGAAAAAAAACAATCACTTTATACAAGTCAGAGAAAAAGATTTTTCTTTCTAATTGTTGAGAGAAAAATTTTCTCATGCTAGTTGCTTTAGTGGTGATAAAGGCATCCACACGTCAAATGCGAATCAAACTTGAGTCATAGCTTGGAAGATTATTTAGTGGCGGATCGTGATTTAGCAGGAGTGGTGGCGACAGATCGTGATCTGGGAGCCTAAATCGCTTCAGCAGAAAAAGGTTAATCGGATTTTCAAGGAATGATTTCTAAATTATAAATTCTTATATATTGTATGAGAACGATCCTAAAAATTTAAAAAAAAAAACTAATTTTTCCCCAACAAGTTAAACAAGTATATGAAAGAGGGAATAATTCAAACTCTTAACACAACAAGGCTTAACGAAAATCATTAATCAATTTATTCACTAAACAAACACCTGCTTTTAACGGCAATCAAAACAACCGATAATATCTTGCAACCAACTCAATTTTTGAAAGCTCTACTGTACTGACAGTTTTTCAATTGCTTTACTACTAATAAAAGCTTTATTTCACCCAAAAAAAAAGGAAAATTAAGCTGGTGAAAATAATACAGAGAAAAACTCTTTGCATTTATCTCCCTTTAGCTTCGGCGTCCTTTACAAAAGTGTTTGAGGCACTTGATCAAGGCATTTGCAGTATTAATGCCTACATACATAATTTAATAATAAACAAATCAATCATGACAAATATTTATCTAAATGTTACATTAAAATAAAAGTTAAGAATGAGTTAAATGTGTGTTTAAATAAATCAATTATGACAAATATTTACCTATGTTGTAGTCTTGGTCATATAGGCCCTAGCTGAAATTTAGCCGTTTTAATACATTCCACTAATTAACAGAGTTTTAATTTTTGTCCGACTTAAGTATCTCGTGCTTTCATTCTGACTCTATAGAATCAGAAGGGCAATGATATTCAAATATAAAATTTGACAGAATGTTGACAGAAACAATAGTAAACCAATGCCAGCCAGTTTACTCATTTAATTGAAAAATAGGGTAAACTAACACTTATGCATTACCATTTCTATAAGTGCTCTATCAGTGTCGTGTCTTTTTAATATTTTTCCGAATCAAAATCTTATGTAGCTCTGCCCAGTAATGGGTATAAAGAATCAGAGGGAGAGCGAAAAGTACCTGAAAAATAAGCACCATCTACATATCCTAAATATGTAGAATTAGTATGCTCCCCTGCGAAGTAAATTCTACCAAATGGTTGCTGTAAATCATGATAGCTATGATGAGTATAACCATTGGGCCAATTTGAGTAGCTCCCCTTGTATAACCTATTGGACCACCATTTTGGAATAAGCATTGTGTCTGGCTCGGGAATTTGTTTCCCATCACCAAACATTTTCTTAAGGACCTGCATAATCTCAGCCTTTGTCTTTTTTTCTGATTGTTGCTCTATCCTCCTTGATTCTTCATCTGTTACCGTCACAAATATCATGTTTTCTCCTGGCAGTTCATTCTCCAAATGCTGCATTCATATAATTCATTCAACTTTTTATTATGTATCATTAATTATTAAAATTTTAGAGTGTATTAAGAGCAAATAATGAAGGCAACAAAATGAGTGCAAGTTCCCCTGGGACCCTTGGGTTGGGGTAATTACTATGTTAGTCTCTACAATTTAAAAATTAATATGCGAGTCTCTACATTTTAAAAGTTAACCAAACACGTTACATGCAAAAAGTAAATAATAATTAAGTAGATTTGACCAGAAATAGATATACAATAGAATATTTTTGGTAACGATTAAAAATACATGCATGTTCTGATTGCGTAATTGATTCAAACATTAGAGAATAAATAAGTATTTACCAACATATTAATTACCTGCCAAATTGTAAAATAACCACGGCTTTCATGGGCATAAAGGAAGAACTCGGTCCCAGGGCCCGTCGGCCAGAATTTGTACGGGAATTTCATAAATATCTTCGTATAAATTGCCATGTCGAAGTTGTTGATTGCCAGTTTTTTCCATAGCTAATAATTCAATGCCAAAACATATTAACTAACTCGTTAACCAATTTTATAAATTAATAAATTAGAACGTGTGGCACAGCTAGCTACATGATCATGTACATGTATGCAATCAAAAAACTAAGAGCAGCATGCATGGGCTTACCGGCAAACGTGGGACGAATTCGATGAGATCACTTTGAAGTACTCCAACGCTGACGGTAACAATGACATAGTTTGCATGATATACAGAGCCGTCTTCTGTTGTAATTATTACTTTATTCTTTGACTGATAGATCTTTCTCACTGTCTGTAAATTGTTATATATTCAGTCATTTTCTTACTCTCTCTCTATATATATATGTGTGGAGTGCTGCTAAATAGTTAGAACAACCAGAGAAAGACGAGAGAAACTACAATTCAAGCTGCCGTTTTACTTTATCTCTCTCTCTTCTGTCAGCTTTTTCTCTCTCTCTCTCCTCTCAGCACAACACTCATTTTCTCGTCTTTCTCTTGTTCTTCTTGCTATTTAGCATTTTCCATATATGTGTGTGTATGATCTGATCATGTTTGGAAGCTTATTTTTATAAAATATGAATTTACAATATGATCAGTTTTTTATGGTGCAAAGTACATATTAATAAGGGAGAGACATTCTTTACGAATTTTTGTGTAAATTTAGTATTTCACAATGCACAAAAGTTTTTTAGAACATTGTAAAATGAGTTACAATAGTGTGAAAGACTTTCATTCTATTATAAAACTCTAAATTTACACGTAAATTCATATGAACATTTACACCTGAGAATTTTATAATGTATATATATATTTATATAGAATAATTATTTGACGAGGGATCTTTTAAGTTATCCCTTACTTTTAAGGATCTCTTATTAAGTAACACATACACACGAAAATGATCTAATGGGTATCAGTTCTTATTATATGATAAGTATTAGGATAAGTGTATAATTGTTTGACTTATTATGTTGGGATGGAGCTAGTACTAAAATTTTGGAGGGGCCTACATTCTATAAAAATAAATTTTTAGGGGTTAAAGTTTAAAAATGTATTTAATTATTGAGTTAAATTGTTAAATTATTAAACTTGCTGGCGCCAAACTATATATAATAATAAAACTCTATTTTAAAAGTTAAAATTATAAATATGACATATACATTTATGTAAATAGTGTTTAAATTATTTATGTAAATAGAGATTAGCCTATAGATCACGGCTGTGTCATGTGATTTGTCTCTTACCATAAGCTAACCACGGTTACCTACTGAGACATTTATATACTATAAGATATGAAAATAGAGTCCTGTACCTTCTTTAGCTTGAGTCTGGGATCCGTAATCTTATTGTTATTATGAGAAAGAAACTGGTTGGCAATGTAATGGACAACAGTTTCGAAGCCTCTAGGATCGGCAACAAAGTAAGAATCTTCCCCAAAATCCTCCATGAGCTGCCGAGGAAATGTATTCCTCAAACTTGAAATTCTAGTTGGCTCTGCCTCTTCAAAATCATTATAAAAGTAATCAACGGCCATGTCAAGTGGACCCTTCGGAACCCTGCGCCAATATTCAATTCTTTCAATACTCCTTCATTCATTCTGGTTTTAATTTTCCTATGATAAAAGTCAAATTAAGCAATAAATAGTAGCGTTGCTATGGAATTAAAAGGACTAATTAATGGGGGCATTGTCCGCTCATCCATTTACTGATTAGTTTCATCCCTGTACAAGGAGTTCACAAATTTTTTCTAGAATGATTTCCTCAGGATCTGAGCTTCTGATCAAAATTCACCTGAATACATGATTAGCAATTATTATAGATAAGAAAAATGTAATGTAAACATAGTAAATTTGGTTTTTCAGTACTAAGTTGAGTTTTGTGATATTATGAAAATTGATAGTTTTTAAATAGATAAAGATATATAATTCAATTTTATTTATGCAATGAGTTAAGTGCTGGAAAGCAAAGAGAATTCAAATATATATACACACACCATGTTAAAGTCGGGGATAAGCTAAAAGATAAAATACACATATTATAATACAATGTATTTTATTATGTAGTATATTGAAATTTTTTTTTTGTCTTTTAGCTAATTCTTAATTTTAATATAATTAGGGTTAAAGTGCAGATGCCCTCATTTTTTTTCATGCGAACACGCTTTTAAACTGTATGGTTTAAAAGTATTAGTTTTTAATGTTATTTAATCGCACGACTTCATAATTAGGGATGGCAAAAATCCCTACGGGGACGGGTACCTTCGGGGATTTTCCCCATTCGGGGAGGGTATGGGGATAATTTCATACCCAATTTCTTATTCGGGGAAGGGACATGGAAATTTTTTTACCCAATTTCTTATTCAGGGAGGGGACGGGGATGAGGTGGAATCCCCATCCCCTACCCATTTCCCCATTTTAATTTTTAATTTTATTTTTATTTTTTAAAATTACTAGTAAATAAATAATAAAATTTGAATTATAAAATTGTAGATATTGGTAAAGATAACAAATATCAAAATATTTATATTATTAAACTTTTAGTTCTAATTAACTAATTAAAGTCCTAAATTTTTATTTAGGACATTAAAAAGATCGGGTAGATTCTATTAGTCCAAAAATTTTATTTTAATTTTAACATTCATTAAATATTTTAAACTTAAATCTATTTTTTATTTATTTTTAGATGTTATAATTGCCGCAAATCACAATTTTAATATCTAATCTAATCTAATATTTGCTCTTGATTTGCTCCGACTTAACTATTATGCTGCAAAGGGAATAGTCCACATTTATAAAGTGTCCACGCCACCATTGAAAAAGTTAATTTTGAATCTAAATTCAATTTTTTTTTAACAATTTTGTATTAAACTATTAATTTGTTCATGATAGTTTGTAAAAGAAGTTTGTATCTTTTGCATGCTGCGTTACTGACTAATTTAATGGATGTGACTTTTGTAATGGATATTAATATAAGATATATTTTGAACTTTACTTTTATTTGAATTTTTTATTTTAATATGATTAACTAAAAATAAAAAAAATGTATTAGTTATTCGGGGATCGGGGACCCTCGGGGATCCTCTGTTATTATTCCGGGAGGGGATGAGAATTTTCTCAAGTAATTATGATGGGGACGGGGACGGGGAGGGGACGGAGACATACGTAAAATATCGGGGATGGGTACGGGGAGATTGGTCCCCTCCCCTCCCCATTGCCATCCCTATTCATAATTCATTAAAAAATAAGTTAAATTAACCCTATGGCTTAAGAGCAAGTCCACAATAAAAAAAAAGAGGGCCTGTACCTGAAAATGATTATATATATATATTTGCTTACTGTTTGAAAAGCCGTTGTGATCCCAAAACTGAGATATCATCGTCCCTTCCTTTTTTAGAAGATAAAATTTTTGATAGGTTTGTGCCAAATTCCTGTCTTGCATCTGCAACTTTAAAAGCAGGTTCAACAACATGCTTCTCGTACAATCCACCCCTGCGCACAAAGAGAGACTCGTCAAGAATTTAAGCCGGTCACTGATCAAAGACTATCTAGTGCAAATGAATAACTTATGTCTTTTAGTTAATTATAAGTAAAATGGTCAGGACTTGTATGATAAAATCCTTATTTTATTTTCTTAGTTTTTTATTTAGGGTGGTGATATTTGCCCCCACCTTTTATCTAAAACCACCCCACTTATTAAAATTTTTTATAATTACAATATTATACTTAGATAGAATTACTAAAATAAGTAAATAAATAATTATCAGTTAAACTATTATCTATTATTACTGAGAAGTTAAATTTATTATATTGTATAAACTTAGGAACTTTTATGTTCTTAAACTCTTTCCTAACTGTTCCAAAAAAAAAAAGTTAATATTGCAATGATGGAGAAAGAAGAAATGCATAGAGAAGAATTTGAAAAAGAAAAAGTATTGATGGAGGAAGAAGATATGGAATGGGAAGATTTTGAAAATGTTGGATATGTTTACTTGCTGAAGTTAAAATTCAAAAGTTTTACTTTTCATTACTTTGGTGTTGATTTGATTTGATTTTTACTTTTAAATTAGCAAGTTGGACTTGAATATGAGTATGTTCTGGGAGTGGAATGATATGGGAGTTGATATTATTTCACTATAAGAAAAAATCAATTTGTTTTTAATATATTTGCACACTAAATTTGGAGGTTTTGATAATATTTTTAAATTAGAACAAATAAAATCTAAAAATGAAAAGAAAATATTATAAATATTAAACAAAAAGGAGCATTTTTGGTAATTATGAGGTGGATGTATAAAATAAATTGTATTTTAAATTTTTCTTATGGGTCGGTTAATGGTTTTATGTAAAATTCTGTTTTATGTATTTTAAATTTTTGGTAATTATGGGGTGGAAATATCACCACCCTTTCTTTTATTGTGAAAATAAGCTTTTCACCCTTTACATTATGTATTTATTCGAATTAAATTAATTTTAATTACATAATTCAAACAGTAATCGACAATAAATTCAAATAAACGAACTATTTCCTTAACATTTTTAATTTTTTGGGTTAAAAAAACTCTTTCTGAACATATTTCTAATTAAATTAATTTTGGAAAGTAAAAAAATAATAAATTTATAAATATTTACTAATATTTTAAATATTTATGACATTGTAATAATTCATTCGGAAAGCAACAAAATGTTTAATAAACTTAATACCGGTAATTTAACAATTGACAAAATTATATTGAAATTTATTAAACTTAAATAAATATTTAACTCTTTCGTTTAGAATTTACAAGTAATAAAGATTTGAGTAATAAATGTTACACTTTACAAGAAATTTCATCTCAAGTAATGTGACAATTATTCATTATGAGGAGAGATTAAAAAATAATTATAAGTTATGATAAAATTATCCATTAGTTTAAGGACACGTTACTTAGAAAAAAAATATTTTATGAAATTATTTGAAAACTAGATAGTACTCTATTGTTAGTATTTCAAGGTTTTTCTAAAATATATATTAGGGTTTACAAAAATTTTGTATAAGATAATTAAGCTAGGTTTAATGATTGTGTCAGCTGCAAACCGGATAAAAAATTTCAATGGTGAAATCAAACAAGAGGGTATGGGGCATTAAGCCCTACAAGAAGTATAGGGATGTCACCGCGTCAGCCATTTTCTTCTCTTTAATTCACGAAACTCGAAAAGATATCACGTGGCACGCAAACGAATATAGTAACAGTGAAGCAGGCTTTTCTTTTGAAGCAGTGTTGATTTAGATTGTAGTTTATCCTGTAGAAATTCTTAATTTGTTTTAATTTTTGTTCTGTTAATTAATGGTTGTCGTTAAGTAGAAGTTGATTTTTTGTAACATCATTAATGTGATATTTATATAATATTAATTAATGAATTACAACCTTCTAATAACACACCACTTAAAATGTAGTTTTTATATTTCAACTTTATAAAACTAACAAAAAATGTAAGATTAGAACTCACTCATATGGGTGGGGACTAAAAGGAAAATATATTGTTATTAGATTAAATAATAATTTTAATAAAATTATAAACATAACATTGCGGAAATAGAAAATATTAACATATTAATCTTTTTCAAACTTAATAATGAAAGTAACAACAAAAAAGAATCAAATCTTAATCCCTCGTTATTAATAATTAATGGATATATGATGAGGATAACATTTAATATGTTCATAAAAAATTAAGAGCTAAATCCAACCACCAAAAAAAAAACAAAAAACAAAAAAAAAGAAAAAACAAAAAGAGAGATGACTTGAGGATACACACACACACACATATATATAATCATATTTTTACCCTTGTTTGTAGATATTTGAAGAGAGGTTTCCATAGTCTGAGTAGAGTGTCCTGAGGTTGATCTTCTTAGCAATTTCATGTGCAGGACTAGACTTTGGACCTCCACTAAAAAGCCAGTTGGCACCCATTTCCACCGTGTTTCCATCAACCTGGCCTTTGTGAATCCTGCCACCAATCCTGGAGTCTGCTTCCAATATTATGTAATCTTTGTATCCAGCTTCTTCCAGTGTCTTTGCTGCCATAATTCCTGTAAAAATAAATAAATAAAATAAAATAAAAAATAACATGACATTACAAAGCTACTATATTAAGCCATAAATGCATGTATATACGTAAATAATATTTTTCGTAATCTTCTTAGATGATCACCTGACATTCCCGCACCGATGATGATTATCGAATCCGACGGTGGCGGTGACCGGGAACCTGTGACTAAGAAAAAATGAAACACTAGAGCAAACACCACAACAGAGCATGAAACCTTCATTTTTTTTTTTCCCAAAGAATGTTGATGTGAGATCGTGTGAGTTGATGATGTAGTTGGCTTTATAATGGAGCTCCAAGCAGTCGTCCAGTTAGCAAAATTATATTAATCCAACGCATTTATCACGACATTTTGTACGCATTAATGGTGGGGTCAATTTTTTATTTTTATTTTTCTGTATTTTGATTGGCCTTTCATGTTTGTCCAATGATGGCGTCCACATTTTGACAAGATGAAACCCATAAACATGTGTTTTTACATTGATATTAGAAAATCCAGCCTTTAATCATTATTAAAGGTGGGTGAAAATAAGGATATTATTATTAAACTGAAGGAGCTGGCTAAGTTACAGAATATGTAACTTACAGATCCAACTGTAGCCAACTCCCATTGCCTGAATTTGCTCGGTTTTTCTCTTCTCAGGACACGTGTGCTGCTTCCCATTGGGTGTGTACTGGGTGTGTACGTTATAGATTCTCCTAAACTGAATTTTGAATTTTTTACATTAGTCGTCATCAATTTAGTGTGGTACAGAACTACTTACAATTATTAGTTTGCTTTAGTATTATTTTATTGTCGGTGGATGATTTTCACCTGCAATAGCTGACGTTGGTAGACCGGTCAATGCCGTAACATTCTTTCAAATTTTATTATGTGGAATCATTTAATCTCCTTTCGAAATTAGAAATTTAAAGTGTTAGGTTCTCTTCCTAACTTCAGCTTGAGTCTTTAAGAATTGTTCTATATATTATAGTTAAATCTGATTTGACCTTGTACTTATAATTATACGACGATGTATGTTATTATTAACTCGAGTAATACATGTTATTAATTAAAAAAAAGATAAAATATTACTGTAACATTATAAGCCAAATCATTATTAAATATACCCCAAGCATCGCCTCGCAAAGAGAAGAGAATAGAAAGATGGCTTTTAATAATAGCCAGTTTAACTATGCCATCAAACCTACACTTGGATAAAGAGCGAAACCTCCTGTTATTTCACAAAGCTAATCAAAACTTCCATAGTGTTTTAAAACATGTTCAAACTCCCGTGAATTTCAACTTTTTTTTAATTAATCTTATAATTTTACCCTTGATAATTATTTGATGTTGGGAATATGAATACCTTTAATTCATTGAATAATTTTAATCATAATTAATTAAAAAATTGAGGGAAAAAAAGGGACTTGTTATATTCATATATAAAAATACTATTTTTCTGGAGAATGATAAGTTGAGGGTATATATTTTTATATATACATATTAATTTCGCATTTAATCTTTCAGTTAATTATGGTTAAAAAATTATTTAATTAATTAATTAAAGATTTTAATATTCCCAACATCAAATAACTACCAAAGATAAAATGGTAAGTTTAGTAAAAAATTGACGCCCTGAAAAGTTTGGATGTGTTTTAAAATATAAAAAAAAAAATCGATTAATTTTATTAAATAACAGAGCAAGTTCTCTCGTTTTCTCTTATTCTCCTGAAAAACACCTCTGCGTGGAAAATCTACACTAACCAGATGTGTGAATTATAAAATGCATATGCTTACAAATGGTAAGGCTAAAACCGTGAGCCAATATGTATATAAAAAATGAAAAAAAATTATTAGACAAGAAATATTGGTCACCAAAGTTTTAAAATGAAAAGATCGCTTACAATGTGCGACAAGTTTCATCTATTTTATGTATTCGATGATTGCATTTGCCTTCTTTTATTGATATCAAGTAGATTCTTTTTTTAATTTTTTTTAATTTTATATGTAATATAACCAAAGTCAATATATCCTACAAATGTTTAATCAAAACCATGCTAAGAAATCAAAGAAAATATTCAGCGAAGAGGAGGAGGTGCCAACCAATCCAAACATGTTAATAATATTCTCAAAGACTTAATATTAATCCATAGTATTAATAGATTTAAACGTTTGAATTATAATAATGTATTTTTTAAAAAAAATTAAATAAAAATGTTATTTGTGTTGCTTTTAAAATAAAAATGTTTTGAAAACAATTACTTGGGTACAAATTTTAAGTGTAAAATGAAATATATGAAGACAACTAGAATTTGATTAATATGCTCATCCTTCATTATAATCTTAAATCCCCATATAAGTAGAGTTCAAGCCATAGATAAGTTATTTATAACATGAGAAATTTTACCAACTCAACTAGTTGGCATTAGGGATGGCAATGGGCCCCATCCACGGCAGCTTTTCCATTACAATCTACAATGGACTTTTTTTTAAAAAATAAAAATATTATTTAAGTTGTGGGCGAGTTTGATAATTTAAATTTTTTGTTGGTGAGTTTGATAACATGCAATCCACAGCATATTTTTTGCAAGTTTTGTTACTTCAAATCACAAATACTAAAAAATACTTTCAATAATATGTAAAACTTAAATTATATAATTCAAACTATAAATTTATAACAATAGTCTAAAAAGTTTGTATATAACACTCAATTTTAGATTTTATCAATATAAATAAGAAAGTCTGGATATAATACTCAATTCTAGATTTTATCAATATAAATAATAAATTAAAATTTTAACATTAAAATAAATACACAAAACATATTTATCTAACACAAAATATTTTTGTTGTAGGCAAATTATCATCCCTAATATCGATGCCTTGCTTCATCTTTTAATCAATATACAAGTATTATTAACAATATTAGTAAGTAAATTTTATACAACCACAGTTAACAATTAATTAACAAATAAAAACCAAACTTTAGTAAGCAAACACTAGATTCAAGTCCAAGCAAAACAAACAAATTCAATCAAATTAAAATAAAACATCAGTAATTTTAAACTTAAAAATAATAAATTTTATACTTATTAAAAGTTTATTGTATCTATCTTTATATATATGTAGTGAGATAGATTAGGTTTAAGAATTAGGAATTTTAACTTACATATATTTATTATTAAAATTTTAATAAAATTTTTATGATTAAAATTAAAAATATAAATAATTATAATAATGAATGCGGGTTAGTCGATACCCACATTCGTATCCAGCTCTTAATACCAAACTTATCCGAAACCCATAGCAGATCTGAATTTAAAATATCAAACCTTCCGTAACATGCAAAATTACCCTTAGTAGGTGGAATTTTACGGATGAGTTTGCAAGTTGCTGGTAGAGATGGCAAAAATACCCGCCCGGTCCGGACCCGGACCGTACCCGGGCGTTGTGGGCCGGGTATTACCCGGCCCGGGTATGAAGCCGGGTCGGTCTTGGGCATCACTTGATAAACCCGGAACCCGGATTTTATTAAAAAAATATTATAAAATATATATTATTTTAAATATTTATATTTATTTGATTCATTTATTATACATATATAAAGTTTTAAACACTTAAAATTTATATTTTCATATCAAATTTTATTAAAATAAATTTAAAACTTATAAAATTACCAAAAAATTAAAAATATATACATATATAATATTAAAAAATATAAAATTCGGGTACCCGGATTAAAACCCGGCCCGGACCCGGATCCGGACCGGTTGCATCCGGGCAGGGTCCGGTCATTGCAATACCCGGACCCGGCCCGGGGTTTTGCCATCCCTAGTTGCTGGTAATTTTGGCATCCCTAGTTGGCATCAACTTTAAAAAAAAAAAAAAAAAAGCTGCGTATAAACTAATGTTGAAGGATTTGTGGCCCTCAAATTACACTATTTTTGAACTCTTTAAATGAATGGTCTATCAAGACTTAGGATTAAAGGGATTTAATAACCTAATTGCTAATAATACTTAACAAATGTCTGTTACCTTATAATTACTTAAGTATTTAATAACCTAGATTCCTGAAAAACTTTATAGTACTCTCTATTTCCCATCAATGACTTTATTAATCTTTTTATTTCCCATCAAAATTTGTCACGGGTTGATGTAGCTGGCTTTATAATCTAGCTTTGCTCTAACCTCTTTAGTAGTCGCCCAGAAGGTAAATACTATTTTATCCATCGACTTTTAGAACAAGCTTAATTTTTTCACTTATTTATTTATGATTTATAATTGCTCTTTATAAATTTCCCTTTGGAGTCTTGAGTTTTTGTCCAGTGTTATGATGATGGAGTCCACATGCAGAAAGGATGGAGCAAAAAAACAAGTGATCTTCATCGGTTTCAGAAAATCTGCCTTTAATAAATTATATACAAGTAGTTGGTGAAAATTCAGACTTCAATTATTAATTTCTTAAAATGATTTTTTGTATTACTGGTCATATGTACAGCTACATATAATAAATTAGTAATGCTTGAATTCCAAAAATTCTGTTTGCATACTCATAAAAGAATCCGGGCTGAAAGCGTGAATACTTTTCGCAGGAAATTTTGGATAATTTTAAGATGCCAATAATTAAGTATGTTCTAATGCTAATGCATTTCTTTTATTCTTCATGTTTGCTTTCGATGCAACGCACCAACAGACATAGATTTAATAAATCTGATGTGGAGAATAAACAATGCAAATTGTTGGATTAAAAAGATATAAGAAAAGAAGGAACTGATGCATCAACAAATTAATTTTTAAAGGCACATCACATGGATTTTGGACTTGATTACCAAAAAGTTTAGGTTACAGAAGCAATGATAAGGAAAACTCCTTTATATTGTACAACATCTGATTTTCATGTTCTCGACGATGCAATTGAAAGCACCATTACTCGGCTAAGGAATTATGCAGCCTTATACTGAATGGTTTCTTGAAGTATTGAATGTTGTTGACTTGATGTCTGCGATTTAAATTTGGATATTTAATTTTGATATTTGTATGGACATATACAGTAATTTTTGCTATCTTTATATTCGTATGGATATTCAATTTTGAAATTTGGATATTCCATTTTGATAAATTGCATGAAAATTCAATTTTATTATTTGAAGGAGCAAATGAATGGTAGTTTTCTGCAAGACAGTTTTTACAATACTTAGCTAATGTTATTTTGTTTTTACTTTTTTTTAGACCTATTACGTTTGCAGCATCGTTCCAAGCAACGTTGGACAAAATGTTGCAAATAGTTCGTGCAGCGTTGGTCCAATGCTGCAGAAAGTAAACTTTCTTATAGCGAATGAATTATTATTGACAAGCAATATTGCTCACCAAACTTTTTAAAATAAAAAAATCGCTTACAACGAGCAACGTGTTTCATCTGTTTTATGTATTCGATGATTGCATTTACATTCTTTTATTGATAACTTAATAGACTTTTTTTTTAAATTTATATATAATACAACTAAAACCGGCGTATATATAAATGCTTAGTTAAAATCCAAGATAAAAAAATCAAAGATAATATTTTCATAACTATCAGAGAGACTCAAACCATCCATTTTGAAGTTAAGAAGAGTAAGTACTGACATGAATAGACTTAACATATCTTAATAGACTTAATATTATTCTATAGTTGTTACGTACATATCTTAATAGACTTAATATTATTCTATAGTATTAATAGATATGAATGTTTAAATTAGAATAAAATTTTTAAAGAATTGAATAAAGATGCTATTTATTTTGTTTTTCAAATAAAAATGTTTTGAAAAATATAATTTCCATACAAATTTTAAGAATAAAATGAAATACATAAAGATAACAAGAATTTGATTAATTTGTTCACCCTAAATCCTATATAGTATTTTCTACGATTATTATTATTTAGCTTAATGACAACCAGATTCTAGATTTTTGTCCACCCATATAAGTAGAGATCAAATCACATACATCTTTTTTGTAACAGGAGAGATTGTTGGCATTCACTAAACTTTATTTGTTAAATATGTTGAAGTGGAAACTGTGACTAGGAAAAAAAAGAAACAATATAGTAAATACCACAATTGTTCATGAGAAGGTGGTAGGACTAATCACTCGTGTTCTGCCAAATGGCATAGCAGTGGTTTTATTGTTGGACTGCAAGTGAATTCCATCTTAAGACTCACTGGAATTTTTTTTTTAATACTAATTACACATCAGATTATTGAATTACCTCAAATATTTACAATTGTTATTATAGCAGGCACTACACTAATATTTACAATCAGACATATAACTGAGAATTATAATATTATAGTAAATGCTATGAATTACTTGCCCAAACAAATAACTATCACAAACGAGGGATGTCTCTACTCCACTCGCATTTCACAAGGGAGAAAGATTTGCAAATAACTTCGACTCATTAGAATTTAATATAAAAAAATAGATCTCATAGAAAAACATCATAAACTATAGTAAAATTAATTAATATATACTGATTTAAAATATTAAAAGGTTGTATTCGATTGAACATAATTTTATGTTATGATAATATATTATCTTATTTATATTGTTTGAGATATTTATTATTTATTTAATATTTATAATTTTTAAAAGTACAAATATATAAATACTTATTTTAAAATTTTTTAAGTTAAAAATAACTTAATATTTATTTTTATTTGATTCAAATAAGAAAACAAATATATTATTTGGCTTTACTCAAAATTCAAATCTATCTAAATTTAAAAAAAAAAAGCCACTTAAAGACTTATTATTTGCCAAACATGTTGAAGTAGTAAACGAATCCTGTCTATGCTTTTCTCGGGGCTGAAACCCTTTGTTATTCTTTTTTCCCATGAATTTTTTTTTATCTTAACCAAGAGGTGTCCTGGAAAGAGTCCCAACTGTGAGAGGTACCTTTAAATCCGTACCACAATCTAAATTAAAAGTTTCGCTCGAACCGAGAGATACAGGTTCTCCCAATAAAAAATTTGATGTGAGTTGATGTTAGTTGGTTCTTGACTGTAGCTTAGCTCTAACCTCTTTAGGAGTCGCCCAGACATGAAATACTATTTTATTCAACAACTTTTATAAAGAGCTTAATTTGTTCATTTAAAATTTTTTTTCTGATTTATAATTGCGCTTTATAATTTGCCTTTTGAATTTTTGTCCAGCGATGGAGTCCACATTTAGAAGGGATGGAGCCAAAGAGGCACGTGATCCTCATTGATATTAGAAAATCAGCCTTTGATAAATTGTATACAAGTAGGAGAAAATTCTATCATCAATTATTAATTTCTTCTATTATCATTCTCATTCAAACGATTTTTGGAACTTTTTTATACTACCGGTCAAAATATGCAGCAACATAAAATAATTGGTAATATGTGTGGATTCCAAGAGTTCTCTTGCCATAATAATAAAGGAATCGGGCGTAACGCGTGAAACCCTTTTGCAATAAAAAATAAAAAATAGGTAGTGGGACGCTTACGAAACCCTTTTTTTTTTTTAAATTCTTTTAATTTTTTCCCGAATGTGATCCAAATTTTATTTTTTAAACATCATAGATATCAGATAACGTATTGAATGATTGAGTTTAATTTTCATATTGATATTTGAACACACATGCCATTAATTTAGAGTCTTAATAAGCTAAGTTGTAATGTCTACCTCACACAAAAATAAAAAATAATAATTTTTAATTTTCTCCTAATAAAATAAAATATATACCATTTACCTCACTATAGTTTTCATAACAGCTAATAACACTTTTGGCACAAAAAACTTAAAAGAAAAGATAGGTAAATAGGTTATTTGTTTAATAATTTAACCTAAAGATACAAAATATATATTTATTATAAGAAATACATTTAAAAAATATAAGAAAAATATAAGAAAAATATCATATTAGTAATTTTTTATTCACTTCAGAACGTACATTTTCTTATTTTTATTGCTAGAAATTTTTATTTTAATCTTTATTAATATGATTTATTTAATTTATAATAAATTTGAATAAAGTGCATTAAAAACAAGGGTAACACATTAAAATTATGTTGTTAGGAGGTTATTAGTTATTATGAAATTTGTAAGGAGGTAAGTAATATATATTGATTTTAGTAAAAGAAATTGACAATCTTCCTAAAAAATAAAACAAAAAGTTAAATGTCTATCTAATTCATTACATTTTTTTACTGAATATCTAAATAAAAAAGCTATTTTTTTATTTTTTTCCAACAAAAATATTTTGAAACTATATGTTTTGAAAACTATATTACTTTTGTAGGGTCCAGCTACAATGCAAGTGTTGTTTCATATCCATTTTTTTTGTCTTTTTGTGATCTAATCATTGGATCCAACCCAAGAATTGCAAAGGTTATTCCAACGGCTTGGATGTTATCATTTGGTTATTAACTATGTGGTCCCTTATGTTTACTAAAAGAATAAGAAAAGATTAAATTTTAAAATTTTGACACATTGATCCATTAAATATTTTATCATCAAAGGTAATTTAGTAAACGAACATATTTATATATTAAAAATATGGATGAATTATTTTAACTTGCTAAAATACTCTCCACTTCCATTTACTTAAAATGCCAATTATATTTTAATAATACTAATTTGTATTTAGTGTAACACAAAATTGGATAAGGTTTTATATAAATTTTGACAATATTAAAATAAAAATAATAAATATTAAATAAATGCTTGGATAGTCATTTAAATTCATTATAGAGTTTATAAATAATATTTTCAAAATAATAAATTTCTATATGTAAATTTGAGATTATATAAAATTACTTATACTTTATCCCACGTATGAATCCGATCAATTATTTATTTAATATGAAAAAAAATAAATTATATAATATTTATTCTATCACTTAAATTTAAAGTTATAAAGACTGAAACTTAAATTTAAAATTGATTGAGAAGAAGATAGAGAGAATAAATTTTTTACAATTTTAAAATTATTGTATTTTAATTGGGTTTATTACATAAAATTATTAAAACTTATTTTTTATTATTTACAGAAAACAATAGGGATTGTTAAAGAAAAAAACAAATAAACTTTTTAGAAATTTAAAATTATTATATTTTATTTGAGGCTTGTTGTATAAAATTTTTAAAACCTATAATTTTTATTATTTACAAAAAACTACAGGGACTGCTAAAGAAAATATCAAAATAATGTTTGGTACAACAGGGGTAAGATAGTTTTGCCCACTTTTGTATTAGTGCCCTAAATTTGAGGTATTAAATAAAATAATAAGCATGCTATAAAAATAGAAACTAAAATCCTTCACTCAGAAGCTTCAATGTTTTTGTAGAGACAATAGAGGATTTCTTCAAAATCTTTAATTGCATAACTTACAATTTGTATTTAGACTAGTCTATTTCGACATTAGATTTGTCTTAATCTTTGAGTGTGTTTTTGCAACTGTTCTTTGTTGTAATTGTAGAAGTATTAATAATTTAAGAGTAAAAAATGGTAATTAATATCTCAATAATTATTTGATTATAAATATCAATAATAATTTAATGTGAGTTGTAATCATGTAATTCAAAAAAAAAAAATATGAAAGAGCGCGGAATGGTTATTAACGTTTGTGTTCATATTCTTTTTATCAGAATGTGAGAAATAAGTTTTGCGAATTGAGTTTGCTTTGTGGTTCATTTACAAAAGCAAGAAAAAAAATTTTGAGTCTGTTTTTAGATTTCGGAGTTTTTTATTTAACTTTCAATCTTTATCAATCATGTTGGGCCTCAAAGCTTTTGCCATCTGCCACTACACAACTAGAGAAAGGGGAAAAAAAATAGAAATTGAAAGATGTAGATAAATTTTGGGGATGATTAGACGAAGAAAAATATAAATAAAATTAAGCAAAAGATATAAAAGAATAATATAAATGATCATTTATTTCCTATATTTTAGATTAATTGTTTATTTAATTTTTATATTTTAAAAATATCTTAAAGTATCTATGTTGTGAAATATATTACACTTATGTCTTTATTTTTTCTTATTTAACATACTTGGAATGTCACATATTTAATAGCAAGTGTATTTTGAGATTTTTTTTAATTTAAGGACTGCTTAGACAATTAACTCTAAATATAAGGATCAAATGAGTGTTTATATAATAGATTTGCCACCAAAATTCATCAAATACTTCAAGTTATGAATTTCATCATCACGATAATAGTGTTTTAAAAGAAAAACAAAAGCGATATTTGTAAAAGGGTAAGGATGTAAATAACTAACGGGCTCATCTCAAATTTGGTAAGTATATTTTAGAGAAGAGAATTTAATGATGTCATTTCAAATTTTTTGTTCATCGAGAAGCCATAAAAAAAAAGTTTTGTTATTTAACTAAAAGTGTCTTAAAATTTCATATTAGAAAAACAAATAACTTAAATTAGTTGACATTCAAACATTAAGTCAAAAAACAGATATACATGCCAAAATATAAAATTAGGTAAATATGTGAAGAAACAATGATAATTACTAAATATGTGAAGTAACAATGGTAAGAATTAGAATCATTCAAATTGGAGTGGCCTGTCAAATAGTACTTCTATAAACCAAAATATTATTTAATGTCTTTTTACACTTCGATGTAATTTAACTTACTTCTGTTTTTCGTAAAAAGAGAATTTAGAAGTACTCTTCAAGAACTAAGATATATTTAAAAAAAAAAGAATCGGTTTCTTCACTCAATAACGTTTTGATTTTACAAGGTATAAAATACTCACAGGATATATCATAAAAGGAAAGATCAATTCAACCAACCAGCCGTTGTAAACAAATCGCCCTTAGATTTGTCTATTTGGTACCTTATTGAAGCTGAGACAGGATGTAACGGGAATCCTCTTGCTTTGGCAGTAAAATAATATTTGCTTCTAAAAATGAGTGGTCAACGAATTCCGAGAAATGCCTTCATTTATAGCATATGCATATAGATAGTAGTTTTCCAATCAAGGGCTTTAATAAAATCAGAATTAGTTAAAATATAAAATAAAAATAAATTTTAATATATTGTATTTTATTATATAGTGTATTAAAATCTAAATTTTTTTATCATTTATCTAATCCCTAATTTTATTAAAATTAAAAATCTCTGATTGATAAACTGCTATATATATATATTTAAAGGATTTAGATACATATATTTTATGTAAGGTTCAATTTCACACGAATTGAGCCGTTGATCCCATTTGAATTCACACTAGTAAAAGAAACTGTATCTTACATAAAATATAAGGTAGCAGCTCCCATACACACACATATATATAAAGTCTTTTTTCATTTTTAAAAAATTTTTTCTGATAAATAATTGCTCTATATAGTTTTCTTTTTCAATTTTGTCCAGTGATGAAGTCCACATTTAAAAATGATGGAGCCAAAGAAACACGTGATCTTCATTGGTATTAGAAAATCTGTCTTTAATAAATTATATACAACAAGTAGGCGAAAATTCGGGGACTCAACTCAGTTGCAGTTTCTGTATGTAACAGCAGCAAATGGGGTGCTTCCACGGGTGCTAGAGATGGCCTTGAGTTTGGGTTGCTTTTCCTTCCCCTGCAACGCGTGGAAGCACCCTATTTGTTGTGTTACATACGGCATCTGCAAGGGAAACAGGTCCTTCTTCGGATATCAATTATTAATTTCTATTATTATTAAAATGACTTTTGGAATTTTTTATACTAGTGGTCATAATGTACAGCTATGTATAATAATTAGTAATGTGTGTGAATTCCAAAGATTCTGCTCGCATAATCATAAAAGGATCGGACCAGAAAGCGTGAATCCTTTTTGCAATGAAAAATAAAAATTTACAGAGTAACGCTTACGAAAAACTTCTTTGAATTATTTTAATTTTTCTCTAAATGTGATCCAAATTTTATTTGGAAATTTATAAAAATAACCTAAATTTTTTATAATTTTCACAATTGTCCCTTCAAACTTTTTCCTATCAACGTTAGCCAAAAATTCTCCCAAGTGCCGAAAATATCCCTCCCATTCTCACCAATCTTCCTCTCTCTCTCTCTCTCTCTCTAACCAACAATTTCTCTCCCAAGGTGGTCACTCATCGTCAGTGGCTTCCCAGAGTTCATCCTTACCAACCAATATCACCAAAATTTTGATCAAGATTTGAAATCAAAGGTTAGTTTAAAAACCCTAGATTTTGAAGCATGTTCTATTTTATATTTTTCTTTTATGTTGTGGTTTTCTTGTTGTGTTGGTGATGGTGAGTAAAGATTGAAGTGTTTGTGATGTTAATGGCGTGTGTGAAGTTGTTTGTGTGGTGCATGGGTTTGGCGTGTGCTTGGAGTGAAGTTGTCTGGAGAAATCGCGCATGATCAGCTTCAACAGGGCCCCTGTCGCACTTGATTTGTGCGACAGGCGCGCTTGCATGTTGCTGTCTTCTAAACTCTTTCTCTTTCCTTTTAAAACATTGAGGATAATATCTCTTTTAGGTTGGGGGGAGGGAATAGTTGATAATTGTGGAATGTCTTAGTCATGGTGATGTTTTTACAAAAAAATTTCTGTAAAGACTAACTTTGGACTAAATTTGAGTCGAAGATGGCTGGATATAGAGAGTGTAGTACCTTTAGAAACGCATCTTCTTAACTTAAGGTTGACTAACTTAGGACAAATTTGAGTAAAAAATGGCAGGATATAGAGAATGTAGCACCTCTAGAAACACATCTTCTTAATCTTAAGAGTGTTATTTATAAAAAAAAAAAGAGAAAAAAATTGACTTTTTCTTGTTCTTTGTTATCTGCTTTTAAGCTTCTGCATCAAGTTCAGATGAGATCTCCTCCTCTTCTTCTTTTATTATTATTTTTTTTTGTAAAATAAAAAATGTTAAGATAATGTTTAGATTAGGTTGCGGGGTGGGGACAGTTAACGTATGTTTTTAAATATGTGTGTTTGTTTTTCTCTTTTCTCTTTTCTTTAAAAAAAACCCAAAAAAAACGTTTTTTTTTTATCTAGGATGGCTGTGTAAAGAGTTACGACTTTTAAGACGCATCCTAATAGTCTTGTTGTATTATATTTTGATTTTGAAATTCATAGTAAATTGTTTTGTTCCCTTTTCTTTGAATTACTCAAATTTGTGAACTCTCCACTTGGTTATTAAGAAATTTAATTGTTTACTCATTTAACAGATATTAGTGAATCATTTTTCACACACACATTATAACACATACTAGTGCGTTGTAAGTTATAATTTTTGCAGCATTTAGTTATTTTGATTTATTGGAGATAATATCTAAGGTAATAGAAAGTGTATATTGTAAAAAAAAATAATAAAAGAAGAAGAAGAAGAAAATGAATATTTTTAATTTTGCTATATCTAGAACCCGAGTAATTAAGTCCGTAGGGTTGTTTCAACATCTAGTGCCCTAAGGTCAAATGATCTGGGAGTCACTGGCCTAAAGTTCGCTACATGGGTTATAGATATATTGTTTGCTTATTTATTAGAAACTCGAGTAATTAAGTCCGTTAGGGTGTTTCAACACCTAGTGCCCTGAGGCCAACTGGTCTAGGAGTCACTGACCTAAAGCTCACTACATGGGTTTAAAATGTATTATTTTAAAAATATGTGTGAATAATCTAATGCCTAAAAATAGAATTCTAATGAATTTTGGAATGAAAATGATGTTTTTCTTTTAATGAAGCCTCATAAGTATTGTGTTAATTACTTGAACACAAACGAATGTTTGATGATATTATGGATAATGAGTGAACATCAACGAGGTAAAGAAATTTGGGAGAGTTCATTTATTTGGTAGTTTAGAGGATAAATGAACAACTATTAATTTGCATGTGAATTTTGTAAATCTTAATTTAATATAACGCTTTAATTACTAGGGGCTAACAATAAGCTGGTTGGGGGTGTGATTAGTGTTAAAAATTATTTAATTATCAAGCGATAATAATGTTATTTTATGTTTAATTTATAATTTATATTTGTGTTTATGTAATATATTAGAAATTATTAATTATGTTTTAAATATATCTAATTTTGTGTATTTTTCTGTGTTTATTAGGAAAAATATTAATTTCACGTAAATCGAGGCTCCAAACAGTTAAACTGAGGTCAAATTTAGATTCCGGAGGTCCAAAAACTTTAAGATCGACTTAAAATTGGTCTTGTGCAAAAAGAATTGACTTTTCCTGTTGACCGAGCACTGATTGGACGATGAAATGAGCTTACAATAGACATGAGTGCATGAGATAACTGATAATTTTAATTGAATCTCAACCGTTCATGATTCAATAGTCATGATTGTGCCACATGGCAGGGGTTGGTGAAGCAAGTTGTAGGATCCGAATCTTTGTATTTGGATCAATCCGATCCACCCATTAACACGCCAAATCTCAATCGTTCTTTGGCCAAATCGGACAAGTCAAAGATGCCACATGTGATGTTGACTTTTAAAGTTTGACCAGCCATTGGATCTTGATCTAAAGGTTGTGAGGAGCACATGAATGAAACTTATGATAGACTGCAAAACACTGGATTATGATTTATTTTCTATAAATAGAGCCTCATTTTTATGATTTTAATCATCTCTCTACAACTCTCTTCTTCTCAAATTCTCTCCATCTCCCTGTAATCTTGATTCTCAGGTGTCTTTTTAATATTTTGTAAAATTATTTTTATAAATAAAATTAGTTTTATTTTCAATTTTAGTTGTTTTTATTACTTTTAATTATAAGTAATTTAATTTTAATATTTCTTTTTATTTCAATTATGCTTAGCTAAATAATATTAGTTAGGGAAGGTGAAACTCTTAGGAAATACATATGATTTAATCAAATTCTATTTTTAATTTTATAAATTAAATTATTTTCTATTTAATTTTATACATATTTTCTACTTTGAAATTTTGATTTATTGTAGACAAACAAATGAATTTGGCACAATAAATTCTTAATATCTTAATATAAGATATGGTGAAATGGTGTTTTGACTTATTGTAGACAAATTAAATTTTGACACAATAAATACTTAATCCATCATAAAATTAAAGAGAAAATAATAATAATTTATATAATTAATCTTTTGGGCAATAAATCTAAAAAAATAGCAAAAAGAATTTATTAAATTTTATTTACTACTAAGAGTGGATTCATAACCCTAACTAGTTCAACTTTATAGTTTCATTTAAATTAAGTTGTTTATATTAAGGTTTTAATTTTAATTTTTAGATAAAATAAAATAAACAAATTAAATCTTTTCTCTGTGGATCGACCTCAGACTCACCGAGCTATAATACAACAAGACACTCTTATACTTCGGAGTTTAAAATTAGTTTTAAGTTACGTTAAGTTTTTAAAAAAAATAGAAAAAAAAGAATGACAAAGAAAAAGAAAGAAAAAAAAGAAAAAAAGAGAAATAAAAAGGAAAAAATAAGAAAAAAAATGAAAAAAATAAGAAAAGAAAATAAAACTAACAATCAAATTTTAAAAGACAATACATGAACACTATAACAGAAAATATTTACAGACGGAGAGTTAAATATAATTCGCAATTCTTATTACTGCTATTACTACCATCATTAGTCGACCAATTCAGCGCAAAAGTCTTTGGATCTGGCTTTGGTGTATAAGTTTGTAAAAGATCAAGTAGCTTATTAGCAGTAGAAGCAGAGATAAAAGGTTTTTTTTACAGAATATGGAACAAAATGATTCTTTATTGCATGGTTAATAATTTTTATGATGGCTTGCTAACTTATTTATTTTTTTCTTTTCTTATTATTTTTTCTCTTTATTTTTTTATTTATTTTTTTCTTTTATTATTTTTTAACTCTTTTTCTTTTTATTTCTTTTTTATTTTTTATTTTTTATATATATATTTTACATTTAACAAACCAATGAGTTTTTGATGAATGTTCAAGTGGGCTCAAGATGCAAATATAATCAGTGCCTCAAAAGTTGAAAGATCTGCTGGCAAGAAAATGAAAGCATCATCATGATTTAACATTTCAGATATTCTCTCTTGCATACTTGATACCACTAGTTCTTCTCCAATTAGTGGGTCAGACATGTATACTAGCGGTTTCATGGCTTTTGGGATAATGCCTAGTACTTGGCTTCCTCTAATAAAAACAGCTTCTGAGACAAGTCTTGATAACCCTTGTTCACCTTCTCCATAAACAAGATGTAATTTCTTCTCTGCTATGACACGACCAATATCTACAGCTGCCTGAACGAACTCTTTATACTTTTCGTAGTGAAACCTAGAAAGCACACAAATATTTTTGAATTGTTTACTCGAAGATGCTGCCATTGGACTAATCTTTCAAAACCAAGTTGTGAGTGTTTGAAAAACGAGCTCATATTTAAAGATCTTGGTGTCAGAAATAGTGAGAAACAGCTGTAAATGGGTTGGCATATTTGTCAAATGATGAATAAAGCTCGTGGCTTAATAATTCAAAAGCAAACAGTGAAAAAGAAAAAAAAATAGTGATTAAAAGCAAACAGTAAAAGAAAACAAATATTATTAAACACAAAATCACACCACTAAATGCAATAATGCAAATGATAAAATAACAACAAAGTAAAAGGATATTTACTGGCAGTTGTGATTGTGGCTCACATCTTCCTTTGGTTTTACGTCCAGTAACAGCTTGAACACCCTTTATGGGTTGAGGATAGACTTCCCATCCAGTTTTCTTATAAACTGGTAAACAAGGTCTTTTTGAGTTAGATTTCCAAGACTAAACTGTGCACTTTCTGTTTAGAATAGTCTCCATAACCTGTGTATCACATATTGCACATGTCCCCTTCGATGCGTCTCAAGAGATCGTAAAATATCATCCAACGATTCTTTACTCATGCCATCTTTAACGAATTTAATTTTATCTTCACGAGTATTAAACACTATTCTTAAAGATTTTACAAACTTCTCGTTTGCAACTAAGTCGTACACAATTATGACATTCTGAGCTAAGTCTTTTAGTTTTTCTTTTTTTAGCAAATGTACTTTTACCAAAACCATGCGTGTAAGAAACAATGGATCAGAAAACTTACTTGCTAATCGGACCTTTGCTTAGATTAATCAACGAATGTCAAAAGGAATGCCATTGATCATTAACAAACGCAATCGTTCATAACGAGCTTTGTAAATTTTCCTGAGGGCATTCTAAGGGAGAGAGGGAAAACGCTTATGTAGTTTATGTTGTATTTGTTTCATGTTTGATTTTGGGGTTTCAGTTATTGTGGGAAACTAAAGATACCGACTTAAGAAGTCACGGAATACTGTTATCCGCCATTTATACGGGAAAATAAATCAAAGTACAACAAAATCAAATCTGTAAAATCTAATCAAATGTGAAAGCGAACAAAAAGAAACACAAAATGTAAAAGGAAAATGAATTTACATTTGTCCTCTCATTGAGTTAATCTCAAGTTCCAATTGATATTCATATATATTACTCTCTACTGTTTTGAGTTGTCTTTCTAGCTCCTCAACATAGGACACAAATTCTGGTGGTTGCAGATCCCAAAATGGATGTGATTTATAGCTTCGTATTAGGCTTTTTAAGTGAAATTTTATACACAGAAATCTTCAAAGATGTGTAAACAAAAACTTTCTTATTGAAGTACTCATGATGTATAATGAAAATTGATGAGAGAAAGTACAAATGTCAAACAAACACGTTTACACAAGAAAAATAATGCTAAAAAATATGTACAGGGCATCAATCAAGAGAGAAAGAAAAAAAAATCAAACAATGAAACGACAAAATAACAGTAAAAAAAAAAATCAATCATTTATTAATGACTCAATCAAGAAGTGGTTGGTCATCCAAATTGATTTTGGTGTCTTCTTCATGTGGTTAGTATTCCAGATAGGGCTTTATTCTTTGTCCGTTAACTTTAAATGTGACACTATTTTTGGGATTCTCAATTTCTACAGCCCATTGTGGATATACATTTTTTTACAATAAATGAGCCACTCCATTTTGACTTTAATTTCCCTGGAAATAAATGAAGACGAGAATTATAATGTAACACTTTTTGACCAATCTCAAATGTTTTTTGAAAAATTATTTTATCATGAAATGCTTTTGTTCTTTCCTTAATAATTCTTGAATTTTCATATGCATCATTCCTTAATTGCTCAAGTTCATTCAATTGTAATTTTCACACATTACCAGCATAATCCAAATTTGAATTAAAAACTTTAATCGCCCAAAGTGATTTATGTTCAAGTTCAACAGGTAAATGACAAGGTTTACCATAAATTAATCGATAGGTGACATTCCTAATGACGTTTTAAATGTAGTATGGTAGGCCCAAAGTGCATCATTAAGTCTAAGAGACCAATCTTTTTGGTTTGGGTTAACAGTTTTTTCCAAAATTTGTTTTATCTCCTTATTTACTAATTCAACTTGACCATTTGTTTGAGGATGATAAAGGCTAGCAATTTTATGTGTAATTCCATATTTCTTCATTAAAGACTCAAATAACTTATTACAAAAATGCGTACCTCCATCACTGATAATGGCTCGAGGGATTCCAAATCAACTTAAATTATTTTCTCTTAAAAATTTAACCACAGTTTTACTATCATTATTTCGATAAGAAAATTCTTCAATCCATTTTGAGACATACTCAACTGCAACTAATATATATACAAATTCAAAAGATGATGGAAATAGACCCATGAAATCAAATCCCCAACAATCAAAAATTTCAATTTCAAGTATGAGATTTAAGGGCATCATGTTTCTTTTAGTAATTGATCCCAATTTTTGACATTCTTCACAAGTTTTGCAAAATTCATATGTGTCTTTGAATATGGTAGGCCAATAAAATCCACACTGCAAAATTTTAGCAGTAGTTTTTCTTGAAGAAAAATGTCCATCATATGCTTCAGAATGACAAAACTTAATGACACTACTTACCTCATTATCATGAATACATCGCCGAAAAATTTGATCTGGGCAAATATTTGAACAAGTAAGGGTCATTCCAATAAAATTTCTTTACTTCAACAAAAAATTTCTTCTTCTCTTGAGCATTGTATTGCAAAGAAATTTTACCTGTAACAAGGAAATTAACAATGTTCCATTGCAAAGGAATTTTACCTGTAACAAGGAAGTTAACAATGTTAGCATACCATGGCATTGAAGTAATAGAAAATAAAAATTTATCAGGAAAAGAATCATTGATGGGTGTTATATTAGCGCAGAATTCTGATGTGAATCTTGATAGATGATCAACAATGACATTTTCAGCATCCTTTTTATCTTTGATGGTAAGGTCAAATTCTTGAAGTAACAAAATCCAACGAATTAATCTAGCTTTGGCATCCTATTTACTCATCAAATATCTCACAGCAGTGTGGTCAATAAACACAACAAATTTAGAGCCAAGTAAATATGAACGGAATTTGTTTAATGCAAATATCACAGCAAGTAATTCTTTTTCAGTTGTAGAATAATTCATTTGAGCACTATCTAAAGTCTTACTAACATAATAAATCACAAAAGGCTTACAATCCCTTCTTTGTCCTAAAACAGCACCAATAGCAAAATCACTTGCATCACACATTAATTCAAAAAGTAAAGACCAATCAGGAGATTGCATAATAGGTGCAGATGTTAAAAGACAAATTATTTTCTCAAAAGATTTTTGGCAATCATCATTCCATTCAAAAGGTGCATCTTTTAATAAGAGGTTACAAAGTGGTTTAGATATGACACTAAAGTTTTTTATAAACCTCCTATAAAATCCTGCATGTCCTAAAAAAGATTGCACATCTTTAACTGTTTTTGGTTGTGGCAATTTAGATATGACTTCAATTTTTGCTTTGTCAACTTCAATTCCTTTAACAGAAACAACATGACCAAAACAATTCCAGAAGTAAACATGTAGTGACATTTTTCCCAATTCAACAAGAGTTCTTTTTCAACACATCTTTTCAAAACTTTCTCCAAATTATCAAGGCAATCATCAAAAGAATTCCCAAACACAGTCAAATCATCCATAAAAACCTTTAAACAATGTTAAACCATATCACAAAAAATGCTTAGCATACATTTTTGAAATGTTGTCAGTGCATTACAAAGCCCAAATGACATTCTTTTAAATGCAAATATTCCAAAATGACATGTAAATATGGTCTTTTCTTGGTCTTCAAGTGCTATAGGAATTTGATAATAACCTGAATATCCATCTAAAAAGCAGTAGTAGGCATGTCCAGCTACTCTTTCTAAGATTTGGTCAAGGAATGGTAATGGAAAATGATCGTTTCTAGTGGCTTCATTTAACTTTCTATAATCAATGCACATGCGCCAACTAGATATAATTCGTGTTGGAATTAATTCACCTTTTGAAATGCAAGTTATGCAACCCAAGAAGGGGGGGTGAATTGGGATTTTAAAAATATATAATACAATTCGCACAACAATTTAATCTATTGCCTTAATCAAATCAAAAACAATAAATTTAATCAAGCACAATATTAAAAGAGTAAGGGAAGAGAAATAAACACAAGGATTTTTATGTGGTTCGGCTATCCCTGTCTACGTTCACGCCTCTAAGCTTACCCGGCTTGAGGATTTCACTATCCAAGCCTCCCAAGGCTTTAAATGTTTACAATTGACTTCCAAGGCGTCAATGAACCTTTACAATCAAGAGATTATCTCTCCAATCTCTTCACCTCAAGTGTTTCTCACACTTGTACACTCACAATTTGACGAGAAATGAAAATTACAACAATGAAACTCTCTTTAAGAGTGGATAAACAAATTATAGCTCAATGATGATTCAATAAATATATATTATATGATCTTGTTTATGCTTGCATTAGTGCCTAAAATGAAGTTGGAGTTGAGTTTTTATAGTTAAAGCTCGAAAACTAGGGATGACAAAAATCCCCTCGGAGACGGGGACCCTTGGGGATTTTTCCCATTCGGAGAGGGTATGGGGACGATTTTATACCCAATTTCTTATTCGGGGAAGGGACGAGGACAATTTTTTACCCAATTTCTTATTCGGGGAAGGGATGGGGATGTGGTGAAATCCTTATCCCCTACCCATTACCCCATTTCTTTGTATTAATTTTAAAATTTTATTTTATTTTTTAGAATTATTAATAAATGAATAATGAAATTTAAATTATAAAATATTAAATATTAGTATAAATAATAAATATCAAAATATTTATACAAATTTGTTATAAAAATTTCGAGCTTACTTAACCAGTTGTAGTCCTGAATTACTATTCAACCATACCTTATTCTAAAGGCCTTGACCCAAAATTATTTTATATTATGAGTCATGTTGCTTATATTATTTTTATTGTTTTAGATTTGAAATTTAATACTATCTTTCAATTTGTCACATTCCTTGAGGAAGAACAGGAGGAAAATGAGGTGTAAGAGTAAATGCTTTTATTAAAAATATTAATTTTTATATTTATACCCGTTTCATTTATTTCATTATTAATATAAAAATAATTTTTTTATTATAAGATTATAAAGATTGACGAAGATAATTATTCTGATGATTTGTATTTTGCCCTCCCCATCGCCTTGGCTACCGAAAACTAGCCGTTATAAAAAAATTCCCGCAACCAAGCGGTTAGCCGCTTGTAAAAGTGATATTACCGTTAAATTTGAATTTTGCTACAGTAATATTGTTCATTAAAATTACACTTTAGTCCAATACTTTTTGTAATTATATTATGGCCCAAAACACATAAAACTTTACAAACAGGTCCAATTTTAGAATTTTTAAATAATACTTATTATCCCAAAATTTTCTAAAATTATATATGGCCCCAAAGAAATTAATATTTTTCAAAGAGGTCATTTTCAAAATTTAACATAATACTCATAATTTTCAAAGTTTTCAAAATCTTTCACTTTAGTCCAAAATTTGTAAATATCAGATTTTCCTCAGGCGGCTAGCCGTTATCCTCAGGCTGTTAGCCGCTTCCTCTCTGTTCAATTTTGGATTTCATGGGATTGAATTTCATTGGGTCCTCAAACTTTCATAAATTATAGTATAGCCCAAAACGTTTCAAATGTTTGCAAATAAGTCCAATTTTGAAATTTAAAAAAATAAAAAATATTTATTAAACTCAAAGATTGCAAAACTTTTCATTTAAGTCCAAATTGCTCAAATCCAGAAAATACTCTATCTTATAAATATAAAACCTTTTAGTTTATGAAAAGTAATTATTAAATTAATCTCTTGAGCTTCTCAAATGCTAAATCATGCATAAATTAAATCATACCAACTTTACAAGAATTTGTTGCAATAATTTATCCGTTGAGCTCTAAACTTTATTCTTTGATTTCGCCATTGTCCGATGAGTATCTTGACCTTGATTTCACTTGATTCACTTACATAAATATTATCCTTCAAAAACTATTGAAAATGTGAAATACAATATTTATTATTTATACTTAAGACATATGTTTGTTATTATCAAAATTACATTATGTGTAGTCCTTTAGGCTAACACCTTTTTCATTTTTAACAACAGTGATTCCAGACTTTTTAGGCACTACTTGTGTAGGACTTACCCACTTACTATCAAAAATAGGGTAGATAATTCCAACATCAAGCAATTGAAGGACTTCTGTTTTGACTACCTCTTTCATGTGTGGGTTTAATTTTCTTTGAGGTTGTTGACATGTTTTAGCATTTTCTTCCAAATTAATTCTATGTGTGCAGATTAAGGGATTAATGCCTTTAATATCATTTAAAGTCCATCCAATTGTATTTTTATGCTTTTTAAGAACAATTAGTAACTTACTTTCTTGGTAGCTTGTTAAAGTAGAGGAAATCACAACAGGATAAGTTTGTTCTTCTCCAAGAAAAGTATACTTCAATCCTTCAGGCAAAGGTTTCAATTCCAATTTAAGTGCTTCTGATTGTTCTGTCTTTTCAATACTTCTAAGCTCCTCAAATTTTGTCTCATCATCATAATTTTGTGAAGTCTGCATAGAATCAAGCAACGAATTTATATTAGAAATATCAAGTTCAAGTTGCTTATTTAACTCAATTGAATTAACTAAACAAACATTAGAGAGTTCAGAAAAATCCCCTTTTTGAATTTTTTTCCTCAATACAAGATTCAAGCAATTCCTTTTGTTCATCAGTATTATCTTTATTCTCATTTTCTTCATTAGGTTGCTTGCACATGTTGAAAACATTCAATTCCAAAGTCATATTTCCAAAGGATAAATTCATTAAACCATTTCTACAATTAATCAAAGCATTATTAGTTGCTAAAAATGGTCGACCTAAAATTACAGGAATTGGTTTATAATTATTCACAACAGGTTCATTTTCTAAGATAATAAAATCCACAGGATATATGAATTTATCAACTTGTACTAAAATATCTTCCATTATTCTTTTTGGTACTTTAATTGATCTATCGGCAAGCAAAAGTTTAGTTGAAGTTGATTTTATCTCACCAAGATTAAGTTGAAGATAAATTGAATATGGAAGTAAATTAGTACTAGCACGAAGATCTAGTAAAGTATGCTCAATTCTGTGATCACCAATAATACAAGAAATGGTAGGACTACCAGCATCTTTATATTTCAACTTATTATTAGTAGACAGAATTGTACGTACCTGTTCAGCCATGAAAACACTTTTTTTAACCTTCAATTTCCTCTTAACAGTGTACAAGTCCTTTAAAAATTTGGCATATGAAGGTACTTGCTTGATTGCATCTAATAGAGGAATGTTAACTTTTACTTGCTTAAAGATTTCATAAATTTCAGAAGAATGGTTTGATTTCCTTAGTTTATTCAATGCATGCGGAAATGGTGGTTCAAGTGGAACACTAGTTATTTCTTCATTAGGTGTAAGTTTATTTAGTCCTTCCTTACCCTTTGAATTTTCATCATTTTCACAAGGTTCAGGCATAGGTCTATCAACAACTTTACCACTACGAAGATTTATAACGGACTTGACTTGATTTGTGGGTAGATTTTAATGAATCTTAAGATTTGGTTGTGGTTGGGCTGGAAATTTTCCTTTTTCTTGAATGGTGAGTGGAGAAGCAATTTTAGCAAGAGTATCTTTCAAATCAGAAAAAGTTTGTGCATTTTTATTGTCAATAACATCTTACTTTTTGATGAATGAATGCATTGTATCTTCCATATTTTTCCATGGTGGTGGAACATATGGTGCATAAGGCTAACCATTTTGAAAATTTTGTGGAGGTGGTGCTTGTGAAGATTGTGCATTATTATTATTCTTCCAACTGAAATTTGGATGATTTCTCCAACCAGGATTATAAGTCTGTGAATATGGGTTTTGTTTATTAAAAGTGTTAATGACATTAGCTTGATCATTTAGACATTCTTTAAGTGCAGACAGAATGGGACAATCTTGAGTGAGATGATCATTCGAACTACATATGTTACATGCAATTTCTTGAACATATTTTACTTGATCACTCTTTTTATGTTCCGAAGCTTCAACTTTCCTAACTAGGGATGCAAATTTTGCTTGTAAATCATGATCTTCCCTAAGGTTATGGATTCCTCCACTAGATGGAGATGGTTGTTGTTTATTTGTCAATTCAAAAGTTCCAATAGTATCCCAATGTTATGCATTTTCAACTAATTGGTCAAGGTAATCTAGTGCATCCTCAGGATTTTTATCCCTAAATTCACCATTACACATTATTTCAAAATCATGATGTGGGCATATGTTAAGCAACTCTTTAAACCTATCCCAACATTGATATAATGTTTCTCCATTTTTTTGAGTGAAAGAAGTGATTTGCCTTTTAAAAGAATTGGTTCTATGAGGTGGAAAGAATTTTTTCAAAAACTGTTTTTGCATGTTATTCTAAGTTCTTATTGATCCAGATCTAAGGTTTTGTAGCCAAATTTTAGCTTTATCTTTTAATGAAAAAGGAAAAAGCTTTAATCTAATTATGCTCATGCTACAATTTTGGTTTGTATATGTATTACAAACTTCCTCAAAATCTCTTAAATGCAAGTACGGATTCTCAAATTCTAAACCATGAAATGTTGGTAAAAGTTGGATAATACCAGGTTTGAAATTGAATCGAGATGCTTCTGGAGGAAATACTATATACGATGGTGCTCCGGTTCTAGTTGGATTCATGTAGTCTCTCAGAATTCTTGGTTGATTCTGACCATATCCATGTTGAGGTTGTCTCCTTGATCAATTTGAGGATTAGGTTTGCTGACAAAGTTTTCGTCTTGGATCTCATCCATGATTGGTGGTAGAGATTAAGATCTACGAATTAACCTGCCACTTGAAGTTCGAGACCAATGTCTCATGCAATGGTTATATCACAAAAGTAATATTCAAACAAATTAATAACAAAATAAAAAAACTAAATAAAAATTACAAAATAAAAAAATTAAATATGCAAATAATATAAATGTACAAAAGAAAATTAAAATTAAAATTAAATAACAATTTTGGCAGTTGAACCCACCAATAAAAAAAATAAAGCAAAAATAAATAAATACAAAATAAAATAAATACTGAAAATTACATATCTGAAAATAAAAATTAAGAGTTAGTAGTTAGTTTGGTAGTTAAACCCACCAATAAAGAATAAATAAATAAATAAATGCGAAATAAAATAAATACAGAAAATTAAATAACTGAAATAAAGAAAAAAATAAAAATTAGGAGTTAGCAGTTAGTAAGTTAAGAGTTAGTAGTTAGAGTTAGTAGTTAAAGTTAGTTTGGTCCAAATTAAGTCCAAATATGTCTAAGAGGTTAGTCCAACTCATGATTATTGTGAGGAATTTCGTTCAGGAATCTTATTGCAAATTATTTATCATTTTATGGCCACACCGTAATTTTTAGAAGTTTAGAATTGAGCCATTTAGGATGAAAGTGAAACTTCTGAAAGATATTGGTGTCAAAACGTAATTATGAGAAGAATGAGCTAGACACGAGAATTGTTGGGGTGAAATTAGAATTATGAAAGATGTGGGGATAAAAGAGAATTTAAGAAAAGGAAAAGCGGGCAAACGAAAATTTACATATAAGAGAAAAATCGAAAACGGAAAAACAAAACAAAATAAAAGCTTTTCCCCGACAACGGCATCAAAAACTTGATACAACTTAAAAGTAACTTTAAACACCCAAGTATAAGACTGTCTTATTGTATTATAACTTGGTGAGTCCGAGGTCGATCCACAGAGAAAAGATTTAATTTGTTCATTTTATTTTATTTAAAAATTGAAATTAAAACTTGAATATAAACAACTTAATTTAAATGAAACTATGAAGTTGAACTAATTAGGGTTATGGATCCACTCTTAGTAGTAAATAAAACATAATAAATTTTTTTGCCTTATTTTAGATTTATTGCCCAAAAGATTAATTATATAAATTATTATTATTTTCCCTTTAATTTTATAATGGATTAAGTATTTATTGTCCCAAAATTTAATTTGTCTACAATGAGTCAAAATACCATTTTACCATATCTTATATTAAGAGATTTAAGAATTTGTTGTGCCAAATTCATTTATTTGTCTACAATAAATTAAAATTTCAAAATATAAAATTTGTATAAAATTAAATAGAAAATAATTTAATTTATAAAATTAAAAATAGAATTTGATTAAATCATATTTATTTCCTAAGAGTTTCATCTTCCCCTAACTAATATTATTTGGTTAAGCATAATTGAAATAAAAAGAAATATTAAAATTAATTACTTGTAATTAAAAGTAATAAAAACAACTAAAATTACAAATAAAACTAATTTTATTTATAAAAATAATTATACAAAATATTAAAAACACACCTGAGAATCAAGATTACAGGGAGATTGAATCATGAACGGTTGAGATTCAGTCAAAATTGCCAGCTATCCCATGCACTCATGTCTATTGTAAGCTCATTTCATCATCCAATCAGTGCTCGATCAATAGAAAAAGTCAACTCTTTTTGCACAAGCTCAATTTTAAGCCGATCTTCACTGATTTTACAGTTTTCGGACTTTCGGAATCCAAATTTGACCTCGGTTTAACTGTTTGGAGTCTCGATTTATGTGAAATTAATATTTTTCCTAATAAACACACAAAATACACAAAATTAGATATATTTAAAACATAATTAATAATTTCTAATATATTACATAAACACAAATATAAATTATAATTAAATAATTTTTAGCACTAATCACTTGTCGAAGCAAGCATGTGCGACAGGCGCACGAGAGGTGCTATCGCTTGCGCGCTTGTGAGGTGGGACAGGTGCACGCCTGTCGCACTAAGCGTGCACGACACATGTGCACCTGTCGCGTGAGCCCCTATTGCACCAAGCGCGCACGACATGCAGCCTGTTGCACTAAGTTACAGTTTTTTTTAAACGTGAAGTTATTATTTTGTTATAAATATAATGTAATAATGTTATAAATATAACAGATACATGGCGAAATTAGAAGGATCGAGAAACGAATTGGGCAGGATAAAGTTAGCTTACGCCAATCAATTCTCGGTGTAAATTTTGAGTATGTGTAGCTTAGCTACAGTTGTAAAAGCCACGAGAGAAACTTAACAAAATGGCAGTTACGTCTGGTCAAGGACAACATATTTGGGCATTTCTTAGAGTGTCGAAGCTTTCTGTTCAGTAGCGTAATTTTGGACAATGTGTTGCTTAGGCAAGTGGCACATGGAGAATACAGGGCGAACGATAATTTATGGTTTCAAATTGGTGAACATTTGATATGCTTATTAATTGCAGAATGGTGCCTGGTTACTGGACTTTCCTATGGTGTAGATATTGTACTAAAAAAATCCAAAAACGACGCATAGGCTACTGAATACGTATTTTGATGATTTGTTTGGCAACATCAATCTTAAGAGATTAGATGTATTATTTGAGGAGTTGGACTTCGAGGCTATGGACGACATTGATACATTAAAGATCGCGCTTTTTTAGTTTGTGGATAGAGTTCTAAATGGAAGAAAAGGTCACTGTCAAATCAATTTCTCATTGCTTAACAAAGTAGATTATATAGAACACTTCCGAAATCGTCCATGGGATCGTTTGTCGTGGGAAACGATATACGACAATCTTGACAATGCATTGACCGGGAAAGATGAGAAATTTAAGATGACTTGGTTAGAAAATCCAAATCATAAAATTGAAAAGTACAATGTTTATGGCTTTATGTCCGGGGTTTAGGTGCGTTTTTTTTTGGATTAATTAGTTTTATAACATTAAATATTTAATGGTAGTTTTAATAACTTTCTCACTTTGGTTGTTGCAAGCTTGGATTTCCGAAGTCATTGGAGGTCTTTCGTCAGCATGGGTCATGAAAATGAAGATGAAGATTTGTCACATCATGCAATGGAAGCCCATGGCTTCTTCTAAAATAAACTTTGCTAAGTTTTATTCATTCTTGAATGACGAATATCGTCTTGTGAGTATTATGTATTGGTAGACGTATAATACTACTTTTAACATTACTAAATTCGAGTTTTTTATACTTAAAATTTTGGGTTGAATTTATGGCAGGGGGACATTTTACAAACCCTTGAGCGGGATGCAAATGAGAGTCGCAAAAAATATTGGCAAATTATGAAGGATTACACGCCACGTATTCCAAGCTGGATCCATAAGATTGGTATTCTATAAGTACAATTATTTTTTTAATAGAAATTTTTGATTTATCATTTACTTATTTTAAATGCTACTTTCTGCAGCACCAACCTTCAATCAATGCACCGCCGCTCGTAACAAGGCAATCAGAAGAGTATGACGACATACCGAGCCTAACACCAGAGCAGCGTCAAGACACATATGAGGATGAGCTGCCTGTGGATGACTATTAGGAGCAGACAGACAAGTCCAAAGACACACATGATTCTGAGGTTATAAATAATTTTTTTTCCTCATATATAAATAATTATAACAATCTCTCATTATAAATAAATTTTTTTTATAACAGTCGAAGAAAAGTAGTATAATGATTACATGAGATGACGAATGAACAAGATTGATCGTAACATTTATAAACTTAAGTAAGAATTTAAAGAATTTAAAGAAACTGTGGTGGGATTTATCGATTCACTATCTAAACATTCATATAGGGATTCTCTGACTGGACGCTCATATGCGGTGAACAAATTTTAAAAGGAATATATGTGTTCAATTTGAGTAAAAATTGACTTAAGAAAGAAAAATTTAGAGAACGAAAATTTGGGTGAAAACCTAGGTTGGATTTGGGATCTTATGATTTTGATCATGAAAATGAGTTTGTAAGATGATTTTGAGCACAAGGAATGACAGTGAATGATTTTTGGAATCAATTTGGTGTAACAATAAAATGAACATGGTGGATTTTAGAGTGAGAATGAGAAATGAAGAAAACGATTTTTGGAGAGAGATCGAGAACCGGATTATCGAATAAAGAGGAAGAAGATGAATAGGCTTTGAAAATAAGAATTTGACTTACCGCTTTTCACTAAGTAATTGGCTAGTTTTGTTCAGTGAGTGAATATTATGAAAACGGTTTATTTTTTTTCCTTAACCAGCTGACTTATTTTGTCTAGTGAGTAAACATTATGAAAACAATTTATCGGTTTTCTATATTTGGCTATTTGGTTTTGTCCAGTGAGTAGTTCTTGAAAAAACAGCTTATTGGTTGGTTACAATCAGTATGTTAGTTCTCCTTCAGAAGTTATTTTGCCTCTTATTGAATTTTGGTTAACCAATTAACTTGTATTGTGCACACCAATTTATTTTTGGCTTAAAAGTTGATCGATTTTAAATCATTTTGTGATTTAAAACTTTTCAATAAGTCATTTAATGCATGAAACATGAATGCATACAAGAGCAAACATATCAAATATATTAATCATATCAATTAATAATGCAATACAAAGAAAAAATCATAATTTAAAATGCAACACTCATCATTCCAAGCTCATGTTTTATCTTTATGAACTGCTCTTCACTGAGGGGTTTTGTAAAGATATCTGCAAGTTGATTTTCAGTAGAAACAAAGTTGATCACAACATATCATTTTTTAACATGATCTCGTACGAAATGATGTCTAATCTTTATAAGCTTAGTCCTAGAATGCTGAATGAGATTCTTTTATAGATTGATAGCATTAGTATTGTTACACAAGATAGGTATTTGATCAAGATTAATATCGTAGTCTCTGAGGGTTTGTTTCATCCAAAGGGCTTGTGCATAATAACTACCTGCGGAAATATATTCTGCCTCAGTTGTTGAAAGTGCAACTGAATTTTTTTTTTTACTAAACTAGAAAACAATCAAATGACATAAGAAGTGACATGTTCCACTAGTACTTTTCGTGTCAACCATATAACCGACAAAGTTGGCATCCGAATAACATGTTAAGTCTATATATGTTCCTCTAAGATACTTAAGGTCAAGATCTATAGTTTCACACAAGTAACAAAAACTTGTACATATTAAGTCTATATATCGAGGTATGATTGAAATCTTGCACACAAGCATACATTAAACATAATATCAATTCTACTAGCAATCAAGTAAGGATCCAATCATACCTCGATATATTTTAACATTAACTTCCTTTCCTTTTTCAGCCTTGTCAAGCTTGATTGTTAAGTTCATTAGAAAACTTTTTATCTTTCCATCTTTAAGTCCGAACATCTTGACTAAATCTCTCAGATATTTAGCTTGATTGATGAAAATTCCTTCTTCAGTTTATTTTATTTGCAGACCAAAAAAGTATTTCAATTCTCCCATCATGCTCATCTCAAATTCTTTGCTCATACAAGATGAAAATTCCTTACACAAAAACTCATTAGTAGAACCAAAAATAATATCATCAACATAAATTTGAACAATAAGTATATCTTGATTTTTATGCTTAATAAAGAGAGTTGTATCAACCTTACCCATTGAAAAACCACTATATAACAAGAAAATTTTTAAACTTATCATATCATACTCTAGGTGCTTGTTTTAAACCATACAATGCTTTTGTTAACTTATAAACATGATCTAGAAATTCTCATTTTCAAAAATAAGGGGTTGTTTCACATAAACTTCTTCCATAATGTAACCATTTAAAAATGAACTCTTGACATCCATTTGACATAAAATGAAATCTTTATGAAATGCAAATACTAATAGCATTCTAATAGATTCTAATCTAGCTATTGGTGCAAAAGTTTCATCAAAATCAATTATTTCTTCTTGGTTGTATCCCTGAGCCACTAATTTATTTTTATTCTTTACAACCATACCGGATTCATCTATTTATTCCTAAATACCCATTTAGTGCCAATGACGGATTGATGTTCAGGTTTAAGAACTACCTCCTATACATTGTTTCTCTCAAATTGGTTTAACTCATCTTGCATTGCCATAATCCAAGATTCATCGTTTTCCACATCCGAAAAGGATTTTCGTTCAATTTGAGATATTAAGGCAACATATTGACCGGTATTTCTAAATGTTGGCCTAGTAGTTACACCTCTTGAAGGATCACCTAAAATTAGTTCTTTGGGGTGAGAAGAGACATATCTCCACTCATTGGGGAGTGTTTGAAAAATACATTCTTGTTGCTCCATATTTGTTTTTTCTTCTTATCTATTTTCTTGATTTTCATGTAGTGTATCCTCTTGTTTACCTTTTGATTATTCTTCTTGTAACTCTTCATCTGCATCATCATTAACAACAAATTTCTCCACATATGAGGGGTTAGATTAATCAAACGTAACATGCATTGACTCTTCAACAACTATAGTAATCAAACGTAACATGCATTGGCTCTTCAACAACTATAGTTGTTTTATTATATACCCTATAAGTTTTGTTTGTATTTGAATAATCAAGAAAGATGCCAACATTAGATTTTGGATCAAATTTACCAAGATTATTTTTTTTGTTCAAAATAAAACATTTGCATCAAAAAATTTTAAAGTATCCGATATTGGGTTTTTTATCTTTTCAAAGCTCATAGGAAATTTTATTAAGATAAGGTCTAATCAACACACAATTTAAAACATAACAAGCGGTGTTGATAGCTTCGGCCAAAAAATACTTAAGTAATACATTTTCATTCAACATGGCCGTAGTCATTTCTTGAATAGACCTATTCTTTCTTTCAACAACTCCATTTTGTTGTAGTGTTCTTGGTGAAGAGAATTGATGCACAATGTCAAAATTATTACAAAATGTTTTAAATGCATGATTTTCAAATTCTCCACCACGATCAATTCTAATACAAGAAACAACATATCCCTTTTTCATTTTGAACCTTTTTGCAGAAAACTCGAAATGTATCAAAGGCATCATCCTTATTAGCTAAGAAAAATACCAATGTGTATCTAGAATAATCATCTACAATCACAAATGTATAATATTTACCACTTAAACTAGCTTATCTAGAAGGTCCAAACAAATTCATGTGAATTAATTAAAGTGATTTTGAAGTAGAGATATATGCTTCTTGTTTTTTAAAGAAGTTTTGATTTGTTTTCTAAATTGGCAAGCTTTACAAATTGTATATTTTTTAAAATCAATTTTTGGAAGACCTTTAGCTAAATCATTTTTCAAAATTTTTGAAATCAAATCCATGCTTGCATGGCCTAGTCTTTTATGTCATAACCAACTATCATTATGCAATGCAGAGAAACATTTATCATTAATATATGCACAATCTATATCAATAGTATAAACATTAACACATCTATTTCCTACAAACAAAATCTTACCATCACATGTATTCTCAATAACACATTTCAATTTATCAAAGATAACTTTATAGCCTTTATCATACAATTGACTAATTCTAAGCAAATTGTGTTTCAAGTTTTCAATCAAACACACATTTTCAATAAGAGTAGAATATACATTACCAACATTGCCAATACCAATGATCTTTCCTTTTGAATTATCTCCAAAGGATACATCTCTACAATTTTCGATCTTGGTAAAGTTTGAAAACTAAGAATAATTGCTTGTCATATGTCTTGAGCATCCACTATCCAAGTACCATTTGATTTTCCTTTTCTTTGATCCCTATAGAAGAAATCTCTAAGTTTTAGGTACCCAAATCTTTTTGGTCCTTGAGTGTTAGCAATGGTTTCTTTTAGAATCCAAATACGTTTGATTCCATAACATGCATTTATCTTAACAGGGCATCTATAATTCATGTGACCATTTCTATTGCAATAATAACAAACAATTTTATGATCACTGGTGGAGGTAGCCTTCACAAAGTAATTTTTGTAGTATTTTTGTTTCAAGTTAGGTTTAGACCCAACTCCTCCTTTATCAAACATACATTTTTTAAAGCTGAGCAATTTTTCTAAGTTCTTTTGACCGTTTTTGAATTTTGAACACAATCTCATTGAGCTCATTGCTCTTTTTCTTAAGTTCTTCATTTCTTTTAATCAAATTATCAACATTTGATTTTTCATGCTCATATGAGGTACTTTGTTTACCTTTTAAAGATGCAATTCTATCATGCAATATTTAATTATCTAATTCTAGTTCTTTGATCTTTTCATTTAGTAAATCATTTTCATTTGAAAGTTCTAGCATTTTCTTTTTTAAGACATGCATTTTTTTTTACTAATTTTCATTATACCATTATGCAACTCTTTAAAAGAATCATACAATTCATCATAAGTAGAAAGATCATTTACCTCATCAAGTTCATTATCTCCTACTGCCATAAGTGCTATGTTTGGCACTTCTTCAAAATCTTCTTCATTACTTGATTCTTCATCGCTATTGTCCTTAATAGCCACCACGGCTTTCTTTTTGAGTTTGTTGAGAAGTAGGCACTCTAACCTTATATAGCCAGGCTTCTTGCATTCGTAGCATATGATTACTTCTTTTTTCTCCTTTTGGTTTTTGAGGTTTCTGAATTTTCTTCGCTCATCAGATTTCTTAAAAAACTTCCTGAATTTTCTGGCCATCATAGCCATTTCTTCATCCTTGAAATCGCTTTCTTCATCACTTTCAGGTTTTGATTCTCTCAAGGCAATGTTTTTCTTCTTTTTATCTTCATATCCTCTTTCAGTTGCCAAATCCTCTTAATAATAAATAAGAGAGCCAATAAATAAAGTATTTAAATCTTTGGCTTTCTCAATGACAGTTCTCTTAGGTCTCTATTCCTTTGGTAATGACCTAATGATTTTCTTTACGTTCTCGCTATTTGAAAAGGTCTTACCAAGTGCTCTTAGAGTGTTTACTGTATCCATAAATCTAGTATCATGGAATGGACACTCTTATTTTGTTCAATTTGGAACAACTCATATTGTGTAGTATACCTACTGATTTTAGACTCTTTCACTTGGTTTGTACCCTCATAAAAAACTTCAAGTTTATTCCAAATTTTGAGCATTTTCACAATTGAAAACTCTATGAAACTTTTTCTTATTTAAGACACAAAACAGGACATTCATAGCTTTGGAATTTAGAGAAACTTTTTTATTTTCAACTCATTCCATTGACTAAAAGGTTTTGGAATTTCTTCTTCATCTTCATTTTTAGTAATCGGCATGAAAGGACCATCATTAACGATTTCCTAAATTTTATAATCTAAAGCTTGTAAGTAAATTCTCATCCTAGTTTTCTAATATAGGTAATCGTTTTCATTTAAATATGGTGGTCTAGTGGTGGACTGTCCTTTCCTCGATGTGGAATCATTTTGAGTTTTCATTAATCTTTAACTCAAGACGATTAAGTCTAAATAAGAGCACCTTGCTCTGATACTAAATGAAATACCAATTAGGCAACCGAAGAGAAGGATGAATTAGGATTCTAAAAATTTAAGCAACTAAAAATTATTACAATTTAAACAAAGCAATCAAATTTGAAATAAACAAATTAATATACAAGGAAAAATAAAGAGATAGGGTAAGAGAGAGCAAACACGCGATTTTTATGTGGTTTAGCCAACCGTGCCTACGTCCACGCTTCCAAACTCACCGAGCTTGAGAATTTCACTAAGCGAGCATCTAAGACTTCAACAACTCTTACAATTGACTTCTAAGGTGTCATTTGCCATTTACAACAAGAGATTATCCACAATCTTTTAACTCAAGTGTATCTCAACACTTACAATCTCCCAACTTGATTTTACAAAAAAGATTACAAATAAACTTCTCTCACAAAATGTGTTTGATTGCAAATGAAAGCCCAATGTGTGAATGAATGAAATGGATACCCAAATTTTATGCTCATATTACAAAGGAATGCTCAATGATAACAATAATTGTCTCTCTTCATTTAAATTTGATGAAAGTCATTTTATAGTTAGAGTAGAAAACTAGCTGTTATTGACTTTTTGGTGATAACTGGCTTGCTGCTTTATGTTAACCAGTTCGCCACTTGATGTTATTGTTATAGTCAAAGATTTGAATTTTTGCACATCCGATTTGCTGCTTTTCATTTTCTAATTAACGTTTTTTACTCCAAAGAGCTTTTGCTAGATAGCCGGTTTGCTGCTTTGGTGAATCTGGTTAGCCACTTACTACAGTGAAACAACTATTCTCTAAAATTAAAGTTTTACCTAAAACTTTATAGAATTATACAATGGCCCAAATATTTATAAAACTTTGTAAATAGGTCCATTTCAGAATTTAAAATAATGTTTGTTAATTTCAAAGTTCTGAAAACTTTTCAATTTAAACCATAAACTTGAAAACAACTAATTTTGATAAAATCATTTTCTTATTTAAAAAATATAATGTGTAATTCTTTATTTATCAAAAATATGTAATTTGTTATCATCAAAATAATATTTTATAGTCATATAGGCTAACATTATGAAACTAAGGAGTCTATGCAACTATTTATAAAACTAAAGTGTCTGTGTGACCATTTAAGCAAATCTTGGGGGTCTGCATGGCCTTTCCAAAAAAAAACATTAATTGGTTTCTTCACTCAATAATGTTTTGATAATAATAATTATTATTATTTTACACGGTATAGAATATTCACAAGATATATCATAAAAGGAAAAATAGAATCAAGATCAACTAGCTGTTCTAAACAATCGCCCTTAGATTTGTTTATTTGGTACCTTGATTGAACCTTCGACAAGATGTAATAGGAATCCTCTTGCTTTGGCAGTATAATCATATTTGCTTCTAAAAATGAGTAGTCAATAGATGAGAAACGCCTTCATTTATATCATATATTAATGAGTATGAATTTTTGACAATTAATTATCGAAAATTTTACTATACCATCAAAGAGATTTTAGAGTACTTTTATTGTATTACAGTCATTTAATGCATGTGTGTGTATATATATTTATTTTGAAAAATCATTATGTAATTGTTAGTTATAATTAATTCATGCACACATGTTATACATCTACTAAGTGACTATAATAAAATAGAAGTACTCTAAAATATTTTCTATTGTTGTTTGCCCTTTGTTTTAATTAAGTACTCAACTTTGAAATAAAAAGTCTACAAGTAAAAGTTATACATAATTCTAAAAAGTTCAACTTGTAAAGGTTATAATTGTAAAAGGATTAGAGTACCGGTCGAACCTCTCTTGTATAGAATCGTCCCCATCCCCATATCTTTCATTTGACGAATTGAATGGATAACCTTGGCAACCAAGATCATACAAGACACAATTTTCTAAAACATCTTTGAAATCAAAAAGCAAGTTTATATTTTTTGGCCTGCCTCCTCTTTTCTCCTCAGCCTTCAAAATCTCGTTGAGATCTCCTCCACATAGCTAAGGGGCTGCTGATAGCGTGAATAGCCTTCACAATAAGCTTAAGAATGTTTCTTTTCCGATTGTTCAAGGTGATCATAAAATCCTGATCGCCATGTTAGATTTTCATTGTGCAATATCAAAATATCAATATGGTGCATATTATAGGACAATAAATTGATATTAACATCTGAATTCCAGAGTAATGCTAGCCCCCACTGTAGCCTAAGCAGTCCACAGAGAAACAACAAATCACAATTTAGCTTAACATGAATAAGTTCCATTTGATGAGAATTATGCTTTGTTTCATTTAAGAAAACAAAATTTGATTTATACTGGAGGAGAAGTTGTTTTCAAGCTTTGTTGTTCGAGCGCACCCTAAGTCTCGAACATTACAACGTAAGGACCTCATTTTGAAAATCTAAAAAGTTAGCTTGTAAACTAAAAGGTGAGAGAATAGAGAAAGATGACATTTTCATTGGCTTTCCTTGTAAATTCATCCTGGTAAAAGTTGAGTCAGCTTCTGAAATTTTAACTCGTTTAGTATCTGGACTATCTATCTCTATCTCCTTGCTACCTCTTTTCATGCTATCTTGTCCAGGGAAGGCTGAAATCGTGCAGGTCATTGAATGCATTAGTTTCAAAGCCAGCAATTTTTACCTTCTTTGAGAAGAAGTACTACTAACACAACTTGATTTGTAATGAAGATTACTAGAATTCGGGCCAAGTCCAAACAAGATTGCGGCTCAACACTCAACTTGTCTTTTTGGGCTTCGGTTGCTTGAGTAAGCTCTTTAGTTTCTTTGAGAGTTGGACTATTGACATTCCTTTAATCTCCTCATAAAATTTCTTTTTTAGTTGTATTCATTTTATTTCTGAAAATACTCATTTTTTTACATACACTTTTTTAGTTCTCAGTTTTCATTTGATTTATTTTATTGTTAAAACTCAAAGTATTACTGTACTATTTTTTAATTATTTTCAAATTTATTATCACTGTACACACAAATAAAAAAGTTATATAAGTAATAAGTTTTTTAGTGTTAATCATTAACTGAAATAACACATATTTCAAATTATAATTTCAAAGTGATTTTAAGTATAAAAATATTTAATCAATAAGAAATCAAAAAAGAACAATATTCTAAATTTGTACAATTTATTTTAGTTGGATAGGAAGTAACATATAGATTTTTTTTGTTTTTGAAAAGGATTATTATGAATTAAGTAATTTGCTGGAAAAAAAATCTATATGTGTTTAATTTTTAATTGTCCTTAATTATAATTTTATTTAAAGTGAAATTTTGTAAGAATAATGTAAGGGTGCCAGCAACTCCACTCTACTTTTGACTACCCATATCCTCCTCCTAGATTGCTCCTTGTTATTGGTTGAGAAATTATTCGTACTTTCCAACCAGTCACAATTTTTAAGTACAGCCTTCATATCCACTAGGGTGTGCAGTATCCGATTTGATTTGATTCTGAATCAGAACTGAATTTTAAAATTTCAAAATTCGGTTCGAATCAGTTTTGGAATTTGATTTTGTCCGGTTTAATTGGATTTGGTTCATTTCTGAAATTCGGTTCTGTTCGGCTCACAGTAAACTCATTGCTTTCATCCACATATAATCACAAGTAGGGATGGCAAAAATCCCCACGGGGGCCAGACGGCACTTTGGATTTTCCCCATCGATGGAGGTATGGAGATAATTTCATACCCAATTTCTTATTCGGGGAAGGGACGAGAAAATTTTTTTACCCAATTTCTTATTCGGAGAGGGGACGGGGATGAGGTGGAATCCCCATCCCCTACCCATTTCCCCATTTTAATTTTTAATTTTATTTTTATTTTTTAAAATTACTAGTAAATAAATTATAAAATTTGAATTATGAAATTATATATATTGGTTAAAATAATAAATATCAAAATATTTATATTATTAAACTTTTAGTCCTAATTAACTAATTATAGTCTTAAATTTTTATTTAGGATATTAAAAAAATCAGATAAATTCTATTAGCCCAAAAATTTTGTTTTAATTTTAATATTCATTAAATATTTTAAACTTAAATCTATTTTTATTTATTTTTAGATGTTATAATTACCCACAACGAATCACAATTTTAATATCTAATCTAACTTAATATTTGCTCTTGATTTGCTCCGACTTAACTATTGTGCTGTAAAGGGAAAGTCCACATTTATAAAGTGCCCACACCACCATTGAAAAAGTCAATTTTGAATCTAAATTCGATTTTATTTGCAACAGTTTTGTATTAGACTATTAATTTGTTCACGATAGTTTGTAAAAGAAGTATCCCTTACATGTTGTGTTACTAATTTTTTTATTTTAATATGATTAACTCAAAATCCGAAAAAAAAATATTAGTTATTCGGGGATCGGGGATCCTCGGGGATCCCCTGTTATTACTCGGGGAGGGGATGTGGATTCTCTCAAGTAATTCTGACGGGGACGGAGAGGGGACGGGGACATATGCAAAATATCGAGGATGGATACGGAGAGATTGGTCCCCTCCCCTCCCCTCCCCTCCCCATTGACATCCTTAATCACAAGCCATAAATCATAGCAGCCAGCACAAGACTTAAGAAAAGTCCACCTTTAACCCCTTTTTTTTTTTTTTTTTTTTGCAATCCATCCATAAAATTTATTTCATCACAAGAAGAGAAAATGCTCACAATTTTGACAATAGTTCAAGATCCATCAACAAAACCAACTAGTCAAGGCTATTGTAGTCTCAAAACCTGTGCGCCAACTTGTGCTTCTCATGCTTACCCATCTCTTTTGCTTTCTCTCTCTCTCTCCAATTTCTTAATTTCTTGCAATTTCTCAAGTCCATCTTTAACTTACCACAAGTAAAATTTGTAAACTAAACTATAATTTCATCTAAATAATTAAAATAGATTACTAAATTCCCGTAAAACAAATAATGAAACCCTTCACCCATTTTATTTATTTCGCCTGATCTTGATTTATAGAATCGAATTGAATTATTCTGGTAAAAAAACAAAACTCCCCAAAATCAGTTTAAAAAATCAAGGTTTTGATATACTCTTGTCATCCCAAATTGAAAAAAAAATTAAGGAAAGAATCAAGCTGGCTAGCAACTTCAATCGCAAGTGACGCTGGTAGCTGGCTGGAAAAGTGATAGCGGTGGCTGAGTGAGGTGAGAGTGAGAGAGAGGCAGCGAGAGTTTGAGGAGGGAGGCGAGTTCTCATTTTAGATTTACGGTTACAAATTGAATAAATGATTTTATTTATTTATAATTTTTAATTAAAAATAATTTTTAATTTAATTGACCGAACCAAACATAAACTAATTAATTTTTTTATATAAATCAGTTAATTTTTATTTTCTAAATCGAATCGAACCGAATCACCAACCCCATTATCTACTACTTAATTTGCTCGTCGTAAACTCTATCCCCAATGTTGTGATTGCCTATCTTCATGTGCGCCACCACTCTAACATGGTTGCTTATATGCAATCCAAGGCCTGACCCACTTTTCTTTGGGCTTTCCCCTCCTCTATTACTTCTCTCCTGTTTATGCTTCCCTGCCATCATTGTTGTTTTCAACTTGTTTCCACAACCAAAGTTTTCTTCTTTTTCATCTTCAGGCATAATCTCAAAATCTTTATAAGCATGACAAATCCTACCACAGTAATAGCAGAATTCTGGTAGACATTCATAAAGCAATGTCAGCATTATGGCATCTTCCTCATATGTAGAAAACCTCACAAGGAGTGCCTTTCGTAAAGATTTTGTAATTTCAATATTTACCGGCACTCGGAGAAGTATTCCAAAACAAATACTTGTCTCCCATGAATTTACCTCCTCCATGTCACCAATTAATGTTCCCAGAAACTAGCCTTTTTCTTTATGCATACAAATGATGGAAATATTATGAATTTAGACCAGAATGGAGCCTTTGTGAAACGTATTTTTGAAACATCCCTCATCCCTTATGGCTCAACCAGAGCTTTCAGAAAATTGTTGAAGTGCCACGGTTCAGTTCTCAGAACCCTAATCTTATCGACATCTGATTGGAAATGAAATATAAAATAATTTCCCCACCAAACTCTTAACAGTAACCTCTTTTATAGTATTCCATAATTTTTGAGTTTGTTGATCGAAATCCTTCTCTATTGATGGGTTTACTAGAAAGGACCTTACCCACAAGTGAGTTGGCTAACTTCTGTTCTCCACTCTTAATAACAGTCCTTCCTAGTGTGATAATGTTCTCCTCATCTCCTTTCAACGAAAGTGATAACAATTCTTCAAAATTCATGAGTTGAAAAAAATAGAACACTATAAATCTTTGATAATGAGGATTGATTCTGAAGAAATATTTTTGCTAGAGAAATTCAAATCTGTGCTCGAAACAAATGAAACTCCAACTTTAATGAGAATCCTTACGCTTCAAGACGTACGCTTACTTTTACAGTAGTCGCTAGATAGAACTCTAGAAACACACGAGGAGATCTTTAAGGCTAAGTTAGAACTCTAGAAACACACGAGGAGATCTTTAAGGCTAAGTATGCTTACCACATTTCTCTCAGTGCTTTTAGACTGTCTTCTGGCCTTTGTTCTTAATTGTAGAAAATGGTGGCTAATTATTGGTGGAGTCATTCTTCTTCATCCAAGGGTATTCACTGACTTCAGTGGAGGTCTCTTTGCCTATTGAAAAGAGGAGGAAAGGGTTTTCGAGATCTGATAGCTTTCAACCAAGCTCTTTTGGCCAAGCAGTGCTGGCAAATTCTTCTTTAATTGAACTCTTTGGTAGTTAGAGTCTTGGAAGCAAGTTATTTTCCTAGTTTTAACTTTCTAGAGAGTAAGCTGAGTAGTAGCTCATCTTATACTTGGAGGAGCTTATTATGGGGCAGGAAGATAATTGAGAGGGGTTTTAGATGGAGAGTTGGCGATGGAGTTGGAAACGGAAAAGATATTGTTATACATTCTTATATATTATCAGAGTTCTTTTTATTTAAAAAAAAAAAAAAAACCATCAGAGGGTGGGGGTTAGGCAGGAACCCTAGCTCTAATATAAATTAGAAAATGAAATGAATACATAAAGGAGATATGAACCAAAACCTCCAAGAGAAAATACAAATACACATGAATAACCAAGAAAGAATAAAGGAAAATAAAATCATCAACGCTATCGTCTGACATGAGGAACAGCCTGAGCATCCGAATGGAGACACCAGATAAGCTAGCAGGAAGATCCTAGGAACAAGAGAAACGCCTACTGACACGGTGAGAACACACTCAATTGGTCGAAAAAACTGCAGCAGAAGTAGCCTTCTTATATATTATCAGAGTTGGATCCCTCGACCTCATACATTTTGACCTTTCTCTCCTCGCACACTGCCCTCAGACTCCACTATAGCAACATGTCAAGTGGAAATACAGGTTGGAATGAAGATCTCATTAGCCAAATTTTCTCCCCACTAATTTTAAAGAAATTCTTAAAATCCCAGTGCCTAATGTGCCTATAAGCGATAAATATACTATGGCATTTTAATAGTAGAAGAGTTTACTCGATGAAAAGTGGGTACGAAGTTGCATCAGGATTGCGATTTCCAGATTTTCCTTCTTGTCCAAAGAGTTCTTCCAGTTGATGGAAATTTGCCTAACACCTACCAATTCTCCAAAAAGATAAAAATCTTTTTTTCGAGAGCCTCAAAAGAAATTCTCCCCACGTAATATAATTTGGCAAAAAAGAAAATCTCTAATAATGAAATTTTTCAAAGACGTCATGCTAGTATAGAGGATATGTGTTATACCCTTGCTGCTTGTAGATATGCAAGGAAAGTCTGGAAGCTTAAACCTTGCTTTTTATAGTTGGCCAATACAAGCTTATATGCCATTCTCTTCTTTTGTTAATAAAGGAGCTAAACTTCTGTCAAAGGAAGAGTTCGTATTGTTTATGGGTTGCTTTGTCAATTTAGAGATCTCGAAATAAGGCTCTGTATGGTAACTCAAGGGAGGATTGTCATCAAGTTTTATCCAGGTCTGAGACTTGCTGGAGTCTATCAAAGCAGGTTCACCAAGTCACTATATCTCTCGTAAACTATTTCCCCTCAACCTAATATTTGGTATCCTCCAGAACTTCCTTGGTATAAGTTTTGACATATCTGTGAAAAAAGAAGACCTTATTGCTGGTTTGGGGTGCATCATCGGAAATTATGAAGGTTTTGTCATGATAGCTGCAGCATTAAAGAAGCCTTGTTTAGGAGATGGGTAATTGTCGAGGTTTTGGCTATTTTAAAAGGTATGAAGATAGTTGAAGAAGCTGGTCTTTGTCCTCTAAAATGTAGAGTCAGATTCAAAGTACTTTGTGAACATTATTGTATCTCTAGTAGAGGAGAGCTGGGTTGGGTTATTAGTGAAATTAGAACTTTGGTGGATAAGGATAATCAACATAGGGTGGCCAGTGCTCTTAGATCCTATAATTCAGTAGGTCATTGTATAACACAAATGATTTTTGTGTATTTCGGAATTTCTTGTGTGGTTACAGGATGTTCTGAAAGAGATTAAAGATTTATTATATTGCTTTTTTCTATACTTCTATTGGATGAAATCATTTGCCGTTAAAAAAAATATAGGAATGCCGTAGATCATTGGAGAAACTCTTACCCATAAACGTAGTTGCTATTCATGGTGTCCATCAGAAAATTGCTTGAAGCACTTAATTAGATCATTTGCAGCATTAATACCTACATAGAAAAGTAATTAAACAAATCTAATCATCATGAGAACTTTTTTAATCATAAAAATACTCTCAATTAAAGATTTGTTAAAGCTATGTATATGTGTTTGTGAGAGAGAGAAAGAGAACCTGCAAAATAGGCACCATCAACATATCCTAAATATGTTGAATTGGTATGCTCCCCTGTGAAGTGAATTGGACCAATTGGTTCCTGGTATTTCACAAAATAATTAGAGTAAAGATTGGATCGCTCCATTTTGTTTTTGTTAGATCCAGTGCTGAGTTGATCTGTACTTAACTCTTCATAATCTTCTATAACACATACAATAATATATGATTAAGATTTAATTAATTTTATATTTTTTTCTAATTACCATCAATTGTATCTTTCAAAAAGGTTTATAAAAAAGTAAGTTTAGCACTGAATTCAAATCTTTTATTTTTTTACCTTATTCTCTTTAATGAAATCATATATTAATGTTTTGGAGCAAATATGCTCCTCCTAGGTAATTAAAAGTCTCTCGTAATAGAGGGGTCATTTTAATTTGTGGGTAATGATGAATTGAAAATGTAGTTACAAGTTATGCATAATTATATATAATAGATCGTTGGGGACAAAAAGAAGAAATCTTCTATCAAGATGAGCAACATAGTCATATTATCTCAATTAGCTTAGAAAAAACTGGACTGATGGGAATGCTTAGTTAACGATAATTAATTGGTTTAGCCAATCCTGCAAGTGTTATTATCATATACAGTAATTGGGCTTGATACTTCAGCTACATTTGCTTAGTGTAGGATAGGGACATAATGAGCCTTATAATTAACATACGTATTTACTTTATAGTTATGTTTGGCACCCAGAATTGAATTAAAATAATTATTAAAATTAGATTGCATTAGATTGGACGTTTTAAAGTGGATTATATTATGCTCTCTTATATATGATACAGTATGAATTGGACTATGTTAAATTGTATTTAAATAATATTAAATAGTATTTAAGTTGATATTTAAATATAAATATCAATTATTCATGAAATTTTATAATAATAATTAAAATAAATTTAAAAGGCAATTAATAAGAAAATTAAATATATTGTAAATAAGTTATTAGGTAGTCATAATATAATAAACAAATAAAAAAGAAATAGAATAATTTAAATATTTAATTAATTTTTATCAAATATCTAAAAAAATTATTTAAAATCAATTAATTAATGATATTATTAATTTTCATGATTATTTTTAATATTATATTAGTGACTATCAAATTTATACAATCAACAATGCAATAAATTATTAAATGGTTAATTTTATTGATAAATTATTAAATATTCAAGTAATGAAAATTTAATCTCAAGAGTTAGTAGAAGTAAAAGTACCAATTCAATTAGATCATAGGTAATAAATAAAAAATAATAAAATTTAAGTAAATTATAAATTAAAATTAATTACTTAATTAAAAAATTAATATTTGGTATAAATAAAAAGACAATGATTTAAATGAAAGTCTCATAAATGGACAACTTTTTTCTTTAATTTTATCTTAACTAAGCTCGTGTGAAAATTAGGATATCTAATCCTATGATTTTAGGATTAAATTTAAATTTAGTCCCCTTAGATCAATCCAACTAAGCTTGCCAAACATGAGACAAATATTTAATCCCAAAATTAGTCCGATCTCATACTTAATTCTAGCATCCAATTAGCCCAATCCCATACTACTTAAATGATAATTACTTTTCCTGTTAGGGTGCTTTTGAAAATACAATTTTTTTCCATCAAGGTTCCAAATTAAATGGGTTAAATTAAGTTAGTGTAATTTGCAAATGCTGACCTTTAATTCTTTGTAACTGCGTTGAGTAAAACCATTGGGCCAATTGGAATAGCTGCCATTGAAGAATCTGTTGGACCACCATCTTGGAACAAAAATGCTTTGAGGCTCTGGAATTTTATTTCCAAACAATTTTCGAAGCACATTATTCATAATCTCTGCCTTTGTCTTTTCATCTGATTGTCGCTCTATCCTCCTCGATTCTTCATCTGTTACTGTCACAAATAGAATGTTCGATCCTGGCATTTCATTCTCCAAATGCTGCACTTCACTTATTAATTTAATTTAGTTTAGGAGGAAAAACAATTAAGGATATATTATTCTCATGTTCGAATGCCTAAATATGGATTCAGTATTACCCCATCTGGTATGGTAGTTAATTGAACAAAAATGCTATATTACCATATGGTGTAGTAACGAATTCGCACAAAATTCACATTTAAGCATCCTGACCTAAGAACCTCTGTATGTATACATATGTTATATAGATTTTTCTAGTTAAATCATGCAGCACACATATTTTAATTGTATATATTAGATAAAAGAAAATCTACTTCACTCTAGGTAAAAGAAAATCTACTTCACTCTAGGTAAAAGAAAATCTACTTCACTCTAGGAGAAATTGTATGATATGGGTGCTTAATTACAAACAAAGTAGTTCAGAAGCAAGAAAACAGCTGGCTTGAATAAATTATTAAAATGGGAACTTGGTGTTGATGTGATTTTGTGTTGAGAAGATATAAAATTGTGATTGGTGATTTCTTGATAAATAATATATGAAAGTAATTAACCGAAATTATGAGTCTGTTTTATTTTAATCCAACAGTATGAATATAATACTTTTACATAGGGCAATCTTTCAGCAATGATGTAATTAGAAAAAAAAATAATGTTGTAATAGCTAAAAAGACACGATGGAGCACATAGAATTTGTAAATACCTGCCAAATTGGAAAATAACCACGTCTTTCATGAGCATAAATGAAGAACTCAGTGCCGGGGCCGGTAGGCCAGAATTTGTATGGGAATTTCATAAATATCTTTGTATATATTGCCATATTGAAGTTGTTGATTGCTAGTTTTTTCCATAGCTAAGTAAATACCAGGAAGTTAGTACATAATTAAATAAAAACCACAAATAGAGAAAATTTAAGGTACATTTTCATATTACATAAATTTTTAGATGTCTGCATTTTACAAAATAAGAATTTAAACTTGGTTAGCAACAATAAAATATTGCTATGTTCTAATTTATATAGTATTGCATTACTTTTTAGCCAAACTTAAATTCGCAAATTGTAAAATACAGATGTTTAGATAGAATAAAAATAAATATGAAAAAAATAAGAAAGAAAGAAAATTAAAAGAGGTGACTTACAGGCAGATTTGGAGTGAACTCAATGAAATCACTTTGGAGGACTCCAATGCTGACAGAGACAATGGCATAGTTTGCTTGGTATACAGAGCCATCTTCTGTTTTCACTGTTACTTCTTTATCCTTTGAGTAACTTATGTTCCTCACTATCTGCCATTAATTATTGATTGACTAATTAGTGACTTAATTTGAAAAGCTTTAATTTTTAAGAAGCCGAACCGCTCCAATTTACCATCAAAGTTAGAGCAATCAATTGTGTCACCATTGTTCTATACCCATTTTATTTTCTAATCCACTAGTGATATTTTATCACAACCGTTAAAACAACAACAGTTTGGATCCAATGGATATAACACCAGCTCTACGTACATTAGGAATGCTCCAAATTAATTGAAACCATTAACATTAACAAGACATATGATCTAGAATGAAATTTTCATAATAATCTTTGGAGCGTGTAGCATTATTTAAAAGTAAAATAATATTTATCTTAAAAGTTGGTTCCGACAGGGTGAATTAAAAGAATTAAAATTATTATTTACTATTTTCTGGGTCTGTTCTTGTGTGCTCAATTTCGGGATTACTTCATTCAAAATAGTTATTAGGTAGTTTATTTTTGTTTATTTTTGTTTTGTTTTGTATTTTTTCCCCCTGAAAGTGAACTGTGCTTACTCCAATTCCTTCATCATTCAAGTGATAAAGAGATTATAATTGTCACCTTGTTTAGCTTGAGCCTGGGATCTCTAATCACTTGATGCTTGTGGGAGAGAAACTGCTTGGCAACAAAATGAACCACACTTTCGAAACCTCTGGGGTCAGCTACAAAATAAGAATCCTCCCCAAAATCAACCAATTGATTCCGAGGGTATGTTGTCTTCAGGCTTGTAGTTCTTGGGGGCTCTGCATCTTCATAATCATTGAAAAAATAATCTATTGCCATTTCAAGTGGAGTCATTGGAACCCTGCATATGCCCAAAGTTTTCAAATAGTTACTAAGAAATATCTCTTTTCTTTTCTTTTTTTCTTTTAACTTTTTGAGAAAAATATATATTCTTCATAAAGAGTGATGATCATTATGTTCAATTTCGGATCAACAACTCTTTATATCATAATTATTAGGGAAAAAAATGGCTCAATCCTATGTATAAAGAATTGCAAAATCAATATAAAGCTTACTCTTTTAATAGACGTTGGGAACTCAAAATTGAGGTATCATCATCTCTCGTTGTTTCAGAAGATAAAATTTTGGATAAGTTAGTGCAAAACGCATTCCTTTTTTCAGCAATTTGGACTGCAGATTCCACCACATGCTTTTGGTATAACCCACCACTGCGAAATGTCAGATAGATTATTTGGTGATTTATATTCTGCGCAGGTTAAGGATTTTGGTGCCCAGTTGAGCTTGAGTTTGTGTTGAGCACCAAACGGTTAAGAATTGATTTAAAACTAGGTAGAATATAGAATCAGTATTAAACAAATCCTGGCTTGATTCAGTCTACTCGGTAAAATAGAGTAATCATATTATAACATCATGCTTTTATAACATTATTGTTAAATTCATTACGGATATGAGAGTCATTTTTATCCATAAAATAAGAAGAGGGAAAAAGGCTCAAAAACAGAATGGTTGAGAAGGAAGAGTTCATACTCTTGTCTGTAGATGTTTGAAGTGAGATTTGCATAGTCAGAGTAGAAAGACTTGAGCTTGATTTTCTTAGCAATTTGAAGTGAAGGACTAGACTTTGGTCCTCCACTGTTTACCCAATTGGCACCCAATTCAATAGTGTGCCCACCGATGTTGCCTTTGTGAAGCCGGCCACCAACCCTGGAGCTTGCTTCTAATATTATGAAATCTTTGTACCCAGCTTCTTCAAGTGTTTTTGCTGCCATAATTCCTGAACAAAACAAACAGATAAAACCCATTTATTATTATTATTTATATACATCTAGACGTTAGCTACAAATGCATACGAAATATGTCATGGATCATCATCACCTGACATGCCAGCACCGACGATGATGACAGAATTCGACGGAGGTGAGGTGGAAGCTATGACTAATGTAAAAGACAGAAGTAGGGCTAGGGCAAACACCACAGCTGAGACCTTCATTTTTTCAAGCTACTGAGAGTTTGGTAATGGCCATGGGAGTTGGCGTCGATGGTGTAATTATATAGTGGCAGTCATCCTGATCCCGATGGGAAAATTTACAAATAATTTGACCCATTTTGTGGTGGGGTAGTGGGGTCTTTTAGTTTATTTTTAGTGATACGGCAATTCAATTTCATTCGGATTTTCATGTGGCAGAATACAAACTTCAGATCCTTTCTTTCCACTCAAAAGCTTTTATCAACTGGACTAATTGCCACTTGCAAAATTTTACTGGTTTTTTCTCTATTTGTTTAAATTACAAATTAAGAAAATTATTTGCAAGTACAGTAAAATCTCTCTCTAATCATGGATCAATTGTTTTAATTATTATGAGGAGATTAAAATTGAATAGGGGTGTAGTTACAAAAAATATTGATTTGACTTAATTATCCTCAGTTCAAGTGATATAAAAGTAAAGTGTGAGCTACATTAATCTTATATGATTAAGAAGAATATGTAAAGTCATCTTAAAGTATAAATATTTACATTCTCTTTAATGATTTTCACTCAATGCAATTTCTATAAATGTTATAATAATTTAGAAACAACTCCAAAGAATAAACTATTGTTCCAAGTAATTTTTGAAATATATTTTATTTTATTTTAAACCTTTAATGTAACATAGCAAGTGTTATTTGCAATATACTAAAAATTATTATAATATGGAGGCAAGTTTCTTAAGATGAGATCTATAAAAAATAAAACTTTAATATAACTTTGAGTTCATCCTTATTTATGATTAGTCTATATTAGGATTATAATTTTTTATGACTATCGATAAATTATTCCTATACAAAGTATTATTCTAAAGATGTGTTTATTCTGCTTAGTGCTTCCTTTTAAAATTTGAACTACTGTTTGTCGAGTTGATCATCAACTTCACCTTTGAAATAAATTGAGCTTAAAAACACGTGCCTCTGGTAATTAAGACAGGATTGAGTAGCTCTTACCCTAACAACAGAGATAGTCTTCCTTAATTTGCATCGTTAATTATGAAAGTGATATTTAATTAAATCGAACTTATTTTAAGCTTGAATAATGTACATCGAATATTTTAGGAAGCATTTAAAAATCTTACTAATTCGTCTAGATATAATAATACTGTATAAATGTTGCAATAAAGTTTATTTTAATTTGGAAAAATGATAAGGCGAACACCCCCTTTATTTTTAGAAATGACAAATTCTTTTTTAGAACAAATAAATTCTTTCTTTGTGTTTAGAAATAGTCACAAATATCCTCAAAATTTATTTTAAAATAGGTCTATATAATCATTTTCTAAAATTGAAAGCCGTTTCACCAAATCACAAGGTGTCTTTGTTCTTTCTTCTTATAAGTTAAAAATTGTATGCATAGCAAAGCAGAGAGCTGGATAGTCTAATTGATTAAATTAAAAAAAAAATTAATGGACAAAGGCTTCAGATGAAAACAATGCCAACAGGTTTCAGATGAAAACAGTGCCAACAGCTTTTCTGCGGAAATTCTGAGACAACAGGAAATTTTAAACGATGAGGGTTTGGATTTTTGCCCATGGCTTCACATTCTTGTGGTGGCAAACGGCTGCCATTTGAATAAATAATAATAGTACAGAATTTTACTTGGTCTCCGCCTCTCTCTTTGTATTCTATTCGAATATTACATCTAAATTAATAGGCATGTGTAATTAAAAGGATGGAATTATTTGAATTCACTAATTTTCATTTTAACGCTCATTTTTTTAATTTAAATAATTATTAAATTATAACTTATTATTTTAATGCACTACTTCTCAAAATCACAAAATTATATTTGATTAACAATAGTCAAAATTTAAATTAGTTTCTCACTCTTTCAATTTTTTTTGTTCTTTCTTGCTAAATCAAATTATTTTCCTCTTAATTATCACTTTAATATTATTAGTTTTTACCTATTATTATCATTTAGAGTTTTGCTTCTAAGATATGATCAAAAAATAAAAAAAAATCTAATAGATTCAGCAGTACAGAAACTTTTATTTTTTATTTTTACATGATGAGTACTTATCCTTTCATTTTGCTTAGGTTACAATAAGACTAAATTTGTTAATTTTTTAACAATTTTATTTGTTAAATACAATATTTTAATAAGGGAAGAAGATGCAAGGAGAAAGAATAAGGTCAAATCAATAATCAATCAAATTATATTTTACAAAAGATAATTTAATTTAAAAAAAGTGTAAATAAAAAATTTAATGAGTTCAAATAACTGAGTTTCAATTAAACTCAAACATAACTTTTCCTGAAATATCTTTTTGGCTTCACCTCTCTGTCTCATTTTAAATTTACTTTTGATAAATTCTTAATAATTTAAAATAATTGAGGATAACAAAATGCGCTTTTAGATTATGTTTTCTTATGTAAAATTAATTTCAACTCAAAGATTATTTTACCAAAGATAAAGATGAAAACCAATCGTTCATGATGCTTGGAGGACAACACGATTATTAAGATCCCTAGATTGCAACTGCAACTCAACAAATAGCAGAACAAAAAGATAATAATCGAGTGGGTTGAATAGAAAAATTAAATTTATTATAGTATTTGTACTTTTTTCTTCCAAAAGTTAATTACCGAGATTTAGACAACTTACATCTATTATGGTGTTCAATTAGACAATGAAAAAAACACCTTAATAAATAAATATGCTAATCACATACACCCAACTTTTCAAACTCAAATCAACATAATTTACCAAACACTTAATTACTTTCTTGTGCAGAAATATTCATTATTAACCAAAACTAATCTTAAGAATGTAAATATTTAATAAAAACTATCGAAAATGCATTTAGAGAGCTAAAATATGTTACACCCAAAATAACAAAGAATTCCCATCCAGAAACATATAAAGCATTAACCAAAAGATATTATACAAAATAACAACCAGCAATGGGCGGCAGTCTTTATGGGAAGAAGCTAACATATCTGCACCAGCAAGATAACGCGAATAAGGCTCTTAACATTTACCCGATATACAAACTCTAAATCACTTCATATTTTCTTCAACCATGTCAAAAATCTCAGAAATTTTGTTAGTGTAGTCTTTAGATTTTTCTGTTTCTCATTTTATTATTCCTTGTTTTATTAATTTCACCCAATGAAAATTAAAATTTCACATCTGAAATAAGTGATTCTCAGACCATCATGCTCAGGAAGGATCAGGATCCTCTTCTGATCTGAACACTCCTGATCTTTTACATATCTTGTGCCGCCTGTATTTTAGTGTCAGTGGATGATGATTAAGATTTAACTTTTTTTTTTTAATTTATTAACCACCAATCATATTAACAGAATTTGTTGGGATAAAAATCAGATCAGGAGAGGATCCTGATCCGTTCAAGAAAGCATACCTTGGGCATTTTACTTGCAGTAATTGATGTTTCTCCAACATAAAATATTCCCAGGTCCTGAAGACAACATTACTGCTTAATTGCTGAAAAACTGCTGAAAGAGATACCAATAAGATTCATACAAAAGGACAATAAAACCAGTTTAGTGCTTACAACTGAGTATTTAAACTGCAAATATAAACACATTTGTTCACAGATCTGAGGCACAAAATTCTAACCATAACAAGCTACATGGAAAATTCTTCTAACAGACAACACTAAAATATCCCCCAATGAATGGAGGAAACATGGACTGCAGAAAATGGCAGCTCCCCAAATTTAGAGGATTTGCTAACACTACAAACTTACAGTGTTTTTTCCATTGATTTGTGCAAGTGCAACTATGCAGATGGCGTGGGTAGTAAGAAAATGATAAAAATAATGAAGGGCCTTAAAACAAAGCTCTTCTCATACAATTCAATAGTCAACTAACTCCTTGTGGAACAACAGATTTTCAGGTGTCACCTTTTTCAAGCAGGAGAGCTACAACTAATCCATAGAATAATGATAAATACTTGCAAAGTTCGTACCCCAAAGTCTTAGATCATAGTGATGTGCCGCCGCATTCAGACTGCCATTTCAGTACAGTAATTTCATTTTCAGTAATCTACGTAATGGTCATGAATGAATGCTGTGTCACTTTGTCTCAAATACTTGGGATTAAACTTTGGATTGTAGCATAGCTACTAATCTACTATTTGTTCCACTAATCACATAGTATTTTGCCTCAATTGATGGAATTAACAGTTCAATTTGGAAGCAGGTAAAAACTGGAACATGGATTGCTTAATAAATGAACGCTTGAATCCAACTCAATGCAACCAACTTTAGCATGTAAAAATCATACATGTCTACTCATTTTCTACCACATTGTTAAAGCAACTGATCATTATCAAACTGTTATGTTGTAGTAATTTTTCAATTCGTGATCTTCTATATCCAAGGTCTAGCGTAAACCTAAATGGAAGCTTTAAAATTAAAGAGCAAAATAAGAAGAAGGATAATTGGTACACAAATGGAATTTGCAAATTATTCGATGCCTATCCTTCCTCAACCATGTACAATGCAAGCATGAATATGGCTACAGTGACCTGAGAGGGTCTTTTCTATTGTCGTCTAGCTTTGTATTGGCATTGAGACAGAAATTAATGTATCTTTCAGATCTTCCCAGATGTTGATGCCATTCAGTCCATTTCTTATGTCAAATCTAACAGACCATCAGCGTGCGGTACAAGCAAAGCTTTCATTTTTAGTGTTCTACACTATCAGCAACCAGATCATTCACCACATCAAATGCTGACACTACTTCCCAGATCATGACAAGCCAACTACAAATATACTTATCAAAATCTTACCAAGACTTCTAGATTCTCCGAAATTAGACCCTCTGACACAGAAATCAGAGTGCAAGGACTTAAGATATAAGACATAAAGCTGGCATTGGACTTGGTCTGACGTAGTAAACCAGAGACAGCAGGGCAGAAAATCTGTGAAGACAACCTATTAAGTAAAGAAGAGACTTACCCAATTATATCCAACGAATTTCAATGGAACCCACATGGCTTCAAAGAATGAATTAAGAAGAAATATATAGGAATGAAGTGATGTCTTGGCAGTGGTGTGAATTCATCAGAGGTGATGTAAAACTATTGGAATAGATTATTGGGAAGATAATCAATGTCTTATAAGGCTACTTTTATGATTGATATTTACTAAAACCAGCTAAAAAGTGAGTAGAATTGGGAAACACTAGAAACAGAATGAGACACACACACAGATGAGTGCGATAGAAGAAAAACCCATGGCACCATGCTTCCTGTAAGGTAAGGCACTTAGTCTAATGAGATCTTAGAAGACACATAGGTTTTCAACTTCTCTTTATCCCAGTATCCTAATTCCCACTTTAATCCATAACCATTAAATAGAATAAGGTTTGCTTATTGTTAAAAAAAAGGGAGAAATATTTTCGAAATTCAAAGATATAAATACATGAGTATTGGTTATTATTCCGGGGCTATCTTTCCATATTTTATTTTATAGATGCTTACATATATAATTGCACAAGACAGGACACCAATGCTCCTCTTTCTTTAGGTGCTAAATTTCCTATGTTTCTCTCTTCTTTTCCTCAGTCATTCTTAGTCTTATCTTTAATTTTTTTTTTTGCATGCAACTCACGAATCATATAGAAAGTGCAGAGTGACAAACAATTTCAATGTAATCAACCAATTGTATGATTAACTATGGATACAACAGTATTTTGACTGTTTCACAAAACCACAGCTAAAATTAGGTACGGGGTTCATGGTGTACAGCATACCCATCCCCTACCTGCGGCCAAAGTTATAGGTCTTCACTGTAACAAAGGATATAGTAATTGACTTGGCTTAACCAGAGAGAAGCATCTCTACCTGTTCTCTTTTTCTTTTTCTTTTTTTTTAATTCCCCCCCCCCCCCAACCCAAAAACAGAAAAAGAAAAAAAAGAAGAAACACATTTCAAGGTAAGAAATAGTACTGAGGTCGAACAATCTTTGCCTCTTATTATGCAGTCCATTGTCCCAACCTATAAAGCACATGCTGAGCACAAAACTACAAGAAACATGTACAGAAGGCAGCAGCGGATAATTAACAGGACACAGAAATCCATCAGAGGCAAGGTCATTGTAAGATTAAAAGCAGTATAATATATCCAAAACAGGCAGTAGACAGGAAAGTTAGCTTAGCTGATCACTCAATGAATAAACAATTCTTGACCCATTAAAAATAAAGTAGAGAAGTGTTTCACTAACTTGAGCTCACAATACGACAACAAATCCGCTACAGCAGGAAAAAAAAAATCTTAGAAAGAGTGAGAGAGAGAGAGAGAGAGAGAGAGAGAATACCAGTTACCAATGGTCTAAAATTACGATCCAGAGATTGCTTTATAGCCGCCTTCCTCAAGAACTGTTGCTATGGAGGCATCCCCCGTTTTTATGATTCTTCCATCTTCCTAAAAGACCATGGACATTATCCAAAATAAATTCACTAAGAACAAAGACTTAAAATGTGTATATTTATTAAAAAAGTAAAGTTGAGGGGTGATCAAAGTCTCATATATCTATATATATATATTCCTTTTCTTTCAAATCATTGTTAAGCTCCTTTAGGCCTGATTACGTTATTGAGTTGAATTTCTCTTCATACCTTGAACTTTAAATTCTAGCTTTATAAAAAAAAAAAAAAATTATTACAGTAACACCTCTCTATAGTGATACTCTATAAAGAAATAACCTCTGTATAGTCATAAAAAATTTGACCCCAATTTGGGCCAATTATAAATAAGAATAAATTTCATACCGTAATAAATTATAATTTTTCTAGATCCTGCCTTAAGAAACTTGCCTCCATATAGTAATAATTGTTTGTATGTTCCAAAAAATATATGCTATGTTACATAGAAGGTTTAAGATGGAACAAAATATTTTTCAAAGTTGTCTGGGACATTGTTTTATACAATGTACTGTGGAGAAAAAATTAAAGAAAATGCAAACGTTTAGACTTTTAAGACAAGTTTGCATAATGCTACATAGATACATGATAAGTTTTTTGAAACTATGTCTATCTCTTATTAATGTCTATACATTGGATTTGGAATATTCCTTTAATTAATTAATAATGCAGTGCATACTTTACCTCTATATCACTTGCAATAAGGATAATTAAGTCAAAATATTAATTTTTGTAACTACAATTCAAATTATTAATTTTTGTAACTACACATCTATTAAGTTATATCCTCCTCACAGTAATAGAATTAGTTTGGTTCAACAATATGATTATAGAGAGGTTTTACATATTACAATGAATAGTAAGAGAAATGTATAAGCAAGAGAATCCTTTTAGCATCAACCTCCAGAGCACATTTTCCATAAACCTAGCCCTCCAAATAGTTAAAAGAAGGACAAAGTCAAGGAACAAGGTGGACCAGAATTTGATTTTTATAAAAATAACAAAATAAAAAACTGAATAGATGTTGAAATTGAAAATATTTCACAAAGAGTTAATATGTTCAACAACAGCAGCTAATTTAAGATAACTGACCTGGCTTTTAAAAATAATATAACCTTTTAGGCTATGGTTAAATGCATTTAGTGATCATTTAAGGTTTTAGCATCCAACAACAACTAAATGACCATTTCAATTTATCCTATGTGCCTACGGGATCCCCCATATGTAATTAACTTATTATCCCATTATTATCAAAGCTTTCTAATACACACCCCACCACAAATACGAATCCACAAAGTAATTTTGTAACATTCAATTTGACTCACCATGATATGGATAAATGTAGGTTTTATAAACTCCAAAAGCCGTCTATAATGAGTTATCATCAGTAAAGAATTCTTAGGAGTCAAAAACCCATTCACTGCTTTTGCTACGTCTCTAAGTGCATCAACATCCAACCCTGAATCGATTTCATCTAATATAGCCAAGTCTGCTCCCAAAACCTGTAATACACAGAAGCAAATGCCAAATGAGAAATGAGGAAATTTAAACATCAAGTTTCATCTCAGCTTTCCAAGAAAACAGGAACTCAAATGTGCATGGAACCTAAATATCTAGGTCTCCCCTATCCCACTGCACTTTTTGGCTTAAGGGACTCTCATCCAACATTCTGTGCTCCAATTTCATCCATCAAAAAAAAAAAAAATAAATATGTAAAAATACCCTCGAATCTCAATATTCAGTATACAGCAAGGGGAAGTTCAAATGCAGAAAGAGCACATAATTCCTTTTCATCAATTTCAACCACACAAAATAATATAACCATTGGCAAAACATAATCTCAAAAACCAATGAAATCTTAGAAGTGATAATTTTTCTATTACATCAACCACTGTAACAGGCATATGGTGGAATCAGCCATCTTTTTGGGGCTTCGAATCATTATCAAGTTATTTTCCTCATAAGAAACAGATCAGAATTAAATATAAAATGAGAAAGCGTATTCATACCGCAAGCTGTAAAATTTCATTGCGTTTCCTTTCACCACCACTAAATCCCTCATTGACATTTCTGTTAAGAAAGTCAGTCTTCATGCTCACAAGTTCTAGTTTAGGGTACAAGTAAGCATAAAACTGCAAGCACAAAACATGATAAAAAGTAAATTAAACATACTCCAACCAGATGCATCAAACACAGAAAGGTAACTGACAATATGTTTGGAAGTACTTCCATACAATGCAGCTATTGAAGAAAAGCAACATATTGAAAAAGCACCAACAAATTAAAAGAATGGAAGCTAATTTAGCATATGTTAGTGAGTTGCGACTGCTGTGTTTATGCTTAATTTCACTATTAACTAGCAGTTGATATTTATGAATCATACAGTCATTAATATCTAACCTCAATTGGTCCAAGCTCAGGCAGACCAAGTTTTCTTCTACGAGCATTATAAGCCATGTGAAGGAAGTCAATATTGTTGACTCCCGGGATCTCAACTGGAGACTGGAAACTCATAAAAAGCCCAGCAAGTGAGCGTTCTTCTGGCTCCATTTCTATCAGATTCTCCCCTTTAAACACGATACTCCCTTCTGTCACTTCATAATCCGGATGCCCAACCAGAACCTACACATCGTTCACGCCCTAATTTCAGCAATTTAAGGATAAAAATATTAAGAGAACGAAAATTAAAAAATAAACCTTTGAAAGAGTGCTCTTCCCAGAACCGTTCTTTCCCATGATCGCATGAACCTAGAGATGAAAAATAAAAAGAATCAAGCTAATCCTTTCATTTCATTGATTATAGATTTAAGTTGAAAACTGAAATTTTGAAACTGACCTCTCCTTCGTTGACCAAGAGATTGACGCCCTTGAGAATTTCCTGCTTGGACTCTGCGATCACGGCCGTTAAGCCTGTGACTTGAAGCAGAGGCTGGCTTTTCTCATCCTGACCGTCGGAGGAAGATTTCAAAGGAGAATCGACGGCGGAGAGGGCGGCTGTTACGCGGCTGAGAGATAGATGGTGACGATGGTGGTTTGACCGGCGACGGAGAAGGGGAAGGGCGGGAAGAGTAAACACGTGAGATTTAGAGGGTAAATTTGAGAATTTGAATGAACAAGAGGTGCTGGGGTTGCTGGGTAGAAAGGCAGCCATCACGGCACGGCAGTTAGGCAGTCAACAGTTTGCTGCTCTCGCATACATATAATATATACATGTATATAATCACAAGTTTCGAATTGGATTTGTTGGTGGTGGATACGGTAAGAAAGAGTTTCTTCCGCTGGCTTTCTTGGAAAATCAATTTCGAAATAAACTTTTAATTTTGGTCGGGCATGTGATATATATCATAAGACTAAAATACCCCGTTGTTGCCAAGTACTAAAACAGTCCTTTATAAAATTATCGGCTTCGAATTGGATCGTATTTTAGTCTCCGATCGGATCATGTTGGGATAATATCAAATCCAATTTAATCCGACAATCCTATCGAAATGCCGAATTAAATAAAAATAATAATAAAATAAAAATATATTATATAGCTAAAATTTGTTAAAACTTGAACCTAAATAATGATATTAGCGTAGGTAAATAGGGGTGCATTCAGTATTATTTTGAAATTTTGTTTACTATTTTTTGAATTTATGAAACACTAAATATGTATTTAGTAGATCATTTTTTAAAACGTTTTGAAAATATAAAATTCAGTTTACACTTTTAACAAAGAAAATAAGAAGATAATTTTTTTTTCTAGTTTTCCTTGTTTCCCAATATTAAGTTTCAAAATGAACTACGTTCTCCCACTATCTCTCAAAATAATAATATAATAAAACATCTTCACAATCATATTATTGGGATCAAATTGCTTTATTACTATGAGGAGGTTATAGCATAATAGACCTACAATGAGGTATTGACGATGATTCTCAAATATTGCAAAGTAGAATGGGATGCAATGAGATAATGTAATAAAAACAATGATTCAGGAAGCTGTTATTCACTTCTAATGGTCCAAGTGAACTCTTTCATTCTAACATTCTAAATTCTTTAATTTGAAATGTACTTAAGACTAATCCGTTAACATCCGACCCCTTTATTTTTGAGCTATTGAGGAATAGTGAGAGATTGTATTTCATACGGTTCAAATCTCGTTCTCAACTCATGACCAATATGAACTCGAAGTTTGCTTTCTAACTCTTCGAACTTCTTTGTGGTGGTTCTATTTCATGCCTCATTTTTTTAGGAAACCTCAAATTAACTCTGTTTTATTCTATTTCATCCATAGCTAGTTTTGGTCATTTAATATCCCTTTGGTGTCATTAATATAATAATTGACATTTCTACATTTGTAAAATTAAAAAATCATCGCATAATAATTCAAAAATTGAAATAGAAAAGAAAAAAAAAGGAGGTTTGTGATGATTTTTCAATCTTTTATACACAGTAATTTAGTGTATCTTTATGGGGTAATTTTTAGGGACCTCCCCTAAGGTTTGAGGTATTGACACTTTGATAGAAAGTATTGATGTAATTTCACATACCTCCCTCGCTGTTAATTACAAGTTAAGTTGACCGTTAGTTGACTATTAAATTATTAAAATACCCTTCCCACCAAAATAATAAATTATTAAATAAAGTGGATGAAAACCGATGGGTACTAAAAATGGCAGGAATCATAAAAAATCAGAAAAAGACCAAAATGCCCAAATATATAAAGTAATTGACATTGCTTATATATATAAAAAAAAAGTAAAACTGAAATAAATTTGTAAAAGTAGCCGTTGTAAGTAAACGGTGAAAATTTGAGCAGCAGCAGCTGCTATAAATGGAGGCTTAGTAAATCACTAAGTACAATTTATTCTTCATTTTCTTCTTATCAACAGAAGCATTCAACAAAGGCATAAGAAATCTTTGCATTTGTCCCAAACTCATCATTCATTCAACTCATCCACAACAACATTCAACATAAGCAAACTGCTGCATTGTCTCAACTAAATGGATTCTGAGAGCTCAAACACATCCAGCCAATCAAGCATGCAACAAATTTATGAGCCAGCTTGGAGGAACTTTGTTAATGGGAAGCTCATTAGGTTTTCAAATCGAATCTGCAAGTGCCTGATGAGAGCTCAAGTGATGATATCTGAATCGGATGACAACCCTTACAAGCTTTATTACAGATGCTCAAACAAAGCTTGTGGGTACTTCACATGGTGGGTTCCAGAAAAGGATGATTTCAACAATGGAGCTGTTTTTTAGGGGAATTTAGGTGCTATTGTGGATTGTGATACTCTGAATGCTATTGAATTAAACATGAAGGAAGTGAAGAGTATTGTGAAGAGGCTGCAAAATTCAGATTTTGGAGGAGCTGTAAAGATGATGATGTACATGAATCTAGTTATGTTTGTGCTCAATTTAATGATGCTTAAGAAGTAGTAATCCTAAGCATTCCTAAGTATGAAGAATACAATAAATTGTAGAATCTAGTGCTTTTTATATGTAATGTGCTGATTAATAGGAATAAAATGCATGTGTAATCCAATGTTTGAAATGAAGGCGGCAAAAACTAACAATATCGAGCAGTCAAAACTAATAACACACAGTAGCTACATCCCTTAACACAAGCTGCTATTCAAAATACTGCAAACACTCACTGACACATAGCAACGCACCTCATAACAACCACCACAAACATAGCACAAACTACCGGTATATGTATACGTATCCAATAGACACAACTCACATTGCGACCCACAAGCAGAGTACAAGCTGCTGGTCTTATGCATATGTATCCAGTACACACAACAAATAACACACAAATAGCAGTTACATCCCTCAACACAAGCTGTTGTTCAAAATACAACAAGCACACATTGACACACAGCAACTTATTGCATAACAACTGCCACAAACCCAGGACATTCTGCTATTCATATCTATACATATCTAGCACACACAATAAATAACACACATGGGCAGTTACATCCTTATGTAAGTTCAACAAGTACATACAAGCAACTTGCTTCATAACATCAAGCACAAACATAGCAAAAGCTACTGTTGTTCAAGCTAATTTCTTAAGAACCATACATCTAATAACATACAACAATATGCACAAACTATTTATCCATTTGTCCTTGCAAACAAAGCAAGTCTCATTTCATAATAACATGTACAAACAGAGGAAAAACTGCTGTTCAAATTGACAATATCAACCACAACAAGAACATAAACCTTTGCTGAAATTAACCCTTGACTGCCATAAAATATTCAATCCTTAATCAACAAATTAAAATCAATAAAGAATGAAGTACTGAAAAAATATAAAGCACATAACTTTTGGCTATTTAGATTATAAAGATGTATGCAGTCCAGCAACAATAAGAGTATCACATGTCATCAATGGCTGAGTTTCTATTAGCCAATACAAATAACAATACCCTCTGTTTAGAATAACAGGAAGTCAGCACCTATAATATCTACTTGAAATGACAAAGCAGGCAAGGCATATATGGCCCCATCAAAAGTGTATGTTTGTATGTACCACACAACTACAAAATGTACAAAAACCCAAACCTATATCTATGGTTGAGTGACAAAAAGATGATACGACATCTTCATAGCAATGCTTACAATTAAGGTGATGCATCATCTGATCCCTCAAAAGAATTTGTTAGAAGGGATTAGCTTCACTCCTGCTCTTTCCACAATTACAAAAAAGGTATTCGTAATGTTGTTGGACGCTTTAACTTGGTAGTGGTCATTCTTGGGTAAGTTGCCCTTCATAATAAAATGTGCAAAATTAAAATGTAACATATTATTTTGGAATTACAACATTAGTAAAACAAATAGATGGTGAAATTAAACTTGTATATATGTATAAATTTAAAAAATAAACTAGACACGAAATGCTTACCATTTTCATGGACACTGTTCTGAGTATTCATGGCTGGACCACATGTGACAGCTTCTTTTTTATTACAGCTGGATGTCGCTCCTCGATCCTACATTTAGATAATTAATAGATGTATTAGTTTATCATTTAAATAGACAAAGACTAACAAAAATAATATAAAAATTTCATTACAAACAAGTAACTAAGACCTGATAGAAGTTTTTCTTCACCAATTTTTTATTTTTTCCAGCTTTGGTAATAGACTTGCAACTCCTCACGTTGTGGCCCCACTCATCACAGTTAGAGCATCTTGCACTCGTGCTCCTCTTAAATGGTTGTCTTTCGCCATCATCTCTTCTTCTCTTAGTTTGGGGCCTGCCAGCAGCTCTAGTGATAGTTGGTGGCAGTAAGTTATCCTGTAGGAGCAATGACCATCTACTTTCATCTGACACTAGATATAATTGGTGCTGATAGGTTTTCATGAATGCGTTTTTTTTTCAACAGAGGATGGACATATTCATTTACATTATACCTCATTGCATCAATACAACACATAACATGCTTGCAAGGCAAGCCTGATATATCCCACTCCCCGCAATCACAGTGCTTGTTGCCTAGATCTACAACACACCTCTTGGAGACATTTTCCATGACTTCAAATGATTTATTATACCCAAATATTACAGATAATGCCCTAGATTCAACCCTTGCTTGCATTACTCTTCTCCTAACAAGTGGAGGCAGCTCATCTTGCCAAGTATTGACCAGCTCATGTCTTTTATGTATGAGGATCATAATCTTTCTCCTAATCTCCTCAAGCATTCTTACTATTAGCATGCCTCTAAAGCCACTTATCCAATTATTAAAAGACTCCGTCATATTATTTGTGACATGTGAGCATTTGGTTTGTGTGGGAAAGCAATGTTTGGCCCAATATGTCACAGGAATTTGTAACAGCCACCTATGGGCAGCAGGGCTGATGCTGTTAATTTCAGCCATATGATTGTTGAACTCCACTTGGTTTCCACTTCTACATGCTGCCCAAAATTCATTCCTAAGCAAGATTCCTGGAAATTTCAGCTTAAAGTTTGCATATATGTGCCTACAACAGTACCTTCTCATGGCTCGAGGAAAAACCCTATCAAGTGCATTCAATATACCCTTTTGTCTATCACTCATGAAGCACAAACCATCACCATCGTTACAGCCTATTTGATCATAAAGTTTCTCCATAAAATAAACCCAAGACTTAGTGTTTTCAACTTCTACAACGCACATGGCCAGTGGATATATACCGTAGTTGGCATCTACACTAACAACAGATAATAATACCCCTTTGTACAGACCCTTCAAGTGGCAACCATCTATGCCTATGAATTGCCTACAACCTTAAAAAAAACCCCTCCTACATGCATCAAAGAATACAAAAAAAATTTTAAAGTGAGGATTCACCCCACCGCCAAGCCAATCTTTTTCTAGCGACACTGTTGAACCAGGATTTGAGGCTAAGATTGCATGCATGTACCTGAATAGCTTTGTGAAACTAGCCTTATGGTCTTGACCAAACAGCTCTAAGGCTTTGTTCTTGGCTCTGTACAGCCTTTGATTGCAGCATTTTATCCCATAGATCCTGAATAATTCTGACCCGAGCACATCAATGGAAACTTCTGTGTTAGCTCTGAATAAATGAAGGAATGTGGCAGCAATCCATGTTGAATTTGCTTCATAGTTTTCGCTGTTTCTTTCACAAGTATGTTCGGGCATATGAGTTTTAATTTGGAAATGTTTCTTGTTCTAATTTAGACTCGCGTGTATTCTCCAAGTACATCCTGGAGCCGAACACTTCATTGTCACCCTACTCTTCTCATTCTTCACCCTTTTGAGTCTGAATCCATTTTTTATTGTGAAAACTTTGACAACATTTCTGAACTCGTCAACTGTCTTGAATAGCTATCCAATTCTAAGTAAAATATTGTCACCATCAGGAGTGAATTCGAAGCCACCAGAATTTGCTTCATACCTACAAGCAGCAGCCTGAACGTTTTCATCTTCACCATCTGAATATGCCCCACTATCATCACCAGACTCATAGGCATCCAATCCCTCATCCCACTTATCTTCGTTGTTAAAATTCAATTCATCATCACTTACATCAGATTTCACTTCCTCTGCATTATTTTCATGATCAGGAACATGTATACTATTATCAGTATTAACAAACCCACCAGCTGTGCTATCATTATCTTTGTTGCCTTCAATCTCTTCGTTGCCTTCAATTTCTTCAGCAGCAGCAACGGAACATCCAACGACAAATCTGATTTCAGCATTCAAGTCAGGAAAAGCAAATTCATTTACTTCAGCAAAATCAAACCAATCAAGCTCAGGAACTCGTGGAACCGGAAACTGGCCAGGGGGAGTCTCTTCATTCTCATTCTTATCCAGAAAAACAGGTGTTACATCTAACTCCGTTCTGATAATGAATAATGCCCAAGAATAACTCTTCTGCTTCAGTTTTTTGAATGCGTCTTGAAGGTCAGAGTCAGTTTTTACATGCATATTAGATGTTTCCCATGGCAACATGACATAAACTCTCACTTCGTTAGCATGTCTTATAGGCTTGTCAAAGTACACATCTTTTACATCTTGCCACAACTTCTTTAAGGTGTACTGCTCTGGAATTACAGTTGCTACATCAATCTTTTCACCAGCTACCACAACTCCTATCTCCATGTAAACATGGCTGCAAATTATAAACAATAGCATATTGTAAGTAACAAAAATCCATTAGTAAATTAAAATCCACCATATGAAGGTTTAAAGCAAATTGTACCATCAGTTACAACACCAACTTCTTGTTTCACTAGATGAAATTGTTGTAAAAGATTCAACTGAGAGAGAACAAAATAAAGAAATTATAGAAAATAATAGAGGTGAGAAGGTAAGAGCGAAAATCAAGCAACAAAGATAGTTATTAAGGAAAAGCTATAAGAAATGGGATTGGGTAATTAATATTACATCCCATGAATTAGTAGGCAATATATTTGTCAAACTTGAGCAATTATGTTTCAATTTCTGTTATACATTGAAGCCTCAATCACACAACAACTTTATACAATAAACATAAACAACATAGTAAGAGTGGCTGACAAGTTCCAGACTGTTCGCTAGTTTTTAAGAACATACCCAAAATTTAAGCAAAAGTGCAAAAAAAAAATCCCATCATGACAGAATTCAGATGTATCCAGAAAAACAATATCCTATGCACGTCAAGAAGACATCTTAAATGATTACACAAATCAAAGGACAAGAGCTGTAAAGAATTAGAGACAGAATCCAAAAAGTTTTAAATAATCGAAAGCGGTAAACAGGAAGAGAAAATAGTAAGGGCTATATATAAGTAAAGAAAAAAACCAAAAGAGAGAATGCAATAGGAGTGGCGAAGAAAAGATGAAAAAAAAACTATGGAACCAGCACGAAATTGCTGACAATTCTAATAGTTGCCGAAAACATGCCAAAGTAGTTTAAAATAAAACCACTATATCTCAACAACTAGGAGATGCCAGATAAGCTAGGATTTTGTTCGAGTCTCTCCAGTTTCCAACTACAAATTAATTAATTACTGACGATGATGATGCGAAAGAATTTAAAACAAGGATAACTCAAGAAAAAATACTGAGAAGGGATTTTTCTTTTTTCTCTTTTCATTCCTTTGAATGAGTATTCAGCTGTTAGAGAAAAACGAAATTTCCGATTCCAAAACACAATATCATAACCTTTTTAATCCACATATGAAAAATGTAAAATTAGCAAACTCAGCACAATCATCAACTCAATGAGCAGAGAAATAGAAGAAAGAACATAATCCTATAAGAAAGAGTTTCCCACCATGAATAGAGGAGAGAATTTGAAAAATGATAAATGGATTTTTACAAAATAAAAAATAAATAGAGGTGAGTATTTGATAAGCCTAAACTGATTTGATATAAATAAAAGTAAAAAAAAAACACAAAATATCAGTTCTACATCACTGATAGTTTCTCATTAACAATAGAGGGGATTAATTTGAAAAGCCTTATTGGATTTTAAACAGAGCAAATAGAAAATTCAAAATAATTGCTCTTCATTATTGTAGGTTTCTCATTAAAAATGAAGAAGATAAATATGAAAAGCTTAAATGGATTTAAGACAAACAAAAGTAGCCCATATGCTCTCAACAGGGCACCTAATAATAATAAAATAACTAAGCATTGAATCAATACAATAAAATTCAAAGAATCCATTTACATTTAAATCTATTGTATCAATTTTTGTTTAAAAAAATTAGTAAAATTTTGAAAATAAAATGTAATAGACAGCTACATATGAAAAACAAATTAAACTCGAATAATTATTTAGACTCAGTCCATACAATCTAACTAGCATGACTGCATTTATGGTAAAATCATATCATTTGGAAAGAAAAATTATTAGACAATCATCATATATAATCACATCAATAACCTAAAGTACAAACCGATTAGCCTAAATTACCAAACTATCAATATATGATGTATAGTTTCTTATCTCAACCCTTGTGTAACTTCCATGATTATAAAATCCATTTGAGTCACAATTATTACAACGAGTAAAAAATTTTTTTTTTAATCAATTTAATGTTAAAACATTGGATGCGAAATTATTACAATTTCTTGTCAGAGGAATTAATTGACTTGTCAATTGATAGCAATCACATTGCTTGGTTCAATGAATGCAGATTAGCCTAGACCTAGATTTTCCTCTCAATAATTTAATATCCATTTATGCACCTTCGATGTATATACAAATCACAACGCTCGGTGCTCAGTGCACAATGTAGAACAACTTCATGACAGTGATAAACCCACAAATTTTAAAATCAAAATTTACATAAAGACTAAAGCTTTCTATCATTACATTTTGATTAGCTTAAACTGAAGAAAATCAAAACCCACAGTTGTTGAAATCAACGTGCACAAAAAAAAAATCAAAATACAAAGAACCCATTTTCAGGTTTAGTTAACCCAGGTTCAACAAAATCATCTATTGCATGTGATTCACTTCTTTAAACTATAATAAATGAGGATTACCTCTTTCTCGCTCCAATTCCAGTTGCGGATGAAGTCGTTCGCCGCTGGTACTCGCTTCGTAGAAGACTTGGGCCGCCATCAGAACTTATCTTGTTCGTAATTGAAGCTAAAATGTTTTTTAATCTTGAAAAGGTTTCAGGAAAATGCAGCTGCTTCTTCACAGGAAGACGAAAATGGTGCTGGGTGTTGCTTTCATGAAAGAGAAAGCTAACTGCAGGCTTCATTTTGAGAAGATTTTTTTGCTTTTGTCCAGTGGATATTACACACCACTGGATAATAGAGTAAACCATGCAAGATCTCTCAGATATCAAGAAGCTTAAAGCTTTAATTTTGAATTATTTTGAATTTTAAATAAGCTTTTACATATTTACCCTTTTATAGTAACCCATACGTATTTTTATATTAACGGCGAGGGAGGTATGTGAAATTACATCAATACTTTCTATCAAAGTGTCAATACCTCAAACCTCAGGGGAGGTCCCTGAAAATTACCCTATCTTTATATGTGAAGATAATCAATTCAGTCATTATTGTCAAACTCTATTATTAATATATGACTACTTCCTTTCATAGGGCCATCTTATCTCTTCTTTATCCGAGTTCAGTTTATGGAAGAAATAGAATAAGGTATCATCAATAACTGGTATTATAAAGGGACAACAAATGAAGTTCATATAAATCTATTATGCCCCTTTGCATCCAGCATTTAAAATACCATATACAACAACTATCCTAAATCTACCATATTTTTTGTTTCATTTCTTCTAGAATAATCCCAAATATTTATTTTTATTACATAACATCTACTACCAGAAATTCAATGCATAATCTTAGTATTCAATATTTATTCCTGAGAAATCTCATTTTTCAATCATTCAACCATTTCCTTCTACCAAGTTCAATGTCCACCAAATTAGTCAACATTCATTTGTTTTGATGGAATAACAAGATGTTGTTTATAACAAGTAGTTTTATTGGCTGGTTAATTTGTCACATTTTATTCATAAAATGGGTTAGATTGGTATTAGTTTTGATGCAACAAAAGAAGTCTATTAGGTCAAACGTACCTATATGATTTAATAAGTACCTTGTACTAGAATTGAGAAAAACTATGGCTCACTTATTTTTACTATGAAACTAAAAGTGAAAGAAACCTCAAAAATGGAAGACAAAGATGTAGAAATTGAAAAAACTTTCGAAATGGGGCTAAACACGAACAAAAGTTATCTCCATAAGAAGATCTTTCTCTCTTCCTCTTTTGGAAGAAAAAGAGGATTTAGACAAAATTGAGAAAATGGAAGAGATTTGAATTAATGGAAAGGAAAAAAAAGTATGAATTCCACTTGTTTATGAAACTTCTTATTTGAATGGGAATCAAGAAAATTTGAAATTAGGAATATTTCAATTATTTAACAAAAGGAAGAGAAATATTTATTATTAAAAAAGTAATACTGAAAACAAAGATAATAAGAGATACAACGAGATGCGACTTCTCCTTAAATACTTTACAAAATCCATTACAAAAAAAAAGAGAAAAGAAAAAAATTGTAATACCAACCCCATTAATAATTCCATCAATCCTTACAAAAAAAAAAAACTTGCAATACAACCCCATTTGTAATTCCATCAGCTACTCGTCTATCAAACAAATGAATTAGTTCCACTAATCTTCTTTGTTAGAAAACAACGATAGAAAACATTAGAAGTTTAGATGGAAAACAATGAAGGAATGGTTAAGGCATGTGGCAACACTGTCCTTAAGACTAAATTCAGCGCCTTAAGATACAATATCTCAGTGTAAGAAGGAACTTTCAAGGTTAATAGAGTTGGTTGTGCTTAGGACATATTTTGATAGAGCATGGGAGGCTATGAAGGAAGGTTGTATGGAGTACATGAATGAAAAAGCTGCCACATTTTGTTTCCATAAAGATGCAATATTTGAACAATTATTACAAGGTTATATAGAATTCTGAACAAAAGTCCATATGAATATTTCCTTGTAGTAAAGACAAATCAGAAATCAACTTATCTAATGCAACTCATTAATCCACTCCCTATAGACATAATGGATGATGAAATGACAAAGGTTATTATGTGTAAGAACTTGGATCCAATTAACTATGGGCACACTCTTATGTATGTGATGATAACTCTTAAAGTTTTGATAGAATCTTCTTCAATGCCATCAAGTCAAACTTCAGTCTTTGAACACTACTCTTTATTTTGCTCTTACAATGATCTTATTAATGATAATGTTGTCAATACACATATTGATAATATCCATGTAGAAACATATAAATTGAGTCCCAAATAAATTATGGACATTGCAATAGTCCAATTGACATTATGGAGCATATAAATCAGTTTTAAAAAGTTAATTATCCATGTTGAAATCTTCCAAGGACCTGCTGTGACCTGTTGTTGAAGTTGGTCCATCAATATAGTGGCTTGTAGCTGACGTTGGTCCATAGTTCTAAGTCTAATAGACCTATTGAAATTCGGGACTCTAATTGTGTTGTCAGATTAAATAGCTTCAGACGTGCTTAAAAGTTCTAGCTCTAGTAGTATTCATGTAGGGTAGTTATTCAACATAAAGAAACTCTTGTACACAGAGCTTAGCAGTTTTGCCATTAAGAACAAGTTTGGATTCAAGTTGTATAAGTTTACAACAATTCATTATGAAGCTTGGTATGCTTTGAATGTATGTAAATGGTCATTCTGAGTAATACGGCTGAAAGAGAAAGAGAATGTAAAGTTGTTAGCAAAGAGATATTACAAGTACACACTTGTCATATTGGTATTTTCAGTAACAGTCATCGCCAAGCAAACAGTAGGGTTATCAGTGACATAATCAAGCAAAATTTTTTTTATGCTGAATCAATATACACTTTGAAAGATATCATATTAGATGCGAAGAATGATCATGTAATCAATTTATCATACTAACAAGCATATTGGACCATAAGGGCAGCGCTTGAATCAATACTAGAAGTTCTACGAGAATTATATAATTTACTTATCAAATACTCTCACGTCTTGAAAGACAAAAATCACCTTTTTTTGGATGAGCATAATAGCTTTTTACACTATTTTCTAGTTCTTGGATCTTGCATCAAGGATTTTATATAGTCCATTAGGCCTATGGTTACTATAGAAGAGACTTTTCTAAAAGGTAAATGCAATGAGATTATGATAGTTGCAATAAGCTTGGATAAAATAATCAAATTTATCCGACAGTCATTAGGATGGTAGATTTTTTAAAAAATGATGCATCTTGGGAATGATTTATAACAAATTTACATGGAGTTATTAGAATTGTTCCAGAGTTGATGTTTATATATGATTATTGTACATCCATCCAAAACGCTATGTATAAAGTATTTCTTAGTGCATTATACAATATTTTACAAGTATTGTTTTAAGCAGGCATCTTAAGAAGTAGTAAAAGTATGCGATTTTGTAAAGTTAAAAAAAATAATAAAAAAATAGAGGGTTTAAAGGGTAAGCATGTAGAAGTAGTAAAGTGTTTGGAAGACGTAGGCATTAATTATTAGGCTCGGTCTCATTTCGAAGGTCAAAGGTATGACATTCTAACCACTAATATTGCCAAGAGCATTAATGCTTTAATAAAGGAACTAATAAAATTTTCTATCACTCAATCGGATGATCATTTTAGATTTATAATGCATGGTTTTATGATACAAAGAAAGTGATTGAGTCAAAGACTACTCAACTTACAACTTAGGCACGGAAAATATATGATATAAAGAAGAATTGCCATTAAAATGCATGTTTTCAATATGTCTAACATCAATATCATATGAAGGAAGGTGCTATTAAGGAGGGTTTTGTTGACATAAGAAAAAAAAGATATGGAAATGAAGAGTATTTCAACTAGATCAATTTGTTTGTGCTCATGCACTTGTTGTTTGCCAATATCTCCAATTAGATCCTATAAGCTTTTGTTTTCATTACTTGGTTAGATGGCCAACTAAAAATTTCCAAAAGATGTTCGACCATTGTAGGTGAATCCACTAGATGAACCATCATCATCTAATCCTCGATCCTTGAAAAACATGAAGAATACCGTATGCAATTAAGGATATCATCTGGTCGACTATAATTTGTGGTTGGTGTGGGAAATGAGGCCATAACCACAAGACATGTAAGAATTCCCTTATGGAAAATCCGCATTAATGGTCTAATAGAGTGTTTGAAGTTTATTTATTTTTGGGACTTGTATTATTTTTTATGTCAAAATAATTTATCTAACTTGGAATGATTTATATAAAGACTTTTGCAAAATCTTATTTTATGTAAGGATGTTTTATTAATCTAGGATCACTATGTTAATAATTAATGGTGTTGTATTATTGATTGAAAAGTAGCTCAAAATTCAATGATGAAGACAAAATTAGACAACTCTCGAAAAAACCTGATGATAGCGCATATCAAATGCGTAAAATAGGCGACTGGTTTGTTGCTTCATTTTTTTTAGATTTGTCAATTGCTTGATTTTGGTGACTGTCATATTTTGACCATGGTATATTCCATTTTAAGAATCACCACATTTCAACACAAAAGCCAAATCATTTTTAAAATATTAGACAAGTAAATGACAATTGACAATATGAAAATGAAACAAGACTTTATTAATGTTTAACAATACGCATTTCTATAAGACATCATCCATAAAGATATCTATATCAATTTTCTTCCTAAGCAAATCTCCTCAATAGCTAAAGTTGGGTGCACAACATAACATAAAATAAGATATGTACATTAACATAAATACTCCACAATGTACGAGATTGCCACTAAATTCAAAATTCTCCACAGCTAGAAAATGACTAGAAATTAACTTTTTGAACAACTCAAATTGAGTATTAGTATACTGGCTTTTATAGATGTAGTTACAAAACTATATCTTACTAAATTCTAAATGCAACCCGAGAAGTGATCCTTGATTGGTATCTTCAGTGATCAAGGATGCATCTTTAGTCAGACATATGTAAACAATAAATTAGGACAACATTGGCACAAATTTTACAAAAAAAGAAAAACAAAAATTCATAAAACTTGTTGTTGCTTAGATTCGGTTTGGGGAAAGCATGTTGTCACCTATTTATTTGGCTGGGCGGCACTGGCATGTCACTCGCATTACCCAACCAGTAGCCTTTGCAATGCTTGGGCATTTGACTACATGATGCAGGTGTGTCACTCGTATTACCTAGATAGTAGCCCATGCAATGCTAGGCATTTTGTTGGGCGACATAGCTATGTTGCTTGCATTTTCCAACTAGCAGCCCTTGCCATGCATGGGCATTTGGTTGGGCGACAAGGGGGAGACACTAGCATTTCCTAAGCTTGGCATGGCCAAATTTTGGTCAACACTGGCAAACACCCACGTTTCCAATTGGTTGGCACACCAACCTTCTCTTAACCTCAAAATAATATTAAGTTTAGATAAATAATTTCTTTAAAATATTAACACTTAGTGTGCCATTTATTATGCATTCCAATCTTTAGAAAAGTTATAATATTTTCATGCCCAATATATGTCCTAATGCTTAACTATCATTAATGATTTAAACAACATTTACTTAATGAAAAAAAGAGGCAATATAACTATAATTAACCCAAAGTTTGTTGGGAATTGAAATTATAACTCTCATGAAATCACCGCAAGAAGTAAATGAAATCGTCGCCCGAAGTGAAAGAACTAGCTGGAATTCAAGAAACTCCAAAAGTGAAGGAAATTGACGTGGGCATAGTTGGGGCTATAAAAGATGTCGGTGGGTGATCGATCCTAATGGGCAAAAGAGTAGTTTTTTGAAAATATTTTGTATGCTTTGTTTTTGGAGTATTTTCGTTAAATAAACTTGTAAATGATTGGAATTGTAAAAAAAAGAACCTGAAGTCTGTCCTTCTCTTAAATTAAAAGTTAGAAAGCGGTGAAATGAGTAAATTTCCCAAGAACTTTCCTTTTCTCGTAAAACTTCATACGCCAGCAAGGCAGCAACTTTTCGATTCAAGTCCGAAGCATTTCTTCACAAATTTTATTCCCACGTGTCACTTTTCTTTTTAACCGCGACAGACACTAAATCGCCACACGTACCCCTCCACCAAACCAATCTCAACTCATCTTCCTTTTGTCCTTCGCCCAAACAGTAAACAGTTTAACAGGCAAATGTAAGATTTAAACAGGCGAATGAAATTGGGATCCTTATATTTTTAGGTTTTCTCAAATTGCAACCTAATTTGTCTATTATGTCAACTTAGGTACAGTCATTACATGAAGAACGATTGTTTAGAAATGACTTAAATACTGAAAATGTAATAATATTATTATTTCACGAATTGTTACATCCAATAATAGAGGTGACTTTTTGGTATGTCCCGCGATTCAAGTTCTATAACATGAAACAATGAAGTTCTATTCACTCATTAAATAATTTTATAAATATTGTATTAAAAATTTTATTATTACAATTTATCAGTGACTCAATTATGTTAACTTATTTTTTATTTAAAAACTAAATTATATTTATTAGAGTAATTTTTAGAATGTAAATATTATTACCTTAATAATTAATGGGTTGGATTAGTATTTGAGGTTATGAAATTCTAAACATGATTAATAAGGTTCGACTCAAGTTGGACACCACGTAATCCAACCCAAATTGTTCCCCAGGATCAGGATCTATCTTATGGAGACAGACAAATTACGTCTTTATATGATAATCTTTGAAAGACTAGGGATACAGTTGTTATTATATCCCAAAACAAAAGCAGAAAGGAGGAGGAGAAGAAGCAGCATCAGCAGCTGACTGGCCTTTGAAGCGAATAAAGCTCAAGATATTTTTTTTATATGGTGCAGCTGTGAACAATTATTCGTTCATTCAATTCATTCTAATCGGTTTCAATGGCCGAAACTCGGAAACTCATTTCATTTCTTCTTTTAATTTTTATATTCCCTCTCCAACTCACGGCTTCAACGCAATTGCAAGGAAACAACGCAACTCACTCTGGCCAAATCAACTCCAACTCAGTCCTGGTCGCACTTCTCGACTCGCATTACACCGAACTCGCTGAGCTCGTCGAGAAAGCTCTCCTCTTGCAACCACTTGAAGATGCTGTCGGCAAGCACAGCATCACCATTTTCGCTCCCAAAAATGAAGCTTTGGAGCGGGATCTCGATCCCGAGTTCAAGCGCTTCTTGCTCGAGCCAGGCAACTTGAAGTCTCTTCAAACGCTTTTGCTTCATCACATTGTCTCCACGCGAATAGAGTTAAACCGGACTGCCACCGAGTCAACTCAGCATAACACGCTGTCCAGTGGTTCAGTCGAGCTAACGAGTCATGATTCGGGTGATAAATTTATAAGTCAATCCAAGGTCATTCATCCGAACGCCGTGGACCGTCCAGATGGAGTGATCCACGGCATCGAACGGCTGCTAATCCCTCGATCCGTACAGCAAGATTTCAACAACAGAAGGAATCTCCGTTCAATCTCAGCGGTTAAACCCGAAGGAGCACCGGAGGTCGACCCGAGGACAAACCGGTTGAAGAAACCGGCACCAGCCTCCAAACCGGGCTCACCTCCAGCCCTTCCGATTTACTACGCAATGGCTCCCGGTCCTTCACTAGCTCCGGCGCCGGCACCAGGGCCGGGCGGGCCGCACCACCACTTCAACGGAGAGAAGCAAGTGAAGGATTTCATCCAAACGCTTTTACACTACGGCGGGTACAACGAAATGGCCGATATTTTAGTGAATCTGACGTCGCTGGCAACGGAAATGGGGCGGCTTGTGTCGGAGGGATATGTTTTGACGGTATTGGCGCCGAATGATGAAGCCATGGCTAAGCTGACGACGGACCAGCTGAGCGAGCCGGGAGCGCCGGAACAGATTATTTATTACCACGTGATTCCGGAGTATCAGACGGAGGAGAGCATGTACAATGCCGTGAGAAGATTCGGGAAGATTTCGTATGATACGCTGCGTTTGCCGCATAAAGTTTTGGCACAGGAAGCTGATGGGTCTGTGAAATTCGGACATGGTGACGGATCGGCCTATTTGTTTGACCCCGATATTTATACCGATGGCCGAATTTCGGTTCAGGGAATTGATGGGGTTTTGTTCCCGCCAGAGGAAACGTCGACGAAATTATCAGAAAGTAAAAAAAATGTTAAAGTCGCTGTGAAACAAAAACCTGCAACAAGAAGAGGTATGTTCATCTTTTTTTTTTTTTAAATCATAAAATTAATAATGCATTCTTGGGTATTATTATTAGTGATTAAATTATGATATTGCACCATTTTATTTTTATATTCACTTAGAAAAAAAAAGCATATCGGCCGATTTACTGGCAATTTTTTTTATTTATAGTTTTTAAGTATCGGCCGGTTTGTCGGGGATGGGAAATGTCGGTTTGGCGTAGCGTTAATAGTGTTAAGGGTAGTGTGTCTGTTTGTGTGTCGGCGAAGGGAGAATTGTCGGTGGGTCAGAGTTGGTCTGAGGTCATAATTGTCATTTCCTTTTTCTGTCTGCTTTTGCTTTTTGGGTTGCTGGGTGAGACTGTGTCTTGATGTTTTCATTAATTAAAATATGAAAATGATATGATACGGATTGGATGAAATTAGTGGTTTTGGATGCTTTTCGATGTGTTTTTCTTATTTTTTACATTTTGTATTTAATGTAAAGAAGAGGATACTAAGGTTAAACTCATGTGATTAGATCATCAAAATGAGACAAATTTGTTTACCTTGTTTATTTTTTCTGGACGTGTTTTATAAGGATTTTAAGAAAATTACAATTAAATAGTATGAGAAGTGAATAGACAAGAAAAATTTATTTTTAAAAGGATTGTTATACCCATAGTTTGACGGAATAGGTAGAAGAAGTTTTTCAGAATCCCCAAAAGGCAATCCAAGTTGGTCCGGAAGTTGGTTAAAAATACTACTTCGAGATTAGGTTTTTCGGCATAATTATCATGATCATCTTATATGTAACAAAGCGGCTAATGCCCAATTGAGGTGGTAGAAGGGGTTATTAGAGAATAGAGAATGTGTCATGTTCTGTATTAAGCCTATACCTGTGAGATTAGGATTAAATAAATCATTATTAAATTACAGAAATGTAATAATTTTACGTTGGTATTGCTTTGGATAATTTTTTTTTTTTCAAGGTTAACATATTTCCATGAAAATTCTACTGCCTTTGAAACTTTGCGGGTGTCAGCTGTGATCTTGATATACGTTGAAAATGCATAATATGGAAACTGTCTGCTAGAAATGGAGATTCAGGAAATCTGAAGAAACTGTCGGTGAAGTAGAAAAAAGAAAAACGTTTTTGTAGGTGAGCAGTTGTTTTTAGAATTAAGTGAGCTCAGAGGCCACGGTTCACACTAAATGGCCGGAAAGAATTAGTAAGCATTAATACTAAAGTTGTTATTGGAATCTTGTCTGACTTTGTTGCCACTCCTTAACTAAAAGCTCGACAGCTCGGCTGCCTATTGATTTATAATTTCTTTTTCTTCAATTATTTTTATACTTTAATTATCAGGCATGATTTGTTTTGTTTTATTGTGATTATTTTAGTCATCTCTGATTTATGGAGGAATATTGAATTATAAGATACGGGACCACTAGAGTATCCTGCGAATATATTCTATGCAAATTGCAAGTCATTATTAAAGTAACATGTATCTGATTCACCGCCGTCTATAATGAGATCTATCTCTGTCTGTTACCTCTTCCATTTCTTGCTGTCAGCTATGCCATCTGATATATTAAGATTATTATTATTATTATACCAAGTTTTGAATACATTTTTGATGAATGAAAATAAATTGAAATTGATGATGATGTGGCTTAAAACAATATAGGTAGGATATTAGAACTAGTCCTGTCCTGGAGCTTATTTGATTGTAAAATAAGCTAGTTTCGAGAGACTTTAAGTCCATAAATGATTGATTTTTACTGTTATTTTATGACGTTCTGTGGTTGGAGAGTGGATTTCATCAACCGATGCAAGTTATTGAGTTGCTTTCTGTAGATTTGTTTATATTCAATTTAAAGCATAAGGTCCGCATGGCTGATTTATTAGTATGCAATTATTTTAATGGCAAAATATGTGGCAGGAAAATTGCTTGAAGTGGCATGCCAGATGCTTGGTGCCTTTGGACAAGATTCCCATTTCACCACATGCCAGTGAAAATTAAAAGAATACTTCAAACAAGGATAAAGGTAGAATTCCAATTCTGATTCCAAATCATTCTTATTTATTTTATACCAAAAAAAAAAAAAATTTATTATTTTCAACCCTCAAGATACTAGTTTGCACTCCACAGGCCATAAATTACACAAGTTCTCCTGCCTTAGATTACACATGGCTCCATGACTTGTAGGTAGAGTAATCTATCAAAGGGACATAACATCCTGTCTAATTTGTGTTTACCTATCTTTTGTAGTCATAAAAGTATTCCTTTCTAACAAACAACGACAAAAACATCTAATACTAGTTAAGTATGACCTCTCTTATATGTTTGACAAAATTACAAGCATATAGCTTTGCATTCAAGCCTAAAATGTAAGCAGAAACCTAGCCCTTTCATAACAGAGTTTGCTGAAAAATTTATGAATCTAGAAACCTTAAGAAATGTTAAAGATGATTCTTAAAAATTTTAAGGAGAATATATATTACTGAAGGTTTTTGATCATCTTTAAATACTTCATAGGTCTGTCAAAATTGTTTGAAGCAGAAATATTTTTGCTGTAATAAATCACGCCCGGGTGCTTACTTTACTTGCAATGCAGGTGAACAGTGTATAAAGTTTTTGGTATGAGATGTGGACTTCTTGCTTTTTCATTTTTTCACATGGGAGGCTGCATGCAAGAATGGGAAGGGTAACAGGAAAATTTGCAAGCAAAGTATTTGGCGTTTGGTGTGATATTCATGTTATATAATGTTAAATTCGATGGTTGTATGGGAAGAGAGGAGGGGGGGTTGCTTTCATCATTAGTCACAGATACCCTAAAAGGTGAAAGTTTTTATTTTTTGTTTTTTTTGTGTGTAATATGGTGGTGCTGAGCTGTCTACTGTGGATTGGTGGTGATAAGGAGTTTGAGTGTGGGGATTAATTTTGTGTGCTCTTGTAGATGGAAATAAAAAAAACAGTCTACAAAGTAGACATCCCGATCAATAAAAGGGTAGACCAAAAATGTATGTGGGAAATATGATAAATAAAAGGAAAATTCTTTTGTGTTCATGGCAAATTATAAAATAAAATTGTAACTATCTTTATTTTTTCTGTGCAATTGTTTGCTCTTACTCCTGCTCTAGCCTCTACTTCATGATTGAGAATCAAATACCAATGAGCTTGCACGTTCATTAAGTATCTGAATTTTGCGGCAACTGCAACATTGAACATAACTACGTTGTTCCGATTTTCAGGTCTGAAACTTTTTCCAAAAGAGTTGATGTTCCTTTAATACCCATAGTCTGAGATAATCATCTAAGTATTTTATTTTTATCTTTACAAAAATACTTGCAAGGTGTTTATTGTATATTTGCTTTCGTTAAAAATTTATTTAATTATCATCTATTTACGCATTTGTTGAAATTTTAAGTTATAGCAAATAAAAATATTATCTCACTTCCACTTGAAAAGTTAAATTTAATCTTGCAAGAGTAACGTTTATCAGTGTGTTGAATAATTTTTTATATAACAGAGATACTATGTAATTAACTTAAACGTAAAGGCTCAAAGCATTTACCCCTTCCAAATGCGGGAATATTGTCATCCCACTATTTTTATAAACCCCCCTCACTTCTACAAAATTAGCATAATAAATTCACATCATTTTATAAAATTATAAATTGACAATAAGTTTAAATAATTAATTAATTAAATCATTCTTTTAATTTTTTTTTACTTTAGTCATTTAATAATCGTTGACCATTTAGGATTGCTTTAACGTGAGTTTAATTAGACTATTTTACCTCTATAATATGAAATGACTAGATTACCCCAAGAAACTAATAGTTTAGACTTTAGACAAATAGTTATATGCTTTATAATCTAATGTATGTTTTAAATAAAATTTAATAATTTTCAAAATTCCACGTCATAAATACATCTTGTTAGTTTTGTTGAATATTAAGATTCATTCTAATAAAGTAGTATTTATACATAAATTTAAAAATAATTATTGAAGTTAAGTAATTAATTCTCCAAATTTGTTCTTCATTTGAATTCTTAAAAAATAATGTGAACTTGTAATAATTTTTTGAAAGTGGAGTGGATATACAAAAACTCGTGGGATAGAAATTTCACCACCCCTTTCCAAAATCAATCAAAATAAAACTAAAGGATAGTGATATTTAAACCCCACGTATTTTCTTAAGTACCCTTATTAACGAATAAAAAAGTAATTAAAGATAAAAATATTGTTGTTTTTTTTTCTGAATTCTGCATGGCTTTCTATGCGCGCGCTACGCATCTTCAACGGAATCATTAGTCCCAATGTGGCACTTGCTCTGGTTCTTCTCACTAGTCGCCTGCCTATGGCTTTTTATCTGGGTTTTGATGGTTTGGTCGCCTGCTTAGGTGATCTTGATCACCTACCTTTTCAGTACAGTGTGTGTATGCTGAATTGATTGCTGCTGTCAATTTCCATTTTTTAAGGGGAAAGGGCGCCTGGGCTTCCAAGAATTTGGGAGCAAAGTTACGTGCACTTTCAAATTTTTAATAAGAAACACCGAAATTTTCTTTTTACTATAATATTTTTTATAATAATTAAAAAAATTAACTTTAAAATTTTTCAATAAATATAAATATGATTTAAATAGTTTAATTTGTCTAATATACTAATAATATTATAATATTTTTAATACATAAATAATTTTTAAAATGTAAATTATTGTATTTATTTTAATAATATATTTTATAATAAAAAGTTTTAAGTCAATTTTTTTTGTTGCTATGTACAAAGAATATTATAGTAAAAAGAAAATCTTGGTGTTAATACTCATGTATTAATAATATTAAATTATTCTACATGTTTGGAGGGAAATTTCAGTGCCAAAGTTGGCCAATAATTTAGTGACACATGGCAAGAAAAGTTAACTAGGGAAAGTTATCATGATAGCTTACAAGGGCTTGAGAGATAAGCTCTCTAAAGAAAATGAAGTTTTTGTAAAATAATCAACATCAAAGGGTATTATCAAAAGTTAGATTTTGATGGATAGGGCCAACACATGAACAATGTACGCTATTATGAGAGAGAATAAAAAAAATATATATATTTTTTGGCTAATTTGGCTAAGGATAAGAAGCCAATAAGAAGGAAGATTCTCTAACCAAGCAATAAGAAAAGGCCATGTCAGCTATCCTTTGCTACCCCTTGAAAAGCAACAGGATCACAAGATTGATAGGTTGCCACGTGCCCAATTGTGGAGGAAAAAGAGGGTTGGAGGTTTCCTTACCTCCTAAGCTTATGGTTTTTACCATTAAGGGACCTCGAGGTAAATTTGTCAAATATCCTCACCTGAGGGAGGACAACCATTAAATGAACACCACATACCTAAAAAGATCAAAATGACCCGCAACACACTACACAAAAACTCAAGAGTTTCCCCAAGATTGGTAACAAATTCATTTTTTAGAAAAAAAAATTCATCTTTTTCTTTCTAAGAGCAGCTCCCTATTATTGAGAGCTTCAAGGTTCCTTGGATCTTGAATGATGCAGCGGAAGTTTAATGTTCAAAATATTCCGTTGATTCTAGAGAATACCGAAATAATAAAACAAGTGAATTCACGTTGATTCAAAAGAATGCTGCGAATTTAGGGGCTAAGACTCGTTGATTCCATAGAATACCGAGAATTAACTGTCAAATACTCGCAAAGAGATTTGAAAACTGAAATATTATTGAACTCAAAAATCTATCTCTTCTTGTAAAAGCTTCAAAAGACACTTATTTATACTAACTAAGACTTATCCTAATTTGAGTAGAAAGCCTATTTTAATAAGACTTATACCTAAATTAGAAATATTACTCAAATAAGCAATGCCTAAATAATAAGACTCTAAATAGGAAACCAAATTAATGTCGAATGCAAATTAATTATAATATTCCTAAATATTATAAATTTCAATCTAATTAGGATTTCTTCAATTTCTTGCTCTGCATCATTACCGCTAGGTTGGAGAAAAATTGTCCTTGAATTTTGAATGTTGTAGTCTTCAAGAACATCTTCATGTGCATAAGGATTAATTTTCAAAATAGAGCTTCGATGTAGACGATGAACTTTAAATTTTCCAACTTTTTTAATAACGTCCATCCAATTACTCCAATGGCATAAAATAAATTTTTCTATCAATAATTTCTCTGATAATGTTTTCTTCTATTGTTCATGTCGAATTTCAACATAGTTGAGGAAAAACAATTTCTTCTCATAATCCACTAACTGTTAAAAAATATCACAACTCTTTTTGTCTTCTTTTGGTAAATCAAGAGAACAACAAGAGATTGTATCAACAACTACCTCTTTTTCCTCTAGAAGACCAAAAGATGTATGAACAATTACCTCTTCTTGTCCCACAATATGAAGATACTCATCAAATTTCGGTAGTTGATCCAAATCAATATCTTTCTGTTGAGAATTTGTTGTAAATACAAATGGCCAATGAATACTCTCCTCGGAAGGAATAATATTGTGAGTGAAACAAAGTTACTATTTTCCTCATTATCCTCATGACAAATTTCAGCACGAACAACTTCATTAAATCCATATGCCTACTTCATGTCCAAAGATTTTCTATTTTGAAGTTTCTCTAAATCTTGAGCAATCGAACGTAAAATCCTCAACATCTTAATTAAAACTTCTTTCAAAACTTCTTTCTATTTTGATGTTGTGGTTTCATGATTCAATTTTTTTTCATTTTCTGTTTTCTTACTCTTTTATTCCTTTTTTTTGTGTTTGTTTAGGTTCTTTTGCTAAATTCAGAAAACAAAAGGAAATAATAGTATAAATCAAAGAACTGGGGCCAAATTGTGAATAAGCAAAAGATAGGGATATCGGCGATGGTGATGGGAAATTTAGACAAGGATGGTCGAATTTGAAAGATTTTGGGTTAGTGAGTATGATGGTGGTAGTGGTTTGTCCGAAAAGTTGGTGTTTTGGCCGGAATTTGAAGATAAATGCGGCTGTTTTGTTGTTGGCTTGGTTTCCAGCGATCGGTTCGTCGATCGGCGGTGGAGATAGGTGACAGAGGTTTAACTGATGGAGAGTAGCTGATTGGTGGTGATTATGACGACCGTAACACTGCAAAAACATGTGAACGATGGCCACGTTTTCATGACTGTTTTGACGATTTATCCGGCATTATGTGGTTGATCGGCGGTGGTAGATGCTTGATGTTCGATGCTGGCTTGTTCTGACTAGGATGGTGGTTGATATCGGTGGAAACAAGATGCAAAGTTCACGCCGGTGGTCGTGGACGGTGGCTGATGCGGAGGCTGCAATTTTTTTTATTTTTTTTAATATGAAGGTAAACGAAAAAAAATCAAAAAGGGAAAAAGGAAAGGTTTGGTGGTATATGGGGTTAGGTTGGTGATACCAAGTTTTAACTCTGATACAAAGCTGATGTAGCGGAAGTTTAATGTTCAAAATATTCCGTTGATTCTAGAGAATACCAGAATAATAAAATAATTAAATTCACGTTGATTCAAAAAGATGTCGCGAATTTAGGGGCTAAGATTCGTTGATTCCGTAAAATACCGAGAATTAACTGTCAAATACTCACAAAGAGATTTGAAAACTGAAATATTATTGAACTCAAAAATCTATCTCTGCTTGTAAAAGCTACAAAAGACACTTATTTATACTTACTAAGACTTATCCTAATTTGAGTAGAAAATCTATTTTAATAAGACTTATAACTAAATTAGAAATATTACTCAAATAAGCAATGCCTAACCAATAAGACTCTAAATAGGAAACCAAATTAATGTCGAATACAAATTAATTATAATATTCCTAAATATTATAAATTTCAATCTAATTAGGATTTCTTCAATTTCTTGCTCTGCATCATTGAAGCTACCCTTTGTTGACATAAATGTAACCATAACATTAATTTTGATGATAAGAAACAAGAGTAAGAATGTTGGAGTCTTTAATTTTGGATAATTTCTTAGGCCGTATGATGATTTGGACAAATTCAAGTTTCTGGAAACAAACAGATAACCATTAAGTTTAAAACAACAAATTGATAACATATGGTTGAGTTATTAATAATTTCTAAAAATTAACGGTAACAAATTTATCTAAAAACAATAAACCATTATCTGCAAATGGCAAGCCGACTTTGAACAGGTGGGCTTTTGGAATTAAACAGCAAACCATTATTCATAAACAGTAAGTTGATTGTGATCAGTGAACTCTCTGGAATTAAAGGGTGAATCGATAATTTCAAACAGTGATCCAATAATTCAAATTTCAGCATAATGGTTACTTGGCACAAGTCAGAAAAACAAATCGACTGAGGTTAATGGAGATCCAATAATGTTGAGGAAGTCAACAATAGCTAGCTTTCTTCTCGAACTATAAAAAGGCTTAATCAAATTCAAATTAGAACGGATTCTACAATTGTCATTGAGCTTATTATTGAGTATTCAATCTATTTTGTACTTATAAATTGTTATTCTTTCATCAAATTGCATTTTGGGCTTCTATTTGTGTGATGGAAAATTTGTGTAATCTTTATTTTAATATAAAAATTGAGTGATTGTTAGTGTGGGAAACAGTTCGGGAAGGAGGTGTGGGATTATCTCTATCTGTAAAGATTTATTGATACCTTAAATGTTAATTGTAAAGATTTTAAAGCCTTGGGTGGTAAATGATTGGATAGTAGAATCTTCAAACTTGGTTGGCTTGGAGGCATGGACGTAAGTAGAGTTTGTCGAACCATGTAAAAATATTTTGTTTGCTCTCTTCTCCCTTATCTATTTATATTTGTTTATTGTTAAATTTATTATTATTGAATCTTCGAAGATATTATCTTGAATTGTTTTGTGATTTTATTTGCTTAAGTTTTTAAAAACCTAATTCACCCCCCTCTTGGGTTGCTTAACTAGAATTTCATTTGGTATTAGAGTGGATTCTCTTGTTAGGAATTAACCATCTAGAGTAAAAGATCTATGACAACACAAAATGATTCCACCCTTAGGGAAGGTCAGTCCACTACTAGACCACCATTCTTTGATGAGAATGATTATCCATATTGAAAACTAGGGTGAAAATTTATTTGCAAGTATTAGATTATAAAATATGGGAAGTTGTTTGTAATGGTCCACTCATGCCCGCTACTAAAAATGAAGAAGGGGAAGAAATTCTAAAGCCTTCATGAGAATGGAATGAGTTATCAAAGAGAAAATTTTCTTTAATTCCAAAGCCATGAATGCTCTGTTTTTATACCTTAGATAAGAAAGAATTCCATAAAGTTTCAAGTTATTCCAATACTTATGAAATTTGGAAAAACTTAAAGTTGTTTATGAAATTACAAATCAAGTCAAAGAGTTTAAAATCAGTAGATATACTAGGCAATACGAATTATTCCAAAGGAAAAAAAATAAGAGTGTGCATTCTATGTATATTTTACAGATATTGTAAACACTTTAGGAGCTCTAGGAAATTTGTTTTCAAATAAGTAGAAAGTAAAGGAAATCATTAGGTCTTTACCAAAAGAATGAAGACCTAAAAGAATTACCATTAAGGAACACGAAAATTAAATACTTTATCTATTGATGATTTAATTGACTCACTTTTTTCCTATAAAAAGGATTTGGTAGTTAAAAGATATTGTAGAAAAAAATTTAATATACTCGCAAGCGCACGATCTAGAAATATAATAGTGGTAATGAGGTCAAACCCGCAAGGATTGCTATAAATTGAAAAGTCTAATTTAAATATAAAATTAATATTAATCCTAACCTAGTTAAGCAAATTGAGTTTTAGAAGAAATTAAATTAATTAAACTAAGAAAACAATTAAAACAAATGAGAATTCAATAAGACAAAAATTACCAAGATTTCAGAATCCACCATTATTCAACTAGTCATTATCTAATTATCAATTAATCCTCAATTTTAGAGTGACAATTCAAAATCAATTTATGTCATCTCATGGATATAACAATTAAGCCCAAGTAATTAAATCTAATATAGGTTCTTTTTCTACTTAATAGTATGATATCCAAGCATCCCATGTAAACATATTGAATAATAAAGAGTTAAAAATTTTTCCTAAGCACTCTGTATAAACAATTTAATGAAAGACACAGAATCAAAGATAATCATATATAAACTTTATAAATCCAAGTATAAATTTAGTCAAATATTAATCATAACAATTAGGAATGTATGACAGAATTGGTGAAAAGATTTAATAATATCCAACTAATCATATAAAACAAGGACCATAAACATTAAAGCACATATATAGGGAATTAATTGAATAAAGAGTAATTATTTCATAAATAGAGTTTCATCCTTAACCTTAGTATAAGAAAATTAGTTAGACATACTTGAATTGGGACCAACAAAATAAATAAAACCAACCATAGAAATTGAATTTGTGCTACCGCTGTTCTCTTCTATTGAATGCGCCTCTTTTTTTTTACGCCCTTTTTGTGGCTATGGCTTGCCATTTTATAATGCTACTGACTTGCTTAATCCTTGTCGGATTCTAATTGTATTAATTCTTCATGACCTATCATAAGTTAAGGCCATCCACTGACTTAACAAAGCCCAATCACCAAGCCGTTTTAAAATTGTTTCCTTATTAATGTTTGCAAGCCAGCCACTCGTTCAACTTAAAAGAAAAAGACCAATTAATAATTTCTTCTTTTAATACCAGGCACATGCATTCCAAATTGCCAAATCGAAATCTTTCTTTAATTATTTTAAGCTCATGCAGAAGCTTTAGAATATAATCTTTAATTCTCCAATTTTTTCCTCTTATTGGTATTTTATGCACTTTTTTCCCAATTTCAATTACTTTTCTGTTCAATGAAATAATTTAATTAATTAAAAATAACAAATAATAATAACTAGCAATTATATAACTAAGGATAAAATATGTATATATTATATGCTCATCAAAAGAGGTGATGGAGATAAAAAGAAAAAGAGCATTACCTTGAAAGCTTCAAGAACGGAAGCGACGAACAAAAAAATTCTGAAGATATGGCTATGATAGCCAAAAAATTCAAGAAAATTTTCAAGAAATCTAATGAGTGAAGAAAATTCAGGAACTTCAAAACTAAAAATAAAAGAAGGAAGTAATCATATGCTTTGAATACAAGAAGCCTAGGCAAGTAAAATCAAAATGTTCTCTCCTCAACAAGGCTAAAAAGAAAGGTATGGTAGCAATGTGGGATGACAGCAATGAGGAGACCTCAGATGAGGAGGATTTATATGAAGTATCAAACCTGGCTCTTATGATAATAGGGGAAGAACTTGATGAGGTAAATGATCTTCCCTCTTATGATGAGATCTTAATGTTATAGTCTTAAAATTTACAAATGGATAAAAGATTTTAGATAATTTGTTTGGCTCTAAAAAATATATTTTTGATAAATGAGGTATTAACTATAAGTTAAATTTGAAACAAAGGTATTACAAGAATTATTTTGTTAAGGCCATCTCCATTAATGATCAAAATGTAAGCCATTATTGTATTACAAATGGTCACATAAGTTATAAATGACCAATGAGAGAAATGCATATTACGGAATCAAACGTACTTGAGCTCCAAAAGGAACCATTACTAACACTTAAGAACCCAATAAGCCTTGGGTACCTAAAACTTGAGATTTTTTCTACAGGGATCAAAGAAGAGGAAGAATAAATAGTACTTGGACAGTAGATACTTGAGGCATATGACAGACAATTACTCTTGGTTTTTGAGTTTTATTAAGATAGAAAATGGTGAAGTATTCTTTGGAGATAATTCAAAAGGAAAGATTATTAGTGTTATTAATGTCGGTAAAGATTCCTCCACCTTTATTGAAAATGTGTGTTTAGTTGAAAATTTAAAACATAACTTGCTCAATATTAGTCAATTCTGTGATAAAGTTTATAAAGTTATTTTTGATGAAACAAAATGTGTTATTGAGAATGCATGTGATGGAAAAGTTTTGTTTGTTAGAAAAAAATGTTTATTGTAAACACTATTGATATATATAGATTGTGCATCAATTCATGAAAAATATTTTTCTGCATTACATGATGATAGTTGATTATGGCATAGAAAACTAGTAGGGTAGTCTTAGAACAGTCCTTAGAGCCAATCATTAGAGAGCATTGATGTATGGTCAACCTACTAGACGGCAAGAAGATAGCTCATTTTCTAGGAGAACTCACAGTTAGCTTCTTCTCAGCTGATTTGGACATAAGGCCAGCACAAGCTTACTTGTCCAAAACCTTTTGCTTGCTCCCATTAAAACCTACAGAGGACTTGATAGCTGTTAAAAAAAAAAACAAAGAAAGCAAAAAAAGCAAAGGATTCCAAGGTATAAATAAAGCACTCATCATAGATCTAACATGCTTATTAGATAGGGAATGCTCTTCAATAAGCCAAGACTTAAGAAGCCTCTCCTTACGTAGTACATCTTTTCTATTATCAAGATTGACAAGTCTTATTTTATGAGAAATCAAAAAGATCTTGCATCTCTTTTACTGGCCAATCTTTTTTACTCTACATAATATGTACAAGACACAAGGGTAGTTCAAGTCAGTATTCTAGTGAAAGATGTAACCAAAGTATAAAAGATAAGAAAGCTTAGGCAAGTCACCTACTTTTGAAATTAAACGTAGTTCTACCTCTACGCTTTATAATAGAGCCCCAACCCTATTCTGCTCTAAACCACCTATGTTTAAAGCCTTTCTTCAAGGTAATAGGGGAGGTCATAAGACTGTTGTTTGCCATCAAGGAGAAAGATATATCAAAATAAAGGAGGATAACTTCTTAAGTTGATAAAAGCCCTTGATATCATCTATAGCAACCTCTTTCCTAAATAACTTTCTCCAATGCATGAAGCGCCTAATAATACTCTTCCAAGCAGGAAGAGTAATTGAATAGAAGAGACATTAAGATAAACTAGCAACTTCTTAATAAACGGTTGGTGGAGTAAGCTAAGGTTTATATGGAAAAAGTTGATATAAAAATGGAAGCCCAGATCTAGGCGCATCAGGTCTCTCATTCTCATTAAGAACCCTACCAATGAGGGATATGATATTTCTTCATGATGAAATCTAAGTCCGCTTGGATGCCCTAAAAATGTTATCGGATGGTAGAAGTTCTAGCTGAGTTAGCAGGGGAACAAGAACTTAGAAAGGTGACAATACCTTATGTTTGAAGCTATGTGTCATGGGATAAGTATCAGCAAAACTTTATAGTACTTAGAGAACTCTAGCTCAAAAGTTGCTAAGTACGCCTATCGAACTTCTCAAACTCTCTAAGCAAAAATGCTTAAGGAAAAGCTAAAGAGACAAGAGAGCAATATAGCTAAAAAAAGTTTATTACTCGAAAGAGTGTATATAAGAGAGCTTGAAAGCTTTACAAGTATGCTTGAGTTACTTGTGGAGTTGTATATCCAGAATGGCAAGTGTCATGCCTTTTTTATAGGAGAGGCTTGCCTATTCTAGAGAATTCCTTATAACTGGCGCAACTTACTATAAAAATCTAGATATTTCTAAGTATACACAAGTATGGAAGGTTTTAGATATCTACAAGCGATGAGATGACCTAAAGTATACTAGAAAGTTCTAGGATCAAGCCAAGCTAGCACACTTTAGCTTGGATTTGGGCTTTTAGGCCTAGAATCTTGGGTGCTTGGTTTAGAATTATGGTAACTCGTTACACTCTATAGTACCTATGTTTGTGGTGTCCTCGTCGCACTCTCATACTTGAACCTTTGAATGTCCTTTATGAATTGCCATAGATACTTTCGTATTCCCAATTGACTTTACTATCGAAGAAGTCTTCCCACTTCACTAAGTAATCATTGCAAGCCATAGAAGAAATAATCCTTGTCAGACATGTTGTTAATCTCCAACATAAGGGTAATAAACTCATTGATGTAATCTCAGATGCTACCCATTAGCTTGAGGATATATAAGTGCACTCTTGCTTCTTTTTTGGCATTATTTGGGGCAAATTACTTTTAGAGTTCTTGCTTAAAATTTTCCCACGTATCTATCGTGTAAATGGCTTTGCTTATTTCACTATACTTCCAGGACCAGTGCCTAGAAGGTATGTAGGTGCTATATCTACCTTCAATGCCTCATCTCGCATGCCAACAACATCGAAATATTGTTCTAGCCCAGAGAGGAAGTTGTCCATGATAGTGGCATTGCATCTGTCATCATAAGTATAGGGCTTTAACATGTCAATGCAATGCACATCACTCTAGCTTATTGAATCTGTGCTGGTTGTAAGTGTGCACCTGTGCCATGCCTAATCAAAGCAAACTTCCTCAACTTTTGTGCGAATTGCACATAGCTCGTGTTACACAAAGCTATTGAATTTAAGCAACTTATCGTGTAATGCTCGAAACTTTCCTTAGAGGACGTTGGCTTAGTCTTGGATGAAGGCCTTAGATGTTACCATAAAGCCATCATACTCACCTTGAAGGCTATCAACCATTTCCATCAAACATTCGAGGGTGTCGACCCTCTTTGTGGCTATGAGTTGGCTCTGGTGGCTTTATACTGACAATGCCTTCTTGTGATGTGTTAGGAATTAGAAGGTTGGCCATTTCTCTAATATGAGCTAAATTACGTGTATGAAAACCTTAGCTCTGATACCATTTGTCATGAGGATAAGTACTTTGCGTAGCAAACCCATGCAACATTTAGAACTTTAACAAAAAAGTTTTTAATTAAGCTTATCGAACTTTTTAAACTTGCGAGGCAAAAATACTTGTAGAAAAGCTAGAAAGAAGAGAGAGCAATATAGCCAAAGAGAAAATTTATTATTTGAAAGAGCATATAAAAAAGAGCATCAAAGCTTAGCAAGTATGCTACAATTGGCTGTTGAGTTGTATGTCCGAAATAGTAAGTGCCATTACTTATTTATTCGGGAGGCTTGGCCATTCTAGAGAATTCTATGCAACTGTTACTACCTACCACAAAAACCTAGTATTTCTAAATATGCACAAGTCTGAAAGTTTCTAGATATATGCAAATGATGAGATGTGTTAGAGTGTGTCACAAAATTCTAGAATTGAGCCAAACGAGCACACCTTGGCTAGGATTTGAGCTCTTGGGCCTAGAATCTTGGACATTTTGGCTGGAATTTTAGGTGGCCTGTTACAATCGGCTTTTACAAAGGTAGTCAAGGAGATGTAAAATGGATTGTTAATGGACAAGGGTCAGTAGAACTTTGAAACCCACATAAACTTTTTTATTAGATGACTAGATCTTTTTCAACACCTCTCACTTTTTAATTAATTTCAATTATTTTTAAAATTACCCTTATTTATCATTTTGATTTAAATAGCTTTTACGAAAAAAATAAAAAACCAATTAAATGTAACAGAATTCAAAAGTTTGCCTAAATATTTCCTTATAAAATACCTAACAAATTCACATACTTATGATAGGATATCCAAGCTTATTGAATCACATCCAAATACAAACATGCAAAGAGCCATCACATAAATCTGAACAGTTAAAATTCCTTCCTTAAAGGTAAAAGGACACTTGCACCCTTAAGTTTAAGGAAATGACCATGTAAACTCTTAAATTTTTTAATAATGGACACCAAGACTCTTCTGGATTATAATATTCTTTACCTTTTTTAACAAAAAAAACTGACTTTAATTTTTTATAATAAATAAAAATACAAAAGTAAAATAAATGTAACAATAAATACATTTTAAGATAATTTTAATATTTAAAAATATTTTAACACTTTACAATCTTATATTATATTAAACTAAATTTTATAGTAAATAAAAAATAATAATGTTTAAGAGGAAATTCGAATGTTGATGTGGACTAATAGCTTGATGACACGTGATAAGGAGAGTTAGCCAAATAAAATCAATTTGTTTGACTGAATGTCAGGTTAGCTTAATTTGTTTGATTGAATGTCAACTAGAATTCACCATGGTGATCAGTTCATCACTAATGAGTTTGTTGATAAGATCTGCCGTGCCATTGGCTTATAAGCTTAATACCCCTATGTTGGTCCAAGCAAACAAGCCACTTCATAAGCTTTAGAAAGGTTGTTATCCAACAACCAAAGGCTCCTAAAGCAGTCAAGCAGCTCAATCTCACTACAGCCAAATCCAAATTATAGCCTGCCTGCTCCAAAGATGAGAAATCAACTGCAAATAGTTGATTTAGTAGCGGTCGGGGCCGAAAGTGCGACAAACAACGTATTAAAGATTTATAAAATAAGCTCAACACTAAGAGATCTCTTCAAAAAGGAGGGTTCCTCTGTAAATTAGAGGATACATCAGGAGATCCTAGACAGGAATTCTTTTTTAAAAGTACGAAAACTGTCTGAGAAGAATAACTCCATCACCAGGGATTAAGTGCTAGTCGTGTATTAATTGCCATTCACTATAGAAATTCACCAATCAACTCTCTTGACCGACTTGAACATTCGTCAAATTCCATAATATTAGGATACTTCAGACCCTACCAAGTATGCTGAGTTGTACCGGGACAAGATACTTAGAAAATGAGTCAAGGAAAGCCATGTGCCGCATGTTAACATATTTTCTCACAGGCCCAACCAAGTTTTGATCTAGGTCTCTAAAGCCTGGGAGTATAGCTAAGGTAGATCAGTTCCTTTGTGAATTCATTTAAGAGCTTTACTACGCCTGTAACTAAGAGAAGTCTTCCTCCAAGTTGGCTTTTACTAAGCAGGAAGAGATAGAGCTACTGCCTTCTTTTGTCAATCAGTTTCACTAGGAGGTACTTTGTACTGGAGCTTTTGGTCTTGAGAGGAAGTTAGCTTATTTTACAAGAATCTTCGAGGAAAGAAGCTATAGAAGTACTTTCTAAAAGCTGAACCACTGACATATGGGGAGGTTAGGTCAAGAGCTATGCAGAGAATTGAATATAAAGACAAGTGTTAACTTAAGCTTTAAAAGGATATGCTTGAACAACAAAAAGCAAGGATCAGCCGAAGAAAACAGAGGCATACTCTAGTAAGGCCCCTCAGGTGCACCAACCCCAGAAATCAGGAGGGCGGGGTCAAGGGTTCCACCACTAGCATGCTTTAGAAATCTTTCTATCCTCTCGGATAGAGCACTGTAAGAGAGAAGAGCTATAAGAAAAATCGTGGTATGATTCCTACCAGTCTTTGATCAAATTTCTAAAGTTGATTTTTTACCACATCCATGACAGTGGTCTCTTAATGCCACCTCAGCCAAATGAAAAAATACGCCAGCATGAAGGTATGCATGAAGTATTGTGAGTTCCATAAAGAGATAGAGGTGTTGATTACCAATAAGTACTTCATGGGGTTGTTGCCGAAATCAGATATGCCAGAAAAGTCCATAGAAGAGGCAAAGGGAAAAGAATCTTAGGAGGGAACTCTAAAAGAATAAGAACCTCACGGTTCTCAGAGGGGAATTTATGTAGGTATGATAGCAAGAGTTCCTACTCTTACTGTGATCCAAAAGATCAACCAAAACTTACAAAAAGAATATTATCGAAAGCAATAATTCACCTCCCATTATGCCAAACCTAATTCTAATCATATTCACCGAAAAAGATGCAGATAATGTAGTCTATCCACATAATGATGCCTTAATGATTGCCTTCAAAATTAGGGCAAATAGAGTAGCTCGAACCTTGGTTGATACATGAAGTTTGGTGGATATTATCTTCAATGATGCACTAGAGCAGCTCATTCTATCATCATCCATCAGGGTAGCACCTAATTATAACCCTCTTATAGTTGGCTTCACTGGTGAAATTGTTATTTGCAAAAGATTAGTTACCTTACCTATCTCTATAGGTAAATCTCCTTAGAAAGTGGTTAATATAGTCTACTTTCTAATAGTAGATAACCTAAGAACTGACAACCTTATTTTGGTTGACCATTTTTGGCAACCACTAAAGTAGCTATTTTCATGTATTACCTTGTAATGAATATGCCAAAGCTAAAATTTGTGATCACCATTAATGGAGATCGATAGATTGCTTGTTAATCTATACTATCACATGGAAGGTTAGCTACTAGGTAGCTTTCAAGGAGTTAGGTGCCAATTTTCTTACTAAGAAATACCTAGTGACCTCAAGTATAGCTTTTAAAATGACTAAGCACGTCATTATAAGGCGAAAGAGGAATGCCAAAAAGAGATCTGTGGATTGGTCACTATAGGAGAAAAAGTACAAGATACATCAATTGGGGTAGACTCTATTGTTCTTCAGAAATCTCTAAATGGAAATAATTACCATGAATCGCTAAAACAGATTAAAGCACTACTGGATCCACGAATCTCCAAAGAAGAAAAGCAAGTACGTTAGTAGAGAATCTTCTGCCATTCCTATTAAAGAGGATGACCCTTCAAGGGTTGTCAAGATTAGTTTCCATCTCACAGAAGAGATCGAGGAGCACTCATCGCCTCCTGCTTAGCGATGTATTTTCCTGGTCACTCAAAAATATACCAATCATTGATGCAGAGGTATCCTACCATAGACTCAATGTTAACTTGTATCATAAAACAGTTAAGCAAAAGAAAAGAGCCTTCATCTAAGAAAAGTATGAAGCGATCGAGGTCAAAGTAAACCGTTTGTTGCAAAAACGATTTCTAAGGGAGGTCACTATCCTGATTAGGCTTCGAATGTTGTTTTAGTTAAAAAGTCAAATGGATAATGCCGGAAGTGTGTTCATTATACTAGCGTGAACAAAGCATGACCAGAAAATAGCTTCTTTTCCTTAAAGTAGATCAGTTGATTGATGCTAACTTCGATCATGAAATGTTGAACTTCATGGATGCTTTTTCAAGCTATAACCAAATAATAATGTATGATACAAATCAAGAAAAAAATAAATTCACCACTATAGGGGGCTTTATTATTACAGTGCTATGCCCTTCAGGTTAAGAATACGGGGCCACCTCCCAACATTTGGTCAATAAGAATTTCAAGAACTAAATCAATCGAATTATGGAGGGTGTTTGGGGAGAAATATAAAAGGTAGCAGAGCGCCACATGTCGGCAAGCGGAATAATTCCAACACAATTTGAGGTACCCCGCATAACTAAGAATAACTCGAGATATCCCGAATAATTTGGGGTACCCCACACAATTAGGGAAGTAGCTCAGGATACCCCCCGCAGCTAGGGTACCCCATACGATCGGAGGGTACCCCCCACAGCTAGAGGTACCCCATATAAGTTGGGGGTACCCTGCGGAACGGTTTTGAGGAAATTTCGTCATAAGAAATATCTCCATCGCTTGAAGAATAACGTTTTATTTCATTAGAATTAAATGCCAAAATGTTGTGCTGAAAATGGGGGGACAGCCGCCTGCCACCTCTACAAAAAATAAAAGACACTATCATAAGGACAGTGATCCTCAACCGCCTACCCGACAGCCACTGCAGAGGTACCCCAGGACCACTCCCTAGCGCATGCCACGTTTCTAAAAGCTGAGATACACTGCAAACGCCATTCTTGATCCCCAAGCACGCGCATAACGGCCCAAAAATCATAAAAAAGAGAGAGGGACGTTAGCCAAAGCGGATATGCCACGTGGTAGCTGAGGTACTCCATATACAAATGTGCCTATGTTTTATTCTCCATCATGTTCTCTTCCATTATCAACATTCACACTCCGAAAAAAGAGATTTTCTTCAACCTTAAACCCTAATTTATAGAGAGCTAGCCAGCTCTCTTTATCCAAAAAGCTTGAGTTTACTAACTTGAGCATCGGAGTGTGAACGCCGGGGTACCCCGGCTTCACCTAGAATCTCGATTTCACTATTTTACAGGAGTGAAGCTCATTCCGAGGGACATTCCTCTTGGTTCAAAACCACCACTAGAGTTACCACTTACCTCTTCCCTTCTCACCTTCTCCGAACTCCTAAAAGAATCTCACACAACAAACTACGGAGGTACCCTCTCTTCCCCAAAAATATAAATTCATTGTTCTAGATATATTTACCCTTTTTCTACCCCCAAAATCTGTCGAAAACAATTGGCGCCGTCTATGGGAAAGCGCACAAAAAGCCTCGACCGAGTTTACCAAGCTAGTTGTTGTGTTACTCCAATACATGGCACCCGACGTACCCTCCGAAGGTTTAATGGCGGATCCTACAAGGATGGGAGATGACAGCAGTGGTGAAGGTAGTGATCCCGCAAGGAGAGCAGCCCGACTCAACAAGGGCAAGGCTATCAAACAATCGACCGGTATTCACCAAGAGGAGGAACCCATATCTTATAAGCGCTTCGAGGATTTAGCGCATGCAATCCTTAGGGCAGTTGGATCTCGGGTATCGGAAGGTTCGCACCCACCCGTGACACTAGATGCTCCCCCAGCTCAAACAGACCAGCAATTTATGGTGAGGACAGAGGTACCCGAGGCCAGCAAGCCAAAACATGGGCCAATGGTTACCCGTTCTAAGTTTCAAACCGTGGGCTCCCGAGACGAGCGTTCCACAGCCTCTTACAATTCCCACAGTAGCCAGGGTGTGAGGCGTGCAAAACGTGCCCATGAGGATCTCTGTGACAAGTTGAACGCCAAAAGGGTTTCTCAAACGGTGGCGACATCTTCGGGTACCCTTGGGGTACCCCCCGGGCTTATGGAAAAAATGAAAAACCTTGAAGCCCAGGTAAAGCTCCTCTCCGAGAAGCAAAACATCACAAGTGCTCAAACAACAATGACCTACCACTCGCCATTCATTATTGAGGTTCGGACGGCAGCTCTTCCTGAAGCATTCACCATGCCTCAGATACCCCAATATTCGGGTACCACATATCCCTCGGAGCACGCTGAGCTGTACCGTGATCAAATGCTAATCAAGGGGGTTGATGAGAACGCCATGTATAGGATGTTTATACACACCTTCGGGTACCCCTTAGGTACCCCATCATCCTCTGCCGATCCTTTTCACAGAAAAAGGTGCTGACGGTATCACATACCCCCATGACGCCTTGGTAATCACGTTAAAGGTTGTTACTGGTAAAGTGGTAAGGACTCTTGTAGATACCGGCAGCTCTGTTGATATCATTTTCAAAAGCGCCTTGGATCAACTATTGATTGAGTCGCCAAAAATCACCCCGTATGCTGCGCCTCTTATTAGATTCACCGGAGATATGGCTATTCCTAAAGGCATCATCATATTACCTGTTACGTTTGGTAAGGTACCTCACCGTGTGGTTCATATGATTGATTTCCTCATTGTGGATCAGTCGAATGCCTACAATATTATATTGGGTAGGCCGTTCTTGTTAGCAACTAAAGCGGTGGTATCCATGTACCACATTGCCATGAAAGTTCCGGCTGCCAATGAAGCTATCACCATCAAAGGGGAACAACAATCAGCCCGCAGTTGTTACTCTGCGGCCTCTAAAGTCACTTGCCAAATAGTTACCGAGTCGCTGATAGGGGGTACCCGGGGGGTAGCAAGCTGACACCTTATGCAACAGAGCGAATGCTTACTTGACAGTGGAGAGCAGCACTAAAAAAGGCATATCAGGTAGCCGACCCTCTGAAGTTGATGAAAGCTTCCTCTATGGGAATAGGAACAATTGTTTCGGATGAAGTAGGGGTACCCTCTGGGGACCAAATCGAGCAGATATGTGAACTTGAGGTACCCTTGGACTCCCAAGTACCAAAAGATGAAAAATGGGGTACCCCAGTTGAAGACCTAGCTTTAGTCTTGATTTGCGCCACCAATCTAGAAAAGACCGTCAAAATAGGCTCCAATCTTTTAGGAGAACAACGGGATAAGCTTATCGACTTCTTACGCGAGCACCATGATGTATTCGCCTGGGCTCACTCGGATATGCCAGGTATCTCGCCTACCTTCTCCTGCCATAAACTCAATGTCAACCTTTGTCATAAGCCGGTCAAACAGAAACGTCGTACTTTCAACCAAGAAAGGTACGACGCAATTGAGTAAGAGGTAGACCACTTGTTGGCAGCGAGATTTATCAAAGAAGTGGCGTACCCCGATTAGGTATCCAACGTTGTTCTAGTCAAGAAATCGAATGGAAAGTAGCGTATGTGTGTGGATTTCACAGATTTTAACAAGTCTTGCTCCAAGGATAGCTTCACGCTTGCCCAGGTGGACCAACTGGTTGACGCAATGGAGAGCCATGAGATGCTTAGCTTTATAGATGCCTTCTCTGGCAACAACCAAATTCTAATGTATGAGCCCGATCAGGACAAAATGGCCTTCATCACTAATTGTGGGTTATACTGTTTTAAGGTTATGCCATTTGGTTTGAAGAATGCCGGAGCTACTTATCAGCGGTTGGTGAACAAAATTTTCAAGGAACAAACTGGGCGCACCATGGAGGTATACAAAGATGACATGATCACCAAGTCGGTGCACGCAGGGGAACACCGGGGGCACCTCAGGGTACCTTCGCTTTTTTGAGGTTACCTCTGGAAAATTTCTTGGGTTCATGGTGCAACAACGGGGAATTGAGGCCAACCCCGACAAAATTCGAGCTGTTCTTGACATGAAGTCGCCACGCACCATTAAGGAGGTTCAAAGCCTAGCAGATCGGGTAGCTGCCCTAAGCTGCTTTATCTACAAGGCTACCGACTGGTGTAGGCCCTTTTTTAAAACTTTAAAAGCGGGTAAGAAGCTACAATGGACTCCCGATTGTGAAGAAGCTTTCCAAGAACTGAAGGGGTACCTCGTTAATGCTCCACTACATGCTAAACAGGTACTTCTGTTGTATATCACCGTATCCAAGCATGCCACTAGCTCTGTCCTACTCCAAGAAGATAATAATAGGGTACAACAGCCTGTCTACTACACCAGTAAGGCTATGGTTGATGCGGAAAAGAGGTACCCCACTTATGAGAAGTTCGTTTTAACTCTGATTGTCTCGGCAAGGAAGCTCAGACCATATTTTCAAGCTCACCCCATTACGGTCGTCACCAATCTTCCTCTTCGAAAAAGCCTCTAGAAGTTAGACATGTCCGGAAGGCTTCTCCGATGGTCCCTTGAATTAAGTGAGTTTGATATCATCTTCAAGCCCAGTTCAGCCATCAAAGCTCAAGCCATTTCTGATTTTATTGCAAAATTCGCCACTGACTCATGTGATAAAGCGGAGATGGGGTACCTTAAGGGTACCCCACCCCCTGACGAAGTGGGGCAGGTCTGGGAGATATATGTGGACGGTTCCTCTAATTTACATGGAAGCGGTGCAGGGATAATTATCATCGACCCAAACAAGGTGAAGGTGTGCTATGCTCTGCAATTCGGGTTTAAGGCTTCGAACAATAAAGCCGAATATGAAGCCATCATAGCGGGGTTAAGAGTGTCGAAAGCCTTAGGAGCGAAAAGGGTACACATCAAGAGCGACTCCCAATTGGTGGTAAGCCAGGTTACCTCGCAGTATCAGACAAAGGTAGAGAATATGAAGGGGTACCTCGGGAAAACCCGAGAGTTGATGTCCCAATTTAGTGAAGTCAAGGTGGAAAGGGTACCTCGGCTAGAGAACTGTGAAGCCGATAATTTGGCAAAAATGGCGTCCCTTGGTGCAACTCAATCAGATGGTCCCATCACGACGGAATACATACCCACCCCGAGTATTAACTTCCTAGAGCTATTGGAAGTAGGATCGCTGTCCGATGTGATACCTTGGATGGAGCATATCATCAGGTACCTAAAGGATGAAGATCTGCCCTCAGATAAAAGTGAAGAAAGGAGGCTGAAGTATAAAGCTGCGCGGTATTGCTTGATTCAGGGTACCCTGTATAGAAGAGTGTTCACTCTTTCCTACCTCAAATGCTTGGAAAGCGACCAGGCCAAGTATGTCATGAGGGAGATACATGAAGGGATTTACGGCAACCATTATGGAGCACAATCACTGGCACAAAAAGCTCTCCGTCAGGTATACTATTGGCCTACCATGCGGGAGGATGCTAAGAATATGGTAAGAAGCTGTGACAAGTGCCAAAGGTTCGCGAGGGTACCCTACCTACCTCTAGCAAAGCTGATGGTCATATCTTCTCCTTGGCCCTTCGCTATCTGGGGAGTGGATCTCATTGGCTCATTACCAACCGGGAAAAGGCAAGCAAAACATGCTATTGTGGCAGTGAATTACTTCACGAAGTGGGCAGAAGTGTAACCACTAACAAGCATCACGGAGAGGAAAACCACAGAATTCATTTGGAAGAACCTCATTTGTAGATTTGTGATCCCTTATGCGATTGTTAGTGATAACGGCAAGCAATTCGACAATGAAAAGTTTAAAAGTTTTTGCTCGAAGCTTGGGATAGCCAACCGGTTCGCCACACCTGCCCACCCCCAATCTAATGGGCAGGTCGAAGCCATCAACAAGATCATCAAGGGTATCCTAAAAAAGACGTTAGAAGAAAAAAAGAGAGCATGGGTAGACGAGCTGTCCGGAGTCTTGTGGGCCTATCGGATTACTCAAAACACCTCCACTGGGGAAACCCACTTATTACTCGCATTCGGTGTTGGCGCGGTAATTCCAGCAAAAATCGGGGAACCCTCTCATAGGGTTGAATACTTTGATGAGGCTGAGAACACCTCTTTGATTGCTTTAAACCTTGATTTGGTGGCTGAAAAAAGAGCTAGAGCAGAGTTGAGGACAACCATGTATCAGCATCGCATTTCAGGTCTATATGAAAAAAGGGTACGCCATTTGTCTTTCAAGAAAGGAGAGTTGGTCTTGAGGAGGGTAACTCAGAATACTAGGGTACCCTATGAAGGCGCTTTCGGGGAAAATTGGGAAGGACCATACCACATTGACAAACCTATTAGGTCGGGTGCGTACAGGCTACTACACATGGATGTGACAATCGTGAGGCACCTCTGGAATGCTACAATGTTGCGGAAATATTACTAAAGGACAGTGTCTTAACTTTTAGTCTTCTACTGCTATCTGCTTTCTTTAATGTTTGTGTGTGGTAGGCCATGTGGGGTACCCTAGATACCCTATGTTGGTCAGTTGCAACTTTAGAATTTCTTTAATTTCCAAATAAAAAGGATAGGAGGTCTCCCGGTCTCCCGTTCTCTTTAGGGTAACAAAGCTAAGTCATGTATTGATCAATGCTTTCGTTATCTATAAATGCATTTTCTTTCTCAATAAATACGATGCGTGTTCTTTATTTTTTGCCCTTTTGATCATGAAATGTGGATTACATTCATTTATCGCCATTAATATACCCTCATATCTGATGATCTACAATTTTCACCATACGGCTCTCAATTATGGCTAACCAATTACAGGACCAACAGGGTACCTCACTTATCTAGGTTGTAACAATCTATTCAAAGCCAAGATTGGCAAGAATAGCCCAGGGGTAGCCTTCCTGCAGAAGCATGACAGAGCTACCTAACTAAAGAGAGAGAGAGGCAAAGAAGACCCGAGGGTGAAGTAAAGCCGGCATACCCTAGCACCACGAGGTTCCGCTTAGGAATGCATACACTTGTACCTCCATCATCTCACTTAAGCAAAGTAGGAGGTAGGCAATTCAAAAAATTCGGAGAAAACTTCGAAAAAGCTATCATGTGATGTCTTCATCATGGCCATTTGATGTATGAGGAGTTGACGTTCCACTTTCACTAAGAGGAAAACTATTGGGTTCATATGGAGGTTCATAATTTATAGATTCGACATTCTTAACGCCATAGTAAATGACAATGACAAGCAATTCAATAACCAAAGTTTTTGAAAGTTTTGCTCATGGTTGGGGATAGCTATCAGGTTTTCTTCACCTACTCACCAATAATCTAACAACCAAATTAAAGCTTTCAATAAAGAAGAAGTCGAGGATAAGAAGAGAGCTTAGGTATATGAACTAATAAGTGTCTTATGGGCCTATAGAACGACTTTGAATGCTGCCATTAGAGAAATGCCGTTCACTCTTGCCTTCACGGTAGATGTAGTTATACCCACTGCAATTGGGATTCCTTTTGATAGGACAACTCATTCAATAAGAAGAAGAATAACTCCCTAGTTGCCACTAGCATGGATTTATATACCTAAAAAAAAATGGGAGTAAAAGTATAACTCAAAATGGCTGTGTATCAACATTATATATTTGGATTATTTTATAAAAATGTTTGCCTAAGAGCTTTTAAGAAAAGAGATTTGGTGCTCAAGAGGAAAACCCAGAACACTAAAGTGGCTTAAGAAGGAGTTTTCCTTGCCAATTGGGAAGGTTCTTATCCAGTAGATAAGTCAGTCAGTTCAGGTGCTTACAGGTTATTATACGTGGATAGGAGCATAAGCAAGCACCCACAGAATGCAGCTATGCTAAAGAAATGTTATCTTTAATCACAACTTCGTTTTATCTATTATTCTCTTTAAATATGTGTTTGTAGTATTATGGCAGGCTTTGTGGGTGCCATGCTGGTTCCCACAATCATCAGTTGTTCTTTTCAATTCTTAGAAGTTGTTACGATAAGTAAAGAGACCTGGAAGCTTTATCTCACCCAGGTTAACTCCTGCCAAGTCCTATAATGATATGAGCTCCTGTTGACTAAAGGAAAATTGTCTATAAATGCATGTCTTTTTTTTTTCACCACACAAAAGTAGTTAGTTTTTATCTCCATATAACATGAAGGAGTGGTTAATGATTTCACTTGATTGATCGATTTTAGCTCTTTGCTTAATGATTTCTTCATTGTCTTATGATTACTTACTCTTGAATAATCTTAACTAGCAATTCACCACAGTGATATGCTTTGAAATCCATATTCTAAGTTGGTATGATTGTTAAGAGACTAAAATCATTAGTGGACTTACATAAGAAGATCTCTTGGAACATCTATCCTCAACTGACTAAGGTGATTAGCTTCAGAACAGAATCAAAGCACGTCTACTCTGAGAAAAGGAAAAAAACAATGAAAGCTACAACATTTTGAACAAAATCTAAGAATACTACAACATACGCTAGGAGTGGAGGTTGTAAAGACCTGAGAATGAAATCAAATCACCAAGAACCTATAAAAAGGTACATTTTTAGAATTAAATCGCCTATAGACATCCACCCAAGCTGACCGCAAGCTAAGCGGCTAAAAGCACAAATGCAAGCTTCACCGTGATGGTTAGCTAAGAATGTATATAAGAGTTAGCCACTGAGCAGGCTAACCAAATAGTGAAAACAAGGTTATGAGCCGCCATGAGTTCACACCCAATGGAAGGGAATGACTTTATATACTACATGAGACATAGATGCTTCCATATATATGACAAAACGAGTTAAGAGAATCCTTAAAACAACTTAACTGCTCTAGGATGCTAGCAAGGCATCTCTTGAAATATCCTATTTTACTATTTATCTTCTATATAAATTTTTTATTTATTTAAAATCACCCAAAAAGATAAATATTATTCGATGAAATATTGCTCACGGGAACTGAGCTCCCATATTATTTATTAGATTGATTGAATTTGCTTTGAATAAATAGATTAAGGATTCCTCTCCATGAGAACATATTTTATTTGTCATGCAAAGCACATTCTTGAAGAGGTATGTAGCATAACTACCTATATATGTATTCAAAGTGCCATGAGGAAAGTTAAGCTCCCTTAAGTGTTTATGGACTGGGTAGAGGACACCTCCCCATCATTAATTATTCTTAACTTGATAAGTGTAGATAGTGATATGATGAGATACAAGTCTCCTATGAGCATATATAAGAAGGCTTGCAAGAAGTTTGGCTTAACTACCCTAAAAAGATAGCCCTAAAAATTTTCAGAACTAAGAAAACCATAAACATTACCAACAAAATAGCCAAACTATATTAGTTGCACAAACACTTTATTCTAAAATAAATTTTAGCCAAAAAATCCCTTATTAGCCTATAAGGTTCAGATATCGAAATAAACCAAAAATAGTTTGACTGAAATAAACACTAAACAAAGCCTTATATACAGGAAAATTTGGGATATTTAAAAATAGAGAATAATGAAAACTTGGGATGCTATAAGAAAGCATTAATACCAGACAAGTAATAAAGAAGTAAAGCTAGACATGGGGGTCAATTCTTTCGTCAGTATTGAAGGTTGGCTCTAAGGGAGCAGGAGGATCATTGCTTAGAAAAATCTCTTTATTGAGATCTGTAATTCATGAGAACCTTTGTTAATGTCTATCACAGTCAAGATATTCTTTTTCACTATGAACGGCTCTGAGTAGGGGCTTGCCCTCTAAATCTCAGACATGATATAATTTACAACTTCGTAGCTTGCTAGTCATTTTATTGCCACGCCTCATGAGTAATCCCCCTCTCTAAGGTTAGCTCACCTTCCAATTCCTTTTGCTTGACCTCTCTGACTTCTGCATTTAAGACTCTATTAAGGAGGCGACCTTCTCCAATGGTTCCTTTCATCACTTTTTCTGCATGCTGAAGTTCTTTTCTAGGTTAAGAGAATAGTAAAGGATTCCTTAGCTAAGTTATAGTTTGGTCAACATGAAAGAAGCTTGAAAAAAAAGAACAAATAGGGAAGAAGAGGAGTATACCTAACATGGCCCCAATTATACTTCTATACTGAGATGCATTAGAAATAGGTAAACTTGATCTTTTTTTGAGATGATGCCCTGTAGACATAGGAGTAGGAATTGGACTGCAATATGCCATATCATGTTTTGCTAAGAGATCAACTATATATTTGGCTTGAGAAAGATGAACCCCAATTGCTGTCTTTGAAACTTCAATCCCAAGAAAATAGTTTAACTCTCCTAAATCTTTCAAAGCAAAAGTAGTCTGCATACTGTGAATCACTTACTGCACTAGCTGATAGTTAGAACAAGTAACAATTATGTCATCAACATACACTAAAACAAGCAAGATATGACTACTTTCCCACTTATAGAAGAGAGAGTTATCAGATTTTGAGTTTAGAAAACCCCATTGATCTACCATAGCATTTTTTAACCTGTCAAACCATGCTCGGGAAGCTTGCTTTAATCCATAGATGGTTTTCTTGAGTTTGCAAACATGATTAGGCTTTGTAGAATCAATAAATCCTTCAGGCTGGACCATATACATATCCTCAACCAAAATGCCATTTAAGAATGCATTGTTTACATCAACTTGTCTGAGGATCCATTTGTTCATGACAGCTAAACTTTAAACTATTCTAACTGTTGAAGCTTTCACAACTGGACTGTAAGTTTCTGTATAATCTATTCCATGTGTTTGATGGAAACCTTTTGCCACAAGTCTTGCTTTGTATCTAGAAATGGTCCCATCCGAGTTATGTTTTATTCTGAAAACCCACTTGCTTCCTATTACTTTGATATGTATTGATGGTAATACTAAATTCGAGGTATGATGGCTTTGAAGTGCTTAGAATTCCTCTTACATTGTCTTAAACCATTTTGGATCAGTTATTGCTTGGGAAACAAAGGTAGGTTCTGAGGGTGTGGCTAAAAGAGCAGTAAGACAAGACTTTGGCTTGAAAACACCAGCTTTGGATTTGGTGATCATGGGATGTCCTATTGGTGGTGCAGCAGGTATTATATATGGTGGTGATTGAGTATCATTAAAAGGTTGAACATCAGACAATTGTTGTGTAGGAGAAGAAGAAGATGAATTTACCTCTTTTGGAATTGTTGTTGAAGGCTCTGAAGAACCACTTGTAGAAAAGGGTTGTAGGGGAGATTGCATTACTGGTAAATGAATAAAGGAAGGAGTTGAGACAGTTGAGGAACTGGAAATTGTATCAGCTGAAGTACAAGATTGTGTATAGAAGAAAAATCTGAACCAGACACATATGGAAAAGAATTTTCATAAAAAATTACATGATTTGAGATGTACACTCGACCAGAAAAATGAAGACATTAGTACCCTTTATGTTGAGAGCTATACCCAATGAAAACATATATACCTGATCTAAACTCAAGTTTATGTCTATTGTATGGCCTGAGATAAGGATAGCAAGCACAACCAAAGGTTCTAAGAAAATTATAATTAGGTTTTTGATGAAAGAGTTTTTGATAAGGTGAAATGCTATTCAAGGTTGGTGTAGGTAATCTATTGATGATAAAAACAGCTGTGTGAAAAGTATTCCACTTGAATTTCAGTTGCAAGCTTGCTTGAGCTAGCAAAGTGAGGCCAACATCTACAATATGCCTATATTTCCTTTTTATTCTACCATTTTGATGATGAATATGAGGACAAGGATGTCTGAATTGAATTCCAAACTGAGCAAGATAAGAAGAAAAACTTCTAAATTCACCTCCCCAATCTGTTTGTACAGCTTTGATATGCTTATTTTAAGTGTTTTTCAATGAAATTTTTGAAGGTTATGAACACTTGAAGAGCATCAGATTTTGCAGCTAGAGGAAAGATCCATGTAAACCTACTAAAATCATCTAAAATTGACAGATAATAAAAGTAACCCTGAGTTGAAGCAACATGAGAAGGACCCCAAAGGTCAGCATATAAAAGTTGAAGAGATTCTATGGTTTTTGTTGGAACAGAATCAAAGTGTAATAGATGACTTTTACGAAATTGACAAGCATTACAGAAATTCAAGTTTTTGGTTTATTCAATGTAAAATCAGTACAATCCTTCAATACATTTTTGAGAGTATGAAAGGTTGGATGTCCTAGCCTTTTTGTAAAGCAGATTGATGTCAGTAGTGCTTGCATTAGCTATCAAGGCTGACTTACATGAGTTTTTATTAATAAAGGAAGAATTATTTAGGACATCAGAATCGTTACAAGACAAAGAACAAAAATAAGCAAACAAAAACTCAAATTGACTGCAAGAAGAGTGACAGAACAAAGCTGGGCTATCATAAGAGGATTGAGATACAATATGGACTTGATACAATCCTTTTTTTGCAACTCCTCTAAGCAAGATGGTCCCTGAGCTCCTGGCCTTGACAAAACAACAATTTTTAAGAAACTCAATTGTGACATTATTATCAGCTAGGAGTTTTGAAACACTGAGTAAATTTTTGGTTATTTAAGGAACATAAAGAACATGACTTAACAATAAAGGTTCATATGTAGGTGTGGTTAGCAATACTGATCCAACTTGTTTAATATGCAGGGAAGAACCATTTCCAACAAGCAATTTTTCACTTCCACTATAAGTTTTTGGTTCAAAAAGTTTACCTGCATCATTGGTGATGTGATTAGTTACACTACTGTCAATGTACCAGGTAGGATCTTTAATCATTTCAGGAGTAGAAACTATAGGAGCTGATGGAGAACAGCCACTGTAATCTCCAGAAAAACCAAACCAGTTGTAGAAGAACTTGCACCAATGAAGCTACTAGGATGAGAAACATAAAATGCAGCTGGATCTGAATACATTATATAGCTTTGATATCCAGGGCCTCTTGGCAAATTAAAATTTCCAGCATTAGAATGAGTAAACATATTGCCAAGATGAGGATTAAACCTCTGCCATAAGCACCATTAAAAATTCTACCACCTGGATATCCAAATCCCCTTCCAAAATTTCTTTGGCTAGGCCTAAAATTACCATTAAAATTTCCTTTTGCTAAAAATCTCCACGGGGACGGGTGCCCTCGGGGATTTTCCCCATTCGGGGAGGGTATGGGGATAATTTCATACCCAATTGCTTATTCGGGGAAGGGACGAGGAAATTTTTTTACCCAATTTCTTATTCGAGGAGGGGACGGGGATGAGGTGGAATCCCCATCCCCTACCCATTTCCCCATTTTAATTTTTAACTTTTAATTTTACTTTTATTTGTTAAAATTACTAGTAAATAAATTATAAAATTTGAATTATAAAATTATAAATATTAGTTAAAATAATAAATATCAAAATATTTATATTATTAAACTTTTAGGCCTAATTAACTAATTATAGTCCTAAATTTTTATTTAGGACATTAAAAAAATCAAGTAAATTCTATTAGCCCAAAAATTTTGTTTTAATTTTAATATTCATTAAATATTTTAAACTTAAATTTATTTTTATTTATTTTTAGATGTTATAATTGCCCACAACGAATCACAATTTTAATATCTAATCTAATTTAATATTTGCTCTTGATTTGCTCCGACTTAACTATTGTGCTGTAAAGGGAAAGTCCACATTTATAAAGTGCCCACGCCACCATTGAAAAAGTTAATTTTGAATCTAAATTCGATTTTATTTGCAACAATTATGTATTAGACTGTTAATTTGTTCACGATAGTTTGTAAAAGAAGTTTGTATCCCTTACATGCTGTGTTACTTACTAATTTTTTTATTTTAATATGATTAACTCAAAATCAAAAAAAAATATTAGTTATTCTGGGATCGGGGACCCTCGAGGATCCCCTGTTATTACTCGGGGAGGGGATGGGGACTCTCTGAAGTAATTCTGACAGGGACGGGGAGGGGATGGGGACATATGCAAAATATCGGGGATAGGTACGGAGAGATTGTCCCCCTCCCCTCCCCTCCCCATTGCCTTCCTTATTGATTCCTTGAAGGTACAAAAGCAGAACTGTACCTGTTCTTGCACTTGTGAGCTCCATGACCCGATGCAAAACAGATTTGGCAAATGATAGTTGAATTAACATCACCATGCTGTCTCATGCCATTGCCATTAGCAAAACTTCCATAGCCACCTCCTCCATAAGTTCCATTATTATTATATTTCAAATTACCACTAACATTTTTTCCAGAATTAAATTGCTTTTGAACCACATTCTCTGACAAATTATGAGTAACATCACTAGCAATTTTGCCTTTCTTCTGCTCAACTCTATTTTCATGACTTGACAGTAAAGAGTAAAACTCATCAAGACTAATTCTGTCACCTCTAGATAAGACAAACCTCTAGATAAGACAATTGTAACCAAGGACTCATAGTCAGAAGAATCCAGTCCAGTCAAAACATATTGAATAAAATCATTCAGCTCAATAGGTTTTCCAGCCAAAGCTAAGTTATCAGATAACCTTTTCATTTTAGCAAAGTAATCAATCATAGACATTGATGCTTTTTTAAGTGTTTGAATATGCATCTTAAGAGGCATTATTCTAGCATGAGATTGTGAGATGAACATACTAGTAAGCATATCAAGAAGATCTTTAGCAGTAGAGTAATGAATCACTGTTGCCAGCAAATTTTGTTGGATAGATGACATCATCTAGCTCAGAATCAACTGATCAATCTTCATCTAAGCTAAATACTCTGGATTAATTTCTTGATCCTCTGATCCTGTTGGACCAATAGCTCCAGTGCTAGCTGATAAGAGAAATTGTTGTGGACAAGCTTGATCACCATTGATGAAGCTTTCTGAGCCATTTCCTTTAATCGTTGTTAAGATCTGAGTTCTCCAAATAATGAAATTATTCTGATTGAGTCTAACAGAAGTAACAAAATTATAAGATCCTGAGGTTTGATTTGAGCTCATCATTGTTTGCTTTGATACCATGAAGGAATTTATAATTGTGTGATTGTCAAGAAAGAAAATCAATGAGAAAGTGATAGAAAGATATTAAGAAGGATCTGGAATTTGTTAGAATGAAAACTCAACCTTATAAATGAGCTCTAAGCTCTATATTTATGCAAAGTAAAAGATGCTAACTAAATCTATTATCTCAGCTACACACACTTAACAAATTCGTTAACAATAAAGCTGACTCAACTAACAAACTGTTACATGTCAGCAAGGAGTTAATCAAGTGTGCTCAACCTCACAGCTCTGATCATGCTTTGTAACATAACAAAAACGAAAATTAGAGCGAAACTTACATCCTGACAAGATTTGATGGCTGCGGTTGTACTATTTAGAATAGTCCATCTATTCATCGTGACATCAGCATCAGGAGTTAGTTGTGCGCTAATGAACCAACCCAAGGTTAGGTGGCTTGCTATCTAAAGCTGAATCTAAATCCATGATTTGTTGGGTACTGGCGGAGGAGAATGCCTCAGGATACTTCCTTTTCTTGAAAGAAACTAAAGGAATCTTAGAAAGTTCTTTAGATCTACTCATTAAGAAATGCTGAGATCTGGCACCTTGCCAAGGGGTGAGAGAATAGCTCCTTTTTTTAGAGAACTTATGATTGGTTTCTATCGGGTAACTTGGACATAAGTCCTACCAAGGCACCGAGAGCCTTTTTCTTGCTCCTACTAGAGCCAAAGAAAAGTTTAATGCCTACAAAGCATGAAGACAACTATTAGCAATCAAGTAAAGTAGCATGAGAGAGAGAGAGATTAAGCAAGAATGAAATGTTAGAATAAATAAAAAAAAAACTCAAAGGAATAATTGAAGCACCAATCACGACATGCTCATAAGAAAAGGGGCACTCCTAAATAATGCTGCGTTTGCTTCTCGGATTTGGGAATCGAAATAATTGACGGTGTTTACTTCGCAAAAAAGAAGTAGGAATCAAAATCGAAATCGTGGGACCCACCATTATTTGCGAATGAGGAGTGGGAGATTGATTCCTATGGGGGAAGTGGGAATCAATCTCCCATTCCTTGGAGTTCCCATTTTGCCCCCATTGACATTCAAATATTCCTAAAATGCATCTCCTTTAAATAAAAAATATAAATAAAAAAAATAAAAAGCTAAATATATAATTAATTAATTAATTAGTATATTATAGTTAATTAATAAATTGAGACATTATTAACAATAATTATTAGTAATTGTAATATTTGAATAAATAATCACAATAATTACTATATTATTATTATTATAATTAATTAATAAATATACTATCATAATAATCATTCATATCATTATTATAATGAATTAATATATTAATACATTATTAATAACAATATATTAATAATTATAGTTTTTAAATAAATAATCACAATAATTAATATATTATTATTATTATTAATTAATTAATATACTATCATAAAAATCATTAATATAATTATTATAATTAATTCATATATTATTATTAATTAATATATTAATACATTATTAACAATAATATATTAATATTATAATCTTTAAACAAATAATCACAATAATTAATATATTATTATAATTAATTAATTAATTAATTGCTTTTATAATTAATTGATATATCAATATATTATTGACAATAATTAATAATAATGATAATAATTTTTAATAAATAATCACTATAATTAAGATAAAAAAAATAATTATGACAATAATTCATTAAGTACTTTTTAGTAATTTATTACAATCTAACTTATTCCGATTCCGATTCCAATTCCAATTCCAATTCCAATTCCAATTCCAAGACAAAGTAAACACATTTATAACAATTCGGCTCATTCCGATTTTGATTTCTACAGTTCAAGTAAACAACTTATTTTGATTCTCATTCCCTATTCTCATTCCAGCCTATTCCCATTTCTGCCGATTCCGATTTCAGCTCATTTCGATTCCAGTTTCGTAAACGCAGCATAAGCTCAAACTTAAGAAGCCTCTCCTCACTTGGTACATTTCTTTTTTTTGTCCATATTAGCAAGTTTTATCTCGTAGGAAGCTAAAAAATCTTGCTTGTCTTTCACTGGGTAATCTTTTTTACTTCACATACAAGGGTAATTCAAATAAGTTCTCAAGTGCAGGAGGTAACCAAAGCAACAAGAAAAAAATGAATAAGACACCTACTTTTAAAATCAAATGCAGTGTTGACATGGTTTACTTTACCTTACACTCTATAGCAGAGCCCTAATCTTCCTCTACTAAGAACCACCCATGTCTAAAGCCTTTTTTTAGAATAAGGACATGAGGCACTAAATTGCTGCTTACTATCATAAGAGAGAGGCATACTGAACTAGGAGATGGTAGCTTCTTGAGTTGATCAAGTCCATTAATATCACCTAAAGCGACCTCTTCTTTAAATAAATTATTCCAATACATGAAACAACCAATGATATTCCTCCAAGTAAAAAGGGTAATTTGACACTAAAATGAAAGAGGTCAATGCAAAAGCGGAGTCCAAACCAAGGTTCATCAGGCCTTCTATCCTCATTAGGCGCTCTATGCCTGACCGAGGGGAGAATATGTTATTTTCACATGATAAGTCTAAATCCTCTTCAGACACTATAAAGAAATTTTCAGATATTGGAGAATTTTTGGTTGAGTCAGAAGGGAACTAAAGCTTGGAGAAATGGCGATACCCTTCCCTTTGAAGCTATGACTACCTTTAGGAGGTTTGCTTTTCTTTCTAGATTTTGTGGAAGGTAATCTATGTGGGTCATGAGTTGTGGCACTCTCATTACCTATTGTATAATCATGCCAAGAATTACTCTTGGAGTCTGTTTCTTCTTATTCCCCATTCCTAGTCTCCCAAGACTTACCTCTACCACTATCATCACTCAGCATGGGAAGTTAACTAGGCCTAAGGTCAAACATGAAATGGGAATGTTCATTGCTATCCTGACTTGTGTCATCACTACCCTCTAAAGACAAGTCACCGACCTTCCTCTTTATAACTATCACAAACCTACCGAGATACACTCAACACAACCCTAATACCAAATAGAAGAAAAAGAGATGGCAAGATGCAATGGTCATAAAAAAAACCAATAAGGTCTATTGGTAAAAAAAACAAAGAGTCGGCGATTCAGTTGAGAGTTGAATAGACTTAGAGAAAAGAAGAAAAAGGATGTAAAATATCAAGTCATCTAAAAAAATAGTAAAGAAGTTGTGAGAATGTAAAAGAAATAAGAAAGAGAGGAAAAGAGAAGAAAAATAGGAGAGAAAAATCAAACCTTAATAATAAAGCACTAATAGAAAAGATTACAACGACAAGGTAATTTATAATAACCCCTTGCAATGAGCGGTCGTAAAGTAGAACAAACCCCACAGATAATAGTAGAAGAAAACAAAAGATTCACTGGAGAGAGTAGCTTCAAAACGCCTAAAATGAGTTAGGGCCAAATTTTTTTTTTGAAATTATAGCTTTAAGAAATTTTATAAGGAAAATAGTACAATATAGGTAGCCATGTGCAAAAGGGAGGTTAAACTTTACCATATGGTTTTTAATTTAATGGCTAGGAGGCAGTGGTCATTGAAAGGGTAGTCAGACGAATATGAAAAGGCTGAAAAAAATTTAAGCCGTAGATGAAATCCAAGAGTCGAAAATTCACCACTTGTTCGCAACCAAGTGGATTACAACTAGAGGCGGCAATGTAAGTAGTTAAAAGGGGCAATGGAGAAGTGCCACCTGGGTAAACTAGTAGGGCGTTTAAATACCTAATAGCCCACTCTAAATTTGAACGAAAGGCCACATTGTTGAGTTAGAAAGAAGAGGAAAACTTTTAAAAGTGCTCCTAAATTCCATCAAATTCTAATTCTACCTATCCATAAAATACAACAAACACCTTCATCTTACTTTATTTTCCAAAAGCTAGAAAAGTCTTGCCACGTATCAGCATCTTACAAATTCTTCTTATAGTTTCTTATGCTTCAAACTTTTCAACACAAAGAGACTAAGGTACTGCCTTGCTGTAAAATATCAGCAAACACTTCTATCGTACTTTATTTTCCAAAAGTCAAGCAAGTTCTGCCACATGTTGGCGTCTTACTTTTTCTACTTAGAGTTTTTTATGCTTTAAACTTTTCAACAGAAAGAAACTAAGGGATCTTGTTTAGGAGAAAATTCAGATGTTGATATGGACTAACAATTTGATGACCCATGGCAAAGAGAGTCAGCCAGATTGAGTCAATTTATTTGATTAAAAGTCAGGTTAGCTCATAGAATAAAGAAGTTAAACTCCATAAGAAAAGAATAATTTTGATAAATATGCCCAATATTTATAAGTATTATTGGAACCCAATTTTTGTTGGTTAGAGCCTACCTGTGAATAGTACACACTATCATGAGAGAGAATAAAATATCTTCTTTTTTGGTGAAGAAAAAGGAGCCAATAAGAGCAAAGATTCCTTAGCTAACCAATAAGAAGTAACCACATTAACCATCCTTTGTTACACTCAGAAAAGCAATAGGACCACAATATTGAGAGACTGCTATATCCCTAACTGTCTAGGTAAAAGGTGGTTGAAGATTTTCTTACCTCCCAAGCTCATAGGGGTTACCATCAAGGGACAGAAAGGAAAATATTAAAATAACTTCATCTGAAGGAGTTCAGCCAATAACTAAACACTACATGTTTAAAAGAACCAAAATAATCCTCAGGCGCACTTCAATGCAAAATAGTAACTTTTTTTTCTTTGAAAAAAAAAACTTATCTTTTTCTTTCTAAGAGCAAAGATCATTAGACATTGAGGCTGCCATTTATCATCCAAAATCGTACTTGAGTATCAGTGTGTTCCCAACCATCACTCGCTCCACCTAACCACAATTTGCTCTGTTTTACAGGTTTACACAACTAAAAACTAGGTGGTTTTACTTTCTTTTTTGTCTAGCTTTCATCCCTTTCTCAAATATCCCATCTCACTTAGTTATGCTCTACCATCTTATGAGAGCATATTTCGAACTTAGCAAGCAACCTCGTTCCCACTAAAACAAATTTATTTGTTTTAATTTGATCCACCAAATTCGTTTAAGACAAATATGAAATTAAATATATAAAAAATTAAATTATTTTTTAATATTGAAAATATTAAAACAAAATAGATATGTTTAAGGGAGGTTGAGGTTGCTTTTCTAAACTAGAGGTTTGCTTTCACAAGATAAAAGAGGATAGTAGGTGAGTTTATTGTTTGGCAAAGGGTCCAAAAAATGAAAATGGAGTGAAAAATGAGGAATAAACCACTAAGCTTGAGACTGTGGTAACATGTAAAATAGAGCAAGCTAAGGTTAGAAGTGGAGCTAGCAATTGCCAGTAACCACACTCATATACTTAAGTGAGATTTTGGAAAATAAAAAGGTAGCCTTAAGGTCAAAAGCACCTTGAAGCTCTCAACAATCATGAGCTTGTTTTAGGAAAAAGAAGAAGATGATTGTGTTTTTATTTTAATAGTGAATTTATTACCATTCTTGTGGAAATCTTGAGCTCTTTTAGAGTGTAACTGAGGGTCATTTCGGCCCTTTTAGACACATGGAGTTCATTTAATAGCTATCTTCCCTTGAGTGAGGATATCTGAGTAATTGATCTTGTGGTTCCTTGATAGTGGCAACCATGGCTTTGGGAGGCAAAGAAACTTCCATTCATTTTTTTATTTCTACAGCTGGGCATGTGGCAGCCTCTCAACATTGTGGTCTTGTTGGTTTTCAGGGGATAGAAAAGGACAACTGATATGGCCTTTTCTTATTGATTGTCTAAAGAATCTCCTTCTTATTGGCTTCTTACCCTTAGTGAAAAATAAGATATTTTCATTCCTCTCTCACGAGCACGTGCACGATTCATGTGCTAGCCCTAACCATCAAAATCTAACTTCTGATAATATTCATAGATATTGAGTATTTTATCAAAATTGTCCTTTTATGTGAAAAAATTATCTTCCAAGCCCTTGTGAGCCAAAATGGCTTCCCCTGATTTGACTTTTCTTGCCAAATGTTATTGAATTATTAACCTACATTAACACCCAGATTTCCTTTTAAATAAGATATCTCTAGTTTCTTTATGTTGAAAGGTTCGACACATGGCCAAGTTATCTTCAGCTTTTGGCTTTGGAGCAAAATGAAGCCTGGTTGATATTTTGTGCCAGTGGCAATATAAGAATTTTGGTGGACTTTGGGGGTTTTATTGAATATTTCACCCATTTTTCTAGCTCATTAGTGGCCCTATGTGAGCCTTTGTTTAGAATTTTGGAAATGGGTTAATGGGATTTAAAAGATATGGCAGTTAACCGATGTGGCTCTTCCTTATTGCTTCTTTCACTTCTTAGTACTTTGGATTGCATCTAAAGCCCATATTCTTTCTCGCTCTTCACATTCCTCTGACCTGTTTTTCAGTGGCTGTTGTGTAAATTTTACTGTACTCGCAAGCACAGAATCTATTATAGAATAGATTTTATGGTGACGAGTGTTGATCCCACGAGTAGGTAGATTTAATTATGGGTAAGATTAATTTTCTAGGTGTAAATGCGAGTTGATTGGAAGTGAAATTTTTTATCTTAATATTTAAAATAAAATGGCAGGAATGAATTAAAGATGAAAACAATGCAAATGAAATACTTGAGTCTTTGTATTCACAATGGACTTAATATTTCCTTTTAGTTCCAATTAATTCATAAAGGCGTATTTTCACTTCTCTTAATCCTCATTCTAATAAATATGGTTTCAAGTGCTTTGTGTGTCAGAGGTAATAATCTTTCATTAAGTGTGGTGTTAAAAACACATTGTGCCAAAGGATAATAATTCTTCTATCGACAATGTGGCAAGACCATCCACTAAATAGGTTAGATACACTCTCTGTCGACATTGAGTCAAAACGACCCACAAAATACTAAAGGATAATTTCTCTTTAATAAAAATATGATGTTAAGTGCTCATTGTGCCAGACAGCAACAAAACTTAACTAGAGAGCTAGTAGACTATGCAAAATATAGACATGATACACTGTCTATCGACAATGAATCAAAACAATCACATAAAATTAAAGAGGAAAAAAAAAACTTACCTAGTTAAGCCTATGGATTTTGTTGAGACTTCACCTTCAACCCAAGCTTGAAACTAAATATTATTTCTCTTTTTTCTCTCTCTTATCTTTTTCTTTTTTATTATTGGGATCATGTTGAGAGTGTTGCTTGGTGGATTTGTAAATATTCATGAAAAGGAATGCCACCAGCTTGTCTTTGGAAGATAATGATGACTCAAATAGAGGCAGTGGCAAGTTCTCTCATTTTAGGTATAGTTTCTATCCCATATTGAGTGTTAAGGGATGTAAGGTAACTTTTCCATTAGGAGGGAAGAAGAAGAAATGAGGTCTAGGAATGATTCTAAAGAAGATTTTGATAGTGATAATAAGAGTGTCATGGCTTCTGACCCATCAAGGAATTTGCCTTTTATAAAGCCCAAAAAGTGAAAAATTCTTAGGGGTAGCAGTATATATCAAACCGCCTAAAATTCTAGCCTAAGCACTTAAGAGCATAAATCGAAGCGAAGCTTTGCTAGTTTCGCCTGATTCCAGAATTTTCCAGCACACTCTAGCACATCTTAACACTTGTACAAATTGAGAACTTTCCACGCTTGTATATACTTAAAAATATCTATATTTTTGTAGCATGTTGTGTATGTTATGCAAGTTGCAAGGAGTTCTTTAGAATGGCGAACCTTCCCTATAAATAGGGCATGTCATTTGCCAATTTTAGACAAAAAACTCCACAGCCAACTTAAGCATACTTTTAAAGCTCTCAAGCTTTCTTGTATACACTCTTTCAAGTAATAAACTTTTTCTTCTCTCTACCTTTTCTGCATGCATCTCCACTTAGATAGTTTGAGAAGTTCGATAGGCTTACCTATCGAATTTCATGGTAAACCTATTTAACTGCAGCAAAAGTTTGCTATGTAAAACTCTTATACCATGACAAGTAGTATCAGAGTTAAAGTTTAAAGCAATGGCTAAGCTTCTAATTCCTAACACATCATAAGAGGGCATTTCAGTGTAGAGCCACCAAAGCTAACTCGTGGCCATAATAAGGCTCACATGCAGACAAAGACCCACAAAAAGTTCAAGGTTATTTTTGTTGATGCCTTAGAACCTCGTGTTGCCATGTTTGAAACTTCATTGTTTGATGCCTTAAGAGCGAGTATTTTGACTTTATAGTAGCCACCAAGGCCTTATCTAAGACTAAGCCAACACCGTTTGAGAAGAGTTTTGAGCATTCTATGATGAATTACTTAAATTTATAGCTTCGTGCAAGATGAGCCATATGCGATGTGCACTAAATTGGGCAAGTTAGAAGGGTACACTCACATCTAGCACTGTTTTCACAAGCTTGAGTGATGTGCGCTAAATTGATGTGCCAAAGCCTGATACCCATGATGGAGCTTAAATGTCATTATCGTTGACAACTTTTTCTTCAGGCTAAAACAATATTTCGTTCCCGTTGGTGTGTAAGATGATGCATTGAAAGTAAGCACGAAAGCTACATATCTTTAAGGTTACTCAACTATGATGGTAGCAGAAGCATGGAGAAATGGCAAAGGCATCTACGCTATAAACATTGGCAAATTTCAAGTGAGAACGCCAAAAATAATTCGCCGTAAACAATGCCGAAAAAGGTCAAGAGCGTGTTTATGTGGCCTCAAGCAAATGACTAGTATCTAGGATTACATCAACAAGTTCATTATCCTTATGCTTGAGATTAGAGACATGTCTGACAAGGAGTTTCTCTTTTATTTCCAAGATAGCATCAAATATTGAGCCAAGTTAAAACTTGATAAACATGATATTTAATCCGCCGATGACACTATTGTCATTGCAAAATTATTTACCGACTACTCAACCCAAATTAAGGACAAGAGGCCTAATCAAGACAAAAGTAGGGACAGGGCCACAAGGACAAAAGTGGCAATGGTAAAGATTGGGTGTAGAAAAAGTCTCCTAGCGGTAAAAACAAGCAAAGCAAATCAGATGGAAAGAACGAACTGCCCTATCCTCGAGGCTCATACTTTATATACAACGGCCCATGTTAGATACGCAACTATTAAAAAGAAATCGATTAAAACTCAATGCCCTTGCTACTCAGCTTAAGGGAAAATTTACACTGCCAACAAAGGAACCTCGATTTATTATGGGTTCCCTCTAACATTTTGGAGTACTCAAGAGCCGACAGCTAACAAATACTCCAGCAAATGAATGGCTCATATACGTGAGTGCATCCATCAATAGCCAAATTGTTCATGTGTTGTTAGACACAAGAAAAATGCACAACTTCGTATCAGAAGATGAGGCCAATTGCTAAGGCCTCAAGGTAACTAAGGAAAAAGGCACCATGAAAGTGATAAACTCACCTACCAAGCCCATTTTGGGCACCGCACAAAGTTATATATGTAATGCTTGGGACGTGGAGCAGAAAGCTTAATTTCTCCATCGTGTGCAGGGATGACTTTAAGATAGTCCTTGGCATGGAATTCTTTGACCAAATCCATGCCTTTCCACTACTAGCCATAAACTCTTTAAGCATTTTCGACGAGAGGAAGACATGCAAAGTTCCCGTCGAGCGCGTCAAGTCCAAAGAGAAGATGCTCTCGGCAATGTAATTTAAGAATGCCTTTCAAGAAGAAACCGAGTTTCTTAATCTCCATCCAAGAGCTTAATAAAGCGATGGAAATTAGAGAATCCACTGTTTCATATGCTGAAAAGTTCATGGGACTAAAAATTTGCATGAAGTTAAAAACATGTCATAAAGATTGCTTCGTTGGAGATGTTATAAGATTCCTTCACAATTTTACCCTTTTCACTTGTTTTGGTTACAATGTGAAAAAATTACAAGTTAGTTTAAACTTTAGAGGATTTTAAATGAAATTATTTTTGCATTCAATTAGACTATATTAATTTATTTGTCTATTATCATAATTTTAATTAAGTATACAATTGTAACTACACAACCGGGGTTTAAGAGGCAAATACAAGGGTTTTGATAGTCTCACACTTTCTACAATTATTATTACCCATGAATATTTCTCCATCATTTTATTTCACACTTGACTTTCGGTACTAATACTATAACAAAAGACGCTTTGTGAACTATATCACTCTCTAGATGCATTTTATTGATAAATTAACCAAATGCACCATCCATTTTTTAATTTATGGGTCAAATAACTCGTGAGTAGTTGAAATAATTTTTTGTTTGGAAGATAATCTTAATTTTAAAATAGTTTAAAAGATTTCCAAATATAAGATACAATAATATACAATTGATTCATAATCCAACAAGGAAAATCAAACAAAATTAATTTTCATCACTGACACTAAAGTAGAGTATTCTTTTTAATCTAAAATCAGATATATGTTTAAATTGGTTGGAGTCTAAATGGATATGAATATAAATATCTAAACAACATATTTATTTTTTGAATATCTAAAAATTAAGTGCCATTTTTTTTTATAATAAAAAAAGTTAAACAAGGTTATTTGACGTTTATATCCTTATAAATCAAAACGAACAAAAGGGTTATATTTTACAATTTAAGAAATTACTATATTTAATAGAGATAATTTTGGGATAAAATAGTTACTTTCTATTGAGACATTTTCATATATTAAATAAAAGTCTCAAAAATTTACTTAAAAAAAGTTAGACTTTAGAGGTTTAACGAACAGCTCAAAGGCACATGAAAAAGAATTATTAAGATAAAATGATAATAAGGATAATTTTAAAATTAAATGCAATTGAGAGATGTTGACCGGTAAGAAAAATTACGGGGCAAAAATTAAAACATCAACCTGCTACTCATAATTGATAGTCGTGACCCACTCAATTTGGGAATTAAAAGCACAAAGCTATGTGTTGAAAACTATGGTGTTCGTGGGGAAATTTCGGCTAAAAGTCTAAAAAGCAGCGAAATTATCGTGCAGTGCAGGGTGCTTGGACAATGAGATGAAATTGAAAAATTATCATGAAACTTTGAGGAATAGTGCCAATAGAAAAATCAAACAAAATTAATTTTCCTCACTGACGCTAAAGTAGAGTTTATTTTTTTAATCTAAAATCTGATATAGGTCTAAATTTGGCTAGAGTCTAAATGGATATGAATAGAAATATCTAAATAATATGTTTATTTTTTGAATATCTAAAAATTAAGAGCCATTTTTTTATAATAAAAAAGTTAAAACAAGGTTATTTGACATTTATATCCTTATAAATCAAAACGAACAAAAGAATTGTATTTTACAATTTAAGAAATTACTATATTTAATAGAGATAATTTTAGAATGAAATATTTACTTTCTTTTGAGACATTTCATATATTAGATAGAAGTCACAGAAGTTTACTTAAAAAAATAGTTAGACTTTAGAGGTTTAACTAACAACTGGAAAGGGATATGAACAAGAATTATTTTGATAAAATGACAAAATAAGGATAATTTTAAAATTAAATGCAATTAATTGAGAGATGTTGGCTGGTAAGGAAAATTCGGGGGCAAAAATTAAAACATTAGCCTACTACTCATGCTTGATGGTCAAGACCCATTCAATTTGAGAATTAAAAGCACAAAAGGTATGTGTTGAAAACTATGGTGTTCGTGGGGAAATTTCAACTAAAAGTCTAATAAGCAGTGAAATTATCGTGCAATGCAGAGTGCTTGGACAATGAGATGAAATAGAAAAATTATCACGAAACTTTGAAGAAGAATGCTAATCGTCTAATTCATAACGCCATGTCTATAATTTCAACTCAAAAAATCTGCCAAGCCGACAACATAGGTGGGCATTTCAATAGGACTTGAATCTTCCTTGAATTATTGTCCAGAAAGCTTGGAAAAAGAGATATCAAGTCAATATATACTGCAGAGTCACACTCATTTTGGCTTAATAATTGTTTCCATCTGATCAAAATCTATCTTTAATCAATTCAACTGCTTCTGTTGATTATGGCTTCTTTTTCTCAGAACAACAACAAGAAGTATGATGTTTTTGTTAGTTCAAGTGAGAACCCAAAAAATAATTTTCCGTGAGCAATGCCGAAAAAGGGCAAGAGCGTGTTTACGTGGCCTCAAGCAAACGAGTAGTATCTAGGATTACATTAACAAGTTCATTATCCTTATGCTTGAGATTAGACACATGTCTGACAAGGAGTTTCTCTTTTGTTTCCAAAATAACATCAAATATTGAGCTAAGGTAAAACTTGATAAACATGATATTTAATCCGCCGATGACACTATTGTCATTACAAAATTATTTACTAACCACTCCACGTAAATGAAGGACAAGAGGCCTAATCAAGACAAAAGTAGGGATAGGGCCACAAGGACAAAGGTGGCAATGGTAACGATTGGGTGTAGAAAAAGTCACTTAACGGTAAAAACAAGCAAATCAAATCAGATGGAAAGAATGGACTGCCCCAGCCTCGAGGCCAATACTTTATATACAACGGCCCATGTTAGATACGCAACTATTGAAAAAGAAATTGGTTAAAACTCAATGCCCTTGCTACTCAGCTCAAGGGCAAATTTACACTGCCAACAAAGGAACCTCGATTTATTATGGGTTCTCTCTAACATTTTAGTGTGCTCAAGACCCGACCGCTAACAACTGCTCCAGCAAATGAATGGCTCATATACGTGAGTGCATCCATCAATAGCCAAATTGTTCATGTGCTGTTAGACACAAGAACAATGCACAACTTTGTATCGGATGATGAGGCCAATTGCTAAGGCCTCAAGGTAACTAAGGAAAAGGCACCATGAAAGTGGTAAACTCACCCTCCAAGCCCATTATGGGCACCGCACAAAGTTAAATATGTAATGCTTCGGATGTGGAGCAGAAAGCTCAATTTCTCCATCGTGTGCATGTATGACTTTAAGATAGTCTTTGGCATGGAATTCTTTGACCAAATCCATGCCTTTCCACTACTAGCCGTAAACTCTTTAAGCATTTTCGACGAGAAGAAGACATGCATAGTTCCCGTCGAGCGCGTCAAGTCCAAAGAGAAGATGCTCTCGGCAATGCAATTTAAGAAGCCTTTCAAGAAGGAACCGAGCTTCTTAGTCGCCATCCAAGAGCTTAATGAAGCGATGGAAATTAGAGAATCCACTGTTTCATATGCTGAAAAGTTCCTAGGACTAAAAAATTGCACAAAGTTAAAAACGTGTCATAAGATTGCTTCTTTAGAGATGTTATAAGATTCCTTAACAATTTTACCCTTTTCACCTGTTTTGGTTTCAGTGTGAAAAAATTGCAAGTAAGTTTAGACTTTAGAGAATTTCAAATGAAATCATTTTTGCATTCAATTAGACTATATTAATTTATTTGTCTATTATCATAATTTTAATTTAGTATATAATTGTAACTACACAACCGGGGTTTAAGAGGCAAATACAAGGGTTTTGATAGTCTCACACTTTCCACAATTATTATTACCCATGAATATTTCTCCATCATTTTATTTCACACTTGACTTTCGGTACTAATACTATAACAAAAGACGCTTTTTCAACTATATCACTTTCTAGATGCATTTTAATGATAAATTAACCAAATGCACCATCCATTTTTTAATTTATGGGTCATATAACTCGTGAGTAGTTGAAACAATTTTTTTTGGAAGATAATCTTAATTTTAAAATAGTTTAAAAGTTTTTTAAATATAAGATACAATAATATACAATTGATGCCTAATCCAACAAGGAAAATCAAACAAAATTAATTTTCATCATTGACACTAAAGTAGAGTTTTTTTTTTAATCTAAAATCAGATATAGGTCTAAATTTGGTTGGAGTCTAAATGGATATGCATATAAATATCTAAATAACATATCATTTTTTGAATATCCAAAAATTAAGTGCCATTTTTTTCTTTTTATAATAAAAAAGTTAAACCAGGTTATTTAACGTTTATATCCTTACAAATCAAAACGAACAAAAGGGTTATATTTTAAAATTTAAGAAATTATTATATTTAATAGAGATAATTTTGGGATAAAATATTTACTTTCTATTGAGGCATTTTCATATATTAAATAAAAGTCTCAAAAATTTACTTTTAGAAAAAGTTAGACTTTAGAGGTTTAACGAACAACCCAAAGGAACATGAACAAGAATTATTAAGATAAAATGATAAATAAGGATAATTTTAAAATTAAATGCAATGAATTGATAGATGTTGACTGGTAAGAAAGAATCGAGGGCAAAAATTAAAACATCAGCCTACTACTCATAATTGATAGTTGTGACCCACTCAATTTGGGAATTAAATGCACAAAAGCTATGTGTTGAAAACTATGGTATTCGTGGGGAAATTTCGGCTAAAAGTCTAAATAGCAGTGAAATTTTTGTGCAATGCAGGGTGCATGGACAATGAGATGAAATTGAAAAATTATCACGAAATTTGAGGAAGAGTGCCAATAGAAAAATCAAACAAAATTAATTTTCATCACTGACACTAAAGTAGAGTTTATTTTTTTAATCTAAAATCTGATATAGGTCTAAATTTGGCTAGAGTCTAAATGGATATGAATATAAATATCTAAGTAATATGTTTATTTTTTGAATATCTAAAAATTAAGTGCTATTTTTTTATAATAAAAAAGTTAAACAAGGTTATTTGATATTTATATCCTTATAAATCAAAACGAACAAAAGAATCGTATTTTACAATTTAAGAAATTACTATATTTAATAGAGATAATTTTGGAATGAAATATTTACTTTCTTTTGAGACATTTCATATATTAGATAGAAGTCACAAAAGTTTACTTAAAAAAATAGTTAGACTTTAGAGTTTTAACTAACAACCCAAAGGAACATGAACAAGAATTATTATGATAAAATGATAAATAAGGATAATTTTAAAATTAAATGCAATTACTTGAGAGATGTTGGTTGGTAAGAAAAATTCGGGGGCAAAAATTAAAACATCAGCCTACTACTCATGCTTGATGGTCACGACCCATTCAATTTGAGAATTAAAAGCACAAAAAGTATGTGTTGAAAACTATGGTGTTCGTGGGGAAATTTCGACTAAAAGTCTAATAAGCAGTGAAATTACGGTGCAATGCAGGGTCCTTGGACAATGAGATGAAGTAGAAAAATTATCACGAAACTTTGAGGAAGAATGCTAATTGTCTAACTCATAACGCCGTGTCTATAATTTCAACTCAAAAAATCTGCCAAGCCGACAAAATAGGTGGGCATTTCAATAGGACTTGAATCTTCCTTGAATTACTGTCTAGAAAGCTTGGAAAAAGAGATATCAAGTCAATATATACTGCAGAGTCATGCTCATTTTGGCTTAATAATTGTTGTCATCTGATCAAAATCTATCTCTAATCAATTCAACTGCTTCTGTTGATTATGGATTCTTTTTCTCGGAACAACAACAAGAAGTATGATGTTTTTATTAGTTTCAAGTGAGAACCCAAAAAATAATTTGCCGTAAGCAATGCCGATAAAGGGCAAGATCGTGTTTACGTGGCCTCAAGCAAACGAGTAGTATCTAGGATTACATTAACAAGTTCATTATCCTTATGCTTGAGATTAGACACATGTCTGACAAGGAGTTTCTCTTTTGTTTCCAAAATAACATCAAATATTGAGCCAAGGTAAAACTTGATAAACATGATATTTAATCCACTGATGACACTATTGTCATTACAAAATCATTTACCGACCACTCAACCCAAATTAAGGACAAGAGGCCTAATCAAGACAAAAGTAGGGATAGGGCCACAAGGACAAAGGTGGTAATGGTAAAGATTGGGTGTAGAAAAAGTCACTTAACGGTAAAAACAAGCAAAGCAAATCAGATGGAACGAATGGACTGCCCCAGCCTCGAGGCCAATACTTTATATACAATGGCCCATGTTAGATACGCAACTATTGAAAAAGAAATCGGTTAAAACTCAATGCCCTTGCTACTCACCTCAAGGGCAAATTTACACTGCCAACAAAGGAACCTCGATTTATTATGGGTTCTCTCTAACATTTTAGGGTACTCAAGGCACCATGAAAGTGGTAAACTCACTCGCCAAGCCCATTATGGGCACCGCACAAAGTTAGTCCTTGGCATCGTGTGCATGTATGACTTTAAGATAGTCCTTGGCATGGAATTCTTTGACCAATATGTAATGCTTCGGATGTGGAGTAGAAAGCTCAATGTCTCCATCGTGTGCATGTATGACTTTAAGATAGTCCTTGGCATGGAATTCTTTGACCAAATCCATGCCTTTCCACTACTAGCCATAAACTCTCGGCAATGCAATTTAAGAAGCCTTTCAAGAAGGAACTGACCTTCTTAGTCTCCATCCAAGAGCTTGATGAAGCGATGGAAATTAGAGAAACCACTGTTTCATATGCTGAAAAGTTCCTAGGACTAAAAAATTGCACAAAGTTAAAAACGTGTCATGAAGATTGCTTCTTTAGAGATGTTATAAGATTCCTTAACAATTTGACCCTTTTCACCTGTTTTGGTTTCAGTGTGAAAAAATTGCAAGTTAGTTTAAACTTTAGAGAATTTCAAATGAAATCATTTTTGCATTCAATTAGACTATATTAATTTATTTGTCTATTATCATAATTTTAATTTAGTATATAATTGTAACTACACAACCGGGGTTTAAGAGGCACATACAAAGGTTTTGATAGTCTCATACTTTCCACAATTATTATTACCCATGAATATTTCCCCATCATTTTATTTCACACTTGACTTTCGGTACTATTACTATAACAAAAGACGCTTTTTGAACTATATCACTTTCTGGATGCATTTTATTGATAAATTAACCAAATGCACCATCCATTTTTTAATTTATGTGTCAAATAACTCGTGAGTAGTTGAAACAATTTTTTTTGGAAGATAGTCTTAATTTTAAAATAGTTTAAAAGATTTTTAAATATAGGATGCAATAATATACAATTGATGCCTAATCCAACAAGAAAAATCAAACAAAATTAATTTTCATCATTGACACTAAAGTAGAGTTTTTTTTTAATCTAAAATCAGATATAGGTCTAAATTTGATTGGAGTATAAATGGATATGAATATAAATATCTAAATAACATATTTATTTTTTGAATATCTAAAAATTTAGTGCCATTTTTTCTTTTTATAATAAAAAAAGTTAAACAAGGTTATTTGACGTTTATATCCTTACAAATCAAAACGAACAAAAGGGTTATATTTTAAAATTTAAGAAATTACTATATTTAATAGAGATAATTTTGGGATAAGATATTTACTTTCTATTGAGACATTTCCATATATTAAATAAAAGTCTCAAAAATTTACTTTAAAAAAAAGTTAGACTTTAGGTTTCACGAACAACCCAAAGGAACATGAACAAGAATTATTAAGATAAAATGATAAATAAGGATAATTTTAAAATTAAATGCAATTAATTGATAGATGTTGACTGGTAAGAAAAATTCGGGGGCAAAAATTAAAACATCAGCCTACTACTCATAATTGATTGTTGTGACCCACTCAATTTGGGAATTAAATGCACAAAAGCTATGTGTTGAAAACTATGGTGTTCGTGGGGAAATTTCGGCTAAAAGTCTAAAAAGTAGTGAAATTATCGTGCAATGCAGGGTGTTTGGACAATGAAATGAAATTGAAAAATTATCACGAAATTTTAGGAAGAGTGCCAATAGAAAAATCAAACAAAATTAATTTTTATCACTGACACTAAAGTAGAGTTTATTTTTTTAATCTTAAATCTGATATAGGTCTAAATTTGGCTAGAGTCTAAATGGATATGAATATAAATATCTAAATATTATGTTTATTTTTTGAATATCTAAAAATTAAGTGCCATTTTTTTATAATAAAAAAGTTAAACAAGGTTATTTGACATTTATATCCTTATAAATCAAAACGAACAAAATAATTGTATTTTACAATTTAAGAAATTACTATATTTAATAGAGATAATTTTGGAATGAAATATTTACTTTCTTTTGAGACATTTCATATATTAGATAGAAGTCACAGAAGTTTACTTGAAAAAATAGTTAGACTTTAGAGGTTTAACTAACAACCCAAAGGAACATGAACAAGAATTGTTATGATAAAATGATAAAAATAATTTCAAAATTAAATGCAATTAATTGAGAGATGTTGGCTGGTAAGAAAAATTCGGGGGCAAAAATTAAAACATTAGCCTACTACTCATGCTTGATGGTCATGACCCATTCAATTTGAGAATTAAAAGCACAAAAGGTATGTGTTGAAAACTATGGTGTTCGTGGGGAAATTTCGACTAAAAGTCTAAAAAGTAGTGAAATTATCGTGCAATGCAGGGTGCATGGACAATGAGATGAAATTGAAATATTATTACGAAACTTTAAGGAAGAATGCTCATCATCTAACTCATAACGCCGTGTCGTTAATTTCAACTCAAAAAATCTACCAAGCTGGCAAAATAGGTGGGCATTCAATAGGACTTGACTCTTCCTTGAATTATTGTCCAGAAAGCTTGGAAAATGAGATATCAAGTCAATATATACTACAGAGTCACGCTCATTTTGGCTTAATAATTGTTTTCATCTGATCAAAATCTATCTCTAATCAATTCAACTGCTTCTGTTGATTATGGCTTCTTTTTCTGGGAACAACAACAAGAAGTATGATGTTTTTGTTAGTTTCAGAGGAGAGGACACCCGCGACAACTTTGCTAGCCATCTCTATTCAGCCCTGTCTGGAAACAATATCCAAACTTTCATTGATGACCAACTTAACCGAGGAGATGAAATTTCAGAGTCGCTTGCAAATACAATTAAAGCATCAACCATTTCAGTTATCATTTTCTCTGAAGACTATGCTTCTTCCAGATGGTGTCTTGATGAACTTGCAGAGATCCTCGAGTGCAAGAAAGAGTATGCACAGATTGTGATACCGATTTTCTATCGCGTTGATCCATCAGACGTGAGAAACCAAACAGGGAGTTTTGGGGATTCATTTTCAAAGCTTGAAGTAAGATTTAAGCAAAATTCGGAGAAGCTTCAGAATTGGAAGAAGGGATTGAGGGAAGCAGCCGGTCTGTCTGGATTTCATTATCGTAACATCAGGTGAAAAGTTGCTTTTAATTTCTCATGCTAATATTTAACACTGTAAATAAAATTCATGCAGCACTCTTAGTTAAATTTCCGGATGCTAAACTACAATTTAAATTTTTTTTTAGGCTTCAAATTCTAGGCTTCTTGACTTCCCACTCTTGAACCCCAGTAATTATAAAAGAATTTTGACAGTATTAATAATAAAAGCCCAAGAATTTTACAATATATTTAATTAAATTAATGGTGGTCTGTCGTTTTTTAAGCAATTACAACCTCTCACTCATATACCTCCACCAGAAAAAAAAAATCACACATATTCCTATATTTTAAGAGTTATTAATTTATAAGTAGATTGTAGTGGTATATATTAATTTTAATTGAAAAACTAACAATCTCCCTTATTTCATATTTGATGTAAATCCCTTTTATTTGAAGTTACTGCTGCTAATTTTATGTATTTTGTAGGCCTGAATCAGAACTTATAAACGAAGTTGTTAATGATATTTTGATGAGACTGCTAGAAGAAGTGTTTCAGCCGCATGATAACGAAAGTCAGCTGGTTGGAATAGAATCAAGAGTTGAGGAAATTGAATCCCTATTAGATGTTGAGTCGAAAGATGTTAACGCTTTAGGGATTTGGGGCATTGGTGGTATAGGCAAAACAACAATCGTTAGAGCTATTTTCGTCAAAATCTCTAGCAATTTTGAAGGTTCTTGCTTCCTTGAAAATGTTAGAGAAGAGTCACAAAGACCGGGTGGATTAGCTTGCTTGCGACAAAAACTTTTTTCAAATTTATTGAAGGATAAAAATGTGATTCTTGAAATTGGTCTTAATTTTAGAAGGCTTAGCCGCATGAAGGTTTTGATTGTTTTTGATGATGTGACTTGCTTCAGCCAATTAGAATCTATCATTGGAAGTCTTGATTGGTTGACGCCGCTGAGTAGAATCATAATAACCACCAGAAACAAACAAGTGCTTAGAAACTGGGGGGTGAGGAAAATATATGAGATGAAGGCATTAGAATATCATCACGCTCTTGAGCTTTTTAGTCGACATGCCTTCAAACAAAACCACCCTGATGTTGGTTACGAGGAACTTTCAAGGAATGTAATCAAATATGCTCAAGGAGTTCCTTTAGCTCTTAAAGTTTTGGGTTGCTTTCTATTTGAAAGGGAAAAAGAAGTCTGGGAAAGTGCAATAAATAAATTGCGAAGAATCCTCCATCCAAATATTCGAGAGGTATTAAAAATAAGTTATGATGGTTTGGACGATAAAGAGAAAAGCATTTTCCTTGATGTTGCTTGTTTCTTTCGAGGTGAGCATGTAAATCCAGTAATGAAATTCTTTAATGCAAGCGGCTTCTACCCAGAAATAGGAATAAGTGTTCTTGTTGATAAATCTCTCATTGTTATTGATTCATACAACAAGATAACAATGCATGATTTACTACAAGAATTGGGTAGGGAAATTGTTCGACAGGAATCCATTAATCCTGAAAATCGCAGTAGGTTGTGGCATCACGAGGATGTCTATGAAGTTCTTACATATAATATGGTAAGCAATTTGTTGTGGATTATTATTTTGGAATATTCTACCATTTACAAACTTGATGTCAATATATTTATATACGCTCGAACTGATGATTCTTAGAATTAATAGAAGAGTGATAATGATTAGAAAAATCAATAGTGGTTAGATGATGCGGCAATAAATTACAAATGCCATGGCAACTTGCATAATCGTTTGTAAGCATAATTGATACGTCAATTTGTATAGTACATATACAGAAATTTTATGTTAAGTATTACTTATGTTATTATGTTTCTTTGTGCATTTGCAATTAAGAGTTTAACTCCCATGTAATCACTATAAACATAAATAATTGAAATTTGATTTGACTAATTAAAGGGAGCCCCACTACAATCCCACATAAACTCCACACAAGAATAAATAAAGGTTGAATTAATAACCGAGTTGCTTCTAATGGTGAATTACCAACAAACTTGCCCCAAAAATTTATCTTGGTGAGTTGAAGTGCTATTCATTGGTGGAATATACATATCATTTTTCATTTGATGTTAACTTTATTGTTCTTTTATTTATTTTTAGGGGACAGAAAAAATTGAGGGCATATGTTTAGATATGTCAAAAGTAAAAGAGATCCGTCTAAATCCCAATACTTTCACAAAGATGCGTAAATTGAGATATTTAAAATTCTATAGTTCATCATTAAATGGAGAGAACAGATGTAAGGTGTCTTATTTGCAAGACCACGGATTTGGTGAATTGAAATATCTTCACTGGTATAGATATCCGTTGAAGTCATTGCCTTCAAACCTTAGTGCAGAGAAGCTTGTGTTTCTTGAAGTACCTGATAGCGACATTGAACAAATTTGGGATGGTGTGAAGGTATGTATATCTTAATATATATGTGTGCAATCTTTCAATAATGATGTTCAATTATCATACATGGTAATGATTTTGTCTTGGCCTCTTTTTTGACTGAGCAGTATCATGGTAAGTTAAACCAGATAATCCATGCTGCCTGTAAGAAGCTAATTGCCAAAACTCCAAACCCGACGTTGATTCCACATTTGAACAAGCTAGTTATCTTGAATCTAAAAGATAGCAAAAGTCTGAAAAGTCTTCCAACTAGAATATTTAATTTGGAATTTCTAGCCGAACTTGATCTTTCGGGCTGCTCAAAATTGAGAAGGCTTCCAAAGATCTCATCTGGTAACATAAGCTGGCTATTTTTAAGTGGAACTGCTATTGAAGAACTACCCTCATCATTGGAGCTTCTACATAGGCTTTGGAAGTTGGACCTTTCACATTGTAAAAGGCTTAAGAGTCTCCCAAGCAACTTATGTAAGTTGAAATCTCTTGGATTTCTTAATCTCTATGGTTGCTCAAATCTTCAGAGATTACCTGAATGTCTTGGCCAGTTATCATCGCCAATATTATTGAATCTGGTGAAAACCAATATTGAGAGAATACCAGAAAGCATTGTCCAACTTTTTACATTGCGATACATCCTCTTAAATTATTCTGAGGAGCATCGATGGTTAGATGTCGTTCATTGCCCGGCACAACAATCATTAATAGGTTTCTTCTATAACTTCTGAATCTTATAGGCAATTTTTTTTTTTTACCAGAGTAATAAGTTTAAATTGGAAGGTGATTCTACTGCAGGAATTGTTGAAGATGCCCTGAGAATTCAGCATATGGGCCATGTGGTAGCTGCCCGTTTTAAAGAAATAGGAGAAAAGGTATGTCTTAACTCTTTCCCTTTACAATTTATAGTCTTTTTTGGGTTTAAAATTATGATCTTTTAATGCAGAGAGGTTTTTTCATGGACAAAGGTCATATTATACTTCCTGGGAATGAAATTCCAAGGAGTTTCAGTTTTCGAAGTGTGGGATCTTTTATAACCTTGGAGCCGCCCCCAGATTTCTTCAATTACAACAGAGTACTAGGCTTTGCATTTAGTGCTATTTTAACATTTTCAAGCCGTCATGTAGATTGTGGCAGATGGTTTTCATTTTCTTGTGAGCTCAAAGTGGAAACCACAAAAGATTGTGACCCGCATGACACACGATTATTTCAAAGAAGAGTTAATTATTTAGAATCAGATCACTTACATTTGGGACACTATTTGTTCTACGAAGAGGATTTTAATGGTTTTTGGAAATGCAATTGCTTTCCTGAGACAGTCTACTTTAATGTTTGTCCACCTTTGGAGTGTGAGTGTTGCGGGGTGAAAAAATGTGGGATCCATTTTTTTTTCATTGCAGACTCTACGAATTCAAAGGAAGACCCAAGCAGATGTTTCAACCATAACAAAGAAGATTGAAATTTTCATAAATGTATTTTTATTGTTTTCCTTTTGAAAATCACTATTAATAATAAGAGAAAATGCAAAAATCAATTCTTGGAACGAAACATTCATGTTATAACTTTCAATGGATATGGTGCATGTAACACAAACTCACATTAGAGTATTGAACTTTACCTTATTAGGTGAGTATTGAACTTTACCTTATTAGGTGAAGAGTATAATGTATGAAAAGCACATGATGTGTATCTTAAAATTAAAATTATTAGCTTTCTTTTTCATGCTTTGTGCACACAACACATTATGATTTTGTTATTGAGCCTTACAACCCAAAACATCCACTTGGTTAGGAGAGCATGTGAGTTATAAGCTAGTAATAAAACTCACTCGTTAGTGATGTGAGATACTACAGGACACGCAACAAGTTCTTATTAGCGAAGCTATGTTGTGGGTCCATATCTCTATCAATGAAAACATGCCACTCACCCCGTTGCGCACTATATCAACTCTCATGTAGATAACACAATCACATTTGAAAATTTTCTACTTTTTTAAATCTAAATTGTTGTATATGGGAAGGTTTCATCATGCGGAGGCAAAAGCCATAAAGAGAGAACAGTTAAAACACCATCAAATCTTATATATCTTAAAAAATATATTTGTATACTAATTAAAAAAAAAGAGCAAGATAGGTGTCATTTTCACTCAACTAATTTGTGTTGCGAATCCATTTGCTTAGACATGTATGCACTATTTCAAGTATCTATACCAATTCCATAATCGGAATGGTGCATTTGATTCCATAGTTGACATGGTATCGTCTATGGCCAGAATTTACCTTTAAAAAACTGATCTGTAAGGAAAGGATTAAAGGTGCCAATGAACTTATATTTCTATTTAGATTATTTTATTTTTTCCATGTGAAAAATTAAATCTTATTAGCATGAGCAATATAAATTACTAAAACATTGTTCTCTATTCTTTAGGTTGCTGTATCTTTTTCATGTAAAAAGTTGAATCCTTTCATTCACATATCATTAAGATGAGCAATATAGATCACTAAATCATAGTTTTTTAGTATTGTGCTGAATTTGACTTTTTGAAGGGAATTAGACTTTTTATTGAATAATTTGGTACATTTCTTGAATCAATATGGAGCTTCTGCAACACGTCAGGGATTAGTATCTCCAACATTCCTTTCGGCGCCAAAAGATAATCAAGCAGTTGAATAAGAATTGATATATACAATATAAATAATAGAGTTGTTTGTCATTTTACAATAGAGATAATAAATAATGCTCATCAAAACTTGTTGATAAGAAAGTAAATTCCCAGCAAGGAGATGTTTCAGCCAACTAATTAAGGAACCAGTTTTTCATGGACCAAGTCAGGTCCATCGTCATTGGGACAATGTCCTAATCCTTCCAATACAATTTACTTCACATTTGAGAGTTGAGAAGGCAGAGATGAGAAGTATTTACCAACAGGTCCATCGAGGGGGTTGAATGGATCCTCATCACTCCATAAAACTAGTACAGTTATAGAGATCGACGGCATAAATTGGACGGGGTTTGGCCCTGGTGGGCCTGTAACAATGGAGACAAATGCATCAAGTGCCCCTTCATCATTGGTGGGTTCTCGTATGATCTGCAGTCAAATGTTCCTCAGTGTTTCCCTGCAGCACCAATACAAACATCATAGAGTTTTTTAGTTGTGACTCTAGTGTTTTAGAATAATGAACAATGGACTGAACAGATAGAAGAGAGTAACTTTGCTTCACACGCTGAAAGAATGTAGAAGCAATTGGCCTTTGCTTCAACAAAAAATCAATGAACCGAAGCAATGGCAACCGTGGCTTGATTCTCCAATCATCAACAATTGCCTTGTTGTTCATGCTACCACCAGCACAATTCAACAAAACAAGCCCTCAAACAAGTGTTTGACTGGATTTTTATGGTAGAAAATATAGCAGGTTTTCGCAAACCATAGTTACCGAAAAGGCTAATTAAGTACAAGTGTTTCTTTGCAAGCAAGATGACGAATATCTGATGCCCAAGAGGAAGTTAAATTAATATACCTGAGGTAGCAATAACACAAGCTAGGCTTGGAACAGAATTACGTATAAGTACTATTGGCTTCTAACCAACTTCATCCAAGAAATCCAATATTAGCTGTATCGGTGAGTCTCACTCAAGTTAGCAAGGAAAATAAATAAAGGTCAAGCGATTGATGATATAAGTACAGGAGTTGTGATATTTGACATCAGTTCCCACTAATTAATTTTATGTAAATACTTAGTTTATCTTTATATGAAATAACTTAAAAGAAAAATAATTAATGATCCTTAACACTTGTGGATGCCTACAATTTTATGTATACATAAGTAAATGGTATAAAAAATAGTAAATAAAAAAATAGTAAATTATCAATAAGAAAAGTTCACTAAAAGATAAAAATTATTTTTTGTCATTTGTGTCTTTTGTACTAAATTTTGTGTCATTTTATTATATATAATATTATTCTACGGAATGCGGGGAGAAAAAATGTGGGGTCGAATTGTTGTAAGCCTCAAATTCAACCGAAGATCCAAGCGCAAGTTTCAGACTACACCAACCCAAAGTTTGTGCAAGATTCCAACTCAACCCAACTAAAATCATTTTAATTTGATTTTAGTTGGGGATGACTTAGGCTTTGATAAATTCACATGTTATATAACATAATTAATAAAATATCATTTGTCATGCATTTGTCATATATTTTATACATTAAACACATAGTGAAAAAAGGAAGTTTGAAAAATTCAGTGGCAGCAAACATCCTCTCTGGAATCTTTGTGGGCAACACATATATGGTATCTTCACTAAGTGTTGAATCTTTAGCTTCAAAGGATTGAAGCCAAAAACGCTAGGGATATTTCTACCCTATTATTTTTGTAAATTTACCCCAATTCTAGAAAATGATTATAATGAATTTATAATATTTTTTAAAAATAAAAATTAAGAAAAATTTTATATAATTAATTAATTAAATCCTTCTATTACTTTTTTTATTAGATTTCTTTGAGTATATTTGATCATAAACTTGATATAAATTTTATTTTACTATTTTTAGTATTATGATATAAAATGACCAAATTGTACAATAAACACAGGTTATTGTCTCTAGTAATTTAGGTATTTAGTTATGTGAACTAATATTTTTAAATGAAATTTAACTATTATTTTCACTATCTTACGTGTAAATGATATAAATTTGACAAGTTAATAATTTACATGAGTATTGTGCGATAAAGACACTATGTTAGTTTAATTAATGTTTTATAATCATACTAATAAAGTAGTATTAGAAATAATGAATTTGGTATAAAATTAGAAAATATTGAAGTTAAAGAATTAGTTTTACCTTATAAGGATAAAATAATCAATTTAGACTTATGCCAAAGTAATAGCAATCTTTATGATCAAATATAATAAAAAAAATTTAAGTCACAAAAAGTAAATTAAGATAGATTTGTTAATTTGTTCTCCAAAGTTCTTTTTTTTTTAATTTTTTAAAAATAATATGTACTTTTTGTAAATATGTTTTAAAAATGGGGTGGGTTTGCAAGAACTATGGGGTGGAGATATCATTACCCAACAAAAAATTTAGCAAGGATTAATTTGATAACTGTCCATAAATAGAAGGCATATGTGCAGGTGGTGATAGGGATTCTTGTAAGGATCTATTATAAAAAAGATAAATGTGCAACAGGATGTGGATAGAAAAATTGATCTTCATTTGGGGATTCTTGATCTTCACTCCACTAAAATTTATCAGAGAATGAGGAGAAAAATATAGGCCAAATAAAATTATTAACATATAAAAAAATATTTAAATTATTAAAAATAATAACTAAAAAAATACATATATGTTAAGAATTTTGGAATTATTTTTCTTCATTCTCCAAAAACACATCAAAATTTGGGGTGGGAACTGTGGAGTCCCAAACTCTCCAAACATCTCTAGTCGGCCACATTGGACTTTTTACAGTCGGTCTTCAAAGAAATTTTGAGAAAGGCAGTAGACAATGAGTTGAATGAAATTACTATGAAACTTCCTTGAAGATTCAAGTAGGGGTGTTCGCGGATCGGATTTTGCAGATTGGATATCAATCTATATCTGATTTATGATTTTGTGGATTATAAATTTTCAACCCAATCCAATCTACAGATTGATAAAATTCAATCCATACGTCTGTAAATTTGACCAAATCTATATTCAATCCACCATTTATGGAATGGTTTGCAGAATAAAAAAATTTAATTATGTCCAATCTACAAACAAACTAAATAAAAAATTAATATAAAAGTAATTTTACTACCAATCAAATTTAAAATTAAATAAGATTTAAATAAATTAATTTTTTAAATAAAGCTAGAAAATACATTTGAAGTTTCAAAATATAACACACCAAAAAGGATAAAATCTCATTTGCTTAGACCAGTACATGAAAATTAATTATTTAGAAAGCTATATTTGTTTATTTAATTATTTTTTATTTTATATATTATTGGATAAGATATAATATAGTGTTAATATAGCTATATTTTAACTTATTTATTTATTAGTAAGCACTAATGTTATATTTACAAGTTTTATTTTTTAAGTAAATAAATACTTTTTATTTTTTTACTGATTCACAGATTTTTGCTAATTTATAAAAGTAAATCCATATCCAATCCACCGATTGCAGATTATCAAATTTTTAATCTAATCAAATCCATCAATCCACCGATCAGATTTCTATGGATCAGATGGATTAAGCGGATTAGATTTGATTCTGAATACCCCTAGATTCAAGGAAGTAGTGGAATATACATATCAAGCGCACAGACACATTTAATCCAATTGAACTGTTTCTGTTATGGCTTCTTCTTCTATCCACCAGTTTGAGTTTGATAAGACCTCGAAACAACAAGAAGTATGATGTTTTTGTTAGTTTCAGAGGAGAGGACACCCCTGACAACTTTACTACTTTACTAGCCATCTCTATTCAGCTCTGTATCGACAAAATAACCAAACTTACATTAATGACCAGCCCAACAGAGGAGATGAAATTTCGGAGTCACTAGTGAATGCAATTGAAGCATTAGCCATTTCAGTTATCGTCTTCTCTGAAGGGTATGCATATTCCAGATGGTGTCTTGACGAACTTATCAAGACCCTCAAATACAAGAGAGAGCATGCACAGATTGTGATTCTGGTTTTCTATCGGGTTCATCCATCAGACGTGAGAAACCAAACTGGGAGTTTTGGGGATTCATTTTCAAAGCTTGAAGAAAGATTTAAGGGGAATTCAAAGAAGCTACAGAGTTGGAGGGATGCTTTAAAGGAAGCAACCAGTTTCTCTGGCTTTCATTCTCAAAACATCAAGTGAGAAGTTACTTCTAATTTCGCATACTAATATTTAACACTATAAATAAAATTCACACAGCACTCTTAGTTAAATTTTCCAGATCCTAAACTACACTTTTAAATTTTTTTTAGGCATCAAATTCTAGACTTCTTGAACTTCCCCACTTTTGAACTCCTATTAAAGAATTTTTGCAGAATTAATAATAAAAGCTCCAGAAGTTTACAATATATTTTAACAAAATTAATGGTGTTTTGTCGTTTTTTAATCAGTTTCAGTCTCTTAGTCATTTACCATTACCAACAATAATAAATAAATAAAAATAAAAATCTCTCCCACTTATAACATATTTCTGTAAAGTCCCTTACTCAAATCAATATTTATCACTTATCCTGACTATTGTCACAATATTTAATAACTCTCCTAGTACCATCATTTTACAATATTATCCTTATAAAAAAAATAAGTGGTATATATTAATTTCAATTGAAAAACCAGCAATCTCCCTTATTTCATATTTGATGCAAATTCCTCCTATTTGAAGTTACTGCTGCTAATTTTATGTATTTGGTAGGCCTGAATTGGAACTTATAAATGAAGTTGTTAATCACATTTTGAAGACGCTGGATGAAGTGTTATGGCCGCGTTATAACAAAAACCAGTTGGTTGGAGTAGAATCAAGAGTTGAGGAAATTGAATCCCTGTTAGGTGTTGAGTCGAAAGATGTTTATGCTTTAGTGATTTAGGGCATTGGTGGTATAGGCAAAACAACAATTGCTAGAGCTACTTTCGACAAAATCTCTAGCAATTTTGAAGGTTCCTGCTTTCTTGAAAACGTTCGAGAAGAGTCATAAAGACTGGGAGGATTAGGTTGCTTGCAACAAAAACTTCTTTCAAATTTATTGAAGGATAAAAATGTGATTCTTGATATTGGTCTCAATTTTAGAAGGCTCAGCAGCATTAAGGTTATGATTGTTTTTTATGATGTGACTTGCTTCCACAAATTGGAATCTTTAATTGGAAGTCTTGATTGATTGACGTCTAGGAGTTGAATCATAATAACCACCATAAATAAGCAGGTGCTTAGAAATTGGGGGGGGGTAAGGAAAATATATGAGATAGAGGCATTAGAATATCATCATGCTCTTGAGCTTTTTAGTCGACATGCCTTCAAACAAAACCATCTTGATGTTGCTTACGATGAACTTTCAAGGAATGTAATAAAATATGCTCAAGGAGTTTTAAATCTAAAGGCCACCGACAATTTTATCAGATAGTGTTCCAATTAGGGATTCTCATATTAGAACATAAATATGCACAGTATGAGTGTGTGTGTGTGTATATGTATGTATGTAAAGTACAAAACCTATGCCTTAAAAATTTAAATTACTAAATTTGCACGCAACCCCTAGTGGGTTTTAATTTTTTAAAAAAATTCGTCTGCTGGTGGTTTTTAAAATTATCAAACCTACCTGCAACCTGTAGCGGATTTTTTATGGCTTTTCTCTTTTAGAACTACAAATATTTAAAAAATACTTTTAATAATACTTAAAAACTTAAATTATATAACCGAAACTATAAATTTATGACAATAGACTAAAAAATATGCATACAATACTCAGTTCTAAATTTTATCAATGTAAATAAGAAATTAAAATTTTAACATTAAAACAAACATATAAAATATATTAACTTAACAAAAAATATTTCTGTTGTAGGCGAATCATAATCACTAATATCAATGTCTTGCTCCATCTTTTAATCAATATACAAGTATTGTCAATAATATTAACAAGTACATTTTGTACAACTACCGTTAACAATTAATTAAACAACCAAAAATCCAACTTCAGTAAGCAATCATTAAGTTCAAATTATTAAAGCAAAGCAAACATTATCAATTAAATTACATTAAAATATCGGTACATATTAAAGTTGAAAATTATAAAATTTCTACTTGTTAAAAAAAAAAAACACACACACACACACACACACCCAATCTGGTCCAGGATATTAGACTTAATAGTATAATACCATTATTCTATTAAACCGCATGGCTTAATAGCTTTCTTAGGCTCTAACAAATTCAGGATCTTGGATTATATATATATATATATATATATATTATATATATATATCTTAGGGTAGTGTTCCAATCCAAGAATCCCATATTGGAATAGTGTCTTGGAAGGTGACTGGGACATTGGATTTCAAGCCAATGGCCCAACACCTTTTTTTTTTTTTTCCCTTGTTGGCTACACATGGTGGAGCCAATTGGCGGCCTTTGGATTTAAATCTAAAGGCCATTGACATTTTTATGAGATAGTGTTCCAATTAGGGATTCTCGGATTAGAACACCATATTTTCTCTCTTTCTATATATATAGGTTAGGTTTAGAAATTAGAAACTTTAACTTACATATATTTATTTGAATTTTTAATGTAATTTTTATGATAAAAATTTAAAAAAATAAATAATTAAAATAAAGAATGTGGGTTGGCTAATACCTACACAATATCCAACAAATTTTTTCTCGATATCAAATCCACCTACAACCCACAACGGTTTTAAGCTCGAAATGCCAAACTAGCCTACAACCCGCAAAATAACCGGCAATGGGTGAGTTGGGGTGGGTTTGTAGGTTCCCAAGTAATTTTACTATCCCTACTTATGAGAGAGAGGGATATATTTTATTTTGGAATATTCTCAAAATAAATGATGCCTTAAAATATCTTATTGTAAAACATGTCTAATTAAACAGTTTCATATACAAGAATAAAAGTTAAATTAACCTCAGAACAAACCAATCCATGCCCTTTAACTCCATAAAAAAACAACAACTAGTGACTTTTGGATCATCTGATTTCTTTTGTTGCTTCTTTTGAGGCCCTGTATCCGCAGCTTCCTTATCCTTGTTCTTTTGCTTGCCCTTATCATTCTTTTATACTTTATTGAAATTAGATTTGTCAAGAGCATACTTATTTTTACCCTTTTGTTCTTGACAAACCTCTTTTCAATTTCTACAAGAATCTCTTTAGCCGTAGTTATCCTTTCGGACATAGTGCTCCTGAGTGGTTCCGAAATGGTCTTCTTCATTATCATGATACACAAACGATTTGATCTCTCCTACCTTTCTATTTTCCTTTTATCATCGGAGATATTCTCATCCGTAAGAGGTGGGGGAGAATCAACCTTTAACGTAAGGTCAAGATCCATGACTGCAATAACTATTGAGAGGTTCTTGTGTCATTATTTGAAGTTAGAGCCATGTAGCATATGAATGGAATTGATGTTAGCAATAATATTAGCAGTAGAGATAACAAACAGAAAACAACAAACAAACAAACAAACAAACAAAACAAGCTCATATTAGTCTTAAAACAAAAATAAATTCAAATAATGGTAAATCTCATCTAAAGATACCAAACACTCCTTTAATATTCTATTTTTGGACAAAATATTAACTTGTAAGTGATATCTTGGTGTAGTAATCAAACAATAAATATTCCTTTGGTCCGATTTATTGTTTAAAAGTAAAACTGAATAATCATCATGTGTTTATCACCACAGGCACACATGTAAGTCTATTAAATATGGACCTTCTTTTGGGCCGATCGATATTTATAGAAATTATATATACATAGCCATTTATATTCTAAAATAAATTAATTTTCATAAGAGAGGTCACTTTGGCGACTTGTTACTTCAATTAATTTATTTCAAAATATATATAAACCCACCAATATTTGAATTTAAAATTGTAGAAAAAATTACACAAAAAATAAAAAATTTGGTCAAAATTTGGTCAACAATCAATGTTGATCGTTGATCGATCGACTGCTAACCAATTCGGGGCTAGACTGGTTTAGTTAACATGAGCCAAATCCTAAACTACCCTACAAATCAAACCCAAACCCTTATTTTTTTTATTTTTTATTTTTATCTTAATGGGCTAAAATATATATTTTAATTCATCAAACCCAATCTTTTTTTTTTTTAGGAGATCAAACCCAATCTATTAGGCCCAAAACTTAATTTCATTAAGCCCAAGTAAATTTAGGACTTAAATGAGAATTTCTAAAAGATTTTGTTTAACAACGTTTTTTAATCCCTCAGGGATCTCCACGATATAAACCATCAAGCCCAAATGCTATGCCGCCACTTCTTCTTCTTCCCTTAAGCGGCGGCCATGGCTGCCTCTCTTAAGCTGTTTCCCATGGCCTGGTGGCCGCGGCTTGGCTACTGGTGTGGCCAAACGGCTGCGCCTAGGCCATCCCCATTTTTTTTTTATGTCCTTTCCTATGGCCGCTACTCTAACCAAATCTGCCGAGGAGGCGGCTTGGTTGCTGACGCGGCCATCTGCGGGCCAGAACAAGGGCTGGCGTTACCCTTTTTTTTTTCTTTTCCAGTCCCCGCCTCTTTTCCTCTCCAAGTCGTGGGTCTTTAGCTTCCTCAAGAGATGGCCATGACCGTCGCTTAGCTTGCCGCGGTTTGCATCCTCAACACTGTCCAACAGCCGCGTCTTTAAGAGAACCACCAGCCCCGCACATTAAAACGTGCTGCCAGCAATCAACGAAGTGCCGTCGTGCTATTATTGTACAGTGATGATGATGCATGTTGCCGGCTGCTTTTGGCCTTAATTCTCAAATTCAAATTGAATTTCCTTACACGTTAAAAAAAAAAAAATGAATTTGTCGAATCTGAGAAAACGAGTTCTGAATTTTGTAGTTTGAGTTTAGATAACAACCACAAATTGTTGTCAAACTTAATAATTTTAATAATTTCAATATTATTAAATTCAAGAACATCAAAAATTTAATCATTAATCAAAAATAAATTTGATTCTTAATGATTTAACATCAATAGACTCTGATACAATTTGTTAGAACAAGAATTCTTTAGTGAAAACTATCACCTATGATCAATAACATTCATGTTGTATCACTAAAAATTAATAACAAATTATGCGGAAGCGTATCTAAACCCATAACGCTTAATTGCCCTCTAGTGTCGTGTGATTGGCCTTTCATATCAATACGTTCTCCTAGAAAGTCTTTTAATAATCTTTGTACGCTCTCTCTAATGATGGCATGTTAGAAAAGAATAGAATGATACGTGTGACTTGGGGACCATAACTACTTATATAGACAACATTTTCCTATTGTTATTAAGTATTTCTAATTATGCATATCATAGAATTAGAATACAATTAAGTCTTTATATATTAAGGGAAATTATCATTTGTATACCCTATAAATACTCTATTATAAAAAATACTACAATACTTTGAGGGTATATCAATCGTCCACCCTAAGTTGACAAAATGTATCTGCCATCTACTAAACTGTTACTTTCCGTTTAAATAGGATAACGCCAGAGGGCTAATTTGGTCTTTTCATATGATACAAGTGATAATTTAAGGGTATACAAGTGATAATAAAAGAATTTAAGGGTATACAAGTGATAATTTTCAAGGTAAAATTGTCAATTTGTTATAATTCCGTTAACTTTCAAACGATAGCTAACGGTTTGGTGGTTGGCAGATAGCTTTAGTCAATTTAGGATGGACGATTGATACATCCTCAAAGTGTTGTAGTATTTTTGATAATAGAGCATCTATAAGGTATACGAATGATAATATCTCATACATTAAAGACCCACACTCTATTAGATACATTAAAGCTCATAATATCGAAAACCTCAATAGATCTCTTTAAATTGGCTTAACCTTATATGATAGTTTGCAATATATAATTATTCACATATAATCTCAACGTTGGGTTAAGGATCCAGCAATGTTTGATTAAAAAATCCAACAAACTAATACTTATTTATTTTTTTACAATATTTTATATATAATTCAAAGTCTTGTACAACTTTCTCTCTATGTTCACATTAAACATAATTAAAAAGGAGAATTTATTTCAACATTTTTTAATATGAACCTTTGAGACTTGTTATCTCAATTGTCATATATGAATTGATCTGATGTTGGGTTCTAGCAACACCAGCTTGCTTTTGTATGTGGGTTGCACATGGATCTGGTATTTTGATGATATGATCCATAAATCGAAGGTTGGATTTTAGGGTGGGATAACCAACTTCTCTCTTTTGGGGGTAATCTTGTACTTTTTTGGCATGTGCTTCTTCCATGCTGTTATATATCTTTCAAGTCCTCCAACTGCCTAACGTAGTCATTGATCATCTTGAGCAATAGTTCACGAATTTCGTATTAGGAGATACAAATTCAAGACAGCGCATCTACTGGTGCAAATTGCTATCTGTTTGCTTCCCTGTGGATGAGGCTGGTCTGGAAATTCATTTTTTTTTAAATCTGGTTGATGCATTTGAGCTAAAAATGTGGCAGAGATTTCGAGATCAGCAATTTCTTTAGGCTTCACTTATGAAGTCCAAGTATTGCAGAACCTAAGATCCTAGAGTGGTTCAATTTCTCTATTCTATTTGCCCATTTTGTTGACATTTTTTCTCAATTTGTTATGTTGCTAAGCCTCATATCCACTGGCTAATTAGATCTAGTGATAGTAATTTTTTGAATGATTGTTGTTTGGACTTTATGCTCCTCTTTCTTTTTAACATTGCTGCTCCTTCTATGGTTCCCGTGTCATTCTTTTGGCGAGGAGCAGTTTAGGATAGGAGTAGACTATTGTCTGTTCTACTTGCTTTAATTGTTGAGTAGATTTTGTTGATCACTGTTTCTGGTGTTGGACCAAATATTCTTCATTGGACTTTATCTAAGGATGGGAATTTTTCTATAAAGAATATTTGGGAGCTTGTTCGTGGGTCTCGAATCTAGAATGAGGTTTCTACTTATATTTGGCAGTGACATATTCCTTATAGGGTTTCTTTTTTGTTATGGTGGTTATTGTATGGTTTTTTAGCAGCGAATGATGCCTTGGGCTTGGGCTATTAAGATTGTCAAGTAGTTATTTTATGGATTGCTTATTAGTTGGGCAAATCTAACAATAATTTTACTCGATGATTGGTCTTTGATACCTTCTTTTCTATCTTCCCATACGTTGCTTGTTCACTGTCGGCATTGTGCCCATTCTTTGAGACATTTTTGAGTCCTTCTCTTATGCTTTATCCTGTGGCATGTCTAAAAGCCTTGAAATGCTTCAGATTTGATTCTAGTTCATTTCATGTGGATGTCATTGCTTTTCGAGTGGTTTCGGGGCTCAGACTCGCTAGCTTTGCTTTTGGTTTTAAGCCATACCAATTGAGAGTTGTTTTGGATACCCATATTAGAGAGGGTTTGTAGATATTTTGCCTCCTCGTAGGTCGGTCGCTTGGTTTCCTAGTTGAGGCTACCGCCTGGCGTGATGAAGTTAAATGTGGATGGTTACTCTAGAGGCACCCCTGGTACGTCTGCTACTGAAGGTGTTCTACATGATCATTCAAGAGTAGTATTAGTTGCTTTCAGTTCTTTCTTAGGATACCAGTCAATACTGTTTGCTAAGCTGTTGGCTATGCTTGAATGATTAGATCTTGCTGCTCAACTTGGGTTTCCTGTTCTAGAGGTAGAATCTAACTTGGCCACTATGGTTTCTTTGGCTACTTCCTATGGTTCAGTGAGATGGGAATTTGCTTATCTCCTTAGTTGCTTTATCTTCTAATCTTTTTATTGCTATCAAACATGTCTTTTGGAGGCCACTTTAGCCGCTGACTTCATGGTCGATTGGATATGTACTCATCAGACTCATCGGTGATTCTTCAGTTCTAGGGATCTTATTTCTAGTCTATTTGGCATTCTTCATTTAGATGCTCTCGAGTTCCTTTATGTTCAACATAGATTTCCCTTTGTTGGTTTCTTTTATAGTTTGTTTTTCCTTTTTTTTAAAAAAGAAGTTTTGGTTTATATCTCTCTGTTCATATTCTTTTCATTATCTAATTTTCCTTTCATTAAAGGTAGAGATCTGGCCTAACCCCTCACCTGCATGATGGCAATGGATCAGATCTGACCCAAGAACCATCTAATCCAAATCCAATCAGATCGAATTTTGGTTAGTCTAAAATATATTTAAATTGGATTTGAATATCAATGTACCGATCTAAGACGAATTTGGAACAGGTCTAAATCTGTTTTAATATTTAGATCCAAATCCATATCCACCTATATTTTAATTTTATTTTATTTTTAAAAATTTCTTAACAATTGTGTAATTATAAATGATAATAAATTTCATTCATAGCATATTAGTAGTATTTACCATGTATTTAATTAAATATCTTAAAACTTAAATATTAATTTTGTAAATTTAAATAAAAATAGGACGAAAATTTAAATGATAATAGGACAATTGTCCATTTATTTTATTATATTGACCAAATAACTTTTAAGGAATATATTAATTTCTCCCGTACACCAATAGCACGTATTGTCTCAAAATTGACTTTCCAAATTGTCCTTGAAAAGACTAAAGAGGCATGTGAAAACAATTAAAGGAAGCCTTATATTTTTTTTTTCGAAGTCGGCCTTGAAGTCAGTATAATGATTCACGAATTCATGTTATGTATTTCCCTTTATTATAAAAAAAGGAAGCCTTTATTCATGAATAGAATTCATGATATCATTTGTAAAGGGAAATAATATTTTTTATAACAAGGAAGCCTTATATTGTTATATGACACATATTATAATTTTTATTTTTACTCATTCACGAATTCATGAATCCTGATACCATTCATACTAAGTGTCGCACTTTAGTTTGCCATAATTTCTTTCAATTATTCATATTCTAGGTCAACTCAACGTCAGCCTTGCTCTAACAAAAACAAAAAAAAAAATCAACGACAGCCTCTTTCTTTCTCTTCATTCTACTCTTGCTTCTTTACTCTATTTGAATATTTGGATCAGTCCTTTAATTGCCAAGTAAGTCTTTAAACCCGATTTTTTTCTATTATTTTCTAATAACTTTATTCATGTTGTGTAATCACTAACCATTGGTGGCTATCCACATAATTTAATTAAATAATATTGAATTAGTTATATGGTAATCATCAAATTACGTATTATTTTTCCATGTGGGTTAGCTTTTATTTGAATATATCTTAAATTATGACAATTGATTTCATTAATAAAGGATCCATGTGAATGAGGATTAAATAAGAAGAATTCAATAATTTATTTAATTTATGCTCCTAATTTTATATATTCATTTACAAATAATTGTATTTATTTACTTGCCTAATATTGATGTGTGATATTAATTTTTTTCAGTGACATAGACGCTTAATGTTTTTGGTGATTTCTTCAATTAGGTGAAATATGGATTTCTGTCCTAATTTACCGCAGTCAGAAAATGATGATAATGATGGGTATGTGGTAGTGTCATTAGGGTGCACCAAATTTAAAACCTTACTACTAGTATAAATAATTAGTACAGAGCGAGTAACGATCGATCCCACAGAGACTATGCTAGTTGTATTTATTATCAACTCTAAAGCATGACTTAAAATAAAATAATAATAGGAATAATAATATAAGTTAATCTAACTAAAGAAAATACCAATTAAAAATAGAAAAATGGGGTTTTTGAATTTTTAACTAAATAGCAAGAAATAAAGAAATTAATACTACGAAAATAATTATTTAATAAAAACTCTAATTAAAGGATAAAAAAATAACAATGAGAAAAACTTTAGCTAAAGGATCATTCGCAACCACCAAATATACACATAATATATCAATTCTATTATTAATTTATATGGAAACTACCAATCGTAAATAACAATAAGCTCTGTTAGTCTCAATCTTTCCTTAGTGTATCGTTAGGCAAAACAAGCTCTTCACCTAATCTCTAACCATTAAATAATTTAAAACAAGCTCTTTAAATTTAAGATAATGGACGCATTATATAGAGAAAAATATTAGGTTGATCTGGCTAATAAACACACAAGCTCGGATTATTTAACCTAGGTTATGTTCTCCAATTAAAATCACTGATTCCAACCTGCTACTATTGATTACAATATCAAGACAATTACGGATCAAGAAATTTAATATAGCAATAAAATTTATTCAAGTCCTATCTAATTGGACACTCAAATAAGACGAGAATTAAATCATAAATATTAATTATTGAAGAACATAAACAATCTCAATTAAATAAATTGAATGATAGAATTTAAAAATTAATCATATGATATGTTTGGGGCTTTGAATTCACCTTCAACCAAATAGAAAATTTAGCCTAGCATAATTAAATTAGGAATAAAAGAATTAATAAAACTAGACATAGAGATTAAATCAAACGGCTGCCTCCTCTATTTTTTCTTCTCCTTTGCAACTGCAAATTCTTTTGTATGTGTGGCTGCCGAATAAAAATCCCCCTTAGTGTTGCTTCTGCTTGGCCCTTATATAATGCTTCAATTGTAGCTTTTAAATCCTTGCATGGAAAGAATTAAATCCAAGCCAAAACCACCACTTTCATAACGTGCTTGCCATTTAAATTGTCATGCAAAATATTTGCTTCCTTTTTCGTCTTCATGCACAAACTCTTTTGATTGGTCATGCTTAAAGTCGAAAGGCTTTATTCTTTTCTTCCTCTCACGTGCTGGATGGCAATCTCCTTTTTCCAATTTAGCTCCATATGATGGCTTGGCTTCCATTTTCCAATTTCCTTTTTCTTCAATTTACTTTCCACAATTTAATCCAATACACGAAATCTTTTTAAATTGGTCAAGTAAATCCATGCGCATTAAATAATTTTTTAAATGTGCATCAATTAATTAATTAGCTTCCAAAAAATCTTCAGTTATTTCCTTTCCTAATTCCTTCAAGCAGATTTCTTCTTAAATGCTTCAATTTAATTCCTCTTTAATCCCTAAAATAACAAGATAAAATAAAACTAAGATAAAAATTAAGACAATAAAAATATAATTTACTAAATTAAAATTTAACTAAAATAACTAAAATATTTAAGGCCAAAACAAGAAAAAGATGGAGAAATTAATAGTAAAATATATGGAAAATATGCACTTATCAGTATGATGTTGTTGAAGTAATTGAACCATGAAATGGGATGGAGTTGAATTCGACCTCACCAATACCTAGTGATGAAGCTGCTGTTGTTAGAAAAAAATTGAAGTCTGTTGTGTGGAATCATTTTACGAGGCAAAAGATTAATGGAAAAATGAAAGCAGTTTATAACCAATGCAATGGAAAGTTAGTTGTAGGAAGTGGAACGAACCATTTACATAAGTACTTGCTTAGATGCCCATGACATAAGCAACCAGCAATCAAGAATGCTATGTTGAATGCTACTGTAAATAAAAGGAAAGTCCAAGTTGAGGCATTTTCTTTTGATCATGACACTTCAAGAAGAGAGCTAGCAAATATGATTATCAAGCATGAATACCCTCTTAGTATGGTTGAACATTCTGGATTTAGGAAGTTTGTTGGTTCTTTATAATCCATGTTTAAGGTCATTTCTCGAAATATGATAAAGAAAGATATCGTTAAGCAATATGAATCTGAAAAGTCTAAAATAATGAAGTTGTTGGCGAGCAATCAAAGTAGAATTTCTATTACTACTGATTTATGGACTTCTAATCACAATATGGATTACATGGTTGTCACCACACATTTTATAGATAATTCCTGAAGGTTGCAAAGCCACCTTATAAGGTACTTTCTATAGCATTATTTATTTATATCTTTGTCATTTCTTTTTCATTATGATTAATAAATACTCAATTCATATAATAATATTTTTGTTCTACTGTTTGTCAGTTTTATTTAAGTTTATACATGTGATGTGTCCAGATACTACTGAGGTACTTTCTGATAATTTAATGAAGTGCTTATTAGATTGGAATATTAATGGAAAACTGTGTTCTTTAACAGTTGATAATGCCAATGCTAACGATGCTATGGTTAACATCCTCTTAGACAAACTTTCTAATTCATTGTTATTAAATGGGAGGTTGTTTCATATGCGTTGTTGTGCACACATCTTGAATTTGATAGTAAAGGATGGGCTAGATGTCATTAGTGAAAATATTGAGAGAATTCGTATTAGTGTTTCTTATTGGAAAATGACATCTAAAAGACATGAAAAATTTATGAAGGGTGTTCTGATACGAACCCCGTCAAGAACTGACGTGACCCTAATCAATTTAATTCTTAAGATCAAATCTAAACCAGGAATGAAATGGAACCTCGACTCAATGCTTATTGAAAGCACGAACCTTAGTATGTGAAGACGCCACAATCAGCTATGGATGATCTAATTGATAAGTCAAGAGTTTGAATGCCAGGAAAATTTGATAAGTTCGTAAAGAACCAAAGAGAATTAACTTTCTCACCAATTGCATCAAAAAAACTTCTTTATGTTTATTAGATATGAGTAAATTATAGAGGGTTGATTACAAGAATTTTTGGAAATAAATCTTAAACCAAAAATTAAATCAGAATTTAAATCTTCCCTATAGAAAAGAATCTAAATCAAATCAGAATCCCAATCTAAGTAAATAGGAAAGGATTTAAACCAAATCAGAATCCTAATCTAAGTAAATGGGAAAGAATCTAAATCAAATCAGGATCCTAATTGGCTTTAAATGTCTTACATTAATTAAATGGAAACTAGGCGATTAAGATAGAAATAACTGATTTGTTTCACTAATAGGCTCCTCAAGAAACGAGAAAGTATTTGAAAAAGGAAAATGATATATTTTCCCGTCGTAATGCGCAAGCCAACTCCCTATTTCATAGGAGTGATTATTTGGAAACTTCAAGAGCCTAAATCATGCATTTATCATGTGCGATTCCTTCAACGGGCCTCCATGAATTTGATTGAGCCCAAGTTGCTTGAATCAATCCATTAAGCACTTCTTTGAATTTCTTTGCTCAAGTTTTTGTAACAGGTCCGACGGAAACTTGAATAGGATCTTAATATGCCTCATCCCATGTGCTTGTGATAGTTTTATCATTAATCTCATCATTCCCCTCCTCTTAATGAGGATTTGTCCTCAAATCATCACCTATATCAAAAGGACTCAAATCAGAAACATTAAAAGTAGCACTTCCATTGTACTCACCAGGCAAATCCAATTTGTATGCATTATTATTGATCCGTTCCAAAACTTAGAATGTATCATCCCCTCGAGGTAATAACTTAGATTTCCTTCATTGCGAAAATTTTTCCTTGCACATGGTAACCATACCTAATCGCCAGGTTCAAAGTCTAGCTTATGTCGCCCTTTGTTAGCTTGTTTAGCATATTGCTTAGTTCTCCGCTTAATATTGAACTTCGCCCTCTCGTGTATCTATTTAATAATTTCAGCCTTTTTCTTGCCATCTAAGTTAACACGCTCAGAAACAAGTAATGGAGTTAAATCCAATGGGGTTAAAGGATTAAAACCATAAACAATTTCAAACGGTACGGCGAATGTGCTAAAGTCTTTCATAAATCGTCCATAGAAATTAGCAAACCCATGAAAGCTTTTTACATTACTTACACTTGTGGGATTAGGCCACTCTTGGATTGCACGTGCCTTTTCCTCATCAACCTGTATACCCTCTGCACTCACAACAAATTCTAGAAACACAAGTTTATCGGTGCAAAAAGTATACTTCAGATTAGCAAACAACTTTTCTTTTCTAAAAATATTTAAAACAGATTTAAATGTACTACATGATCATTTATATTTTTGCTATAAATGAGGATATCATCAAAATAAACAACTACAAACTTGTCAATAAAAACCCGCAAGACATGATTCAAAAGTCTCATAAAAGTGCTCGGGGCATTAATTTCACCAAAAGACATGACTAGCCATTCATACAAACAATATTTTGTTTTAAAATTAGTTTTCTATTCATCTTCTTCTGTCATTCTAATCTGATGATATCCACTTTTCAAATCAATTTTGAAAAAACACAAGGCCCATATAATTCATCAAGCATGTCATCTAGCCTAGGAATGAGATGTCGATACTTTACCGTTATGTTGTTGATGGCTCAACAGTCAACACATATTCTCCACGTCCTATCCTTCTTAGGAACTAATAAAACGGAAACTGTACATGGACTTATACTTTCTCGCACGTACCCTTGTTCTATCAATTTATTAACCTGTCTTTGAAGTTCCTTGGTCTCCTTCAGATTGCTCCTATAGGCTGGTCTATTTGGAATGGCTGCACGGGCACAAAATCAATCTGATGCTCAATCACTCGGATTGGAGGTAAACCATTTGGTACTTCCTCGGGAAAGACATCCTCATACTCCTACAAAAAAAAAAGTAATAGAACTAGGCAAAGTAGGGTCAAATTCGTTAGTGTTAAAAAATGCCTCTTTGTACAAAAAAGTACTAGGGGTGGGCAAATTATCCGACCCGATCCGATCCGACCCAATCCGATCCAAAAATTTTCGGGTTCGGATCGGATCGGGTGGTGAAGAAAACCCGATCAGGTGAATTTGTCTCAACCCGATCGGATCATGATTGGATCGGATGAAACCCGATCCGATCCGAACAAAAAACAAAGCCAAAAATTATAGTATTGCACACTCACACACTGCACTAGTGCACTACAATACACGGAATCACGAACACCACACAACATGACAACACACACACAAAGTCAGTAGTCACAAATCACAAGACTCACAACAATTCATAAAGAACACACACAAAGTCACAAACCCTCACGTCCTCACGTCCCTCACAAAGAACAAAGCCAAGTCTGCCTCTGCCACTGCCATTAACGCTTAGCACACACACAAACCAGCACTCAAGCCAACCCACTACCGACCGGCAACGTACAGGCCACACTCATTCACGGCCTCCGTCGCTCACCACACGCAGAAAACACACACACAGAGTTCATGGACCTAGCTTCATCCGGCCACCATACGCAGCAACCGCCGCTGAAAACCGACCCCAACCGAAGCCACCACATGCAGTAGATCGTGACCCGATCTACGGATCTGCTGCAACCAAGCACCAGATCCACGCCTTGAATCCTCCATTCCACCATCACTTGATCCAATTGAAGATCCACCTGGCAAGCTACCCCCGATCCACTCCACCATTCACGGCTGTACACTCTCATTCTTTCAAAAAGTCTTTTGAGTTTTGGAAATTGGAAGCCCGAAATCAGCCTTTGATACTTATTTAAGAGATGGTATATAATATATATGCATTAATTATAATTGTTAATTTGTTATATGTTATATGAGCAAGTGACATGTTAATTGCAATTCTGTATGTTAATAATATATAATTATATATTGTTAAATTTTAACAATAAAATGAAAATAATCGGGCATTAATTTTTTGTTCTTTATTAATAATTGATTTTTTTGTATGAATAGTAATGATTTTTTTACCCGAATTGACCCGAATAACCCGAATCTAATCCGAACTCTATATAACCCAAATCTGATCCGAACCGATCCGAACTTCACCCGATTTTTTAACCTGATCCGATTCGATTTGAATTTAATTCGGATCAGATCAGATCGGGTTATTAGTTCGGGTGGAGTTCGGATGGATTTTTATCCAACCCGACCAATCCGAAACCCGATCGGGTTGATCTGAACCCGATCCGAACTCGATTTTGCCCACCCCTAAAAAGTACAATCATTGACTAATGTGAAAACAATGCTTTTTTTTTATCTTACTCGCTCTCGTGTAAAAACTCTTTTGTTTTCTATCTGATTTTTGCTCAATGGTTGTATTTTTTTTATTTTTCTCTCACATTTTTCTTGGCCTCTTTTTGAATTTCACTCTTTTTTTCTTTTCCTCACTCTCTCTCTGCAGGCTCACTTAGTCTCTATAAAACCTGCTTTGGTGTCAATGGAATAAGAGTGATGTTGCGTTGATTAAATCCAAATGAATATTTATTGGTAAAGCCAACATGTTTCGCACGTCTGTCAAATTGCCATGGTCGTCCAAATAACAAGTGTCTAGCCTGCATTGGTACTACATCATAAAGCACTTTATCTTCACATTTACCAATCTGAAAAGTCACTAATACTTGCTTGTTCACTTTAACCTCACCACTGTCATTTAACCACTGTAGTTTGTATGGCCGTGGGTGTTTAAGTGTCGGAAGCCCTAACTTTTCTACCATGATAGTACTAGCAACATTAATACAACTTCCTCCATCAATAATCATACTACATACTTTATATTGAACATAGCACCTAGTATGGAAAATGTTTTCCCATTGCACTACTTTGTCTTCCTTTACTTGCACACTCAAAACTCTCATCGCTACTAAAGTCAATTCCCCAGGGGCTATATACTCTTCATCTTCGACGTCTTCTAATGGTGGCATCTCATTTTCTTTCGTTTCATCTTCAGTTACAATCTCACCATTGTCTCACAACACCATAACTCTTTTATTCACACATTCACTTGTGATATGCCCCTCTACCTTGACATTTAAAACACTTAATGTCATGATTCCTAATAGTATGACTTACGTTGTTACCATATAAATTGTGCTTGGTGGGCTCGGATCTTAGCTTAGGTGTAGTAGATGCTTATGGCCTCTCGTCTCATTTCACATACCTCGGCTTCTAAGGAGTAGAACTCGAGCTTGGGGCTGCACGAGTGTTACCCTCCTTTTGAGTTGCTGCTCAATCTTGATGGCTTTATGGACCATCTCCTTAATCTTTAAATAATGTTGTAACTCAATCTTATCTTCAATCTCTTGATTAAAACCATTTAATAATCATGTCATAGTAGCTTCTCTATCCTCCTCCACATTTGCTCTAATCATGGTAATTTCTATTTCTTTATAATAATCTTCAACGCTTCGGCTATCGTATGTAAGACGTTGTAATTTTTGGTATAAGTCTCGATAATAGTGGTTAGGTACAAAACGTCTTCTCATCAATAATTTCATTTCATTCCATGTCTCAATTGGACGTTCCTTGTTTCGCTTCCTACTTATAACAAGCTGATCCTACTAAGTAATAACATAGTCAGAAAACTCAATCACAACCAATTTTACCTTTTTTGCCTCTGAATAATTGTGGCAGTCAAATATGAACTCAATTTTCTTCTCCCATTCAAAGTATACTTCTGGGTCGGATTTTTCTTGAAAAGATGGAATCTTCATCTTTATGCCACTTAATCCATCATCTCTATTCTTAGCTCTCCCACCTTATCCGTCTCTCTTATAGCTACCCATTGAGTCCTCACCCTCATCATACTCATCCCTATAATAGTCATCAATCTCTCCTCTAACTGGAGCTCTTTCTCTTCTACGTGCTTGGGGAACGGGTTGTGGCTGCCTTGCACGTGTGTTTTCCACTTGATCCAAACGATCATGTATGAGCTTTAATTCAGCCTTCATCATCCTTCTCGTCTTTCCTATCAATGCTTGAATTTGTAAATTCTGAGTAGTTGCGGATTGATCCTCTTCATTTGTGTTTCGTTCTAGGTTGTGAGACATAACTATTATCTGCTAAAGAAAGTTAGAAATAATGTGGAAGGACCTCACCTCACTCCCTTACGTGTTTCACTCAAGAAAAATGACTCACTCAATTTCACTCGTGCTTTACTCAAATTAATTGGCTTTTAACCTCTAATACGCTCACATTCTCTTGCCTTTTTCCATTCTTAGTAATCCTCACTCAATTCTTATTAAACTAATCAAAGTAATATCAGGATTTTAGCTGCAATTCACAAAGATGACACTAAGGAGAATTTAATTTCAAGAGTAAGAAGGCAATGTGTACGAAAGTTGAGTTTTGATTTTAGGCAAAATTTTCACCTATTAGGTAAAACTTGTTTTAAACTTCCAAGACACAAATAATGGAAAAAAAGGAAAGATTTTAAGAAAAGGTTGGAGATTTTTTTTTTAGGAAAAGGAATAAGTAAAACTTATGGATTTAAAGAGAATTAAACCACAAGGATGCAAAATTGTTTTAAAAAGGAAACCTTAAAAATTTTGTTCACACAGCACTGTTCACGCGGTACTATTCACGACACTTTTTTTTCTCTTTTTTTTTTAATAGATACTAGAACAAAGATGAAAAAAAATTCAAACAAGAATGAAAAACAACAGAGATAAATGGATCTGACCTTGGAGCCTAAGCTCTGATACCAAATGATACAAACCCTGTCAAGAATTGACGCGACCCTAATCAATTTAGCTCCCAAGATTAAATCTAAATCAGGAATGGAATGGAACATCGACCCAATGCTTATTGAAAGCACGAATCTTGGTATGTGAAGACGCCACAATCAGCTATGGATGGTTTGATTGATAAGTCAAGAGTTTGAACGCCACGGAAATCCGATAAGGTCAAAGAGTTCGTAAAGAACAAAGAGAATTAACTTTCTCACCAATTGCATCAAAAAAGCTTCTTTATGTTTATTAGATATGAGTACATTATATGGGGTTGGTTATAAGAATTTTTGGAAATAAATCTTAAACCAAAAATCAAATTAGAATCTAAATCTTCCCTAATAGCAAAGAATCTAAACCAAATCAGAATTCTAATCTAAGTAAATAGGAAAGAATTTAAACCAAATCAGAATCTTAATCTAAGTAAATAGGAAAGAATCTAAATCAAACAGGATCCTAATTGGCTTTAAATGCGTTACATCAATTGAATGGAAACTAGGCGATTAAGATAGAAATAACTGATTTGTTTCCTTAATAGGCTCCTTAAGAAATGAGAAAGTATTTGAAAAAGGAAAATGATATATTTTCCCGCCGTAATGCGCAAGCCAACTCCTTATTTCATAAGAGTGATTATTTGGAAACTTTAAGAGCCTGAATCATGCATTTATCATGTGAGATTCCTTCAACGGGCTCCCACAAATTTGATTGAGCCCAAGTTGTTTGAATAAATCCATTAAGTGCTTCTTTGAATTTCTTTGCTCGAGCTCTTGTAACGGGTTCAACAAGAACTTGAATAGGATCTGAATATGCCTCATCCCATGTACTTGTGACAGTTTTATCCTTAATCTCATTATGTTCGTGAATTAAAAATTTCAAGCTCCAAGCAATTGATTCTTGATGCAAAACGAGGTGGAACTCTACCTATTATATACTTGACACTGCTTTAGTTTATAAAGACGTCATCTCTCGTTTAAAAACACAAGAACCACAATATAAATCGTTGCCTAATGAAGAAGATTGAAAGTTTGCTAAAGAAATTTTTTGTAGGCTTGACTTATTTAATGAAGTTACAAAGTTGTTTTCCGACACAAAATATCCTACAATGAATTTGTATTTTTACTATACTTGTAAGATTAGAATATCTATTTCTGAGTGGCTAGGTTGTAACAATGATAAAATAAGGATATTGGCAAATAAAATGTTAGAAAAATATGACAATTATTGGACTGTGGTTAATGAGTTAATGGCAGGGGCAACTGTTTTGGACCCTAGATATAAGATGAAACTAGTAGAATGTTATCTTCCTATGCTTTATGGAGTTGATTGTGAACATAGAATTGAGAGTGTCCATAATTATTGTTATGATTTAGTGAAAGAATATTAGTTAAAGTCAAAATCATATGGACATGTTTATCAATCTAATGAGCCTTTGATTACTCAATCCCTAATGGAGGCATTTCATTTAGGAAGGGAACAACATTGAGCTAGTTTTGAGACATTTATTAGTCAAAGTACTAGTACTGACCACGCGAAGTCTGAGCTAGACTATTATTTAGAGGAATCTGTCATGCCTAGAACTAATACCTTTGACATATTGGGTTGGTGGAAAGTGAATGGATCTAAATATCCTACTTTGTGCAATGTTGCTAGAGATATTTTGGCTATTCCTATATCCACAATTGCATCTGAATCTGCATTTAGTACCAGTGGTAGCTTTGTGACACCACATCGTAGTAGACTCCGTCCAAATACATTAGAGGCTTTAATGTGTTATTCAGATTGGTTGTTGGCTGAAGATGCTGGTACAAATTTTTATAATTGAATTATTTATTTTATATTAACTATTTTTGTCTAACTAATTTAATTTTTGTGCTCAGAATCAGATTCATATTCTTCAACACATACCAAATTGATATATTCAGAAGATATGGACATGGATGAGGTACAATTAACTATATCATTCATATATTTAGTTAAATATAGTCATAATAAAAATAATAAAGTATTAAATATAAATCAAATTTAACTTATATTACATTATCTAATGTTGTAGGAATGACGGTGGCTGTGTTGTAATATCAAAATGATGGAGACAATAGAATATTATATTGATCCTACTCTTGCATTTTTTTATTACCTTTCTTATTTACTTGTTTTGGTGTAAAAGCATAAACTACAATATTTTTTAGACTTTTTAGACAAATTATATAATTTAATCGTTATCAATACATTTTAGTCTTTAATTTTCATTCTAAAAAATTATTGCTCTTTTATTGTAAAGTTTTAGAATTCATAATGGATTTAGAGTAGATTTGGATTTTTTTTTTTAGATTTGGAGTGGATATAGATATTTATTTATTTATTTGGATCCAGATATAGAGCGAAAAGCATGGGTCTATGATGGATTTGGAGCAGATACAGATCTCAATTTTTATTATGGATCTAGATTTAGAGCAAAGTAGATTCAATCCATATCTGCCCCATTGCCATCCCCAAACTTCATGGTGGCTTAAATTAAAAAAAAAATCAATTTGATGTTGGGTTTGAATATCTAAATTGGACGGGGGCGAAGATTACTAAGGATCCTTTGGTAATGAGATTCACAAGATTTACACATAAATCAACTAGAATAATATCGATTTGTCGTCCTCACAAATGGTGGAAATCAGAGAATCCACTCTTTCATATGGTTAAAGTTCTTGGGACTGAAAAATTGCACCAAGTTAAAAGTGTGTCATAAATATTGTTTCTTCGAAAATGTTATGAGATTCTTTTACAATTTTACCCTTTTCACCTATTCCTCGTTCAATGTGAAAAAAGTGCAAGTTAGTTTAAACTTTAGAGAATTTCATATGAAATCTTTTCCGCATTCAATTGGACTGTATCTACTTGTTTGTCCATTATCATAATTTTAATTTAGTATATAATTGTAATTATCCAAGTAGGGTTTTAAGAGGTAAATAGATAGGTGCTAATATTCCCACTCTTTCCACAATTATTACTGTCCTCGAATATTTCTCCAACATTTTATTTCATATTTGACTTCTGCTTCTAATACTATAACAAAAGAAGCTTTTTGAACTACATTAGTGTCTAATTGCATTTTATTGATAAATTAGTTGAACGCACCATCAATTGTTTAATTTTTGGTTGAAATAGCTCATAACTAGTTGAAATATTTTTTTTTTTGGTAGATAATCTTGATTTTAAAGTAGTTTAAAAGATTTTCAAACATAAGATACAATAGCATACAACTGATGCCTAATCCAATATAGAAAATTAAATAAAATTTTTTTTATTCACTGACATTGAGGTAGCATTTATTTTTTCATCTGAAATATGAATAGCTCTAAATTTGGGTAGAGTCTGCATGGATTTGAATAAAAATGTCTAGATAACATGTTTATTTTTTAAAATCTAAAAATTAAATGGCGTCTTTTTTTTATAATAAAAAAATATTAAACAATGTTATTTGACATTTATATCCTTATAAATCAAAACAAACAAAGGGATTATATTTTGCAATTTAGGAAATAACTATATTTAATAGAGATAATTTTGGGATATAGTATTTATTTTCTATTGAGACATTTTCATATATTAGATAAAAGTAATAAAAGTTTACTTAAAAAAATTAGACTTCACACATTTAACAAACAACCCGAAGGAATATGAATAAAACAATATATAAAATAATTTTGACATAATTAATGATAAAAGCCTGAGAATTTTACAATATACTTAACAAAATTAATAGTGGTCTGTCGTTTTGTAAGCAATTTCAACCTCACATATCTCCATTTGGGGAAAAAAAACTCACATATATTCCTGTAATTTAAGAGTTATTAATTTATGGGGAGATTGTAATGGTATATATTAATTTCAATACTAGCAATCTCCCTTATTTCATATTTGATGCAAGTCCCTCCTATTTGAATTTACTGCTGCTAATTTTATGTATTTGGTAGGGTTGAATCAAAACTTATAAACGAAGTTGTTAATCACATTTTAAAGAGACTGCTGAAACAAGTGTTTCGGCCGCGAGATAACAAAAGCCAGCTGGTTGGAGTAGAATCAAGAGTTGAGGAAATTGAATCTCTACTAAGTGCTAAGTCGAAAGATGTTTACGCTTTAGGGATTTGGGGCATTGGTAGTATAGGTAAAACAACAATCACTAGAGCTACTTTCGACAAAATCTCCACCAATTTTGAAGGTTCTTGCTTCCTTGAAAATGTTAGAGAAAAGTCGCAGAGACCGAGAGGATTAGCTTGCCTGCGACAAAAACTTGTTTCAAATTTGTTGAAGGATAAAAATGTGATTCCTGATATTGACCTCAATTTTAGAAGGCTCAGCCGCATGCAGGTTTTGATTGTTTTTGATGATGTAACCTGCTTCAGCTAATTAAAATCCTTAATCGGAAGTCTTGATTAGTTGACTCCTATGTGTAGAATCATAATAACCATTAGAAATAAACAAGTGTTAAGAAATTGGGGGGTCAGGAAAATATATGAGGTGGAGGCATTAGAATATCATCACGCTCTTGAGCTTTTTAGTCGACATGTCTTCAAATAAAACCATCCTCATGTTGGTTATGAGGAACTTTCAAGCAAGGCAATGAAATATGATCAAGGTATTCCTTTAGCTCTTAAAGTTTTGGGTTGCTTTCTATATGAAAGGAAAAAAGAAGTCTGGGAAAATGCAATAAATAAATTGCAAAGAATCCTCCATCCAAGTATTCTATAGGTGCTAAAAATAAGTTATGATGGTTTGGACAACAAAGAGAAAATATTTTCCTTGATGTTGCTTGTTTCTTTCAAGGTGAGGATGTAGGTCTAGTAATGAAATTCCTTAATGCAAGTGGCTTTTACCCAGAAATAGGAATAAGTGTCCTTGTTGATAAGTCTCTTATTGTCATATCAAATAACAAGAAGATATCTATGCATGATTTGCTACAACAATTAGGTAGGGATATTGTCCTTCAATAATTAGTTGATCTTGGAAACCACAATTGGTTGTGGCATCATGAGGATATCTATGAAGTTCTTACATATAATACGGTAAGCAATTTGTTGTGGATTATTATTTTGGAATATTCTAGCGTTTACAAACTTGATATGGATATATTTATATACTCTTGAATTGATGAATCTAGAATTAATAGAAGAGTGACAATGATTAGAAAAAAACAATTGTGGTTATAAATGCCGTGACAACTTGTATAATTCTTTGTAAGGATAGTTTATTTGTCAATTTGCATAGTATCCACACGTGTAAATTTCATGTTTAGTATTACTTGTATTATTATGTTCCTTTGTGCATTTGCAATTAAGAGTTTCATTGCCTAGCAATAACTATATAAACATGAATTACTAAAATTTGATTCGAGCAATGATAAAGAATTCCACTCCAATCCCATCACAATTCCACACAAGAGTAAAAAAAAATTGAATCAATAACTACGTTACCCCTAGTTGTGAATTAATGCCAAACGTGCCTAAAAATTTGTCTTGGTGGGGTTGAGGTGCAATTCATCCGTGGGATGTAAATATTTTTTTATTGATTATTAGGGGACTGAAAAAATTGAAGACATCTATTTGAATATGTCCAAAGTAAAAGAGATCCGTTTAAATCTCAATACATTCACAAAGATGTGGAAATTGAGATTTTTAAAATTCTATAACTCATCATTCAATGGAGAGAACAAATGTAAGGTGTCTTATTTGCAAGACCCTAGATTTACTTCATTTGAACAACTTTGGGATGGTATGAAGGTATGTATAACTTAATACATTATGTGTGCAATCTTTCAATAATAACGTTAAATTATCATACACGGTAATGATTTGTCTCGGCCTCTTTTTTGACCAAGCAGCATCGTGGTAGGTTAAACCAAATAATCCATGCTGCCTGCAAGAAGCTAATTGCCAAAACTCCAAACTCCAAGTTGATTCCACATCTGAACAAGCTAGTTATCTTGAATCTAAGAGGTAGCAAAAGCCTGAAAAGCCTGAAAAGTCTTCAAGTAGGAATATTTAATTTGGAATTTCTTACAACACTTGATCTTTCGGGGTGCTCAAAACTTAAGAGGCTTCCAGAGATCTCATATGGTAATATAAATTGCCTTTTTTTTAAGTGGAACTGTAATTGAAGAACTACCCTCATCAATTGAGCTTCTACTTAGGCTACGGTATACTTGGACCTTTCGGACTGTAAAAGGCTTAAGAATCTCCCAAGCAGCCTATGTAAGTTGAAATCTCTTGAAATTCTTGATCTCAATGGTTGCTCAAATCTTTAGAGATTGCCCGAATGTCTTAGCCAGTTGTCCTCTCTAGGAACATTGCTTCTAGAGAAAACCAATATTGAGAGAATACCATAAAGCATCATCTAAATTTCTGTGTTGACTTACCTCCATTTAAGCTATTGTGAGAGGCTTCAATCCTTACCAAAGTTTCAATTCCTTGTACGATGGTTAGATGCCGATAATTGCACATCACTGCAATCATTATCAGGTTAGAAGCAGTGTTTTTTGACTAGAGCAATAATTTTAAATCGGATGGTAATTCTACTGCAGGAATTGTGGAAGATGCCCTGCAAAGAATTCAGCTTATGGCAACTACCAATTGGAAAGAAGTGCAGGAAAAGGAATGCCTTTTAACTCTCTTCTTTTAATTTATATAATTTTTTTAATTATGATTTTTTGTATAGATTGATTTTCACATGAACGGAGGTCATATCTCACTACCCGGGAATGAAATTCTGAAGTGGTTTGAGTTTCAACGTGTGGGATCTTTTATAACCTTCGAGATGCCACCAGATTCCTTCAATAATAATCGAGTACTACTGGGCTTTGCATTTAGTGGTATTATAGCATTTTCAGACTCTCGTGTAGAAAATGACATATGGTTTTCATTTTCTTGTGAGTTCAACATGAAAATCGAAGATTGTGATCCATATGTCACAAGGAAATTTCTGAAGTGCCTTGCTTATATAGAATAAAATCACTTACTTTTGGGATGCTATTTTTGCAGGGAAGAGGATTTTAATGGTTTTTGGTAATACAATTGCGTTCCTGAGGCGTTTCACTTCTTTTTTGATGATTTTGATCGTTTTCCACCTTTCGAGTGTGATTGCTTCCAGGTGAAAAAATGCGGGGTCCATTTACTTTACATCACAGATTCTGCAGATTCAATTGAAGTTCCAAGCAGATGTTGCAATTGTTATGAAGAAGACTGCGGTCCTGTTGTCGAAAAAAAACTGTAATCATAAAATAAAAATTAATAATATAAAATAAATATAAATTTTAAAAAATAATTTTGACAAAATTATTAAAGATATAATAAAAAATTATATCAACATAACTTTTAAATTATAGTCATCAGTGTTTACCAAACACTTTAGTGCTGTAGTTTTCAGCTACAGCTACTCAATCTCAATTCTAAACGCACCCTAAGATTTTCATGATTGTAATTTTATTTTTTTCTCTTCAGTAATCACTATTAATAATAGGAGAAAAAGCCAAGATCAGTCTTGGAACAAAACATGCATGTAACAACTTTCGAGGGACGTAGTGCATGTAATGCAAATTCACACTAGAGTATTGAACTATACCTTATTAGATAAAGGGTATAATGTACGGAAAGCATGTATTTGGCATTGTAAAATTACTAGCCTTCTTTTCCTGCAGATTTAATCTACTTGGCGTGTTATTTTTTTCCCTTTTTTTTTTTAATGCTAGTGTTTCATTCATGATATTTCTGAATTTTTATCCATGATTTTTTTAATTTTATTTTTATTGATTGAATGAAGTATCCTTGAAAATACCCTTAAGCCTTAAGCGTATGTATACATTGCAGTAAGGCATACGTATATAGGAATTTTAATCAGGTGCACATATGCATATAAGAATTTTGATTAGGTGCGTGGCAGGACACACTACAAGAAAAGCGTTATTTTCGAGGGCAAAAACCCTCGAAAATACACAAATGCCCTTGGAAAAGTCATTTCCGAGAAAAGTCATGCAGACGACCGTCGTCATATTAAGTCGCATCGGAAAAACATAATTTCCGATGAGTCGTCAGAGAAAAAAACTATTTTCAACGGAAATTCCGTCGGAAATAACTTCAACTACCCTCGGAAATAATCCCTAAGAAACCAAATAACTACATAATTTCAACTATGTTTGCCCTTGAAAATGGTATTAAGTACCCTCAGAAATAGTACTATTCCAACCATAATTTACCTTAAAAATACAAGATACGATATGCTTCTTTTTTCTATTCAACAACCTATTTAATTTATTTAATATTATTATTTCATTAGCCTTTTTTTTAAATATTTGTATTACCAATGCAACATAATAAAAAAAGAGTGATAGTGATACACAAAATGCATTTAATCTAGCTTCATTAATTTCAAAATTTGATAGAAATCACATCCACCAAATAAAAAGTAGAACAACACATTAATTTTGGGGAAAAAATCCCAAATGCATACACAAAATGATCCGGTATCTTGAATTTCACGAGCATCTTCCACTTAAACTTTTTCTCATTCTCTGAAATTTTTGCCTCAACTTCATCTTTTCCATCCCCATCATCATCTTCATCCCACAAAGCAGTATCCTGGATGAAGGAAGAAATTTTTAACTATTAAATTATCAAATCGATAACAGGTATAACAATATGCTATATTTGAACAAGCACTTTGTATAAAACTAAGCATAAGCACTATAACCAATATCTGCTTAAGAAGCCTAACAAAATATGAGACTTCAACAATGGATAATAATCATAAGTGCAATATTCTATATATATAAGCAAATATGCTAAATTTGGAGTCACCAGTAAGACTTGAATTCTGAGTTAGCAAACATTTACTGACCTATAATTTTGGACATAAGTCCCTATACAAGTTGTCAAAAAATGCATCAGTACCATCAGAAGATTTACGCTCTTACAATAAATCTGGTCTATCAGTTAGAAAACCCAATAATGGTCAGTTTTTATAGATTTGATAGTGAAAAAAAAATTATCAAAAAAAGAGAAAAAACTAAAAAAGAAAAGCTTAAAAGTAGAATGAAAATTAATAATTTGTACCTCCAGAGATAATTCTTGTGCACTTGACTTTCAAGCACAAGCATTCATTATTCTTTTCAACTTCTTCACTTTCTTCTTCATAAACTATAACACAATGGTGAATATAAACAATCAATATGCAACAATTGCATCTACACAACCCACCTTCTTTCTCAAAGTTATTACCTGAGTCGCATACTCTTTAGATTCAAGGTACTGATATGAACACTTAGAGGAGGCAGCAAACACTTTTCAAGCAGATGCATATTGCTATGCAAGCCCCTTCACATGCCAAATAGGAAGCAATTTGAATAACAAGAAAGAAATAAAGCACTGTCTTCCACCATAATCGGCTGCTTAAATGGGTTTCATTGAATCTACAAGGCATAGGCTTTGAATTAAAATATGATCAATGAATAAATGAGAAAATGAATCCTATCAATAGAAAATAAGTCAGGAGAAATTCAAGATGTAAAATAATGCAGATATAAGATCTCCAAGATGATATAATAATGCAAGAATATATGCAAAGAATTAGGAATCCCAATGTTATTGTTCTTAACACAAAAAACAAACCAAGCCGCGCAAAAATGAGAGAGAAAGAGATAATGAAGGAGTGAATGAAAAAGATACTAATTTTTCATTTCTCCTTCTATGAACAAAATTTTGTTTTATTTGAAGCTATAAGTTTTTTCAATTTTTGAAACTTTAAATATAATTTTTCTTATGCAAACTCACCGCCAACTGAAGAGCAATAATAATTCAAGATTATATGCATAAGTGATATAATAATTCAAGAATATAAGCAAAGAATCACAGCAGGCAAAAAATTATCCATTAAATATCAACAGTGTCAATTATCATAACTAACAAAATTTGTTTTAACTAATACCACTTGATATTCAATAGTACTAAGCATAAGAAAACCCCCTAGACTCAATCAAATAATGCCACTTGATATTCAAAAGGGGAGCAACATATATATATTAGAACTTTGCAAACTAAGTAGACACCGTACTTACATATATGACTAGAACTTTATTAGAAGGTAGCACTTGCAAAGCTTGTATTGAGAAAGTTTAGAAGCATCAGCCCCCAGTTCCAGAGATTCTACAACCTTATTCAAATACACTGTTCAAATACTCTATTTTCACGTGCTCTCACAATATTCCCATTTTCCAAAACTTTGGCATCCTAAACACAACTAAGAAACACAGATGATGAAATGAGAATAACTGAAGATAAGATACAGTAAAAAAAAAGATTAATAAAAATATCGAATTGCACGATGCAAGTACAGTAGTTCAATTACATCTTCCTTCACTCTTTTCCCTCCTTTTGAAAGATCTAATCAAGCCACAATATAAAACTCTTGGATTTCCTTTGAATGTTCCTAAATATCATCTTCAATACCTAATGAAACTTGACTTTCTAAACTAATGTTTTTCAACCTTACTAAGATGTTTTAATCAAATAAAGCAAATAAGTGAACACTCAATTACCCAAACAAGCAATGGTTGTGCACTCTGTGCTCCTAAATTAAAAAAAAATACTGATGCTATTATATTAGGCTAATTGAGAAAAAACTCCTCGTAAAACTTAAAGACTTTAATCTGAATGCTAAACCCTCACTTAGTACACACATTAATCCTAAATTAATTACACATAAATTGCACCAAAATTATCACAAAAACCACTTAATTACAGATTCATGTTAACAAATCAAATAATTACCAACTAAATTTTAAGCAACTTGGTAAAATTCAAGTCATTAAAGCCTAGAAAGTAAGACTTAAATAAAATTGAAATGCCTGAAATGAAAGCAAAACAACCAAAAGAAGAAAGAAAATTATAGGCATCAAATCTAGATCAAGAGATGACTACAAATAATTGATGAGTTGACTTAGAAAGGCATGGAAGATGCACAAAATTGTGAATCTATAACTCTAAAAACCTAGAAAATTTATGAAATTAAGCAAAATCATAAGGAAGGAGATGCATTAGAGAAATTGTAGGAAAAGCTAAAAGGAATTAAAAATTTACAAGCTAAAAATTCTGGAAAAGTAAATTTACCTTGAAGTGCTTCTATGCGAACGAGATATATAGAGTGAGAGAGCGGCAGATGCCGAGATGAAGAGAAGCACTTGCATCTGTTCGTTTGAATTTTCTTTTAATTAATTTGTATAAATTAAAATGTCATATTCTGTTTATGGGCTTTATTTACTACGAAAAGGTTGGGCTTTATTTTAATTGGTTTTGTTACTTTTGTATAAACTAATAATATCTTATTTTTGTTTTATTTATAATTTTTTTTATATTTATAGGATTTATTTTAAAAACAAAAGGACTTCATAACAAATAAGGTTGTAACCAAGAATTTAAAGATGATTATTTTAGGTATTTAAAAATTTTACTTTAATTTAGCATTATATTTCCTACAAAAAGTTCATTATTATTAAGGGCAAGTTACCCTTGAAAAATTTTATCATTTTTTAATGATTTTTCGACAACTCCTTTATGCCCCTGTAAAAAGCGTTTATTACTGAGGGTAAACAATGCTCTCCGAAATATTTGGTTGGTAATATAGCTTTTGGTTATAGTGACATGTAGTGTTTTCTTCTTGTTAGCGTAGCTATGTTGTGGGCGCCACAGCTCAGCCTAACACACTACTTGCCCACTATACCAACCCACGTGTATATAACACAATCACATTTGAGAATTTTCAACTTCTTAAATCTGAATTGTTTAATATGGGAAAGTTTCATCATGTGGAAGCAAAAGCCATAGGGAGGCAACAGTGAAAACACCATCAATTCTTATATATTTTAACAAATATATTTGTATATTGATTGAAAAAAAGAATAGGATAGGTGTCATTTTCACTCAACTCATTTGTGTTGTGAATCCATTCGCTTAAACATGTATAAACTTTTTCAAGTATCTATACCAATTCTATATTCGGAATGATGCATTTGATTCCATCATTGATGTGGTATCGTCTATGGCAAGAATTTATATTTACAAGACTGACTTGTAAGGAAAGGATTGGAGATGCTTGTGAACTTATATTTCTATTTAGATTATTGTATCTTAAAATTGGATCTTATCATTCTCATATCATTTACATAAGTGGAGAATGTTAATACCTCTACCAGTGTTTCATCCATAGATTTCTTATTTGCATAGGTGGACAGTAAAAGGTTCCTCATCATTTCCCTGCAGCACCAATATATACATATCATAGAGTTTTTAAATTTTTGACTCTAGTGTTTTAGGATAATGAAAAATGGACTGAATAGAGAGGAGAAAATACCTTTATTTCACATCTTCAAAGATTGCATCTGCAATTGGCCTTTGCTTCAACAAAAGATCAATGAACCAAAGCAATGGAAACAATAGCTTGATTCTCCAGTCGTCAACAATGCTTTCTTGTTCATGCCGCCAGCATAATTCAACATAGTTACAAGAAGGCTTATCGCAAACCATAGTTACAAGAAGGGTAATTAATTACGTGCAAGTGTTTCGTTGCAAGCAAGTTGAAGAATATCTGATGTCTAAGAGGAAGTTAAAATAAATATACTTGAGGCGGCAATAACACAAGCTAGGCTTCCAACATAATTACCTATAACCACAGTTGGCTTCCGAACAACTTGATCCAAGAAATCCAGTATTAGTTGTATCAAAGAATCTTACTCAAGACAGCAAGGATAATAACTAAAGGTCAAGCTATTGACAATACAAGTATAGAAGTTATGATATTTGACGAGTAATATATCTTATTAGCCCCACTAATCACTTTATATTAATATTTATTTTATCTTTATATGAAATAACTTAAAAGGGTAAATAATTAATGATTTTTAATGTTTATGGATGCCTACAATTGTACGCACACAAAAACAGATAGTATAAAAATAATACTTTATCAATAAAAAAAATTCTCTAAAAAGATAAAAATTATTTTTTTTCTTTTGTGCCTTTTTTACTAAATTTTGTTTAATTTTTAGTACATATAGAATTATGCTCCGGATGGGAGGAGAAAAAATGTGGGGTTTAATTATTGTAAGCCCCAAATTCTAACTTAAGATCCAAGCGCAAGTTTGAAACTAAACCACCCCAAAGTTTATACAAAGTCCAACTCAATGCAACTACAATCATTCTAATTTGGTTTTAGTTTTGGTTGACTTGGCCTTTAATAAATTCACATGTTATATAACATGATTAAAAAAATTTGGTTTTAGTTTTGGTTGACTTGGCCTTTAATAAATTCACATGTTATATAACATGATTAAAAAAAGGGGTCATTCTATAATGCCGTAGCTAAATTTATGGCATTGATGTCGTAATTGATGTGGACTGTTAGATTTGAATAAAAAATCTCTACCACTAATTCTAAATAAATAAGTAATATGTTACCTAAGTAGTAGGTAATTACTCTTTTTTATTTAAATTCCAAGTTACATTTACTAATCTTATATGTGATTTACAAGTTTTATTCAACATTTACAAGTTAATGTTAATTTACAAGTTTTATGCAATAATTACAAGTTTTTGTTTTATTTACAAGCTCTTCATGCAATTTACAACTTAAACATTAATTTACTCATTTTTCTATCAATTACTAGTTTTATGTATAATTTATAAATTTTTTTGTTTCATTTCATACTTAATGTCAATTTACAAGTTCTATGTCATTTTTCTAAGTTTTTGTTTTGTTTATAAGTTTTTCTAGTAATTTATAATTCCAACATTAATTTACCCATTTTTCCATGAATTTACTAGTTCTATGCGTGGTTTATAAATTTTTTGTTTCATTTCACACATAATGTCAATTTACAAGTTCTATTTCATTTTTCTAAGTTTTTGTTTTGTTTACAAGTTCTTTTTGCAATTTACAACTCCAACATTAATTTATCTCATTTTCCATTAATTTACTAGTTTTATTTGTGATTTACACATTTTTTGTTTCATTTCATACTTAATGTCAATTTACAAGTTCTATGTCGTTTGTCTAAGTTTTTGTTCTGTTTACAAGTTTTTCTTACAATTTACAACTCTAACATTAATTTACCTCATTTTCCATCAATTTACTAGTTTTATATGTGACTTACACATTTTTTGTTTCATTTCACACTTAATGTCAATTTATAAGTTCTATGTCATTTTTCTCAGTTTTGTTTGGTTTACAAGTTCTTCTTGCAAATTACAACTCTACCATTAATCTACTATTTTTTTGTCAATTTACTAGTTTTATATGTGGTTCACAAATATTTTATTTCATTTTACACTCAATGTCAATTTACTAGTTCCATATCAATTTTTCTAAGTTTTTGTTTGTTTACAAGTTCTTCTTTCAATTTACAACTCCATCATTAATTTACCTCTTTTTCCATCAATTTACTAGTTTTATGTGTAGTTTACCAATTTTTTGTTTCATTTCACACTTTATGCCAATATACAAGTTCCATGTGATTTTTCTCAGTTTTTATTTTGTTTACAACTTCTTCTTACAATTTATAACTTCAATATTAATTTGCACATTTTTCCATTAATTTACTAGTTTTATATGTAGTTTATAAATTTTTTGTTCCATTTCACACTTAATGTCAATTTACAAGTTTCATGTCATTTTTTTCAGTTTTTGTTTGGTTTACAAGTTTTTTTACAATTTACAACTCCAATATTAATTTACGCATTTTTTCAGCAATTTACTAGTTTTATATGTGATTTACAAATTTTTTATTTCATTTCACACTTAGAGGTTGTTTGTTAAATGTCTGAAATCTGAAATTTTATTAATTTCATACTTTTTCTAAAATATGCTTGTTTATTTTTTGGAACTTATGTCTGATTTTTAGACATTTACATTTGAATAGAAAAAGTAAATTTTTGTGATTTTCATTTGAATGGAAAAAGGTCTGAATGACAAGTAAATATTATATTCTAAAAATATCTCTCTAAAATAACTTATTTCCTCAACTATAAAATTAATCCTCTTTTTTTGTTTTAATTTATAAGGACATAAATGTCAAATAACGAAGTTTAAAATTTTTTATTGCAAAAATAAATAAGATGCCACTTATATTCAGATATTTAAAAAAGAAAAACAAATATGTCATTTAGATTTTTGTAATCAGATCTAATCAGACTTCAGAAAAATTCAGACCCATTTAGATTTCAGACAAAAAAACAAACGCTACCTTAATGTCAATTTATAAGTTCCATGTCATTTTTCTCAGTTTTTATTTTGTTTACAAGTTCTTCTTGCAATTTACAACTCCATCATTAATTTACCTCTTTTTTCATTAATTTACTAACTTTATGTGTGGCTTACAAATTTTTTATTTCATTTAACACTTAATGTCAATTTACAAGTTGCATGTCATTTTTCTCAATTTTTGTTTTGGTTACAAGTTCTTCTTGCAATTTACAACTCCAACATTAATTTACACATTTTTCTATCAATTTACTAGTTTTATGTGTGGTTTAAAAATTTTTTTTCATTTCACACTTAATGTCAATTTATAAGTTCTATGTCATTTTTCTAAGTTTTTGTTTGGTTTATAAGTTCCTCTTGTAATTTACAACTCTAACACTAATTTACCCCATTTTCCATCAATTTACTAGTTTTATGTGTGATTTACACATTTTTTGTTTTATTTAACACTTAATGTCAATTTATAAGTTCTATGAAATTTTTCTAAATTTTTGTTTTATTTACAAGTTTTTCTTGCAATTTACAACTCCAACATTAATTTACCATTTTTCCCATCAATTTACTAATTTTATGGGTCGTTTACAAATTTTTTATTTCATTTCACACTTAATGTCAATTTACAAGTTTTATGTCATTTTTCTAAGTTTTTGTTTTGTTTACGCTTTTTTCTTCTAATTTACAATTCCATCATTAATTTATCCGTTTTCTATTAATTTACTAATGCACACTAGCAAAGTTCTCAAGAAAGACTGGAGGGGTCACAATGGTCCCACTTAAAACCCAGACTACTCAGGCTCTTATCGCCTTTGTGACAGAACTTTTCTAGACATGTACAAAACTACACAGTTGCTCTACTCATACCATTATTCCCTGCTATGGGTGGGCATCGGATCGGATTCGGATTCGGATTTGAAGGCAAATTCGATTGGATGAAATTTGTGCGATTCGATCGGATTTGATTCAGATCAAATTGGATTCGGATTAGATCAGATTCGGATCAATCCGAATCATCCAATCGGATCTGCACTGTAAACAAAAAAAAACTAAAAATTAAAAACTAAGCTAAATGACTAACGGGGTAAGGAAGGAGTAAGGACTAACCTAATTCACTCACTTTCACTGTCTCTCAGTCACAGCGAACAACTCAAACTGTCAAACAAACGACACAGCAAGCAGCCAAGCAAAAGCAAAACGCCAAAACCAGCCTCATCCTGTCATCTGTCTTGAACCCATTAATCCACCGGGGGCCTACGAGTCCAATGACCATGCCACTGTCAGCACAGCCTCGTTCGTCTTAAAACTCAATTGGCGTCAGCCTACCGACACTAATCGACTGGAAGCTAGCCGATTTCAAGTGAAACCTAGGTAAACGAAACCCAGTTAATCGACCCAAACCCAACTGCATCTTCAGCCATTGATCACTTCAAGCCGACCGGTTGCCACTCTAGACGCCGATAGTCCACTTCCACTATTCCCGAGCAGCTAGCAACTTTGTTCATGGTAAGCAATTAAACCCGACCCATGTTAATTGAAACTTAGAATTTCATGCTTCTTGCCCCCAAACCCGACAGCAAGCGGCTAGCTACTTGGATACTGCCCCTAAAACTGAGAGCAAGCACGGGTTTAATGGTTTTTCTTCCTCTTTCTCTTGCTTTCTTCAACCTTTCTCCATTCTCTCTTAAAGCCTAACACATCTGTGACTATGCAATTTGTTTGACACTTGGAAATTAAAAAATTTACTGTTCTTGAATTGTTCTTTTTTTTTCTTTTATTTTTTTAATGTATGATAATTCGTTTGTAACATTAGTTGAGAAAGACATGAATATGTATTGATGTATAACTATAAAATTTAAATTGAACTGGGAAAGATAGCAAAAGATGAATTTTTTGTTGATGTATTGAAACTTTGAAATATACGATTTGTTCATATTTTCATTCTCTCCACAATTGAAATTTTTTCTTTTAATTTTTCATTATTTCATTTCATTGTCTTATAATTCATTATTTAAGGAGTTTAGCTAAGTTTTATTAATTATTAATAAGCTAAGAAACAATATCGTTTCATCAAAATTAAAAATTCAAATTTATCAATTATTAAATAATCATCATTATTTAATGTATGATTATTCATTTGTAACATTAGTTTATTAATTATTAATAAACTAAGGAACAATATCAGTTCTTTAAAACTAAAAATTCAACTTCATACCGTACGTTATGGTAGCAGAATTATTTTTTGTTAAGTTAATGTCATTAATTGCTTTATTTCCAAATAATAATTTGATGAATGAATTTGTATAGCTAGGCTGAAGAGATTATATATAATCAAAAGTCATATTTATTTTTTAGTTGAAAATTCATAAACAAAAGTTATAGAACAATGATGATTGATATGGTTTTTGTATTTTCAGATGACTGGACATTCAAAATCAAATTCGAATGATGATGATGAAGTTGAAAGTGTATAAGTATCCACAGAAAAAACAAATACAAAGCGGAAGAAGCCAATTCAGAGACTACCAATGAAGAAAAGATACGAGACAGAGAATTATTTCAATGTACTTGAGGACAATCAATATAAAGCAAATTGCAACCATTGTGACAAGATATATCAATGCCATCACAGGTTTGATGGGATTAACAATATGGGAACTCATTTAAAAGTATGTGAAGCATACTTGAAAATGAAGCGAGAGCAAGATGAAAGACAACAAAAGTTGGCAATTGAGAGTGGTGAAGGAAATGCAAGTAATATAGTTTTGGCCAAAGGATGTAGTCAAGAACTTGTAGAAGGACAGTTAGTAAAATGATTATCTTGGGTGAGTTGCTGCTTAATTTTGTTGACAACAAAGGGCTTAGGTACTTTTGCAATGTAGCTGTTCCTCAGTTTATTATGCCATCTCGGAGAATTATTAGTAGAGATGTTATGGATATGTTCTTGGAAGAAAAAGGAATTTTGAAGAGCTTGATATATAAGAATAAGCAGAGAATGTCTCTTACAACTGACATATGGACTTCAGTTCAAACATGAGTTACATGGTAATCGCAGCTCACTTTATTGATAGTGATTGGTGTTTACATAGGAAGATTATTAGTTTCAGCGTGATTGAAGACCATAAAGGGAAGTCGATTGGCAAAAAGATTGAGGCTTGTTTGCTTGAATGGGGAATAGAGAGAGTGTGCGTAATAACTGTTGATAATGCATCAGGCAATGATGTCGTTGTTGATTATGTGAAGAACCAAATGCTTATGTGGAAGAATGTTGATGCACTTGTGTTGCAGGGTGATTACATGCATGTGCGTTGTTGTGAATATATCTTAAATTTGATTGTCACTAGGGGGTTGAAAGAGTTGCATACCTCAGTTGCCAGTATTCAGAATGCTGTGAAGTATGTGAGATCATCCACTTCGAGGTTGAAAGCATTTAAACAATGTGTAGATCATGTGAAAGGCCCTAATGGAACTGTGGTTTTGGATTGTATCACTAGGTGGAATCCCGCCTATTTGCTGTTAATGACTGCTTTGAAATTTCGGAAGGCATTTGAGAGGATGACAGAAGTGGATAAACCATATGAAGTATACTTTAAAGAGGAAGAAAATGGGAAAAAAGGGGTGGGGCTACCTGAGCTTGAAGATTTGGAACATACTGAAAGAATTGTGAGGTTTTTAAAGATCTTTTATTATGTTACATTGACTTTCTCAGCCTCTTTGAGTGTCACTTATAATCTTTGTTACGATACAATTGGCTTAATCGAGAATTCATTAAGTGCATTATAAAAAAACAAAGATGTTTATGTGCATTTGATGGCTTTTAGTATGAGGAAAAAATATATCAAATATTGGGAGTGCACGAAGAAAATCAACAAAATCTTGATTATTGCCTCAATACTTGATCCACGCTGCAAAATAGATTTTACTAAACATATTTTTAGTATGATTTTTTCCGATGATAGTACGAAGATTGAAGAACTGGTCGCATTGATGAAAGGCTTGTTAAATTCACTTTTTGATGCATATAGTGGATGGAACTCTTCACCACCATTGCCTAGTGAGAGTTTTCCTAATGACAGTGCCAGTGGTGGCGGCGGTTGTTCTAGTTCTTTTCCGCACCTTGTAGAAGACATGGATCGGCAACAAGGGTACATAATGGAACATGGTGATGATACTTTACGAGTTGCTCGCCCTTTTCTTGGATATGCTAAGAAAGTTTTAATTTAAAACGAGGGCAAGCTTGTGACAACCGAGGTGGAAAGATACTTAGTTGACCCGATTGAAGATCCTAGTAATGATAAACTAAATGTTTTATTTTGGTGGAAGGTGAATGGGTCAAAGTATTCGATATTGCAAAAAATAGCCAGGGATATCCTTGCAATTTCAATATCTATTGTGGCTTCGAAGTCCGTCTTTAGCACTGAGGGTCGTATTATTGACGAATATAGGAGTTCTTTAACTCCCACTATGATTGAAGCATTGATTTGCATTGAAAATTGGTTGCAGTCTAAACTTTTTGCCACTCTCATCTATAACAAAAGTTTATAATGCTAAGCTCTCTGAATTTTTTTTACAACTCTGGAATCTCTTCACAATTAGATGCAAGTTCTAAATTGAGAGTTTGTATTTATTGTCAAAACTTTACCTCGAAAGTCAAAAAAGTGACTTTAATCGTTAAGCAATACAGCTACAAATTTCAATTTTTCAAATTTTGAATTTTTGAACTTTGAATTTTTCTTTTTCTTTTATCAACATTCGGCGCCTACCCTTTGACATCTTTTCCTCTTAATTATCAGTGCTCCAAAAGTTCAACTTGTTGTCACATGCATTTTGACAATCACTAGGCATTGGTTGTCAATTTGGTGATGAGCTTTTGACAATCTGGGTACTCGATGTCGAAATTAATTTGAATTCATTTCAAGGATGAAAATAGGGCACCACGTAAAATTCTAATGGGTTATCTGGATTGTTGAAGTGACTGATTCTAAGCAATAAAGATAGGCAAATAAATGGTAACGTGGCACTACTTATCACCAAGTGCTTTCTATTCATTTCTTCCACGGCATTGTTTCATATTTCCGCTTTTATTAACATTATTTCGAACAAAGATAGCGGTGGGAATTAGATGCAAGTTCTAAATTGAGAGTTTATATTTATTGACAAAATTTTGTCTCGAAAGTAAAAAAATAGCTTTAATCTTTAAGCAATACAGTTGCAAATTTCAATTTTTCAAATTTTGAATTTTTGAGCTTTGAATTTTTCTTTTTCTTTTATCAACATTCGGCGCCTTGACATCTTTTCCTCTCAATTATAAGTGCTCCAAAAGTTCAACTTGTTGTCACATGCATTTTGATAATCACTAGGCATTGGTTGTCAATTTGGTGATGAGCTTTTGACAATCTGGGTACTCGATGTCGAAATTAATTTGAATTCAATTCAAGGATGAAAATAGAGCGCCACATAAAATTCTAATGGGTTATCTGGATTGTTGAAGTGACTGATTCTAAGCAATAAAGATAGGCAAATAAATGGTAACGTGGCACTACTTATCACCAAGTGCTTTCTATTCATTTCTTCCACGGCATCGTTTCATATTTCCGCTTTTATTAACATTATTTCGAACAAAGATAGCGGTGGGAATTAAATAATATTTCTTTCCACTCTCATCCTCCAAGAGTACTTGTGTCGATCTTTAACGATATCTGTCAGTCACATTAAAGATTTAGCAGTAGAAAGGGGGGAAAAGGAGACAGGAGCCATGTTTCCAATCACTAGCATATTTTCCCCATTACCTCCTTCATTGTTAATCAAAACAATGTGTGTGGTGAATGTTGTAACAATGGCCAATGCAGGCTACTCAGAAATCAAGGGAAAGCACCTGAAATATTCAAAGTTTTGGAACTTCAACTCTGACAAATCTGCAACCAACAAGGAGATTAAACTTTCAGCCAAAACCGGCATGCTTATTCTTTATACGCCATCGTTTCTTGCGGGTATTGCTTCATTTTGGCTTTTCCCTCATGAGAGCTTCCGATTTATGTTGCTCACTTCTGCTTTAACTGTTCATTTCTTCAAAAGAATCTTTGAGGTAATGCATCGGCATTCTGTTAATCAAATTTCTTCTTGAATTCATAAGCATGCTCCTTTAATTGTTAAGGTTTGAGTCAATTATATAATTAGTTATTTTATTTTAAAAGATAACTAATAATATCTATATCGCTTAATTATTCTCTACTTTTTCATATGTTGCATTTTTGATTTTTTGAATTATAAGTGATTTTAGTAAAAAAAAAATTGTTTAATTAACTTTAAAGAGTTAGAACTAACAGCAATAAAAATAATAAAGGAGACATTTTGAGAAATTTTTTAAAATATAGGGCTAATTAGATTGGTAATTGGACCGAGTTTTTTTCAGTCGACCCCAAATTTATTCCAAAAGAGGTAGGGAGCTATAAAATTAAGGGAGATTGTTAATTTTTTTATTATTGAAATCAATATATACTACTTATCTTTTACTGTTTTTATAATAGATAAAAATATAATTTTATAACGTTACCCTTATTTTTAATATAGTTTATTCTTATTTACTATAAATTAAATAAATTATATGAATACAAATTAGAATAAAAAATTAAGTATTAAAAACAAGAAATATATGTTTTGATGTGAATAAAAACTTAGTAATAAGATATTTTTCATGTATTTTTATTATTTTATAAATATTTTCTTATAATAAATATACAAAATGATTAAAAAATACAAGAAAAATATGTTACTGATTTTTATTCATCTCAAAACATATTTATTATTTTTAATACTTAATTTTTTTATTTTAATTTCCATTTATATGATTTATATAATTTATAATAAATATGAATAAAGTATATTTGAAAATAATAGTAATACAGTAAAATTATACTGGCAATTGTTATTGACTATTATGAAAATAATAAAAGAATAAATGGTATATATTAATTTTAGTAAGGAGAATTAATAAGCTTCCAAAAATAATTTAGGCCTTATCCATCCTTTTACCTTTTGAAGAAATAATAGATTGTAGCTGACCTAAAACCCGGTGACTAAAGGAAAGATGCCCATATAAAAGAATAGATATATAAAATCTAAACAAATAAAAAATAAAGATATATATATTCAAAAAAATAAAAATAAATTTTTTTTCTGTATTTTACAGGTGTTGTTCATTCATAAATATAGTAGCGGGGTGGTTCCTTATTCTGCAATTGTTATCAGTCTAAGTTATTTGACAACCACTGCAGCAATGATATATGTTCAAAGTGAAGGATTAAGAGAGCCAACTATTGATTTGAAGTTTTTGGGGATGATTCTATTTTCGTTGGGAATAAGCGGCAATTTCTACCACCATTATCTGCTTTCAAAAATGAGAAGAAACGGTGAAAAAGAATACAAGATTCCCAGGAGTGGTTTATTTGACAAAGTTGTGTGCCCCCATTACTTGTTTGAGATATTAGGGTTTTGGGGCATCTTTTTCATTGCTCAAACTCTGTATGCATTTTGCTATGCTATAGGTGTAACTTTTTACTTAATGGGAAGAAGCTTTGCAACGAGGGCATGGTATCTTTCCAAGTTTGAAGACTTCCCCAAACATGTCAAGTCCATTTTTCCATATATCTTTTAGAAATGAAAGATATTAATTCCAATAAAAATTGAATTTGTCTGAGTTGCAAAGACGATGTTATCAACTTATTTTCTTCTTTTCCTCCCAAAGCCAAAGGTTCTACATAGAAAACTAGGGGTGTCGATTCACTAATGATTGTGCCAATCTCAAAAACAATAATATCGAAAGAGACGAGCTCGTTGCCTGTATATTTATGTTTTTTTTTTCCAAAATTTGTTTAGATCAAACGATACCCTAAATTTATTTAGTAATAATATTTGGCAACGGTAATAATATGCTTACTGTCAAAGCTCTTAGTTTGGAGGTTTGTGCCTAAAAGCAATTGGATCTTTAATCAAATGTTGGGCTAACATGTAAATAATTATGTGTTGTGAATTGTCATATAAGGTTAAATCTAATTAAAAGTAATCTATTAAGATTTTGGGAAATTTAGGTTTTAATGTATCTAATAGGGCGTGGGCCTTTAATGTATAGAGATTTAAGGATAATTTTTATTTTGATAACGTATTAAAATAAAATTACAAAAAGATAGCAGGAAAATTATCTGTAGAAGTGGATATGGTCCACAAGTCACCATAATGTTCTAATCTTTTTTGACATCCCATCATCGTTGCATAAAGAATATTATGGGATTTTCTAGAAAATGTGTTGATTTGAAAAGCAAATCACGAAGCTCCAAAGAGTAATTGGTCGTTAAGGATTTAGGTATGCTTTTGCACATTCAATTATTGGTTATTGGCGATACACATGAATGTTCCTAAAACTTGAGTGATGGTTTTCATTAAAAGAGTTTTTTTTTTCCTAATAGAAGCACCATAGCGTTTATGTTGATCATATAATACTTGGGTTTCAAAAAGGCAGTTGATGAAGCCAATTGACAAAAGCTCTTTTCTAAATCAGCCTATTTGTCATTTTTCTTTGACCAAGATTTTTGAGTTTCATATTTTTTTCTAAATCAATAATTTAGTGATAATAAACTTGATACTAAGCGTATTGGATTGTACACATATTTACGTTTAATTTATTACAGTTGTTAAATATCTAATCACTTTTGAAAGTATTGGACTTATTAAAGAAAAAGGTTATGGCTTGGATTAGTTCATTTATGTCAGTTGTTTGAGACTAAATTTGTAATGATATTTTGGATCAATAAATGAGTGACAGTATATAATTAAATGGAAAAATAGGAACAATACTTGAAGTAATATAAAGGTGTTATTTGAAAGAATTTACTACATTAGATAAGCTTATGAAAGCAAGGGTCAAGGTTGGGCATATTAAGATATTTATGCGAAAGAATAGACCTAGTTTAAAAGGAAATTCTTGTCCATTTTCCCTTAAATATGATATATAGTCCTAAAACATTCTCTTCTTTTAACCTAAGAATGAATCTAACCCTAACTTTTATGCACTCTCATTACTACTAGCCTCCATTATGTAACTGTCTTATTCACTTATATTAGGGGGCTTTCCTCTCCTCTCTCACTCACTCTTCTCTTCTCTCTTCTCTCTCTCTTTCTCCATCACTTAAATCATTGCCGACTTTTCTATTTTTTCTATCCCGCACCTCCATCATCTTCTCCATCATATTATCACCTTCCATATACTTATTCATCATCTTCATCAACACCAAGCATCTTTATATAGCTATTTGGCTTATGTTATACATTTTAGATAATGTAAAATCTTATGTAATCTCTTATTTATATAGTGGATTGGTGATGGCTTGCTCTCCTGAACGTAGGCCAAAGACCAAACCACTTAAACGTTGTGTGTTCTTTGTATCTATGTTTATTTTGCTATATTTTCAATTTAATGTCGAGATTGTATCTCACGTATGAGCTTATCTAGGCTACCCTAATTGCAATAACTATTATGTGAGACCACCTCAGCTATCCCTCGAGTCCACCTGAACTGCTGTTAAGCACACATTATCCCCCATATCGAATCCTATCGGCTCCACTGAGCTCTCTCTATTTTTCCTCCTGTGACCACCTCAGCTCACTATGCATATTACTTTAGCTCACCACTTAATGTACCTCAGTCAAACCACTGCCCCAAACATCAAAAAAACACATTTAACCCTGAACTTAACACGAGATCCCCTCAAATATAAATTTATTTATTTGAATAAGACTTGAGCTGGATCTGGTGAGAACAATCCAATTGGTTCAAATCAAATCGTAATGAAAATTTGGTGAAAATGTTATTTATAAAACAATCTGTGATTAAAATCACAACATCAATATCGTAATTAAATAAATTATTTAAATAAAACATATGATTTTTTAATTTAACATAAAGCTTATAAATCAACATTAATGGTAGAATAAAATATAAATTATGTAAACAGAATATAAGAATTGTAAATAGAAGGCAAAAAATATAGCAGTGGTAAATTGGTAACAAAACAAAAACTTATAAATCTAATATAAAACTTGTAAATCACTATTAATTCCATAATAAAACATAAATTATGTTAATGAAGAATAAGACTTGTGTATGGAAGATAAAATAAATAAATTATTATAAAAGCGGTAAATTGAAGTACTAGTAAAAAAGATAAAAGTTTATAAATACAACATAACTAAAACTAGTAAATCACCATTAAGTGCAAAATAAAACATAAATTTAGAAATTGAAAATAAGACATGTAAAAAAAGCAAAATATGTAAATTAATATAAAACTTGTAAATCGATGTGTTACTGGTAAAAAAAAAAAGGTAAAATCTTACTAATATAACGTCAAACTAGTAAATCGGTATTAAGTGTAAAATAAAACATAAATTTTAGAAATATAATATAAGACTTGTAAGTAAAAGGTAAAAGAAGTAATTAATGTAAAACTTGTAAATTGATGTATTACTAGTAAACAAAACAAAAAGTTACAAATATATAACATAAATATAGTGAATCAACATTAATTGTAAAATAAAATATAAATTTTGGAAAATCGAACATAAGATTTATAAATGAAAGATAAAAATAAGTCAATATAAAACTAGTAAATTGATGTATCACTGGTAAGCAAAATAAAAACTTGCAAATATAACATAAAATTAGTATATCAACATTAAGTGTAAAATAAAACATAAATTTTAGAAATGGAAGATAAAACTTGTAAATAGAAGGTAAAAATAAGTAAAGCAATATAAGAATCATTGAAAAAAGATAATTGTAAGAATCATAATATCTTTATTGATTTTATTTTTAAGTTGAATAATAATAGTTTTGGATATATGTAATATGTGTGACATTTTATTAAGGATAAAACTTATTTTCAAAACTAAAATTTGGAAAATTATTCTTCTAATATTTTTCAAAGCTGTTATAAGATGAAGTAATTTTCAATCTTTCTCAACCTTCTCAGCAGCAACCCCAAATGGTTTCTAAATATAAGTAAGGAGGCTGAAACTATATAAAGTATGCATAAAACTTTACGTTGAATATAATTTTATTTATATACGATGTATATGTCTAGTAAAATAACTTTATTTTGCTTTAATCCACATCAAAATAAATAATTTCACTTAATTAAATTCTTAATTAAATTTTGTAATAAACAAATACTATGATAGAAAATAAATTTAAATTTAAATATCCTAGAATGAATATAGAATTTGTGATTAAACATAATTCAATAAAACTTATTTCAATTTTTTTAGTACAATTTTTTGGTTTCCAATTGATGAGTTTATTTATTATATTTTTTTGTTTAACTAAAGAAAATAAAAACTATTTTTTCTAAAATTCTATGGAAACCAAATTAGATGTTTTAATAATTAATAGTTTTATATTAATTTACTTATTTTACTTTCAATTTACTATTCTTATGTATAATTTACAAATTTATGTTTATCATGGCATTGATACTAAAGGTTCTTAAAACCTTCACTAGCCCGATTCTAGATAATTTAGTGAAGAATGAACAAATTATTATACTTCTTTTCTCTAAAAATTCAGCATACAATTTGTGATCCTCATAGACTTTGGAGAGTTGAGCTCGAGCGTATACCCACAAAAGGTACTCCCACACTCAAGATAGTTTTATTTTTATTTTATTATGAGTTGTATGAATCTAGATCTCTTTTAACTTTATTATAAAAAAAATGGCTAAAAAAATATTGTTTCTCAATATTTTTAGCTCTTATTTATAGACCGAGAAATGCAAGATTGGTGAGAAACTTTATTTCATATCTAAATCCCCATCATTCGTCCACTTTTCTTAAATTAGATCTTTAGATTTGATAATTGTTTTTGTTTATATCTAAATTGCTTGCACGTGATTCCATTAGTAATCTTATGCCACGAATTGTTAATATCTTAGGATTTGATTGTCTCTGAACCTTTTGTACATATCAATTTATGGATTTTGATTTTCAATCTAATAGTCAATTATTAAATAAAAATTAATTTCACAAAAAGAAACTAATAGAGACTAATCTAAAATAACGCGGAGGTTACAAGATCCCCTATCGATTTTCAAATTATGGTCATATTACTCTCTTATATTTATATTTTACATTTATTTAGTCAGTTAATTATTATGTTATTTAGTTTTTAATTGACCATTTGTATGGATCAAGATGGGATCAAGTATCTAATGTCGCACAACTATATTAGATATCGACATTATGTCAGAATTCTATCTAAATCCACAAATTAACATGAGATAAAGGTAACCAACAAAGAAAAAATACAAATTATAAATATGTAACAAATAAAATAAACTCAAAACTCACTTGAGAGAGTAATTAATTCGGTGATTTGAATCCTTGAACTTCATCTTTTGCCTAAGCATAGAAAATTTATCCATTCATGTTTAAAAGAAAAACATTCATTTCATTCAATGAACTTTGTGAAGTTTTTGTGAAGTTGAATACAAGGAAATTGAAAATAAAAGACAAGAAAAGAGATTTTCTCTAAAATTCACTCTAAATTTACACCCAAAATACTTACCCCTAAAAAAAATCTACCGTAAATTCTCTCTCCCTTTCTTTTTTTCCCCAAAATCTAGCACATCCCCAATTGTGATAGCTCTTGCCTTTTTACAGACAACTTTTGATCAAGTGTTGGTGTTATGCATAATATTTTGGTGACCTTACAATCACAATCATTTAGATGAGATTTAGTAATACAATCCAAGGGTCTAAAATTTACAGTCACTATGGATCGTTGACTTTAACATAATCAATGGCTATGATTGGAGTCAAAGCAGGACCCCTTTTTTTGGTCATTTGTCAAGGTGGTTGAACGCATATGTCAGGGTAGTTTACCTACCCAATTTGGTGTGCTAACATGACCTCAGACACGTGGCATGATCTCAACCGTTCAGCAATAGTGCCAGATCAAAGGGTTAGAAAATCTCCATTGGCTTCTGAGTTTCTGAAATCCAAATTTCACAACCATTTTTCTGATCCAAGCATCAAAATTTTAGGGAATTATGTACGAAACACAAAAAATCATGACTAAAAACAAATAAAAATTAATAATTCATAAAACAGGTTAGGGATTTATTAATATAATGAAATTGTTAGTGTTATCAGCACTGTAAGCAAAAAATGATAAGTTTAATCTTTATTGAATGTATACTTCCTGGTGTTAGTCGTTCCTCCCAACTATCTTATTGCTAGTCTGAAGCAATTAAAGCACTAATTACAATAATTAAAATTAGTGTGTAAGCTGATAATTGTTATTCCACTCTTCAAACAATTAAATAAGTGAGATCCCTACTTTTTTTTTGAAAGATGAAATAAAGAAATAACTCATTGACTGGATATCAATAAACCTTCCTTTATTCTCAATTGTAAATAAACATAATATATCTGGAGTTTCAGCAAAAAAGTATAATATTTTTGTTCTAAAAGTTTATTAAGGTTCAATCATAAAGCAGTAGACTATTTACAAACAATCAAATAATAAATCATCAACCCATGTAGCGAGCTTTACATTAGTCACTCCTACACCTGTTGGCCTTAAAGCACTAAGTGTTGAAACACCCTTATAGGCTTATTCACTCAGGTTTCAGATTTAGCAAACTTGAACACATTTGATTTTTTCTTTTTCTTTTTTATCTTTTCAATTTTTTTATAGGATAAAACACACATTTTCTACCGTCTTAGACATCACCTTCAACAAATTAAGTGAACTAAATACTATCTATTTCAACTTACAACCCATATGTATGGGTCGGGGGGGGGGGGTGTGATCGAACAGTTTAATAACATCGGTCAGATAATCAAATGAAACAAAATGGATGAGTAAAAACTATTAGAAAGAAGAGTCCACAAATTAAATTAATTTGAAGAGAAAAGAGCAAAAATAGCTTTTATTAAAAAATGATGTGCCTCGGGAGTAAAACAAATAAACTCTTTACTCTACCATCTTTAAACAAAACTGGGTTTTTTTTTAAAGAAAAGAGAAGAGTAAGCAAACACATTTTTTTTGCTTTTTAAAAAGAAACAAACACAAGAAATTTTTTATTTTTTTAAAAAAACACAAAACATTGTATGCCAACTATTCCCTCCTCGAACCAAACCAAGACATTGTCCTCAATGTCTAAATAAAAAAGTTCTTTATGGACATTCACGTACGGCTTATGTGAGTATTAAATCTCCCTCTTGAAAAGTTCTTAGCCAGACATTCTTTTGAACTCTCTCTCAATACTCCTTCAATAGTATTTGTACTTGCTTTTAAAATAGTTGGATTGAGATAAGTTGAGCAACTTTGGAACGAATAGTTGGCATTAGCTTCTCCATTGGTAATATCGCTTTCGTACTATAAACCAATGTATATAGAAAATTTTCGGTGGTTCTCGTTCTGTAGTCCAGTATACCCATAGCACATTGGGCAATTCTTAGAGCTATTTCCCTTTTCTATCTTCCAACTTCTTTTCTAAATTTGATAAGATTGTCCAGTTGATTATCTAAGTTTGGCCATTTCCTTGAGGATAACTTTGGGAGGAGAAATGTTCTTCAATGCCATACTAAGCACAAAAAGTTGTAATTTTGTTATTCTGAAATTACTTGCCATTATCTATCATTATGATCCCGAGAAATCAAATCTTGTCAAGATATTAGTTTTGATAAACTTGATCAGTTTAGTGAAAGTGATGTTGTTGTATGTTTGCGCTTCCACCCATTTTGTGAAGTAATCAGAGGCAAGAACAAATCAAACCCTGTCTGGAGCTAATGGCGAAAGGCCCACAATATCCGTTCTCCATTGTACAAAGGCCAAGTTCCACTTCGGCAGTCAATTCTTCACTGGCAGATGGATAAGAGTGGCGTGCTTTTTGCATTTTTTTAAAGTTTTGACAGAATGCTCTTCATCATTTCGTAGCTTGGGCCCATAATAACCTTGCCACAGCATTTTTGCATTAATACTCGTGTCCTAGAATGGTTGCCACTGTGTATTGCTTTGAGGACCAATGCGCCTTAATTCTTGGTTAAACACTGTAGTAACGGCTCGAAAATAGACTTTTTATGTAGCTTACCATCAATGGGCACGGACGGACTTACTTTCCTCTGAATTTTCTAAGCTTCATTCTTCTTTTCAGACAAAATTTCATGTCGGATATAGGGATAATACAGTTGTATCCAGTTATCTCTGGCTTGGATAACAGCAACTTCACCCGTCACTTCTGCAATAGGCTATTGATTCCACTCTGTAACCTAAATTTATTGAAACTAGTATTATACAACTTCGGAGGCTGCATTGGCAAATCTATCTACATCGAACTTGTCAACTTTTGATATTTATTGGATTTAAATGTGCTCAAAGTGTTTAGCCATGTTTTGAAGTAATTTCCATTAGTTGATCTTTAGTAGGAAATTCTCTGAATCACCCAGATACAACTAAGGCTGAATCACTTAAGACAAAAAGCTTTCGGATGTTCAGTCCTTTTGTGAGCTGTAAGCCCGCAATCAATGCTTCATACTCAGTGTCATTATTGGAGGCAGGAGAGTTCAACCATGTTAAGTTTTCAATTATCATACCTTTCAGGCTCTTCAAATGGATACATATCCCAGCCAACCCTAATTGGATAGCCCATCAACATGTAGCTCCCATTCATCATTAAAATGAGTCAAAGTGTGGTCCGTGATTGAAGGTTCACACTCTAGGAGAAAGTCTGCTAACACTTGTCTTTTTCTGGTTGTTCTGAGCCAAAACTCCATGTCATAAGTTTGTAAAATGATTACTACTTTGTTGTTGCAGTTGAGTAGATCTGTTTACACAAGATAGACTTCAATAGGTAGGATTAGACCAAGTCGATCTTATGGCTTTCAAAATAATGCCTATGGTTCGTTATGGCCTAAGTAAGAGTGAGCACTAGTTTTTGCAGTTGTGTACTGATTTTATACATCTAACAGAGTCTTGCTTGTGGAGAATACCAAATGTTGCCATTATACCTATTCATAATGGAAAACTACACTAACTGATATTGACAAAACTGCCAATATAAGAACAGTGTTTCTACAGATTTTTTTTTTGTCAGAGCTTCTAGGTTGCATGATATTTTTTTCAACTGTTTCAAGGCTTGGGATTTTTCTGGCCGTTAACTTTCTCCTTTCTGGGCCTTAGTTGCTTGGAAAAATGGTTTGCATTTGCCTGGCATCTGGGAGATAAATCTGCTTAAAGCTACTACCTGCCCAGTCAATATTTGAATTTCTTTTGCATTTCGCATTTTGGTCATATTGAGCAATATTTTTACTTGTGCTGGGTTGGCTTTTATCCGTCGATGGCTAACAATGTGACCTTAGAAGCTTCCAAAAGATACCTTAAAAGTACACTTAGCGGGGTTAAGAAGATACCTTAAAAGCACACTTGGCGGGGTTAAGCCTCATTCGGTTTTCTCAGAGAACTATAAAAACTATTTGTAGTTGACATAAATGGTCTTCTTTCTCTTTGCTCTTGATTACTGTATCACCTATGTATACCTCCACGATATCTTCGACTAGTTTCTGAGAGACTTTGTTAACTAGTAATTGAAATGTTGCACACGCATTTTTAATCCCATAAGGCATCTCCTTGTTATAGTCCTTTAGTTAAAGCTTGTTTTGTCTTGATCTTCCAAAGCCATTGGCATCTGATTGTAACCACTATAGGCATCAAGCAAAATAGGCATCGTACACAGTTGCGGCATCCACTATCTGGTCAATCTTAGACGTATTTGTCTTTGCGGCAAGATCTGTTGAGGTTAGTATAATTAATACAGAGTCTTCATTTCCTATTCTCCTTTTGCATTCAACCACATTTGAAATCTACTTTAGGTAGTGAACTTCTCTGATGAGCTCTACTTTGATCAGTCTATCAACTTCATCACTAATGACCTTGTTTCTCTCTGGGCCAAGTGATACAACTCTGCAACTCAGAGTTATATCATAGATTTACACTTTTCGAGCAAGTGCTGACTCCCGCAAAAAGAAGCAAAAAGAATTGAAATTAATGGAGAAAACAGAGATAGCAGGAGAGACGGAGAGAGAAGAAGAAATAGTTGCTATTCCATTCCTTTCTATGACGTGTTCCCCTCTACATATATCTTTTTCCCCTCAACATTACACGTGTAACTAACCAACAAAGTAATGATTCAAAGAAAAACAGTCACAACAAAATAACAAAAATCACAGCTGCCATCTTTTCCACTCTCTTTGTGCTTTCTCGAATATTCCTTAGGTAATGTAATCTTTGAGGTATGTTGGTGCCCTGCGCATACGAGCTGGATCTTTTATGTGCTCCTCGACCAGTTGGGCTTCTTCCTCTGTTTCAAGCACTGACTTGTCATTAATCTCGGGCAAAGTCGTATCATTCCCCATCCCTTGAAAATTTACCTTGTCCTCAAGGTGAAGCTCGAGATATAACTTGCGAAACTCATCATAAGCCTCCCAAGTAGAATTTTCGGGGGCAGAATCAGACCATTGCACCAAAACTTGACGAAGCTCCTTCCCTTGTTTAAGTACCGAGCGCTCAGCACAAATAGCTATAGGAGAATAAAGGGGCTTGTTGTTCACACTTATAGGAGGCAGTGAATGAATATTAATATGAGAATCCCCAACATAAGGTTTGAGTAAGGATATATGGAAAACAAGGTGAATTTTGCTGCCAACGGGCAATTCTAATTTATAAGCAACAAAATCAATCCACTCCAATACCCGAAATGGCCTATAGTAGCGCTTTGCCAACTTGTGAGAAGTACGGTTGGCAATAGATGATTGCCTATAAGGTTGTAGGCGTACTAGCACTTTGTCACCCACCTGCAGTTGCAATTCCCTTCGATGTTTGTTAGCTTTTTGTGTCATTCGGTGTTGAGCTTGATGTAAGTTTGCTCTTAGACAGTGCAATAATTCATCTCTTTCTAACAGCAGGTCTTCTAATGCTTGGATTGAAGTAGAGCCCTTGGAATACCCAGGAATAGTAGGAGGTAATCGTCCATAGAGAGCCTGGAAAGGCGTCATTCGCAAGCTACTATAATAACTAGTATTATAACAAAACCCAGCCCATCCCAAAAAGTTTGACCAATACTGAGGTTTGTCTTGAGTGAAAGCTCGGAGATATTGCTCGAGGCCACAGTTTACCACTTCGGATTGGCCATCAGTCTATGGATGATAAGCGGTGCTATGGCGTAAGGTGGTACCACTCAATTCAAATAATTTTTGCCAAAAATAGCTCATGAAACTGGATCTCGATCTGAAATGATTGAACTAGGAAAACCATGTAATTTGACTACTGATTCAATAAATAACATGGCTGTCTTGTGGGCTGTGAACTGAGACGGCAATGCTCCAAAATGGGCGGATTTTGTTAAACGATCGACCACAACCAAAATAACTTCAAAACCTTTAGAATTGGGTAACCTTGTAATAAAATCCATAGTCAATTCATCCCAAACAAGTGAAGGAATGGGCAGGGACTGGAGTAATTCTGTAGGGGCTTGGGTGATATATTTGATTTGTTGACAGGTAATACAAGCAGCAATATACTGTTCCACATCAGCTCACATTTTGGGCCAATAAAAATTAGAAGACAATCGAATCAAAGTTCTTTTAATGCCCGCGTGACCCGCCATTGGAGTGTCATGGAATTCTTTGAGCAATACTGGTTTCAAAGATGAATGTAGACTGATATAATAGCGGTGGCAAAATAATAAGAACCCAGTGTGAACTGAGAAATCAAGGGAAAGTGTTCCAGCCAACGCATTCAAGCTTGAAATGTCTGCGATAACCACTTCCTCAGTTTGCTCAATGGCATTCACATCCTCCCCCGAGTCACATTCCTCATCATCAGTACCCATCAACAAGAAGAATTTGCTGTGGCAGTGATGGTTTGCACTATATTTCTTATCACAATTATAACATAACCCTTTTTCTCTTTTATCCCGTAACTCAGCTAGAGTAAGTCGACGGATTGGTAAATTTGAGGTTGGTAATAATGGAGGTTGAGATGGTGGTTTTGGTGTAGTAATAACAGGGGCAGCCAGAGTATTGAGATTTTTAAAAGTGGAAGTGTTTGAGAAAACAGGGGGAAAATTTTGTGGAGGTTAAGGTGTAGGAGGAGACCACTTTGACCAAGAACGACTGGTTGTTTTAGCTTCATTAGATCTGGCCTCATAAGCTCTAGCAAGACCAAAGGCTTCCATGAGCGAAGTACGTCGAGTAAACAACAACTAAGGACAGATATCGGATTTTAAACTCGTGATAAAGAAACTAATTAACAAAGGCTCAGATATACCAGTAACTTTGTTCATTAAGTCTTCAAAAGCAGACTGAAATTCCGCAACTGTGGTGGTCTGTGTTAACTTTGAAAGATTCCTTTGATGGTTTTCATACATGGAAGCTCCAAAGCGACTCTTAAGACTGACCAAAAAACTTCGCCATGTGGTTAATAGATTGTTAGCTTTCATCCATTGGTACTAAGCAGTGGCTCTCCCTTCCATGTGAAACAATGCAATGTGAAGATGCAAATTATCGGGGGTGGAGGTCAGAAAACTCGTTGATACGAAAATCCCACCCGGTCGGATCAGAGCCGTCAAACTTGGGAATGTCCATTTTCATGGAGTAAAAGCGGGGAAAAATCTGTGCCCCCAGCAGAACCCTCTGTAAACGCTGACATTGGCTCTGATGGTGGTGAAGGGCCACTCAAAACACCGACAGACCCACGAATTTGAGATTAAAACTCCTTAAAACGGGAATCTACAGTGAACATGTATTGTTGTAAGGTTTGATGTACAGAGAGCGTTTGCTTCTCAAAGAGCTCCTTCATGGCAGAAAGAACTTCAAAATCAATAGTCTTTGTTGGCTCGGTCATGGTGGATATTTTTTTTTTTTGAGAAGAAGAAGGCAATGAAAGCACCAATTGATACAACTCTACAACTCAGAGTTATATCATAGATTTACACTTTTTGAGCAAGTGCTGACTCCAGCAAAAAGAATTGAAATTAATGGAGAAAACAAAGATAGCAGGAGAGACGGAGAGAGAAGAAGAAATAGTTGCTATTCCATTCCTTTCTATGACGTGTTCCCCTCTACATATATCTTTTTCCCCTCAACATTACACGTGTAACTAACCAACAAAGTAATGATTCAAAGAAAAACAGTCACAACAAAATAACAAAAATCACAGCTGCCATCTTTTCCACTCTCTTTGTGCTTTCTCGAATATTCCTTAGGTAATGTAATCTTTGAGGTATGTTGGTGCCCTGCGCATAGGAGCTGGACCTTTTATGTGCTCCTCGACCAGCTGGGCTTCTTCCTCTGTTTCAGGTGCTGACTTGTCATTAATCTCGGGCAAAGTCGTATCAGAATGATAGCATTGCTTTTGCTGAATTGGCTTGACATCCTCATTAACCTGCAGCTTGTGACGAGCTATATCTGATGATGTTCTGGACCTGTCTTTATGAGAACATGCAAAAACATCTCGATTCTCCCTGAGTAAGGCCAACAATTCTAACCTATCTGTTTCTTTATGTTTTGTTTGCAACTGCACTTTTTTTTAGTGCCCAAGCGTCTAGTGTATATTCTTCTAATTTCTCTGTAGCCGCAGCCTCAATAGTGCAATTCTTCCAGAGGCATATCCTTTGGCCACCTCTCCACTAACTGCTACTTTGCATTATGCCCCACCTCAGACCGAGGTTGAGGTAAATTTTCATTTCTGGAGACTCGTTACGTTAAAATCTTCTTCTGTTTCGCCTCGCTCTCATTGCCTGTCTTAGAACTATTTTCTCTGGATTTGTTCTTATTATCCTTTAATGGCTTGATGGCCGTTGAAAAACATTCTCTAACTTCCAAATGTTCCCCTTCCGATTACTAAAACGCATCTGACCACTTGGCGCAAAGTGCAGGGGAATGCTTCTATGCAGCGAATCTAATGTCGGCCCGAAATAGCATTGTAAGCCAATAGGGCATCCTCTATAAGAAAATTAGTAGTTACAATTTTGTTATCCGCTCTGACTGGAAGGTTGATTATGCCTTAAGTAATTAACTGGGTTCCTTGACATAGGACTAGTATATTAATTTAACAATTAACATCTGCGGAGGTCTTTTTTGCTTAGCATCATATTCTTGAATGTCTCCCTAATATAGAATCTCTGCATTGCCTCCACCACCGACTAGGATGTGACAAACACAAATATTTACGATTAAGACGCTAATAACTAGTAGGTCAATGTCAGGTATACCAATTTCATTGACATTTTTACTGGAAAAGATTATTAGGGTCAGGACCTTGGAGATTGACATAACGATGGGGGCTGATGATTCTAGTATGTTGCGTTTTTGTAATTTATTGGCTCGTACGTACTAAGCTCTCCACTTCTCTTTCGATTCTTTTGTTATTAGGCGGCCATGTATTGCCATTAAAAGAAGCTCATTCAAGGTTAATTGCATCAGTTTTTCGGTTACTTTCATCAATTCTTTATTTTTTGGATCCTCCAAGTAATCTTTGATGGACTGATGAATCTTGTTGACTATATTCGGAGGTTGAGAGAGATTCTCTTCTGAACTGACCTCATTTGAGTCGGTTAAAAATTCTTCTCGAAAGGAGTAATCTTTAGAAACATAGTCTTCTATGGCATCATGAACAGATGCCACTGTTTTAGGTTTGGTTGCATTATCTTCCGAGTCTAAATTTTTATCCTCATATGGATTCTTAACAAACTACACTTATTGGTTTTGTGGCCTTTATCATAGTGGAATGCACAATGTTTCCTCTAGTCATGCCTCTTTATGGCGATTTAATATGTTTGGCGTCCAAAACAACCCCGATTCATTGTTTTCTTACCAGATTTGAGAGATTGGTGGAATGTTGGAGATAAGACCATTATCATCAAATTTCTTGCTTTTGACGTCTCCGAGCCTTCACATTAGTGGCCCCGCTTTACTCGGACATTCCGTCGGGCAAATAGTTTATAGCAATGTAATGTTGTTGTAGAGCTTTATCTTTTTCTAGAAAAATTTACTGTTCCAACTTGATGTTTATCATCTCTGTTGTCGTATAATTCTTCTTGATTAACTACTTACCATACTTTATGTCGAGTCTTACTGCTCTCTGATATGCTTGAGCAGCTACTTTTGTATCAAACTTCCCAATCATGATTAGTTCCTAGTTAAATCTAAATAAGAAGTCTCGGATCTTCTCGTTTGACCCTTACTTCAAATGGAACAAATTTAGGGTGGACTATGAAATACTAACTACGCAACCCAAGAGGGGGTGAATTGGGTTTCTAAAAATTTAAACAACTAAAAATTAATGAAATATAAACAAAGCAATCAAATTCGAAATAAACAAATTAAAGTGCAATGAAAAATAAAGAGATAGAGTAAGAGAGAGAAAACACGCGATTTTTACGTAATTCGGCCAACCGTGCCTACGTCCACGCCTCCAAGCTCACCGGGCTTGAGGATTTCGCTAAGCGAGCCTCCAAGGCTCCAACAACTCTTACAATTGATTTTCAAGGTGTCTATAGACCTTTACAACAAGAGATTATCTCCAATCTCTTAATCCAAGTGTATCCCAATACTTACAACCTCTTAACTTAATTTTACAAAAATGATTACAAATAAATTTCTCTCACACAATGTGTTTGATTACAAATGAAAGCCCAACGTGTGAATGAATGAAATGATTACACAAATTTTATGCTTAGATTGCAAAGGATTGCTCAATGATAATAGTAGTTGTCTCTCTTCTTAATTGAATTTGATTTAAGTCATTTTAAAGTTGAAGCAGAAAACTAGCCGTTATTGACTTTTTGGTGTTACACAAGTTTTATGCTTAGATTGCAAAGGATTGCTCAATGATAATAGTTGTTGTCTCTCTTATTAATTGAATTTGATTCAAGTCATTTTATAGTTGAAGCAGAAAACTAGCCGTTATTAACCAGCTTGCCGCTTTATGTTAACTGGATTGCCGCTTGATGTTACCGTTATATTCAAATATTTGAATTTTTGAACATCCGGTTTATCGCTTTTCATTTTCCGATTAGTCGTTTTTACTCCAAAGAGCTTCTATTTAATAACCGGTTTGCCGCTTTGGTGAATCCAGTTAGCCACTTGCTACAATGAAACAATTATTTTCTAAAATTATAGTTTTGCCCCAAAACCTTATAAAATTATACTATGGCATAAATCTTCATAGAACTTTGCAAATAGGTCCATCTCTAGAATTTTAAAACAATATTTGTTGATTTCAAAGTTCTCAAAACTTTTGAATTTAAACCATAAACTTGAAAACAACCAATTTCACAAAATGATTTTCTTATTTAAAAAGCATAATGTGTAATTCTTTGTTTATCCAAAATATATGATTTGTTATCATCAAAATTATCATTTTATAGCCATATAGGCTAATAAACTATTGTTCCCCCTACTTTCAGTAATATTATACAATGAATTGTGTAAAAAGTTTCTTCAAGTTGTGGATTGAATTTGTTTGTAGATTGTGAAACTAAAATAGTGTTTTGTGGTCAGGCACATAGGAAAGGCTTTGTACATTAACTCCTCATCATCTATTTCAAAGGACATCTTTTTCTTGTAGTAATACAAATGACGTTTTGAGTATATTTTTCCATCAATTGTTTCATCATCCAGATTGATAACTCCAACGGTTTTGTTGATAAATGAATTTCTTGAGAAAAAGGGTTGGTGTTGATCTTTTGGGCAGCCAAATTTGTATCTTTAGTTGATGTTGCTGGAGGGTTTTTCCAGATTCCTCTAACACTTTATCAATTCCTTTCTGTAGCTTTTCTTGAAATTTCCTATCTTTTCCGTCTACCGGTCTATCAATCTTTATTGGTTGTATTACTCATGGTCATAGAGTTGGGTAGCAAAATTGGATTGATAAGGTAGATAATTATTAGATGTCATTCTAGTACTGAATAAATCACGCTCTAATTGAAGAATGATCAAATCTCATTTTAATATAAACTATTCAATGAGTTTTGATAACACATTAAGTAAGATTAAATGGCGCTCTAATCTAAATGACTCTATAAGAGAGATTTTGAAGGATAATCCCAAAAGAATTATAAAAAATAGGGTTTTATTAAAAAAGGTTATGAAAATAATAATAAGACATGCCTATTTATAATAAAGTAAACTTACTTTCCTAAGTTAATTTAAAAGGGAAAATTAAAATACATGTAATAATTAACTCTAATTAAGAATATAAAATACCAAAGATCTAAAATCCAAAAATAACATCTTGCATCACTCCCCCTTTCTTAAAAAAAGAACAAGAAACTTGTCTTTGAGTTTATTTGAAGGATAAATCTTGAAGTGAAGCATCGATGCATCTTGGAACTCCAACCTCTAGCCTTTTTCATCAATTAGAGATGGTCAATGGGCTGGGCCAGCACAGCCCATGTGGGCTCATGCTCATGTCATGTCGTGCCCACCATATGCTTCATGGCATGCCGTGTTGTGTCTAATTATTTTTTCTTAGGCCTGACACAGCACGCGTACCATGCTTGCGCATGCCATGCATGCCCACATCGGCCGTGCCTAAGAAAAAAGCACAACATGCTTTTTTTTTCAAAGAGGGCATGTTAAGCTCAAAGCATAATTTTTTTTTGGGTCCTTGTATTTTTGTGGGTCCTATGTGCCTTTTATCTAATTCAATAGAATCAAGTGTTCAAAAGTCAAGTCCATATTCAATAATAAAACAATAATATAAAAGAATGTAATACCAAATACTAAATTAGACCCTACGTTATTAGGACTCTTTTTTAATATTTAATAACAACAACAACAATAAATTTTTCTTAAGAGTTAATTATTAATTTGGACTTATATAGAATCATAGATCATAGTCCATAATAATATTAATATATACATTTTATAAAATCATGATATTTATAATTTTATTTATTAAAATCATGATCTAATCTATTCTTTTAATAAATTATAAACATAAAACAATTTGAGTTTTTTTAAGCCAAGAATTAAATGAATTTAAAAAACTTATACTAATAAAATATATTAAAAGATTCAACTTCAACTTATTTGTAAAATTATAGAATCTTAAGTTTACTTTCATTAGAAAGTGAAATGTGCTTACTGTGAGCCTATTTATGCGTTATGTTTTAGCCTATCTCTAATCATCCCATGTTTTTAACTTCACGTGCCTAAAATTCTTAGCCCAAAGCATCCCGTGTGCATGCCCTGTCTTGTCACATGCCCTACCAAAACATGTTCGTGCCATGCCATGCAGTAGAAACATTTGTCATGCTTGTGTCGTGCCATTTGCTACCCAGACTATTGGCCATCTCTAGTGACAATTTTGGTGGTGGCTAGAAAAGCGCAGACAATCGGGTTTCGATCAACGAAGGTCAATGATTCTTTTAGTAGTGGTTTTGCAATGGTGAGTAGGTAGAACGCTCGCAGTTTGAGTGATTTGCGGTAATTACAGGTGATCGTTGAGGGTAGTGTTGGCTAGAGTTTGGTTAGCGATGCTAGTGAGTCTGATGGTTATAGTGATTGGTGGTGATAATTGCGAGATTATGGAAGTAATGGTGGTGGCATGGTAGCGGCTAGGGTTTTTAATTTTGTGTTTTTCTATGTTTTTCAGTGATGGATTCAATAGGGATGAACATGTGAAGCAAGGAAAGTTGTGGCACTAACATAGAATTACTTTGATACTAGTTGATATGCATAAATGCAAAGATTGATAAACTTTAGAGAAACAAAGTTTCTGAATAAGTAGAATATTATTAATAAGTCTGAATGCCAGAAGAAATGACAAACCAGTACCATGACGAACTCATTTTGAAGTAGGTTCACCTACAAAATCTACTAGACAAAGAGAGTGCCAGCATAAGAAATGACAAACCAGTACCATGACGAACTCATTTTAAATAGGCTCTTGGTCGTGGGTGGTTACCACCTTTAACTTCTACCCACTTTCTTCAGCGGTTGCACGCGGTCATCAGTTGAAGACTGTTTAAATAAATCATGGCACACAACTTTCCTAGAAATTAGGCCACGTTATCTTAACCAATAGCTTTCTATGTCAAGCTAATTCTCGAATCGGACAAATAAATTTCGAGGTCGGATTTCTTCATTTTCAGGTCGGACCGGTGAATTTCCTGGTCGCTCATATAGGCTTAAAGTTTTATTCCTAAATTAGGTTGTTCATATAAATCTCAGATCGTACTTGTAAATCAGGTCACCAATATAGGCGCTAGGTTGTACTTACGAGGTCGATTCGACAACAATGAGTTCTGAGTAGATTGAGGTCAACTATATTTCTGAACTTTTCAGAAAAATCCAACCTGAACACCAGTCCCCTAGTTTTCGATACCGGAAAGTCATTACCGATGTTGGAATTTAATTAATGAAAGTTGAAAAGTTTGTACGAACCAAACACCAGTCTTCTAGTTTTCAATACTATAAAGACATGAACGGTATTAGAAACTAAAACTGAAAAAGAAAGAGCAATATGGCCGTGAGTGGTGGATGTTGAAGAGCGGAACCAAAATAATGCCGAAAGGAATAGTTTAATAAGTTAGAAGAAATTTGGCAAAAAGAACGGATAAAAGAAAAAGGAAAAGAAAAAGAATGAAAAAGAAAGAAAAAGATAAAACAAGCAAAGCAAAACAAAATAATAATAATAAAGCCATAAAAGGGAGTGAGGGCACGTGACTTGAAGTGTGTATCTTAAAATCACACGTTTGTCGCTATTCTCAAGCTATTTGGCTCGTGTGTCAAGGGCTCTCATTTTCTACACACACATTTTCACATTGAACCCCAGAGAAACTTTAAATTGCCGCCGTTTGTGCGAATTTGACGAAGCTAGCCAAATGGATCTACATGGTGAGTGTTATGAGCCCCTCGTTTCTAGTTTGTTCCCTTTTTATTATTTTTTTTGCGTTCTTGCTGCCTTTTTTTTTTGGCTACCCTCTCTTTTTTTTTTTTGGCATTCTTGCTGCCCTTTTTTATTTTCTTGCTTCTTTTTTTTTAATTGATTTTTTTTGCGTGCTCCTTTTTTCTTTCTTTTGCTTTTTTTTTCTTCCCCCACTCTCTCTCTCTCTCTCTTTTTTGGTTGCTCTCCTTTTTTTGTGGTTGTGTTGTCAAAACCAAGCTCATGTTGCCTTTTACTATTGATGCAAAACTAATATTATGCTAAATGATATTACTGTTGTTGACCATCAGCAAAACTCAAATCCATTCGGGCTGAAGAAGATCCGGTGAGTTGTCTCATCTCAAACGCATCTGCTTGTTGCAGTTGTGTGTATTTTAAATGTGAGTTTTGCTTGGCATTTGGGATTGCTGTGTTTTTTTCTGTGTCGGATGTGGTGCTGGTAATGAAAAGTTGTTGATATACTGAGTGTTAGTGGTGACTGGAAATGAGGTTTTGTTAAATGTAATATTAGGCAGTAATGGAATTAAGGAGTGAGGATGGGCCTAGTGATATTGGGTCGGGTGTAGATGATAATGGCAATGTCAGGGAGATAATGTAGAATTAAATTGTAATATGGCCAAAAATAAGTCTTAGCAAACAAGACACGGAGATGAGGTGAATGAGGAATCGAGTGGTGCACAATTTGAAGACGAGGGAGATGAGCATGAAGAGTATGGCGTGAACAGATCAAACTTTGATACAATAGAGAAAGAGATTGAAGAGTTGAGGAAGGAATATCATATTCCAGATGATATTACACTTAGGTTATTGGGCGAAGATGAGGTGGCAAGCAAATAGGGTAATGGAGAAACTACGATTTATTTGGAAATGTTTGAACTTGGTTTAAGGTTGCCCATTCAACCTTATTTTGCTCCAATGTTGGTGAGAGTAGGTTTGAGTCTAGGTCAACTTGGCCTAAATGGCTGGAGGGTTTTAGGTGGTATGTATGTTGTATGGGCCAATCAAAACAGAAGCGAGCCTTGTTTTAAGGAATTTACTCACTTATATTTTTGCAATGAACATGGGATCAATCACAAAGGATGGCATTATTTTATGTCAAAATCAAATAGTAAAAGAATAGTACTTGACTTTCCAGGCTCATGTAGATGTTGGAAAAACAAGTATTTTGTGGTGGGTGGAAATTGGGCTATGTAGAGCTGACCAAGGGTTGGTTTAAGGTTCCCACTCATTTTAGTAGACCAGGTAATGCAAGTTTTGTTCGGGTTGAGGTCGAAATAAGGATACAATGTAACACATGTTTTTATTGCAGTGACTTAGAAGAAGAAAGTTGATATAAGTGACAAGCTGAGTGCTAGAGTTGAGAAAAGATTGCTAAATGCATAGGATTGGAAGTTGTTGTTGACACCCGAGAGATTGTTGAGCAACAGCAAGAAAAATAAAGGAAAGAGAACAAAAGGCAAAGTTTTACTAAGTGGTTACCCTTGTTATCGTATGCCGAAGATTCACTAATTTTAGTGTGGTTGCTATTATCGTAGGAAACATATCTACTGCCAAGCGTACCCCTGCAGAAATTGCAAAAGCCTTGATCGAGGAGATATCGGACGGGGAAGGCAAACCACATAGTAAGAAACCACAGCGGACATCTCATAAAAACAAGGCTGATGAGGAAAAAGAAAAACAGCCCGCAGTTTCAGCTCGCAACGTGCTATCTCAAAGCAAAAGTGACCGAGCTAGTGACTCTCGTCCCTTGCATATTTTACCACCTACCCCTTCCCCGATATGTCCAAACGGAAGCTTGCTTGAAAGTAGTGACATCATAGAGTCAAAGCGAGGAAGAGCGAAGGACTTATTACCCATGGTGAACTTAGTTGCTCGATCCGATGTCTACGCCGGAACCCCACCAACGTATCCTAACTGTGTTTTTTAGTTGGCAGGTATATAAAGTTGTGATTGGACCAACATTTGAGCTTGGAGTCGTACTGTTATTCCCCAAAGAAAAAAAATTCAATTGTTAAGGTTGTTTTTCGACAACAACAATTTGTAAACAATAGGTGGAGTGCTTAAACATTAAAAATTTTAGGCGTTTTTCAACATCGATAATTTTTTAGTGGACAGACCATAAATTTTTCCTAGTTATAAATTAAACCCTTAATGGTGGTCTTATTTTATTAAGTAAACCATAAAGTCAAATCATGACATGACCTAATGCAACCGGCCACTTGCTACGTATTAAATAAATCCAAGATGGAAATATTTATTCAATTCATATTTTTATTATCAGTGCTGTTTTCAATGCCTCAGCTTTCTCTATAAATCTCATATTTCCCCTCACTCTTAATTATTGTCTTACATTTGCTAGTTGCAAAATAAATTTAAAAAAAAAAAGAAGCCATGTTTTTTGCTTCAATATTTTTCCCACCATCTGTTTCATTGTCCTTAAATATTATTAGTGTGGGAATGGTTGTATTTGCAGCATCCTTGGGCTACTCAGAAATTACGGGAAAACACATGAAATATTCAAAGTTTTGGAACTTCAACTCTGGATCTATAAAATCTGCAAAGAAGAAGGAGATTAATATTTCTAGCAAAATAGGCATGATTTTATTTTATACTCCATCGTTTTTCGCAGGTCTTGCTTCATTATGGCTTTTTCCTCTCGAGGGTTTCAGATTTCGGTTGCTTGCTTCGGCTCTAACTTTTCATTTCTTCAAAAGGATCTTAGAGGTAAACACATACACATACATATATGCCAATTTCTAATAAAGAATCTTAAATTTTATTAAATTTCTAATAAAAAATCTTAAATTTTATTAAAGTGCGGGACAGATTTTTATAACTTTATAAATGAGTTTTTAAATATTATAATACATTTTATTATAGCGTGGGAACCTTTACATCTTTTTATATATAAAGGTAAGTTATCGAATTAATAAAATTCAGGAATCCCTCCAACAAACATGGTACTATATCTTTTTCATGCAACGGAGACATGGCACCTAAAATCCGAGCTTTCTTTTCTTTTTCCCTTATTTATTTTTCCCCTAAAACTTAAATTTTAGTACTTGTTCATGTTATTAATAATTAGTTAACTTTAAAATAGTTTTTTACTTTTGTTGATGCATCTCTTTCTAAATCCTTAAGAATCAATAAATTTTATTTATTTTTATCATTATTTATTGAATTTGACTTTTAAGCTTTTTCGATTGGTATTATTGAGAAAGAGACCCTAAGAGTGTGACCGAATAATTTTCATATATTTTTATGGTTGGCCGCTTGGATTTTTGAATTTTAAGTAGATAAATGATTAAAAAATAAATTTAGATTTTACCTGTTCTTTATCTTTTTAAAAAGAATTAAGAAAAATAAATAATTGAAAAGGCAGTTAATTAATTTGGAGTATATAACATAACTTGAAAAGCTATGTGGAATTTTATGGGATATACCAAAATATTTTTTATTACAATTTTCTTTTTAAAAAAATTTACTTTTCTGTAAGCATTGCATGGCAGATAATTAAATTTTCTTCTACCAGTGTGGCTGGTAATCCAAAAAGGAAAAAAAAAAATCTACTCCCAGCCTACTTGTAAAATAAACGATATGTATTTTGAGAGTAATAGTTCAAGTTCTCTCATGAAAACTCATACTTTCCTAATTATATCATTGGATGGGAGTAGACATCTCCCTGATTAATCTGAGCTCTGCTTTTTAGACTTGATCTAAAGCAAGGGCGTAGCTACTTGTGGGATAAGACAGGCTGTAGCCCATCCAAAATTTTGAAAAATTTACAACAATATGATTTTGTAAAATTTAGAAAATTGTCATTATTTTGTACTTTTATTTGCAAATATATCATTCTATTAATTTACAACTTTACCATTTATATAAACAAATAAAAAAATGAGTGTTTATTTTATTCTATCAAAACCTGCTCTCTTTGTTTTTCGGGTTCTTGGTGCTGACGTGCTGTGGTTCTTCTTCAGTTATTCATCTTCTGTTTGTTAAGAATATATAATAAATTTATTTTTTATTTAATCATTTATAACATATTTATTAATTGTAAGGTAGTAAAGACTTTACTTAGTTCTTGTTCTAATTTTATTGTGTAAGATTAAATTATTGTTGGTCAAATCATTGAATTCTACCAATCAAAATTTTAAATTGATTATTGATAAATCGTAGATTAAAGATAGTTATTTCCTTGAAAGAAAAGAAGAATTCAGGAGCTTAATCAAATGGCCTGGTTTAGTGGGTTATTAAGACACCACTTAGAAATAAGATGGAGAAGGAGTTTTATATCTGATTGTACGGTTATCTACAATAGAAGAGAATTGTAGACACTATCGATTCCAATTTGATAATGGATAAATATAATGCTCAAAAGTATCACAAGACACAACTTAAGTAGTTTTTAATTGTAATTAAATTACTTTTAAGATACGATTTATTTTCTTATATATTAATGAATTTTTCATTAAGTTTCATACTCTTAGATACAATAATATTTGGACTTGGAAAAAATTTAGCCCACTCAAAAAAAATTTTCTAGCTTCGCCCCTGATCTAAAATACTTCTAATTGATGCCTAATTACAAATATTAGTAGTTGCCTGATCACAACAATATATACGTGCATGTCTATATATATATATATATATATACTCCGTCGTGCACATTATGGTTCCCAATGGCGTGCATAAGTGAAGGACTATGTGTTTATGTACTTATATTTATGATAAGTTAGAAGAGTAGTTAGTTGGAAAGTCAAAACTTTTATGTTAACTTGAAATTTTTTGTTAATGATGTGTTTCAAAACTTGGACACAATAAACGTTTGAACATGAATTAGTTTTACAAAAGAGAAATTATCATTTTACTACCAAAGTTATTTTGACATATCATGTCAGTACCATGATTTGTCAAAAAGTGTATTTTACTACCAAATATTTGTGCCGTTATCAATTCACTACTATTTCGTTAAGAAAAAATTAATGTTTAACGGAAATTGAGTTAAAAGTCGATTTTACCCCCAAGAGTTTTGTAGTAAAATGATAATTTCCCTCAAAACTTGGTAGTAAAATGATAATTCCCCTAAAAAATTAGTAGTAAAATGATAATTTATCTATCAAATTAACAGATAATTTTACTTTTACAACTGTAAATGTCTTTGATGCTCTTATGACATCAGCAAATTTTAACGTTCTTAATGGAATGGTAGTGAATTGATAATGATGCAAACGTTTGGTAGTAAAATGCACTTTTTGGTAAACTATGATACTGACATAATATGTCAAAATAACTTTGGTAGTAAAATGATAATATCCCTTTGTAAAACTTTTGAAAAATACATCAATAACACGCTGAGAAGTAACAGTTTTTCTACCATTAACCTTTTGCAGGTGCTGTTCATTCACAAGTACAGTGGTGGGATGGTTCTTGACTCAGCGATTGTTGTCAGTTTAGGTTATGTCATTACCACAACAACAATGATTTATATTCAACACCTATCTCAAAGAGAAGAATTATTACTTGATCAACCATCTATCGATTTGAAATTTGTTGGGATAATTTTATTTTGTTTGGGCATAAGTGGCAATTTCTACCACCATTACCTCCTCTCAAGAATGAGAAGAAATGGTGAAAAAGAGTACAAGATTCCAACCGGTGGTTTATTTGATAAAGTTGTTTGCCCACACTACCTATTTGAGCTGATAGAGTTTTGGGGCATCTTTTTCATTTCTCAAACTCTCTATGCATTTTGTAATGCTTTGGGAGTAACTTTTTACTTGATGGGAAGGAGTTATATCACTCGAACTTGGTACCTTTCCAAGTTTGATCACTTCCCCAGACATGTCAAGGCTCTCTTTCCATATATTTTCTAGTAACTTTTATTTTTCTAATTTAATTAGCTAGCAATTGTAGTACTTTATTGAGCAGTTTAGTGAGTTAAGTCTCTTTTGGTATTGAGCTTAGGTTGTTGTAACTTAAAATTTACATTATTAAAGTATTTGATAAACATTACCTGTTGTGACTTGAAAACTAAGTTAATTTGATCCTCTACTTGTATGATGAAAAACTTATGACATCTTTATTATTTCTGTCAAAATATTATTTTAAAATCTTATTTTCTACACACTTTTAACTTTTATTTTATAGTTAAAGTTTTTTTTCCCTCACAGTAACTGTGGCTTAAAAACTATATTGTACTTAATATCAAACAGAGATAGGGATAGCAAAAATATTTGGATCTAGTCCGAATTCATAAAGATTTGGAAGATCCGAAACCTAAAACTTTGAATCCAGCAGGATCCAAATCCGAATCTTGATGCAAATGATTTGGAAAATCAAATATCCAAATCTGTATGTTTTTTAGTTTAATTATTTATTAAATTAAAATTAAATGAAAAATGTATAAGTTAATTGAAAAAACATAATAGGATTAATTAAAAACTTATAGAAGTTAAATTAAATTGAGAAATATATTGGGATCTTGCATTATTTTACGTGGATTTGTGGTGTTTTTATATTTTTATTTGTGAATTTGTGGTGTTCTTATACTTGCACTTATGTTATTCTTGATATTTGATTTATATTGTGCTTTTTTTTTTATGACTCCATGGTGTTGTATGTTATTCTATTTATTGAATTGTTGATTGTTGAATTATGATTGGATTTTATTTGATGTTATTAGGTAAATCATTGAATCTTAAATTATATTTTAAATTATTTAATTTTAATTTTATGTTGATCTAGATATCCGAGATATTTGCCCGTAATCTATGCGGATGTTACCCACATCCGTATTCATATAAACATATGCGGATCCAGATGTTGATTTAAAAATAAAAATGCTAATTTAGATTTGGATCTAGATTTTACTATCCCTAAAGAGAATATTTTTTTTATTTTTTAAAAAATGTAAGGGGGTGGGCGGAGCCCAAATAAATTTTATTTGCCCACGAATCGAACCACAGTGGCCAGCAGCGCATAATTTGCTGGTTACCAACACTTGCACGCCCTTCGGGGCTCCCTAAATAAGGCCTTAATTCTATTCCATAATGAATTATAATAAGGAAACCAAAAAAAAAAAAAAAAACAAGGCTAATACTACTTAGCTTCAAAGATTGAAAAGATTGGCCGTAGAGGAACTGGATCATTGGAATTGAAAGGTAAGGGAATGAATGAAATCCAACCAGTAAACCAAACCAAGCTAATTTTTATGAACTTATTCGTAAATTAGATGAATGACTAAACATATAGTATACATTAAACCGAAGCATTATAGTATTTAAATAAGCGAACAAAAACATATAAATTTTTTTGCGGGCAACTGTCTAAAGGATAAGGCTTCGTTCCTGCAAGTGTAAATATACTGCAAATTGAGAATAACTTAACATAAGCTTACAATCGATAAAAATTCATTTAGTCCCTATAAGATTAGTGTCTCTTTAATTTCTCTATATTTAAAAATATGTCAAAACATCCCTACCATTAAATTATTGATACCTCTACTGTTACTTTTTTTTTCCCCTCTTGCAATAATTTTTCTTTCTTTTGGACATAAATTAAAAAAATAAATTACCAATTTAATCTCAAAAACAAAATAAAAACAAAAGGAGAATATATATATATATATAAATTCACATATGTCCAAAAAAATTAATATTTGTTAAAAAATTAAATTACCAACCTTTTTAGACATTAATAAAAAATTAATATATTAACTCCTCAGCAAAGTGTTTCACAAAAGTTAATATTTTATTTTGTAGGGTTAAATTAGTAATTTAATTTTTTTTATTAATGTCCAAGAAAAAGAGAAACCTTATGGTAAGAAGATAATATTACAAAAGCAAGTTATAAGAAACAAAAGGTAATTATTCAGTGTTGAAAGTATATATGTATTTAAAAAAAAAAATGAAAGAGAATGGTTAAGAATCATATCCGCAGCTACTGCTGTTTTACCAATTTGTCTATCCCCAATAATTAATTTTCCTTACCGTATCCTATAGATATCATCGAATCAATAACAATAAGTTACGTTTTGTTTGAAGAGGCTTATCTTTGGAACATCTCGAAATAATACTGAGAGTGGGGAATTCAATTAATCTAAATTCAAAAGATGAAATTTCACTTCAACCATCAATAGGTTTAGCCAAGGCATTTATAACATGACCTAAATAAACCTCGTTTACTGGTATGTGAACAATTTTTCTAGTTGCTTTTTACAGAGCTTCCCTCTTATATATACGATAATTGCATTGCACTATTTGAAACAAGTAAACTTTCACTCGTTAAGATAATAAACTACGAAAAATTAGAAAAGCAGCATAATAAACATATATGGGTTAAAAAATTACCAACAACATTAATTAAAAAAAAAAACCAAATGAAGTAACTTGTCATGTTCCTTACTTGTGTCGAAAGAAGAAGCAAGAAGCTTTCTGCAGTTTTAGAGACAATAAGTCTGTCGTCTTTTGGTTGCAAATAAAAGAGTTAAGAAGTTGGGATGTAATTTCCATTTGATTTTTGAAGTTAGAGCAATGGGGAATAAGGTTGAAATAATAAAAAAGTACTCTGCTACACACTATGGTTGAAGGTTTCAATTCTCTTAATATCCCATAAATCCATAATAAAACAATGCTTACTGGGAAGAGTCCAATTTCCTTTAATCTATATCTATATACACTAGCAACAGTTGGAAACATTGCAGTTAAGAGTTGAAGGTATTTTATTTTATTTTATTTTTTCACCGGGGACTTAAAGTGTAAGTGAATGCACTTTGTTGTTTTAATATGGTTACAGATATTGTTTCCCTGTCAATCGTTCCCGAATCTTCCACTTGTTTCTTATAATATCCAAAACTGAACAGGAGATGGGAGGGGTAATTAAACAATTGTTAAATACCTTGCAACCAAAAAGTGATTACGTATTACATCTTTTGTGAAAGTTAAACGGAATGCTTCCTTCAGAACATTTGATATCACGCAATACAATAGCAATCTTACACTCTGAACGTTATGCGACGCAATCTGCATCATAAACAAAATCAAGTAGCAAATGCCTTCCCAAATCGATAGTGTAATTTGATGATGAAAATAGACCTTCACTTGATCTCCAGGGCAGGGACATCTGGTATTCCCAGCAGAGTAAAACCTCACAGGTCCACAATATAACCCTTCCCTTCGAAAATAAGATGATCACATAATCATCACAAACAAGGAAGAATGAAAAACAAAATCGAGTTAATGATAATACCTTTTGGTGGTACTTAAATTTGACGACCTAATCAAATTTGTTTTTCTAACCCCCATGATTCGACTACTACTTGATGATGCAAAATTGCAAATGTCCGTTAACTAGTTTCTTACCAGCAGCTTTGGCAATGTTCGGCCTTAAATTCCCACTAAGATAGGATATAAGCTCATAGTGGGGATCATTCCTGCTGGAACACTTACCGCAATTTTTTAATGCTTATGCAGTCATGCAGAGTGTTTGATGAATTTGATCTTTGATATGAATGCCCAGCAAAGAGAAAGAAGAGGAAAGTAATAAATGATGAATGTTATTTAGAATTTGTTCACATCTTTTGGATATTAAATGGTTACCTATTGTGCAAACTAGAGAATCCATATAGATTTGGATTCTGAACCCTCCAACCAAGTCTGATGCACGTGCATCCATTTGAACTCATCTGAGGCCATGTTCTGCTCAAGCCAACAAGAAAACACTGGTAACTGAATTCCTGCTTAAGATGTTTCTCATAATAAATGAATTCCTGAATTCCTGCTTAGGTGGTAAGCCATGAGAAAATGGCCAAATTTAGACATACTTGCGAACTCATTAAAACTGTGGTCAAACAGCATTGCCGCTCCTCTCCTATAAGAATAGATCATCAATGAACAAGATAAAAGAAACTGCAACAAAATTAACATGCCATTTACATTACAAGACCCACACAATCCATTCATGAAGGGGCATGAAAGATGATCTGATAACCTAACACCAAACAAGTACCAGTTCATACAGAAAGCTGTCCAATATTCAAAGAGAGGGAAGCACGGAATAATGACGTGAAAAGTGGCAAACTGAAAATAAGGCCGAGCATATGATAGTTCCACAAACTAAATAAAAAATTTCTAATCGTGGGTTCTCAATCTCATCTGGAACAACTTTGATTATCCCCATTCAATCTCAACCCAGTGGGAGAGTGAAAAAGTGAAGGAAACTGTCGGGTAATATCATGTAAAAAATAAGCCAATCAGCCCTAAATTAGAAAATGCTGATGTCATTGGATTTCATGGATAGTTGAACTCTAGAACACGCTTACCAATTAGCAGCAAACTATCAGGAGTCTCAAACGAATAGCAGTAAATCTAAACGACTGCACAATGACAATACATCAAGAATATGGTATAACAATTGCTTATGAAAGCGTTTTGATGCTACAAACTGCTCATGCTTTGGGCAAGCTGGAAATCCGTACATTTATAATTCTTTGTAGTTTTTGGTCATTTTACAGTGTTGCTTTTCAATTATATACTACCTGCTTCTTGAATTACAAAGTAGCTGTCAGTTTTACAGCTTTTCTTAAAATTTTCTTGGATTTAGATGGCCAATACCAACAACAGGGATTAATAAATTAATGTGCACTTCCAAGCAATGCATAAGTTCTATATATATATATATATATATATTTTTTTTTTTGAGACACAGAAGGAATATTAGCCAATTTACAATTTGGAATAATCATCTGGGTTGGTATTGCTGATCAAGAAGTTTTTGATTGACTACTAATTGCATAACTAACCATCACAATCTCATTCTCTATTTCTCCAATGGCTGGATGAAAGATAGCCGCTCGTACAATTAATTATCAACTAGTTTTATAATGATAATAAATGAAAAATTCTACCATACTGCAGCAGACATGAAAAGTTCATAGATTACAACTGCCACTTGCAATTATTGTTATACGGATAACTGCTACATTATGACTGAGCCGGTGGGAAAAATTTTTCTTAATTCAATAATAAATTTGCCAAGGTGATATTGCTTTCTCCATTTTATGACAAATAGCTCCCAGAAAGCTGAAGCTAAGACTAGCTTCCAGGGCCACAAACCAGAAGTTCTAAGATTTTTGGTCTACACCAGCTTGGTCAGGTAAAAAAATTGACTATGGTCATATAGCATCCAGAATTTGGTTTTAGTGATGCAAAGTAGATTTTGGTTTTGTTGTCTGTGCAATTAGCTAAAGCAGAACAGACCTAGGCAATGTCCAAAACCCACTTGCAGTTATATGTAAAGGGCTACACTCTAGAAGTTAGAAGACTATAAAGATTACAGAAGCACAAGCTATAACAAGTAAAAATGTCAAGAAAATTAATTGAAATTAAAAATCCTCACCAGATGACTCCCACTTATCAAACTTCACAAGCCATGCATCTAAGCCAATTTGCGCTGAGGAAACTCGATCCACCCATACTCGATACTGCTTTCCTTGTTTATCGCCATACAAATTTTCCATCAAATCTAAGCATTGGTGCATTGATTGCTCAGTTCCAGAGGGATGAACAATAATTCCCAATGAATACTGTGGGTAAACACAATAAGTCTTTTATCAACATTCTTGTGTTTTTGAAGTTTTTAAATATTTATAAACCACATTTTCAAAATAAATAAATATTCTATCTAGTACATAGCTGTACATAATCACAGATGGTGGTAAGAGCATGAGAATAGTACACAAGTGTCCGTTCAAGGACAATTATTGGGCACGTTATCTAGTATCAGATACATTGTTGGAACATTCAAACTGCTTGGACTGTGACTACCAAGAATTGAATAAAATATGAATTGGACGAATCATTCATTATCAAATATAAATTCTGAAACATTGTTATTCACTCAAGTGAATCAGTACTATCCATTCAATCTCATGATTTAATTCCAGTCATGTTTTGACATTTCATTATTCACTTTAGCAATTGACCTTCTGTATAAAGGACCAAGATATAAAAGAAGGATCTCTGCAGGTAAATATTTATTCCAGTATAGTAATGCTCAAATTTATTCCACATAAAAATTCATTCAATTTTCCCTGTGGGTGGGGGGGGGGGAGACCCAAAATTTTTACAAGAAAAATAAGAAAAAGAAACTTACAAAGACTGATCTTAAGCTTTGCATATAGTGCTCAGATTTCTCAACTTCTGCACGCCGCCATCTCTCATAAAACAAATAAAGCTTCACAACTTCATGACCAGGACTGAAAATGTCCACTTTGCATCTTTGGAAGTCTCTATTATCTCTTGGAGAGACATTTGGACCAAGGCCGAATTCACCAATGGCTTGCATGATCCCGGCAGCACATCTCTCAGTTGCATGAATTATTTTAGGATTGTCCTTTGCATTTTCTGCATGCCACTGCAACAATTCTTCTTGTGAATTGCTCACCTATCCAAGATAAGAATGACACTGGGTGACAATGATGCAAAACAACAATAATATGCCAACAAATATAAACGTCTATGAAATACAAACCATCACACCATATATGCCAGGAACGCTGAATAATTCGGCATCATTTCCAGAGTCACCACAGACAAGAGTATTAGCCGGTACTTTGCCATCAATTTTGAATTTTTTAAGCACATATGCAAGAGCCTGTCCTTTTCCAGCACCTTTTGGTAATACATCCAAAGCCATGCCACTACTAAAAATCAATTTTACATCTAACTGTCCAAGAACATATATTAAGATCAAAAGGATATTCGCATAAAAAGAGTGTTGAGGCGCAACAGCTATAAATGCCCAAAAAAAAAAAAAGGAAAAAAGACAGACATTCTTTAACATGTTTCAGCATGCCTATAATACTTTGCTTAAGGTTTCCAGTTGCTCCCGAAGAAGACAAGCGTCAGCAGTTCAAACTTACCCCACGTTCCTCCAAGCGTTCTGACAGAGCTTTCATTATTGCAAAGGCCTTAAGCTTTTCCACAAAGAAGCTAATTTTGTGAGGTCGTTGCTCAGTTTCGGACTGCAGTGTCCCATACAAGTCAAATAACAAAATCCAATATACATAGGTCACCAGTTTAGTTGATTGATAAATCATATTCTTTCACCATATTATAAGCACATAACACAACTGTAAAATGTTAGGAATGCAGCCTATTTCTGAAACTGTTAAGCAAATGATTGTGCTAAAATTTCAGCGAACAAACATAATAACAAGTAATTTGGCAGTATTAATGGTCCAAAGACAAGACTTCTTTCTCCATCAATACCATCCATTAGATAAAAATAAACATACCTGAAAAGCAAGTTCAGGAAACTTGGCAGTTTCCTCCAAGACTATGCCTCTATCCCATTTGTGATTCAGATAATTCTCCCAGCCATCATCATGTACCATTGATTCGCCATATACAATCTCAGTTCCCACCGACATAATTGTTATATCCGGAGTCAACAAGGGCTTTTCTTTCCTTAACTGCTTGTAAATTGTAGGTGACCTTCCAGTTGAGAATACTAGCAAAGAATCTTGACGATAATGGGCTTCCCACAGCGCGTTAAACCTTAAAAGAGAAAGGTTCTCTCCATCATCATGATCTACCTGCAACCAAAATAAACTCAAGTATTACAATAAAAAGTAGTTAAAATTGAGATCAAGTAATCAGTCAAGTCTACCAACAAGTAGCGAAGACCAAATATGTTACCATTGTAAGGTCAAGGTCTGAAACTAGCATGAGACGAGCAGAACCATCCAGACGATCCATAGTTGTTGAAACTGAAAAACAGTGCAAACTCAAGTTTGTGTTTTGGATTTAGGTGCTGAAATCCACCGCTGGTTATGATATCGGATTAGTTCTAAGTAGAAGTGAGAATCAATTCTTGTAAAATTATGCAAAACCCTTTAGCTGTAAAATTATGTAAAGTTACACATAATTGTGTAGAATTGTGCTTAAATTCTCCTAAGCATTTCTAATTTGCATAGAAAACACTTTAGCTGCAATTCTTGTAAAAATCTGCAGAAGCATAAGAATTACATAGATACCCAAAACAATAGCAACTAAGTAAGCCTGTAACCATAAGTAGGTGATTAGACAGTGTCATCAATTAGCCAGCTCCAATGTTATTGTTCAAACAATTAATACAATTGAACTAAACAAAAACATATAAAGCTCCACAATGACAATCAATAATCAAAAGTAATAATAAAATTGCAGAATCAGAAACAAAAACAAACAAATAATAATGATAATGATGATGATAATAATTTGTAAATCTAATTAATACCTGCGCTTTTTTAAGAGAACTAAACGGAGAAAGAGAAATAGAGCAACAAATACAGATTGTCTGCGTAGAGTTTATGCAGTTAAGAAGACAAGATTCCAACAAAAAGAAACAAACAGAATATTATTAATTATTTATTCTTTTCTTTTATTTTATATCTATAACGACAAAATAGAGTTAAATTTATCGACAAAATAGAGTTAATTTATAAAATAAAAATATATACGATTACATTGTTGATGCCGAGAAAACCTCAACAACTGAATTTACTGATTCGAACTCAAATTCCTTCACCTGTCTATCACAGAAAACGTAAGGAATCGTTAGCAGAGGCGCCGGTGTGGATCTTCCCACGCCTAAGTCTGATATTTGTAAACACAAGAAAACATATCGAGAAACCAGATATAAACGAAAGTTCTTTTGAATAGCAATATCATAAAGTGTAGTGATATTGTTATTTCTTTCAAGCTATGAGACCACTAACGGTTGTGCCACATAGACACCCTCTCCTGTGATGAAGAATTGTGCAAGCCTCATATTTAATCACTCTTGAACCTAAAGCTCGTCGGGCTATCTAAATTTGATTGGGCTAGTCCTGCATTTTATATGAACAAACATTCCGAATAAGTCAAAAAAAAAAAAAAGAGATTCATTGATTATAGGATGGTGAATGACTGAATGAAAATCTTCAAGATATTAAGTATCTTACTCTTAGTCAAACTCTATCCTTTAAAAAAAATAGTATCTGCAAAAGTATATCGCAAGTTTGATATGAAATTGACATTTTCACAGATTAGCATAAAAAATGAGGATAGACATAGGTTTTGTGGTACCATACGGACATTATGAATGAAATATGCATTACATTTGTATTAAAAAATGCCCTATCAAAATTCCAGCACATGGATAAAGTATATCAGCCCATATCAAAATTCTGCCTGGTGTATATTGACGATGTCCTAATCTTCAGTAATAGTGAAAAAGAACATTTGAGCATCTTTTGAAGTTCAAAGATTTGACACACAAATATGGCTTGGTATTATCTTAGTTTAATATGAAGATTAGACTCGAAGAAATTGATTTTTTAAGGCTCCACATCAAAGATAGGCATATCATTCCTCAGGCACACATCGTAGAAAAAATATCTCAATTCCCTAATGAATTGTCAAGTAGCAAGCAGATTTAATAATTTTTGGGAATCATCAAATATGGAACAGATCATATCTTGAATCTTACAAAGCTAACAAGTCATATTTCAAAGCATCTAAAAAAGGGATCCCTGCCATAGTCAGTAGAAGCGACAAAAAACTTAAAAGAATTAAAGTTAAAATGTCAATCACTTCCACTTAATAAGGAATATCTCATCCTTCAAACAGATGCTAGTGACAATTATTGAGGTACTATACTGATTGAAGAATGGAAGGAAAATAAGGAAATTTTTTGGATATAAATAAGGGCGATTGAATGAAGCTCAACACCACTACCTATCATCAAAAAAGAAGGTTTTTGCAATGATCAAAGGAATTAAAACGTTCTAATTCTTCCTTTCTCTCTTGCTATTTGTAATTGAAATAGATTTTAAATATCTTCAAGGATTACTCAAAAGAAAAGAAGGAGAAATCTCTTATCCATAGCTAGCAAGGTGGTCTAAATCCCTTTCAAGATTTAAATTTGAAGTTAGGCATGTCAAAGGAGAATCCAACACAATTGCAGATTTCCTTTCCAAGCTAATTGATGCGAACCCCACAGTAAAACTCTAAGACCCCACCTAATTTAAAGATTCAATTGTCCAAGAAAGTTTTAAACATATTTAAGCCCAACAAAAACATTGACCCAATGTTTAAGAAAATATGAACTAGAGGTATAAAGAATGATCTTGATGCCACACTCGAGATGTAGATGAGAAGTGAATGATAAGTCTAGTTAGGAACACCATAAGAATGCAAATTCTTGATAAGTACACCAATTCTTTTGAAAACTAAAGAAATAATGATATTTCAATTTCAAATAACATTAATCTCCAAAATTATCTTTTATATAGCAAGGTTGTCAAGTTTAAATAGGCTAATAGAAATCTAAGACCTAAAAATATACTTGGAATCATTGGAAAACCCCTCCAAGCATAGGTTTGTCAAAAAATCTGTTAAAAGTCTTAATCAACCCACTATTATTAATGCTAATCATTGACAAACTTAATGCTAATCTACCATAATTAATGCTAGCCCACCATCATTAGTGATAGACTTACCTGACATATTGACAAATTTAAAAGGTAACAAATAAATGAAGTTGAATAAACAAAAGAATGGTTGGAACTCTTAAGCCTAAACACACTGTACTAAATTAGTCATAATGTCTTTTAGACAACTCCAAAACTAGATTTTTAAATTGCATTGGATAATCATCTTTCCAAATGGTATGTTGTTGTCTATTAATTTCAACTTAATTTTCCCTTTCTACATTTGAATCAAATTGTGTATTTGGCTGTCTAGTATCTAGAATAATGCCCATGATGCCTTGTCTTCCTTCCAAGCCTAATTCATCATATTTTGCATCTTGAATTGATTTTTTAGTCCACATTTTCTTAATTAATCCATTTAAAGTAGCTTGCATCTTTTCGGCTCTAACTCTTATAATTGGGCCTTTGTGAATGTGCAAAGGATCAGTTGAAACTTTAATGGTACTCTCTTAAAGGTTAACATTACCAATTATTCTCAATGGCTAAAAGTAGAACCCTTCTTAAAGGATTGTACATGGAGAGACTCTTTTTTATCTATAACCTTCTAGGGTTTATCTCAACACTCCCCGCAGACATCAAAGAGCTGACATTTGAAAAGGTTGTTGATTATCATGGATATCCAGAAAGCTCCGAGGACACAATTTGGCACTTATAGATGCTCCAACAAGTGCTTGAGTTCAAGCCAATCATTAAAGGAGAAGGAAATCCTTGACTTTTTAAACCATTCTTTAAGAAGGACTAAGTAAACAAAACAGTACTCATAGTCAGCCTGGTATTCCATAATATCATTGATGAAGACAGCAATTGGGGACATTTTATGATGTGTTAATCCTTTCCATTAGCATATTATGCTTTTCTGGCTATGGATAAACTTATAATCTATAGCCATTTTATTCAAGCTCCATCTCATTCACAGAAGTCGAAGATATGCTAAAGGAATATGATTTGACACGCTATTTACCCCAATATTTGAAGACATCCCCACACTCAAATTGATCAATAGATTCCACCTAACTCACAATTCTATTGTTTTTGTACCACTGAGAGATATATAGGGACATGACAAACCACCATTAATCAGAGTAGTTGAGCATGATCACATAGGACATAGTGAAAATATTATGTAGAGTGGTTGCCTACATTTTATAAAAGTGTTGGTAAAAATTTATGGCATGAAGCCAATGTACAATACTCATAACCTTCTATCTCCAAGTGTCCAGATGACTTTAGAAATCTACTACATGAAAGAAGTACGACATGGGCAAATTTAAGGCGATGATCACTATGAATTAAAAATATGAGGACTATATGATGATTGGCTTCGAGTGCATGGACGAGAAGAAGAGATAACATCAGCGTAGGAACCTCCGAGGTTACCACAATGGTAAGCAAATTAGTTGCAAGATGGCTAATAAAGGGAAGAATGGCCTCATGAAGACCCTCAGCCTTCACAAGTGAGATATTTGTACAGAAATTAGAAGATTAGGAGGAGGAATCGGTATACAATAGAAATTTTGTATGGGATGAAGAAGACAGTAGCATAGACTAGTGAAAGCAATAATGGTTCGATAGGTCCAAAAGTGCCCTATAAATCCTCTATTTTCCAACCTGTTACTTTTATTGGCCATGACTGTGTTATTGATACTTCATAACTTCTAAAAATTGCTTTAAAATTATTTTTTCTTGAAGAAATTTCTTCCCAAACATGTGCTGGTTTGGAAGGCTTGTCTTTTTACCAAGACATCTAGTTAAGTTCTTAGGGAGTATTTGAGAGACCACGATAGTTCCAATTAAAAGTTAGACTTTTTAGAAGTTGCATATAGCCTTGCCAAAACCTTTCTAATGCACAAATTTTATTATTATTATTATTATTATTATTATTATTATTATTATTATTATTATTATTATTATTATTATTATTATTATTATAATAATAATAATAATAATAATAATAATAATAATAATAATAATAATAATTGAATATCAATGATATAATAAAAAAAAAACTAATTTTCACTCATCCGAGTTTAGTATAGCTACAATATCCTAATAGATTTGCCACCTTCACAGTAGTGCTTGAATTATATAGGCGTCTGTCTGCAGGATACAACGGATTTAAATAGTGTTGATAGCATAACCTTACTATTTTGAATTCTATCACAATGAAGCCCAAAGTTAAAGAGAATTTGCTTAAAACAGAAGAGAAGAAAATCACTTGGATTTTGATGTGTTTTGCAATTGAACATAGAGGCCAATATATATGTTTCAAGTGGGGGCATCAGTTAACTAAAAATCCCATGTGGGATTTTTCCTTATTTTTCCACACCAATAGGTGCTCTTTGAGATCTAATTTCTTGTTCACCCAAGCACCAATTTAAGCATTCTATGATTCGTTGTGAAGAGCATATATAAGAGATTTTGAATCTTCAGTGCACATATATTTTTCCAATATTTATCTTGCTCAAAATTGGCCTCAAAATAGCTACTTTATGCTATTTTTTTTAATAATCCCCCTCATTAATAAAAAAAATTGGTGAAAGACACAAAAATGATTGTTTTCATATCAAGATCATTTTTTACTTTAGTGATAGAATTCAATAGATCAAAACCTGCTTATGATAGGTAGGTCTCAACCTTTGAACCTTCCCCTGTAAAATATATTTACTTTATTAACTGACTAGTAGAAAAGTCTGTGAACTATTCTGTTGTTTAGGTAAACAATATATATTTCATACAAGAATTTTCCTAACACTTTGAGTTCTCATGGTTATGTTCATTTTGATCCTGAACTCTCATAGTTATGTTCATTTAAACCATGAACATCTGCCTAGTTCTACAAGAGTTTCTAAAAATTGAGCCCTTGATAATTCCTTTTTAAGCGGGCCCACTTCTCTCTCACATAAGTGATTTCTTAATTAAAAGTAACTCGTCTTACTTTGCTTGGATTCTTAACGCATAGGAAATCATTGAAAGCATAACTTACCTTTTCCTTCCTACAAGCATTATTGTTTTCATCATATGAATAGACATATGGGTAACCTCCACAGTAAGCCAATAAGGTATCTCACAGTTAGGTTGTCTTTTTTAACCTAATTCTTTGGATATCCAGTCAGCTAGGTTAGGTTTTCTTTTGTAAAATAAAACTTTCATTCTATGGGCTTTTGTCCCATCCCCCTTGATTATTTTTCTACTAATTCTCTATTTAATCCTTTAGTTAGTGGATCCTCAATGTTATCCTTAGACTTTATATAGTCAATAAAAATAACTTCAATAGACCATAGTGTCTAATAGTATTATGTCTATGACATATATGTTGTAGACTTGCCATTATACATATTACTCCGGGCCTTTCCAACTGCAGATTGACTATCACAATGTATGAAAATTATTGGCGCAGGCTTTGACCATTTTGGAATACTTTTTAAGATATTCTACAACCATTCTGGCTTTTCATTACATTTGTCTAATGCAATGACTTTAAAGTCAATTGTTGACCTGATTATCATTGTTTGTTTAGATGATTTCCATGAAATGGCAACACCTGCTAGTGTAAACGTATAGGCACTAGTAGACCTTGAGTCTTTTACATTAGATATCCAATTTACATCACTATACTCTTTTAGTATAGTTGGATATCTAGTATAGTGCGTTCTATAATTACAAGTATAACATAAATATCAAAGTACTTTTACTATAGCTTTCTAGTAATCTGCTCCTAAATTACTTGTATATCTGGAAAGTTTGCTTACTGTATAAGCTAAATCTGAACTTGTACAACATGTTAGGTACATTAGACTACCTATCACTCTAGCGCATTATACTTGAAAGATACTTTCATCTCTATTCTTAAATAGATGCAAATTTGTATATAAAGGTGTTCTTGCTACAACAAAATCATCTTTATTGGATTTTGCAAGAATTTTATTCACATAATGTAATTGACTCAGAATAAGTCCATTGATGTCCTCAATATTTTTTCCCCAAAATGATATCTACTAGACCCATATCTTTCGTGTTAAAACTAGACTTCAATATATTCTTAGTGAATCTAACCATCTCGTCACTACTCCCAACAATTAGCATGTCATCAACATAAAGACATAAATGACATAGTCATTTTCTGCCTCTTTAACATATATACATTTGTCACATTCGTTGAGCTTAAAACCATTTGCCATCATTGTATGATCAAATTTTTCATCCCATTGTTTTGGTGCTTTCTTCAATTCATAAATAACTTTACTAATTCACATACTTTCTTTTCTTATCCTAAAGCTATAAAGCCTTTAGGTTGTTCTATATAGATTTCATTATCTAAATCTCCATTTAGAAAGGCTATTTTTACATCCATTTGATGCACATCTAAATTACGTAATGCTGCAATTGCTAGTATCATTCCAATGAAATTTATTCTTGCTGCAAGAGAATAAATATCAAAATAATCAAGGTGTTCTTGTTGCTTATAAACGTTAATTACAAGTCTAGCCTTGTACTTATCAATCGATCCATTATCTTTTATTTTCCGCTTGAAAATCCACTTGGATCCTAGAAGGTTGCACCCTGAAGGAAGATTGACTAACTCTTAGGTATGGTTTTGTAACATGGATTTAATTTCACTATTAATGGCATTTTTCCATGATCTTACAACTTACATAAAGGTTCACTTCCAAGTAAAAAGGTCAGATACAAAAATTTAGACCAAAAGATTTTTTTCGGTTCTAGCTCTCTTACTACATCTAAGTTCAAAATAAATATCTTGTTCGCTATCTTGAACTTCTCCTTGTTCTTAATCCCCACTGTCTTTAATGATAGCAACATGTGTTCGTTTAATCGAACTTGAATCCTCCTTAAATTTACAAGGAAATACATTATCAAAGAACGATGCATTTCTAGATTCCATCATCGTTTTCTTGTGAATATCGAGTTTATTCAACTCATATACAAGAAATCGATAGGTAATATTATTATGTGCATAACCATTTGAAATGCAATCTATAGTTTTTGGTCCTATCTTCGGCTTCTTTGGTGGAGGAATGGCCACTTTAACAAGACACCTCTACACTCATAAGTATTTGTAAGAAGGTACTCAACTTTTGCATAATTCATAAGGAGTTTTCTCTACGTTTTTTCAGGATACTTTGTTTAAAAGGTAGTTAGCTAATGAAACAACTTACCCCCATTTATTCTGAGGTAGCCTAGAAATTGTTAACATTTCATTCAAGGTACTATTTTTTCATTTAACAATCCCATTAGATTAAGGTGAATAAGGAGTTGTAGTTTGGTGTATGAATCTATATTGTTCACAAAGTAACTTAAATAAAACAAAATACTTACCAGCTCTATCAGTTCTCAACTCCTTAATTATCTTATTTAGTTAATTTTCAATTTATTTTTATATATAATAAATTTTTCTATAGCTTTGTACTTTCTTTTTGAATAAATACACATAATAAAATTTTGTACAATTATTGATAAAGGTAATAAAATATTTATTACCACCCCTCGGCTCTATCAATTTAATATCATATAGATAACTATGTATTAAGTCAAATGGTTTAGTATTCCTTTCAATCCTTTGCCTCAACATACGATTTACATTTATGTTTCATATCAATTTGGAAAGTGGGTATGTGACTTATGTTAATTAACTTATGCAAAGCATTATAATTAACATATCATAATCAACCATGCCATAGATTAGAAAACTCAAAAATATGAACAGAAGAAAGAGCTTTATTATTCATTGATTTTACAATTATTACACTCAGTTTGAACAACTTATTGGATATATATATCCCTTTATTACACACATTCTATTTTTAGGCAAAAAAACTTTCTCTGACTCAAACACAAATCGAAATCCACGCTTGTGCAGAGTCAACTTTTCCCCAGAAGTCATTTTCAGAATTAATTTTTGCTTGACCTTTTATCTGAGACGTGGTCGAATTCCCCTTATAGTTTTTCACCATTTCGATTAGGCTTAAAAGAAGCAAACATTTTCTTGTTTGAGCATACATGTCTAGTGGCAATTCTTGGTTTCCCTTTTTCTTTGGCATTCTGCATTTTGAAGCTTTATGACCCATTTTATCTTAGTTGAAGCATTTCCTTTGAAATTTGTTTTGCTTCTTGGAGACCCCTATTTTTGGACCCAACCTGTTCTTGTTGGCCTTCTTATTCTTGATATTCTGATTATATTCCATAACATTGGTTTTAGCCATAGAGATGGCAATTTTCTTGTCATTAATTTTGTTGCCTTCTTCAACTTGAAATTTAATAATCAGATCCTTATGACTCATTTATTTTCTCTTGTGTTTTAGATAACTATTGAAATCTTTCCATGTTAGATGCAGCTTCTTAATGATAGTAGCCACTTGAAAAGTTTCACTTAAGTCTACCCTTCGGCATGAATTTCTGACATAATTATCTATATTTCTTGAACTTAACTTATAATAGTTTTGGATTCCACCAACTTTTAATCTAGAAAGCGAACTATGACAAATCTTTTAGTGCTTGCATCCTTAGATTTATAAGTCCATTCTAAGGACTTCCATAACTCTTTGGTTCTTTTGTTTCCAACATACATACTATACAAAGAATCGCTAAAGGCATTCAAAACATAATTTTTGCAAAGGAAAATGGAATGATTCCAAGTATTTATTGCACTAATCACTTGTGATCAACTTTAACCTTTTGGCGTATAGGAGCATCTTCTTTCAAGGATCTCCCAAGATTCAAGGTAGTCAAGTCAAAGAACATTTTCTACTGCTACCGTCTGAAATTCTATCTAGTAAATTTCTCTAGTTTTTTCGTATAAGGAACAACCACAGGTGTAGCAGCACCAGTGCCAACACCGACACACAAGACAGGAGTAGGAAGGTCAAAGTTTCAGTTTGCTAGATCATATCAGTTGCCATTTCAACAAAAAAATTGTTTTAAAATTGTAGTGATACTATTATTATTATTATTATTATTATTATTATTATTATTATTATTTCCAGTGACATAAGACCACTCACTTTGTATGCATAAATAAGCAAGTTAGGCTCCGAGGAAAGACTAAAGAGGTCACAATGGTCCTACTTAAAATCCAAACTCTTTAGATGTTGTATATAGACTTGGTGCCAGAACCTTTCTAGTGCACTTAAACTTACTAATAAGCTTCTTATATACTTATCACAAATTTATAATAATAATAATAATAATAATTGAAATACCAATGATATAATAAATAAATCAATAATGTGTAAAAAAATTAAAAAATTAATTTTCACTAACCTGAGGCTTATAAAATTATAATCTCCTTAAACATAAATTCACCAGCTTCATAACAGTGCTTGAATTCTATAGGTATTTGTCTCCCAGGATATAACAAATTCAAATATTGTTGGCAGCACAACCTTAGTATTCCTATGAACTTCAAACAAATGTTTGAATTTGATTACACTGAAGCGTAAAGCTAGAGAGAATTTGCTTAAAAGAAAAGAGAAGAAAATCACAAGGGTTTTGGTATGTTTTGCAATTGAACATGGAGGCCAATATGTACAGGTTTAAGGGGGCATCAGTTAAACAAAAATCCCATGCGGGAATTTTCCTTCCTTTTTCACACCAATGAGTGCTCTTTGAGATCTGATTTCTTATTCACCGAAGCACCAATTTGAATTTTTATAATTCGTTGTGAAGAGCTCACAAAGAAGATTTCGAATCATCCATGCACATATATTTTTTCAATATTTATCTTGCCCAAAATTGACCTCAAAACAGTCACTTTTTTTTATTTTTTCTAACATAAAGTTGGGGATAACAAAATTATTATCTACTAATCTGTAAATCCACCCAAATCCACCTATAAAAATTTTCCATTGCGGGTAATTTTACAAATTGTAGGTAGATTTAGTATTTAAGATTATAATTTGCTAGGGATTTGTTGAGTGCTGGAGAACGTGTATTTATAAAGGGTAAAATCGTCATTTTACACTCTAAGTCTCACTAACATTTTTACTTTAATATATTTAAGTCTTTTAAACTTTGATTACGTGTGTTTTGTTATAATTTGAATATTTAATGCATTTCAGGGTATTTTAGTCATTTAACCATTAACAAAAAATTAGATAGCAAAATAGATAGCATTCTTGAGCTCAGAATAGCTAAGAACCTTATAATAAAGGTACAAGGGGTAAAAATCATAATTTTAGGATTTTGGTGGGGCCTAACTAATGTAGCATTGATCTATGAGATGACAACATACTACTACATTGACCAATGATGTGGCAACATCTTATTGGACTGAAAAATGAGCTTATGATATATGCAATATGCTAGTTGAATTTTGTGCTGACTAATAACGTGGCAATATTTTATTGGACTGAAAAGCATGTGTAGTTTACATGCAATTCATTGAATCACAGTCCTGATGATGTGTTCCAACCAATCGGAGCTTGCCACGTGGCACAATTCTGGGCATTCGATTTGTTTTTATCTGATAGTCATGATTTACCAGTTGTATCATAAATAAGGGATGCCCCCCAAATTCGATATCTATGAATCAAAATTTGAGCTCTATTTTTTGTAATCTCTATTTATCTTGTATTTTCTACATACTTTAATAAAATTATCATTTTACCCCTAGTTCAATTATGAGTGGATAATTTAATTTTAAGCTTGGATTGAAGGTGAAGCTTTAATATGATCAATGAGCTTAATTTAATAAGTTTATTTATCCTCTTTCTTTGATTTATATAGATTATTTTGACTTATCATTGATAGACAATAATAATCTTGTCAAGATTTTGCACGATATACCGATACTCTAGTGCAAGATCATTACTGTTTGACACGATGAAAACTTTACACTATATTTATTAGTGAGAAACTCCCCTTGAGTATTAGTGGTTTGTCTTGACTCGGTGTTGATAGAGAATGCATCTACGTTATTTAGTATACAATCTTGCCACATCGTCTATATTAAGAATATTATCACTAGACACACCGTATACTTGACACCACATTTAGTAGAAGATTATTTCCCTTGGCATAATGAGTGCTTGATATCATACCCCCATCATAAATTAATTTGAACAAAAAAAGAATAATAAGCTCCTGTTAAAGTGTTGAGTATGAATCTAAAGACCCAAGTGCTTCATTTGAATTATTTCATCTTTAATTTGTTCACTCAAGTGCTTAGAAATCATGTCCAACTAATTTACATATAAAGTTGGAAAATTAACCTTACACATAGTTAAATCTACCTGCTCATGGGATCAATACTTGTCACCATTAATCTATACTATAATAGATTTATGCGCTTACGAGTACAATAAAATTTTCATAGTAAATTTTTGACACCATTGTCGGGAAGGTAAGTCATTTTAATATGTGGATTTAATTTTCTTTGTAAATATTGTGTAAATAAATTTGTGTAGATTTTGAGTGTGTTTCCATAGTAAGTGTATATTCCTGTGATAAGGTTAACATTGTAACTTCTCTTCTTTCTTTATTTTCATTAATTTTTTTAAAATTTTCTTTGCATGCACGATCGAATCTCACAATCACATGGTCTAAAACCTATAGACCTTGAACTAGAAAAGACACTTGGCACATGTAGACACATTACATCACAGAGTAAAATTGTCGATAATATCAAAATGGATTTAGTGCAACAACAAACACAAGGTCCACAAGAGAGGTCATTTAAGGACTTCTTTAATCCATTAGCTAATTTGAGCATCTCATGCATAAAATGCCTAAATGTAGCTGCTAGGAATTTCGAGTTAAAATCTAGTGTGCTAAGTTATCTCACATCATTCTATGACGTAGAAAACGAAGACTCATACAATCATATTTGAATGATTTTCATGCTACTTGCGAAACTTCTAAATATGAAATTTTTTTAGATGAAGATGTTAAAGCTTACATATTTCTATTTTCTCTAAAGGATAGAGCTCATTCTTGGTTTAATACATTACCCGCTAATAGTATCAAATCATGAGAGCAAATGGTAATAAAGTTTTAAATAAATACTGAATAAAACAAACGATATTTGTAGGGAAATCTCAGAGTTTACTCAGAGGGAAGACAAGCAATTTTTTAAGCAGGGGAATGATTCAATAGGCTACTCTTGAAGTGTTCACGTCATGGGTATGAGAAATGGCATCAACGTTAATACTTCTTGAAAGGAATATTGCCACATATGCAGGAATGACTAATGACGACAAGTGCAGGTCAACTTATGTCTACAAGCACATCAGAAATTTAAGATTATTTTTAAATGAAGTCAATCATTCAAGAATGTGAGAAAAATTAAGGAAGCAATTGAAGTCCACGTTAGTGATTTAAAATAAAGAATCAAGGAAATCTAGCATCATTGATGATTGTTAAATTAATTAATAGAGCAATATGCCTACAAACAATTTGACCATAATTTATATCTAGACCACACCAATGCCATTAATGTATAAAGAAGCAGTCGAACTACAACCTTACTCTAATACTTACAATCCTAGATGAGAAACCATTTTAACTTTTCATGATCTCATAGATTCAAAAAGAGAATAGTAGCTCCAGTTCCTAATGCAACCAGTTCCCCAAGGTCTTTAAATCTCTCAGCCACCATTTAGACAGTACAATTAAAATTATAGCTAATCACAAACTAAACCATAGGAAGAGGCACTCTAAAAATTTTAAAATATGATTCATTCTGCATTAAAAGACCAAAATCACACCATTGACGAACTGTTGAATGAGATGAGATTGGCATAAATTTACAAGTGCAATCGATTTCTAATTTAAAAAAGACAGTAAGTCAACTTGCGTCTTCAATTGAAACCTTGGCCATGATTGTTAAAAAAGGCAAATTTTCAAGCCAATCAATGCTTAATCCTAAAGGAGCACATGAAATTGGTACAAAATCAGTCCAACAGCATAAAAAGGTCAAAGCCATTATGACCTTCCGAAACGACTAAGAAGTCGACAACATGGGGATACCAGTGGAAAAGACAAGTGAACTTAGGGATGGCAATGGGGCACCGCCCGCAGCGGGTTTGTCATTACCAAACCCAAATCCGCACAAAATTTACATTACGAAACCCACCTCCAATCGGCAGTGGTTTTAATTTTTTTTAAAAAACCCACCTGTAGTGGGTTTTGACAATTACCAAACCCGTAATGGTACCCGGCAGATTTTTTGTGGGTTTCTACATTTAAAATCATAAATATTTAATATTTAAATTTATAATAATAACCTCAATTTCTATATAACATACTCAATTTTACATTTAACCAATATAAATAAAAAATTAAAATTTCAACGTCAATCCAACACATTCTCAAATTTAAGTATAAATTACACAAATCCATTTAAAAAACACAAATTAGTATCTAAAAATAATAATTACATTTCATATCATCATTTAAAACAAGCTCCAAGAGAAGATACTTCATTTCATTCACCGCAACAAGCACCCGTCCAACGTGATGCCTACAATAATAATTAATATTAATATTTTTAAATACTAATTCAGAGAAAAAAAATTATACTAATGAAATAATTTATGTATTAAGTTAAAGAAACTTAATTCTTTACCTCATCAACAATATCTTCATCTTCAGAGAATTTGCTATGTCCTGGTTTATTAAAAAAATTTGCATCTACAAGTAACAAGTATATCAAGAAAAAAAGATAGATGATTATAAATTTGTAAATTGTAATGTATAATAGATATTATACTGTATTGAAGTAAAAATACATTTTCATACCATCAAATTCAGCACACAACCAATTTTGAGCACACGTTAAAGCTTCTAATGTCTTTGGATGAAGTCTACTACGATGTGGAGAGACAAATTTGCCACCAGTACTAAATGCCGACTTGGATGCAATGGTGGATACCGAAATGGCTAAAACATCTATTGCAATTGCTTGTAAAGTTGGATATTTTGATCCATTTGTTTTCCACCAACAAAGTATATCAAAATTTTCATATCTTGGAATAACATATTCTTCTAAATAATAGTCCAATTCTGACTTAGCATGGGTTGTACTACCACTTTGATCTACAAAAGAATCAAAATTAGCCAAACGTTTCCCAAGTTTTGAATGAGCTACCACAACTTAAGATGATGAAGCAACTGAAGCTTGAACTAGAACTTGTGAATTTTCTTTTGACTTACACCTAGCTTGATAATCTTTCAACATATCATAACAAAAGCTTCGAACATTCTCAATCTCTTTTTGAGCACCATCTCCATACAGCAAGTCAAAATAATACTCAATTAATTTCATGTTAAATCTAGGGTCCAAAACAGATGCCATAACCATGACTCCATGAACAACACTCTAATATTTTTCAAACTTTCCAATTATTGAGTCAGCCATTGCTCGGATTTTTTCACAATTAGAATACGTCCACTCATAAATTGACAATTTAATCTCACAAATGCTTGAAAAGTAAATATTAGTAGTTGGATATCTAGTCCCATAAAACAATGTAGTCACTTTATAAAATGATTCAAGTCTATCCCGAATTTCTTTAGCAAAAGCCTAATCTTCTTCAGTGGGTAAAAATTTGTATAATGATTCTCGTTGTTTAAAACGAGGAAATACTTCTTTGAAAACTAAAGCTCTATCAAGCATTAAGTATGTAGAGTTCCACTTAGTCTTACAGTCCTAAACTAGATTTCTATTACAAGAAATATTACATTTACGAGCAGTCCCATAAAATGTTTCTTGTCTTTTAGGTGTGGCAGACCAAAATAGAACACTATTACGAATTCTCTCAATACTATCACTAATCACACTCATCCCCTCCTTCACAATTAAATTTAATATATCAGCCGCACAACGCATGTGAAATAAATCCCCATTCAAAGAAAGCGAAATACTAGAAATCTTTTCCAGCAAGATATCTATCATGGCATCATTTGTGGTGCAATTATCAACAGTCAAAGTAGACAACTTACTATTAATGTTCTACTCAAGCAAACACGACACCAAAGCTTCAGAGAGTACCTCAGCAATATGTGGACATGGCATGTATAAGAACCTAAATTTTAAAAAAATTATTAGTATCATGCAATAAGTATAAATTTTAAAAGTAAAATAGACTTAGTAATTTAGTGTAGAAACTACCTAATGATACGACTTTGCAGCTTCTAATTATCATCAATAAAATGTGATGTTATAGCCATAAATCCCTTTTGCTGGTTACTAGAATTCCACATATCGGTAGTAATTGCAATTCTACTCCGATTTATTTCCAACAAGCTTATTGTTTTAGCTCTCTTGTAGTCATAAATTTTCAATATGTCACTTTTTACTGTGTTACGAGAGACAAACCTAAACATTGGCTCGAGAGAACCAACGAATCTTTTAAAAGCCCAATGTTCAACCATATTCAGTGGATACTCATGAATAATTATCATATTTGCAAGCTCTTTCCTTAAAGTTTCTTGATTAAAAGAAAATGTCGATAATTTACATTTTCCACTCTCTTTCTTAGCTTGCAGCTGCTTTTGAGTTAACTCAATTGTGTGGTTCGACCGCATAAAACATAACCCAATATAAGTGTGTAAATGGCTGGTGCCATTTTTACGCTTCGTAGTTAATCTCTTATAACAATAGTTGCAAACAACTATGTATTCTAAATTCCCACCAACTTTCTGTCTTTTAAAGTGTTCCCAAACATCACTAGTCAATTTAATATTTTCAGTATCACCAGAAGCAATTTCTTTTCCATGTATTGAAATTGGAGTTTAGGTTGAAGCTACCTCAATGTTTGCAAGTTCTTCATATGTAATTGGAGATTGGTTTGAAGCTACCTGAACTTCTGTTCTCGTTGTAGGTGAATTATTGTCGCTGAGATCAAAGGCTTGCTCCATCTTTTACCTTAAAAATTTCAATAGATTTTAAATCAATATACATGAATATTGATTTTCGGGTTAACAAGTTAAGCTAACTGAAATTGATGAAGTTAAATAAAATACTACATCATGCATCATCTCATTTAATTCAATAAACGTTTTTAAGTCTGAATATCTACTTAAAATTAAAATTTACAAAGAGACGAAAATTAAAATTAAAATTAAAATTAAAATTCAATTCAATAAACGTTTGTAAGCTATTTTTCACTTAGCTCGCATGTTTATTAAGCAACAAAATTAGTTACAAATTGTTAGGAAAGGCATAAGGATTTCGTACCTTCCACCACTGTAAAATTGGCTGCAACAACAACAGTACCCAGGCAGCTGCAACAGCACGATGCGTACTTGTTGGCAGTGAAGAGATTTGCGTGCAGGGGGCTGGCTCACTGTCACAACTCACAAGCTCAGGTTGAAGAAGAAAAGAATGTTAAATGAAGAATTGAAGATAGAGATGAAGAAGATGGTCAGCTCGGGTTGAAGAAGATGGTTAGCTCGTGTGCGGCTAAGTCAAAGACTCAAAAGGGAAAATGCCTTTATTTTCTTTAGGTTATCAGTTTATCACTTTAGAATGGCTGAATGGGAGATGGGTGGATGGGCCACGTACATTGTACACACATACATAACTTTGGCTTTGGGCCTTTGACTATTTACAAATTTGATTTTAATTGCAATTTCCTTTATACACTTGAATAATTGCATAATTTTTTTTATACATGTTTTAAATTAAAATTAAATTAAAAATATTTAGAAAAATATTGCGGGTTTGACGGATATCCATGCGGGCATTCACCGGATATAAGATCAATACCAAACCCACCCGCATCCATGTGCGGGTTTTAATTTATAATACTAAACCCACCCACAATGGGTAAAATTACCCGCAGCGGGCGGGTTTGGGCTGGTTTGCCGGTTTACGGGTACAATTGCCATCCCTAACTGAACTTGTTCTTTTAGACTCTAAGGACTCATTACTAAAAGAGAAAGAAGAAAGCAGCCCACAAGAATGTGTCCCCTAAAGCTTCATTCCCTTAGAGCTTAGTTAAAGCAAATAAGGGAAATTCTACAAGTAAGATTATAGAGATCTTTAAATAAGTACATGCTAACATCCTTTTGCTTGACTCTATAAAACAAGTATCCTCTTATGCCAAGTTTCTTAAAGACTTTTGCATTAAAAGGAGAAATATTCTTGTTCAAAATGAGACTTTTTTAATAGAGACCTTTTTGAAAGATCCAGGCTCCTCCTACCATCTCATATAGTACATGGAACTAAATAATTGAGAATGCTTTATTGGACTAAAGAACTAGCGTAAATCTTTTACCTTACTCATATTTGTGAAACTTGGATTGAAAGAATTACACCCAACTCCAGTAGTGTTGCAATTTGCAGATCGATCTATGAAAATACATTGTACTATTGTGAAGGACATGCTTATTCAAGTAGACAAGTTTTATTTTCTTACTAACACTCAACTAGTGTAGGATTCGAAGAAGTAGATCCCTATTTTTCTAGGCCAATCATTCTTGGCAACTGCCAACGCATACATTTAATGCCGGACTGGAAATACATAGTTGTCCTTTGGCAATATGATTATAGAGTTAAATATCTTTAGCAATGCCAAACAACCTTCAAATAGAGACAATGGAATTGCTGATGTTGATTTATCAAAGAATTAGTACTTGCTAACCTTGTTAATGATCAATTACAAACATGTTTAACCCTTTTTTGTTTAGATTTTGATATTGAAAAATCAATTGACGAGGTCAATGCCTTACTCAATTTATCGTCATCCATGGATACCAATAAATAGAAGTCAATAATAGAGCATTTAGCATCATCAGGGAAGGAACTCAATCCATCATCGGAATCACCACCAGAGCTCAACCTCAAACCATTACTTGACACCTTGTAGTATGTATTTTTAGGAGATGAAAATGCTTTGCCAGTATTCATTTCATCTTTTCTTGATAATAAGTAAAGAGGCAAGTTGTTGGGTATTCTAAAAGAGTATAAAAAAGTATTCAGATGGACCATTGCCGACGTAAAAGATATAAACTCAGTAGATTGCATTCATTACATTCATCTTGATGAAAATGCTATACATACGGAATAAATGCAATGTTGGCTAAATCCTAATATAAAAGAAGTCGTTAAATCTGAAGTTTTAAAACTATTAGATGCAGGTATCATTTATCTTATTTCTAATAGTTTATAGGTCATAAACGTTATAAATGTTGACAATGAACTAATATCCATTAGAATGATTACAAGGTAGCGCATATACATTAATTATAAGAAATTAAATTCTGTCACACGAAAAGACTTTTTTTACCATTTATCAATCAAATGCTCAATAGATTGGCAGGTCATAAATTTATTACTTTTTAGATAACTACTCAGGATATAACCAGATCCCATAGCACCAAAAGACCAAGAGAAAATCATTTTTACTTGCCTTTTTGGCACTTTTGTATATAGGAGAATGTAATTTGGATTATATAACACACCTGCCATATTTCAACGATGCATGTTAAGTGTTTTTTTTATGGCATAGTTGAACGTTTTCTGAAGTCTTTATGGATAACTTTTCTAATTTCAGTAATTTATTTTATCAATGTTTGCAACATCTAACACTAGTTTATGGAGATGTATAAAAAAGAATTTGGTCTTGAATTGAGAGAAGTGTCATTTTATTGTAAAACAATGTATCGTTCTCAATCACATCATTTCGAATGAAGGTATTAAGGTTGACAAAGCTAAGGTGGATCCCATTTCCCATCTTTCTCCTCCTAAGATAGTCAAAGAAGTAAGATATTTCCTTGAGCATGCTGATTTTTAAAGGCATTTCATTTAAGATTTTAGCAAAATCTCTAAACCCTTATGTAATTTGCTTGGTAAAGATGTACCTTTATTTTTAATGATTATGTATTAAGGCATTTAAAAAATTAAATTAGTTGTTGACCTTATCACCCATCATTCAGCCCTTAAACTGGAACTTATGTTTTGAGCTTATATGTGATGCATCTGATTATGCAATAGAAGTAGTGTTAAGATAAAAGGTTGATTGTATTCCTGATGTCATTTACTACGTTAATATAACATTAAATGATATATAGTTGAATTGCTCAATTACTAAAAATGAAATGCTAGCTACAATGTTCGTACCATAAAAATTTCAATCTTATATCATAGGATATAAAATAATTGTATTCATAAATTATGTTGCACTTAAATATCTTCTTATAAGAAAAAATCTAAAGGCCAACTAATTCCCTGGGTGTTACTTTTGCAGGAATTAAACCTTGAGTTCACAGATAAAAAAGGCATAAAAAAGTGGTGGTAAATAAGCTCTTTCATCTCAATTTTGACACAATTCCAGAACCATTACCATTGAATAAACCATTTTTGGATGAACAACTGATAAATATAGAGTACTGCCATGATATGTTGATATACAGGTCAACTTCCAGAGCATTAGACTAAGCTGGACAAAGCTAATTTTTTTTATGGAAATAAAGAATTTCTTTTAGGATGATCCTTAGCCTTTTAAGTATTGCATGGATTAAATAATAAGACAATGTGTCCTAAAGAGTGATCCTTTCATTCCATCATGACCAAACATGTGAATGCCATTTTAGTGCTAAAAAGATGATTGCTAAAATTTTATAATGTGATTTTTATTGGCCAACTTTATTTTGGGATGCATACACTTTTTACTCTTTGAGTGACAGGTGCTAGCTCATGTGAAGCATTGCTCGAAAGGACATGATGCCACTAAACCTTATACGCTAGTGTATGGAAAAATTTGTCGCATACTGATAAAACTCGAACATCATGCATACCGAGGCATCAAGAAATTCAACTTTGATATGCAACAGGCTGGTTTGGAAAGAAGTTTATAGTTGGTAGAACTTGAAGAGATTCATAATGATGCATATGAAAATGACAAGAATTACGAACAACAGATGAAAGTTTTTATAACAAGCATATCATAAGGAGTTGTTTTTTACACAAGGTCAGAAAGTACTTTTAGACGATTCTCACTTGCATATATTCCCAGGTAGATTACGCTCTGAATAGTCTAGTCCATTTATTGTTCGTAGTATTGTTTTACATGGGGACATTAAAATTCAGAATCCAAAGAATTTTATCATTTTTAAAGTCAATGGTCAAAAATTAAAAACATATCTAAAGTAACAACTACATTAAGAAAACATCAAAATAAATTTTGAGTGACCCATCACGTCTTGATTAAGTTTTTTCTTTGGGTGATTTAACTTTTTGTCATTGAAATTATGTGATTGCTTCTTACTTAATTGTGTTTATTTAACAATTATATTTTTTTATCACTTGTATTATATATCATGAGTACCTCAGTAAGACAAATCCTCTTCAACTACCTTAAAGAACTTCTATGAGTGAAGCATCACTTAAGTGGCTTGCTCCAAATTTGTAAATCACATCCTGTTTGGAAAGTTAACTTGATTATACCAGTTTGTAAATTTCATTGGAAAGCTAACTTAATTATCTTTCCAATGGTATATAGCGTGCATATTAGTTCTAGCTCAATCAATACCAATTTTATTCTGAAATTACCTTTTTTGCATTTGACCCAAATTATGTATTTCGCTGCCCAGCAACTTGAATAATGCCCACAAAGTATTGTCTTCTCTCTAAGCCCAATTCATCATGTCTTGCAGATTGAATTACATTTTCAGTCCACATTTTCTCAATTAATCAATTTAAAACAGCTTGCATCTTTTTTGTTCTAGCTCTTGTAATTAGACCTCCATGAGTGTGCAAAGGATCAATTGAAGCTTTAATGGTATTCCCTTGATGGTTCTCATCACTAGTATTAGTGGTTTGTCTTGATTTAGTGTTTATAGAGAATGCATCTAAGTTTTTTAGTAGACGGTTTTGCCACATTGTCAACAGTAAGATTATTATCATCTAGTACAATGTGTGCTTGACACTACATTTAACGAAAAAATATTTCCTCCTAGTACAATGAGTGCTTGGTATCATATTTACCACAATGAGAATTATGAGGAATGAAAATGCCCTTTCATAAATTAATTTGAACTAAAAAGGAATATTAAACCCATAGTGAACTATTAAGTGTGAATCCAAAGATTTAAGTATTTCATTTGAATTATTTCACTTTTAATTTATTCCTACTTCTTTTTATTTAAATCCCAATATTGCTTAGAAGTCACATCCAACCAATTTACATATATACTTGAAAAATTAACCTTACACATAATTAAATCTACCTCCTTGTGGGATTAATACTCATCACTATTAATCTATACTAAAATAGATTCATTTGCTTGCGAGTATAATAAAATTTACACAACATGGTTGCAGGTAGGTTTGGTATTGAGAAAAAATCTACTGGATACCTGCACCGGTATACACCAACCGACATTCTTTATTTTATTTATTTATAATTTTTATTTTCATAATAAAAATTACATTAAAAAATTTAATCATAATATATATCAGTTAAAGTTCTTAATTCCTAAACTTAACCTATAGGTATAAAAAGTTTTTAACAACTAGAAATTTTATAATTTTCAAGCTTAATATTACTGATATTTTATTTTAATTGATTGATTTTGTTTGTTTTACTTTAATGACTTGAACCTAACAATTTTCTTACTAAAGTTGGGTTTTTATTTGTAATTGTTGATAATAATTGAACAAAATTTACTTGTTAATATTGTTGATAATACTTGCATATTGGTTAAAAGATTAGGCAAGGCATTGATATATGTTATGATGATTTACTTGCAACAAAAATATTTCGTGTATTTACTTTAATGTTAAAATTTTTAATTCTTATCTACATTGATAAATCTAGAACCAAGTATTTTATGCGAATTTTTAAACTATTGTTATAAATTTGTAGTTTGAATTACATAATTTAATTTTTTAATGCATTATAAATGTATTTTTTTAATATTTGTAGGATTATACAGTTTAATTTTTCATGCATAGTTAAAAGTATTTTTTTAATATTTGTAATCTTAAATGACAAGACCCACACAAAATCTATTGTGAGTTGCGGGTGGGTTTCAGTAACTATCAAAACCCACTGCAGATAGGTTTTTGAAAAAGAGAAAAATTGTTGCGGGTTATCGGTAGGTTTGGTAATTTAAAGTTTTTGCAGGTGCTGTTTGGTATTGGCAAACTAGGAGTGGATGGTGCCCATTGCCATCACTAGAGAAGACCTTGAGTCCTAAATCTAAAGAATTTTATTGTACTTGCGCTTTTTGGCTTTTTGAATTTATGCCAATCTAAGATTATCGAACCTAAATTTGGTTGTTGTACTTGGGGGGCATCTCATATTACACTGTATTGTATTACATTAAAATACTTTTTGTATACAAATTCATGTTTGACTGTAATTTTTAGTTGCGTATTAAAAAGATGTCTAAAACAACAAAAAGAGTATAAAATAATTCTATAAGGAGTAGGGTTTAGGCTGTATTACCCTAAAATTTTATTCATCTTTTAAATTTAATCATCTTATTTTATTAGTCAATTATTTATATTAAATTTAGATTTATCAAATACTAATAAAATATAATTTAAATAATAATATGAAATATAAAATATCAATAAACCTAAATATTCAATAAATAAATGTTAACAAATTATTTTACTTTTATCACATAAAATCATTTTAATTATTTTACTTTAAATGTAAAAATTTGTTTAATAAATTAAGCATTTATTATTTACTAAAATAAAAATTTTGAAAATAAATTTAAATTAAACAATTATATTAGACATTAAAAATATAAATCAATTTATAATAAAATTAAAATATTGTATTGTATTGTATTATATATTTTATTTTAATTTAATATATTAGAATATTAGATAAATAATATTGATAATTATATTATTTGATAATAGTGTATTATTAATTATTTTTATTTTATAAAAACTAATATATAAAAATAATTATTTAATGATTAATATAAATAATGAACAATATATTACTAAAATATTAATAAATTTAAATAATACTAATCTAATTTTAATATTAATATAAAATAATACTACAAAATAGTATTATGTATAATACAGTTTATAGTATACCAAACATTGTATTGTATTACAATTTAATGCAATATACCCTAATGGAATACACTATAGTAGAAGACGGCTAATAAAATGTATAATAATACAATACAATGTGTGGTATACTAAACACATTCTTGGATGATTAGTATGCACTGTTTTAGTTGTCTTTACTCTTCATTTCTTTGCCTGAATGCATTAATGCTTGATCGCCATAGTTCGTATGCCCATTCAAACTTCAATAAGTATTTATACAAAAAAAATATATGACCTCAATAAAACCAAAATTACGAACTTGATCTCAATAAAATTGAATCAAAAAATTTATTCACATTAGACCTCAATGAGGTCAAAATTGATAACCTCGACCTCAATAAGATTGGATCAAATAATTTATTAAATTGGACCTTAATAAAGACAAAATTGACAACCTCAATCTCAATAAAATAGAATTAAATAATTTATTCAAGTTGCACCTCAAGAAGACCAAAATTGATGATCTCGACTTCAATAAAACTAGAACAAACAATTTATCAATGTTGGACCTCAATAAGGCCAAAATTGATGAATTCGAACTCAATAAAATCAAATTAAATAATTTATTCAAATTGAACCTCAATAACCACAAAATTGACAACCTCAAACTCAATAAAACTGAATAAAATAATTTATCAATATTTGACCTTAGTAAGGCCAAAATTGACGACCTTGATCTCCACGAGATCTGATCAAACAATTTATTCATATAGGATCCAGAAAAAATTAAAGGTCTCGCTCTCAATAAGATCAATAAAATATTTTATCAATAATTAATCTTTATAAGGACAAAATGGACGATCTCTATCTCAATAAGATCATATCAAATAATTTATTCACATTAGACATCAATAAGGCCAAAAATTAGGGGTGGGCAAATTTGGGTTTAGATTAACCCTATTCGGTTTTGAGTAAATTGGGTTAGATATAAAAGTAATCCGAGCTTGTAATCCGATTGGATCCAAACTATGCTTGAATTGGACCGAATCAAATAAAAAATTTGTGTCATAGATGGTTTGCTTGTGCATTGGTTTCTTCAGATTTTCAAATCCAATTGGGTTGGCCAAAATCTAACTCAATCATGTTGAAGTCTTTATCTATATCCGATTCAAAACTAAATTTTTCAGATTTTGCCCACCCTAGCCAAAGTTGCCAATGTTGATCTTAATAAGATTGAATTAAAAAAAATTATTCACATTGGATCTCTGATGCAGATTAGAAATCTATATTATACGAGGATATGTTTCCTAATTAACTAAGGTTTAGGACTCTTAATTTCCTTTCCAATTTAGAATTTTGTTTCCTTTTCAATTTAGAATTTTGTTTTCCTTTTACTTTGTGATTTAAGATAATTACTACTACTATAAACACCTCCCTCTTGTAACCTTTAAAGGCATATTCAAGTTCAATAATATTTTCAATTTTCAAATCTTTTTGTGAGTATTTGAGCAGTTAATTCTCGGTATTCTGTGGAATCAACGAGTCTTAACCCCTAAATTCGGGGTATTCTTTTGAATCAACGTGAATTTAACTTATTCTTTATTCTTGTATTCTCTATAATCAACGAAATATTTCGAACTTTAAACTTCCGCTACATCAGCTTGGTATTAGAGTTAAAAGCTTGCCTCTAAACTATCCTCAATACCTATCCCTTAAACCCGCAGCTTCAAAAAAAAATCAAAATAGAAGCAGATGCGTCAACCCTGTTGGCCACCGTCCAAGGATGCCGGCGTTCACTTCCCGTCACCGATTTGCCCATGACTACAACCAATCGAACCAGAAAGAATTGGCCATCAAATCCCACGTAATTACCACCGTTGATCAGCCAAAGATTGCCCAAAAAAGCCAAAACTGCCGCGTATGCCGCCACTGTCGTTCGCCGGTTTCCACCGTGATTTAGCCATCACCACCACCACCACCAAAAACCCACTCCTCTCCATGAGCTCAACCTTCAAAGCCGGTCACCACCATCGATCAACACACCGGTCACCGAAAATCAAAACAACTACAAACTCGCCGCTTTTATCTCTAAATTCTGGCCAGAACACCACCTTCTCGGACGAACCACCACTAGCATCATACTCACCAACCCAAAATCTTTTAGATCCACCCATCCTTACTCAATTTCCGACCATGGTCGCAGGAAATCTAAAAATTTTTGCTTAATTATAGTTTTAGCCCAAAATTTTATTTGATTTTCAATTTAGCCCCATTACTTTTTAAACTTAAATTTGGAAAATGCCTCCAAGAAAAGCTCGTGATGCTTGTCCTACAACTTACAATCAAGATGTTATTTCTAGAGATGAAGCCTCGACTAGCATGACAGCCAGAATTGATATGTTAGCTGGACAAATGGCACAACTGACAGAGATACTCGCCAACCGTCATCGTACACCTAAACACAAAGACAAGTCAAGTGAAAGTTTCATTAACCCATTCTCCTGGCATCGACATAGATATAAGTCTACTGATGACAGAAGATAGGAATTTGGGTTGAGAATTGAAATTCCTGAATTTCAGGAAAGTGGCTGACCCGAAGAATTATTAGATTGGATTAATGTCATTAAGGAAGTTTTTTAATACAAGGAAGTTCTTGAAAACAAACTAGTTTCACTTGTTACTACTTGATTCCGTGGAAGAGCAATAGCTTGGTGGCAACAAAAAAAGCTTACACAGATAGGGCAAGGTAAAAAGAAGATTGACTCCTAGGAAGAGCTAAAGAAGTACTTCGTGGAGCATTCTTACCTCACAATTACACCAAACTGTTATACCAACAACTACAGAATTTGAGGCAATGTAATTGATTCGTGGATGATAACACTACATAATTCCATTAGTTTGTAGCGCAATGACTCGAAAAAGACAGAAGAACAACAAGTTTGCCGCTACATTAAAAGCTTACAATCCCAATTTCAAGACTAGTTGAATTTACTTGATTCATACTCTGTCTTAGAGGCAATTTAGTCGATGTGCTAATGACTCAAGCTTTTGGGGTCCTCGAAGTGTTGTTCGTGATAATTCAAACCCAACTTCCCAATTCTATAATTTCACTCCCCTAAATCTTCCGAATAAAACTAGTAAACCTAACGAAAATGATCAAAGCAGCAAAACTCAATCCTCAAGCTCGGGATTACGTTGTTTTAATTGTGGAGAGAGTGGGCACCGAATGACAGAATGTAAAAAAGGAGAAGAATACGATAAAGGCTTATTCGTATGCATTAAGGAAAGTGAAGACTACCAAGAGAAAGAAACTGAAGAGTTTGTAGAAGAGCCAACTTTTGATAGTAGTGGTGCCGCACAATCGGTTGAAGAACATGGTGATAGTGGACCAATTTTGATTGTAAATTGAGCATTCTTCATTCCTAAAGGTGAAAACAAAGACAAGTGATTGGGACAAAATATTTTTCAAACTACTTGCACAATTGAGGGTAAAGTATGTCGTATGGTCATAGACTTGGGCAGTTGTGAAAATGTTATTTTGGAAGAAGTTGTAATAAAGCTAAATTTAAAGACAAAACCTCATCAAACCCCATACAAGCTCACATGGCTGAAGAAAAGAAATCAAGTGACAGTATCGAAACGTTTAAGCCCTTTTTAGGTGAATTACAGATATAATCTACGAGCTCCCATTGACTTGACTCCAATTCCAGATTTTGTTCACAAAAGCAGCAAGGAAAAAGACTTTATTGAGCAGCTTAAGAAGATTTATACAACCATACAAGAGTCTTTGAAGAAGACTACGGAAGGTTATAAGATTGAAACAGACAAAAAATGCTAAGCTTTAGAATTTCAAGTGGGAGATCTTGTTTGGGCTATCCTAACCAAAGATAAGTTCTTTGTTGGAGAGTACAACAAGCTTTCTACCAAGAAGATCGAACCTTTAGAGATTACTGAGAAGATAAATCCTAATGCATATAAACTGAAGCTTCCTAGTAATATCCGCACCGTAGTTGTGTTTAATGTCAAGCATCTTATTCCTTACAGAGGTGATCATGATGAAGATGCTATTACTTAAAATCCGAATTCGAGGGCGAATTCTCTCCATCTTAGGGGGAATGATGCAGATTAAAAATCCATATTGTACTAGGATATGTTTCCTAATTAACTAAGTTTTAAGACTTTTAATTTCCTTTCCAATTTAGAATTTTGTTTCCTTTTCAATTTAGAATTTTATTTTCCTTTTACTTCGTGATTTAGGATAATTAATAATACTGTAAATAGCTCCCTCTTATAGCCTTTGAAGGCAGATTCAAGTTTAATAATATTTTCAATTTTCAAATCTCTTTGTGAGTATTTGACAAATTAATTCTCGATATTCTATGAAATCAATGAGTTTTAATTCCTAAATTCACGATATTCTTTTGAATCAACGTAAATTTAGCATGTTCTTTATTCCGGTATTCTCTAGAATCAATGGAATATTTTGAACTTTAAACTTTCGCTGAATCAGTCTCAATAAGAAAATAGTTAAAGAAATACTGTAAAAAGTCATACACTTAAAATTCAATAAATAAAGGCTACTAGAAAATAAATGCCAAACGATATTAATAATTGAGATACTCAAACCTAACGCCAAATGGTGGAAGAAGTGCATGATGAAGTGGATAGGAGGTTAAGAGGAGGGATTAAATGGGAAATGACAAAATTTAAAGAAATTATCAAGAGGTTGGTTGATGCCTAAGTTAAAAGGACTCAGGATTTAAGGGTTGAACCAATGAATAACAGAACGCGAAAGAGAGAAAAATATCATGGTGAATGGTTGAGAAAACCAAGGCTACCCTAAACTGAGGTATGACAAAAGAACAAAAATACTAGAGACTAAATAAGCTGAAGTTCAATGAGGTGACCCGAATTCAGGGCCGGAATTATCTACAAAAAAGCAATATTTTGTCTAAACTCTAGAAAGCAAGCCCACGATTGTACTCGAGTCTAAAGAATGGAAGCATAGAAAGTTTTAAAGAGTTATGTGAGTTCTTTATTATGCATTTCAAAGGTTCATGCATATCTGAACAAGATACAAGCAGGCTGAAAAAACTTGGTCCAAGTCAAGTTTGAAAGTTTAAAAAGCTTTATGACTATGTATTATAAGTAGATTACCAACATGGAGGCCTTTGACCACTTAGATGCCCTGAAGGATTAAAGAAAGGATTAAGAATTGTACATTAAGGCAATTGTACCATATGCTGAGGCATATGATCATGCAAAATTATATATGAAAATTGAAAATACAGAGGAAGAGTAAAAGAGAATAGGGCCAATAAGAAGAGGAGAGCCAAGAAAGGGAGGAGATAACCTTAGGCATAGCTTGAGGAGGATCTTGGACAATAAGCACTATAATGATAGGGCCTACTAAATCACAGATGACCAGAGAGGCAGCTAGGTCGAGATTTGAAAAGAAATCATAAAGGAATGAAAGTCTCACCAATAAGTCAAGCCCAAGAAAAAAAAATAACTATGCCAAAAGCTGACATAAGCTGAGAAAGAGTGTATGATAATTTGCTACCATCTGTAGACCGAAGAGGAATGGATCTGATCTTACAGTCTAGTTAGTAGAGATCAATAGAAGATTTACACCCTTCAACATGAGCCGATCAAAAAATATTTGTTGCAATCAAAGATAAGGAGCTATTAAGCCAACAAAGCTACTTGTAGGAACATGGTGGAAGTATCTTCAATAAGTATTATAAGTTTCAAAACCTACCCAAGCATAGAATCACTAATTGCATAAACTTGAAAGAACAGATTGAATGGTTTGTGTAAAACTAATATCTCTAAGAGCATATAGATAACCAAAGAAGAGATAGGTGAAAAAGTGACATCATAAACAATATAGCAATGATGATTATAAGAGGGCCTGTGGACTCAAATCGTTCAATAAGGAATTATAGTAAACTCTTCCTAAAACGTGATGAAGTTAATTTTCATGTTTCGATATCGAAGAAGTGATGAGTCCAAAGATTGCCAATTAAGTTCTCAAATGAATCGGCTCTAGTAAATGAGGGTTTACATGACTAACATTTTATTAAAACAAACATTAGACGAGCTATAGAATGGTTAACCCATATGCAACACTTGAAATTTAGAGTTTAAGGTGGGATTAAAGTAATTAAAGGCTAGTAACAAGTTGCCCAAAGGCAACAAAAGAACCCATATAGATTACTAGCATTGACCCATGAGCTAAGAAAAGATTATATTAGCAGGGACCTCATAAAGAGATGAAAGAAGTGCCAATAAAAAAGGACGAGCCAAGTAGGGCAGTAAAAGTAGGAAAAAATGACCGATGAAATTTTCAATCAGCTTTAGAGCTTGTGAGTTAAGTACTACGATAAATTTGCTTGGATTCATAAAGATATGTTGGGAATCTATCATTAGATTATATGTCATTGGTTGGCTGTCAACTAGAAAAACAAACCTGCAAAACAGAAAAGGGGAGTGTTCAATCAAGAAAGAAATAAGGCCATTCATGCCAAGATGGATAAATTGCTAAAAACAGGTTTCATCAAGGAACTGAATTATCCATAATGGATTTTGAATGTGCTAATAGTAAATAAGATGAATGGAAAATGGAGGATGTGTATAGATTTTACCAACCTTATAAAGCTTGTCCCAAAAATAGTTTCCTCCCCCAAAGATTAATCAATTGTTGGATTCTACAGGCCTAGCTTGATGAGATTTATTAATGCAATTTCAAGCTATAATTAAATTTTTATGTTGGCTATCGATGACAAAAAATAGCTTTTAAGACAATCAAGACTTGTATTGCTATATATAATACTGTTCGGATTAAAAAATACCGGCATTATATACTAAAGATTGGTGGGCAAGCTCTTCAAGCCCCTGAATGTTAAAATAATGAAGGTGTATGTGGATATGACATGACAATCAAGTTTGTTAACCTAGCCAACCATGTGGCACATTTGTATAAGATATTTGAAGTGCTACAAAAAAATTCGATAAAGCTAAACCCAAAATAGTGCACCTTCAGAGTAGAATCGGGGAAGTTTTTGGGTTGTTGCTAATTAGTTAAAGGCAATTAGAAGCCAATCCAAAAAATGTTAAGTTCATCCTTAAAACGAGGTCACCAAAAGACCTAAAGGACATTCTAAATGAAAAATTTACTGCGCTGAGTAAGCTCATTTTAAAAGTGTCAAATAAGAAAGGAAAAAGACTGAAATGGTTAGAGGAATGTGAGGAGGTGTGTCTGGCCAATGTACTAACTCTAGCCAAACCTTTAATGGGTCTCTTGATCTATTTGACAATCTCTAATCACTTAACTAGTTAGTTTAATAAAAGAAAAAGGTGAAGTTCAATGTCTAGTGTACCATACAAGTAGTTCTTTTGTAAAGGCATAAGTTAGATACCTCTTTGCAGAAAAGTTGGGATGGCCTTAATTATATGTATAAGAAAGTTGAGGATATATTTTTAAGCTCATAAGAATATAGTTATCATAAATCAACCGCTGAGATAAATCTTTCATAAACCAGAAATTTTGAAAAGGCTAGTTAAATGGTTGGTAGAACTAAGCGAGTTCGGCATAGGCTACTAACTAAGGTCAGTAATTGAGGCGTAAGCTTTAGTTGACTTCATAAATAAGTGCAATGAATGGAGTGAAAAGATGGAAATCGACCAGCAAGTTAAAGAGGCAAAAAAAGGAACTCTATGATGTATAGAAACCTAATGTAAATGGAACCGTGAACCTAAAAGGGTCTAGTGGTAGAGGAATTGTTTTGGTTTCACCCAAGTAAGAAAAAGAGTGTTATACTCTCGAGTACGAATTTCAACCCACAAACAATAAAAAGCTATGAACCACTTTATGAATGATGAGATAATGTAATTAATTTACTTAGAATTTGTAAAGAGCTATCAACCACTTTATGAACGATGTTAAATAATGTTCTGCCAATAAAGAGCTATTTAGGATAAAAATTTTAGTATGTCTATCAATAGTCTTTGTTGTTCAATAATGTTCTGCCATATACTAGAGTAGTGGTCTGATAATTAAATAATCTTTCGATTAAATCATCATTAGATATCACCTTACGACTTAACTAAATTTAGTATTAAAAATATCAGTGGGTCCTATAGCTTTTCCACATGACAAAATACTATTGAAAAGTCCTACAACCTCATCGTTGAGGCAGTTTGATGGTCTCATCCAACTTTTTTTTTATACTATTATGTAGTGTTTACTGTGATTGATGTTGTGTGCTTGCAAAAATATAAGAAAATGTGTGAATGAAACATGTGTGGTCCATATAAATTTGAGATTCAAGAATTGAAACTCGATTTCATAACTTTGTCTCCAATACTGTTATGGTGTGTTTACTTACCAAAATAGAAGGGGAAATGAAAATGAAACATATTGGATCCACGCGAATTTGGATTTAAAGAATAGAAACTTGATTTCACAATTTTGTCTTCAATACTATTATGATGTATTTACTGTGATTGATGTTGTTTACTTATAAAAATAAAAGAAGGAATGAAAATAAATTGTGTGAGGCCTACATAAATTAGTATTAACGAATAGAAACTTGATTTCACAACTTTGTCTCTAATATTGTTATGGTGTGTTTACTATGATTAATGTTGTCTATTAGGAAATTCCCACTCAAATTTGTAATTAAAGAATGAGAAATTAATTTTACAACTTCGTCTCTCCCCTTCCTCCTCCTCCTTGTTGTTGCTATTTTCATTATTATTATTATTATTATTATTATTATTATTAGTATATAATAATAATAATAATAATAATAATAATAATAATAATAATAATAATAATAATAATAGATGATAATATACTAAGCACAATAATTAAATAGGACATTGTGGTAACTTATAGTAGTCCATCTTGATTTCAAGACAAAGTGAATACATCAATAGGAATATAGACTATTCTAATTTCATTTTTAACAGTTTAAGTAAACAACTTATTTTTATTCACATTCTTCATTCCGATTACAGTCCGTTTTAATTCCAACCAATCCTAATTGCAGTCCATTCTAATTCCAAGCCTTTCTAATTACCAATTGGTAAATGCATCATTATTGTTAAGTGTATGCATTGCACTGAAATGACATAATGTGGTATGATTGAGTTAAATTAAAAATTTTGAAATGAAAATGACTTTTTTTATTATTTTTGAAAATGAAATGAATATGATTTAATTGAATTATAATTATATAAAGCAAGAACGTAAAAGAGATAAATGAATCATTTTTTTTTCCTTGTGGCATGGTAAGACCCGCTGTAAATATATTTTTCTTATCAACAATTACTTAAGTTCGAGTAGTAATAATATTAAGTGCTTATGAGTTAGGACTTAGTTATTATATGTCTGAAGTCTAAAATTTCTTTAATTTCATAATTTTTTAAAATTTATTATTTTGTTTTTTAACTTATATCTGATTTTCATTAATTTATATCTTAATAGGAAAAGTAAATTTTTATAGCTTTTATCTAGATGGGAAAGATTTGAATAAAAAGTAAATACTATATCCCACAAATACCACTTTTACATATACTTATTTTCTAAACTATAAAACCTAATTCCTTTATTTATTTTGACTTCTAAGGACTTAAATGTCAAATAATCATATTTAAAATATTTTTTATTTATAAAAATAAACAAGATTCGCTTATAATCATATCTTAAATAAAAAATAAATAAACATATTATTTAGATGTTTGTATTCAAGCTCATTCAAACTTCAATCGTATTTAGACTTATTCAGATTTTAGATAAGAAAAATACTACCTTATAATTAGTGGACAAAATTTCTCATCTGATTCAAACCTTCCAAGAAAAAAAAATTGAAAAGGAAAGTAAGTGTCTTTTTTTAAAAAAAAAATTTTGAAGCATAACTATTCTAAAATTTATATACTAAATGAGGTGTTATATAACATGTCATTCATTTATGCGTGTTACAAACTCGTTTTATTAATGATGATAAAAAAAAGTTGTCATCATAGATCAAATAATCCATTGGACTAAAATTTCTAACCAAGCCAGAAATAGTTGATGTCTAACAGGTGAAATTTATCATTTCATTCAAATTTTTATGAAAAATTAAATTGGACAGAAACTACTTTTTTTTTTAACTTTGAGTTATAACTACTCTAGAATCTATATGGTAAATAATAGGCAGTTTCATTAGTTTATTATAACTGAGAAATGATTTTACTGATGATGATATAAACAATTAACAATTATCAAACACACGATAATCATTCATCGGTAACATGTTATTTTGAAATGCTAACTTTATTTTCCCAAGGTCAAGCATATCACATTACTCAAATTTAAAGTGAAAAATAGGCCCCAAGTCCCCAACCTTATTAATAGTGGAGATTCAAGGTTGTGATTGGTATTATTTGAATAAAATACTAGCAATCAGCATAGCTTAGAACATGAGATTTGGGTAATTTAAGAATAGGTGGGGGTTCCCATAAGTTAAATTTATAACTTCAAAAAATAACTTAGTTTTTCATCAATCTTAATTTTTCATAGTTGGATCCATTGAATCCTACATTAAAGGTTTAAAGTTAAAAAAAAAAAAAAAATTTACCGTTGGAACATTTTCCCTCGTGTTCAATATTTCGTAATTTTCATTTAAATAGAAATTTATTTTTAAGTTAAAAAAGAAAATTCAAATTGTTTTTAAGAAGAAATAAAAAAATTATAATTCTTTGAAAAAAATTAATTAACAAATACATTTTAGAATTTATTCAACTTTTGTACCCTTAATGATCCTTAAAGGCTTGTAGATTTCTTTAGCTCAACCCCAGTGAGCTCCTACACTTTGAGAATGGAACTTGTAAATTGTAATTGTCATTCTCAGGGGGCAGAATTGAATTGAGGAAATATAAAATCAATTTTGTTTCTTCCTTATCCAGAAATGCTTAGGCCTACTGCTAAAATTAATGCCACTTCGTGTGAATTTCGACCAAGATACAGGTACTTAAGAAAAAAGAAAAAAAAAAAAAAGAATCTCTTCAGTTCTGCCAAAATCCATAATTAATTGAGTTGTAGAAATAAATTGTACAAATATTTCTATTTTATATCATTTTAGAGATAAAAGTGCCCGTGGATTAAATCCTTATGTTAATTTTGGAAGAAAAAAATAAAATAAAATGCACTTATTACTTTTAAGCAACAAAAAGCATAAAAAAACCTGCCAAGTTCCAAACCTTGATTTTGTTCTCAGTAGTAATTGGTTAGTATTTAATCTTATTTTTATTCTTTTAAGTATGTATGCTGAAAGCTCTTAATCTCTCTCATTCAGGTACTCACCCATCTGAAAACTTGAATTCAGGATGCAACAGACAATTAATTTCATGCATGGAAAGATATCAAAAAGACAATAGGATATAATAAGGCAACAAGCTACTCGCTCCAAAAAGAGAAAATAAAATAAAGATCTAACTCGCTGACGCTGAATTCATTTTCTTCCAGTTCTCATGTTATATTAAGCCCTAAAATAATTGTTCCAGCCTATCATAACAAAATGAGATAGGAACTTCTGCGGACCATTTAAGAATATTGCTAGTATTCCTAGGCTACAAGAAGTCAACTGAAATCTATAATTAAAAAGAGTAAAAACTGTTCTACAAGAGCTACTCTCTTCGATGAATTCAGTTTTCTCTAATGCCTTCTGGCTTCTGCTTGGAACCTCAATAAGTAGAGTTTAACCTATCAAAGTTAGTCAACATATAAATCAATTCAAATGTTAGGGTTGAAAAAAGAAGATTATTTGGTAACAAAAGACAACTAAATGACGCAAAAGGTTATCTGGGAAGTAAATATACCTGTGAAATACAACGCAAAAATCAGAGAAATCATGACCAGGAATACAAATGGTTTCCCATCAACACCAGCTGAGGTTGACCTATAGACAACAACACCAAGCATTCAGAGAATTATCCCTACATGTACCAACTTATTTAATATTATATATAAAAAAGATATCCTGGGCTAGTAGCTTTGAATTCTGGGCTACTGTAAAATGTTTCTTGAGTTCAAGGAAATCCCCAGAAAGATTCCATTTCTGTTTCATGTACCAACTGATGCTCAAAAGAGCAGCTGCATAAGAAACTAATAGTTGATAGAAAATTCAACAGTCGGTGTAGAGAACAACAATAGTGGTTATGGAAGCCATTCTTGATTCACTAGAAACTTGATCCTTCCTAATTTGAAATGCCTTTTTCCTCTGGAGAGGAGAAAAGGTTATAATTTAGACTGATGGCAAAATGCCATGGTAGAAAAACAAATTAATGTCTACTTAGGGATATCCAAACACCACCTTAATTTTCAATTCCAAAATCCAATAGAAAATAGAGAGAGAAAAGTACAAGAAACCTACAATTAGTCTGACTAAAAACACAAGGAGAACATGATAAGACAACATAAATAGAAGAAACTAGACAACAGTTGAATGTTTACCTGGCTACAATGCTTGGAACTGATTCCGTTTTAAGTCCAAAATCAAAGGGGAAGAGAGGATCGTAGTGCGGATCCCCAACATTCATTGGTAGTTGATCTACAGTTTTAAACCATGTTCTTGGGAGCTTTCCACTAAATCCATGATCCCCAAAGAGGACATCAGTCACGCCTTGGCCTTCGGTGCCTGGTAGCCATGCAGCTACCAAGGCATCTACTGAGGAAATATATGGTTCAATTACTATAGGTCTGCCAGAAATTATGATAACAACACACTTAACAGCTTCACAGACATTGGTGATGACGCTTGGACCAGGGTCCAACATTGTGAGGGTCATGCTATCGCCTGCGGTTTCAGCATAAGGGGCCTCACCAACAGCAACAATGGCATAATCAAAGTTGTTGGACTTGACAAAATCACCATCAGGGTTGTCACGGTAGATAACTTCCGTACTTGAGTCTACAGCAGATCTTATGGCACCAAGGATGGTGGTCCCTAGCCATGTAAAAGGACTTTATCAAAATCATTGCCATGCAAGGACAATTCAGGATGAAAACATATCAGACAACACAAGGAATAGCCTATCAATACAGCAGCTTGTCATTGGTGTCTGGAAAAGGCATTCTTACATGAAGCTTCTGGTTACCTGTTTCGGATTATGGTTCCGCCTAAGGAATAGCTAATTACCTACCAATATGGCTGATCCCACCCCAAGATACTTTTCAATGCCTGGAACTGGCTCTAAGCAACACCTTTGTTTAGAAATCTAAAATAGGTAACAAGGATTTAAAGTAAATATGTATGATTAAAGCTGGAAAATTTAACATAATTCGATTACCGGACACGAATACGACATTAATAAATGGGTATGAGTCATCAAATATAACATAATTACTAAACGGACCGAGTCTAGGTCAACAAAATTTTTTTCCATGTCAGGTTAGGGTTGAAGTTCTTGACTCATTTACTTGATTAATGACACGAATATATTTTCTATTCTAAACCAATTTATAAGTTCCCGTCATCAAAACTCAAATATTGGACATAATTCTTTCTCTCTCTCTCTCTCTTTTTTTGGGTTCATTTATAAAATTCAATGTAGATTTAGAACTTCAACAGTGTAAATGTGTAATATTTTGATAGGTATGTATAAAAAATATCAATAAATAATATCAATGTAAATTTTATTAAATACATATATATTAAGCGAACTGTTAGGTAACCCATTTATTTCCCTTATTGGGTTTAGGTCTCAATATTTTGACATGATCATTAAATAGGTCGTGTTTGGTTCAGACTAAATTTGACGCGCCATGAACACAACCCAATGACCCATTTTGCCAGCTCTGTATATGATAATGAGCAAATCATTTTCACAAGTATATTTTCCTATCTGTCTCAACTTAATAGCAAGGATTTCTAGCTCAGTTTCTTGTTCTAAGGAACCTTCAATAAGTTAATAAATCCTTCATCAGAATCCTAGTCAATGAAATAAAGATAACAGCTCCATACATTAGTCAAAAACGTAAGAAAAGTTGAATGTCATAAGTGCAAGATGTTAGTTTGTAATTCATTACGTAAAGAAAAAGGTACCTCTTGTGTAGTTGTTACCACTAAATCCTTGCCAGTTGATCGTCCACCCACCGCATTGATATCCCAAATTATCAGCATGACTACCAGCAACTAGGATCTTTGGAGCCTTCTTGGGTAGTGGTATCAATGGATGACTTTCATTTTTCCCATTTTTCAGTAAAACAAGTGATTTTCTCACAGCTTCCCTTGCCAAGTCTCTATGTGCCTAGTAAAACAACAAAATATTTCATCACTTATGGCACCTGTGGAATACGAAATATTCAGGGACAGACAGCTTGACAGCTGAATTCTATGAATTTCTAATGAAAGATCAGCTGGAAAATTTAGGAATTTTGAGATAATGATTTGACAAACAGACCTGGCTCCCAAGCTCATTCACTAGGCTGAGATCAGCCAAAGGGTTCTCAAAGAGACCCATGCTGAACTTGACTAGCAAAATCCTTCCTACAGCATCATCAATACGATCCATTGTGATTACATTGTTCTTGACGAGGTCAGTAAGATCATCAATGAACTCAGTATGGTTGAAGGGAATCATGACCTAGGAAACACGGATCAAAGACGATTTTAAATTCATCAATTTCCCCATGCATTAAATCTTTGTGTTGATTACAGTAAGAAACAATTACTTATCATCAATTTAGTATGAGCTAAGTTATCCCAATAAATGAGATACGTACCATGTCAATCCCAGCTTGAATCCCAGCTTGGACAGAGTATGTGTAGTTCGAATGTGGTGGGGAGGTGATTCTATCAATTCCCTGCCAATCTGAGATAACAAAGCCCTGAAATTCAATAAACAATGAACAATTAGTTTGAGATATGCCAAGCCTTGTTCCATGGGGATCAACATAGTTCACCGACAAGGATAATAAAAGACTTAAAAGGCGCATAAAACAATTTTAGAAAAGAAAAGTTCAACGTTGTTAGTGTCATTTTTAATTATTTGTAAAGACTATAGAGGGTAAGTTAAGCACTATCTTAAACGTGCAGTTTTTTCACTGAAACTACAGCAGACATAAAATCTTAAGCATGCCCAAAATTGACAACTTACATCATCTGGGCCAGACCACTCAACTGAAGTCTTTTAATAAGAGAATTTCCTACAAAATCATTGCAATGTGCTCAGGGAAGAGACCCATATGGAATGTCTTACATCACAAATGACAAATGCTTCAGGTAATAATATTAGCAATCAAGAAGTTTGTTTACAAATGTATGCAATGAGAAGTAAATATATCAGGGTGGTGAAGTGAAAATGCAAGAGAAGACTAAATCAATATATTTGTAAACAACTGAAGGTGACAGCTTTTACAAAAATGGTTAGGAAACATCAGTAACAATGATTTAAGTATCTGCAGTTAGAAAACAACAGCAAGCTATGACAGATATAATTCACATTGAATATTGAATGATCATGGGAAACTCCAGGAATAATGTGCGTCATGAGAAATACAAGGCCACCAATTAACAAAACCCACATAATTTGTTGGGTTAAGTTGCATATCTTAGGTATGAAAGACCCAAAAGCTACAAAACCAATTTCGAAAGGTAATAAAACTTTTCTTACCTAAGAATTGCAATCAGATTATGTGTAAAAAAACTTTTCTTTGGAGAACAGTGTTAGAAGCTACCTCCAAGATTTTAGTTAAAGGGAGGATACGTCTGTGTAAGGGAGCAGAGAGAGAGAGAGAGAGAGAGTTTGTGTCCATTATTTTGTTAATGTCCAAAAACACATTTACACACAAGTTTAACCTCAGGTCTGATGTGCTTGTATTATATCTATGAAGTATGAAAAATGCAAAGTGAAACGTAACTTTAAACTTAAGCGTGCCCTTCAGGAAACCAGTAACTAGCTCACGGTTAGCATGCATCTTATCCCCATTCCAGCTGGAATATGAAACCATGATTGTTGAAACTCCCTTGATGATCGAATCAGAGTAAGCAGGCATGTGGATGCTCAGCAGTCCATGCATGTCAATCACAGTGTTGTTTTCATTGATGCCATTGGTTGTCCCACCATCACCCACAAAGTGTTTAGCACAGGCTGCAACCCTATCCCTACCAGAAATATTTGAAAATTAAATCATAGAAATTAAAGAAAAACACACAAATTAGCAGCTGAAACACAATAACAGCAGGTTCATTTCAGCTGGAGAGTACATTTCCACACAGATGACAAAATTTGAGAGTGATGTGATAATAAAACTACCCAACAAAATGTTGATTCCAAAAATGAGTAAATTAATCTCCTATTACCAGAAAATTAGATAATAGCGAAGCAAACAGAAGTGCACTGAAGGTTCAACTGAGAGAAAATTAAAGAATCAATGTTTCCTATATAATAGCTTCTAAGAACTTATACCATTTACAATGGTTTTATTCTCTGAGCCTATTTAAGTAATCCATAACAGAAAAATAGGATAATATATGAATAAGATATGTCTTTTACTATCCAAAAGTAGAACCTCTGAAAAAAATTAAGAATTCTGCTGTAATTTCCAGCAATAAAAATTTTCCCAAAGTATTTATTTGATTTCATGGTGTTCATACTTTCCACCAACGTAAGGAACTCCCTTGCGCAAATTTGAAGGAGGATCTCCTTGTAATCCAAGTATAATATCTGTCATCTCTTGCACAATTTTGTGATCCTCACTGTAGCTTTCATAACACCTACCCCATCTTGGATCTCTACAAACCTATGAAGAAGATGTCAGGAAATATACACAAACAAAACTCATACATCAAACTACAGAATGCATTGACAAATCCTGAAATTTTATTAACTCATACACATCGTGCTGATTATTACCGCAATGCAAGGAGCAAAGACATAAGGAATCCCTGTAGCTCTGACTTCAAGAGCAGTTGCAGCACCAATCCTCTTCACCAGCTCAGGATCCCTGTATTTAAACTAAAGCTCACTCTTAAAAAGCTTTGCATTGAACAACACTTTAATAACTTCGGTCTAATTTCTGTTTGATTATGATAAACAAATGCAATAATCATACACTTGAAAGAGTCTATAAGTTATGACTATTTCCCGTTGTGCAAGCAAAATAAGCATAAGTTGAGAGGAAGATTTTTTATCCAAACTAGAATAATACTTGCCTGGTAGCTCCAAGGCCAACGTTATGGGGGAAAATAGTAGCATTGTAGACATTGTTGTGGCCATGAACAGCATCAATACCATAGATCATTGGAATCCCCAAACGACTGGCAAGAGACCCCCTTTGAAAATCATTTATCATATTGACCCAATCTGCAGCACTGGCCTGCGGAAGCGGCGTGCTTCCCCCACCACTCAACACACTCCCTACTCAAAACCATTAACATTTCTTACTCAATCAACTGTACACGGAAAAACTAAAGGTGGGAGCTCTTCATTAAATGCAGATTTGACGCAACAGCTACAATGGCATAAAATCAACCACATTGGAGAAGTGTTTCAAACAAAAAATACCCATTTCCATAAATATTTAGTACTCCAACACAAGTACGGTTTAAAACTAATAAAAATATTTACCCAGATGGACAAGCTAATAAAAAAAAAATGCAGAAGCTATAGTTAAAATAGTTACCAATGGAGTAATCTTTCATAAACTGAACAGTGGCAATGGTTCTATCAATCTGAACCATCTGACCAATCTTTTCTTCAAGTGACATTCTACCCAACAAGTCCTTAACCCGCACAGCCACTGGGTGCTTGGGATCTTTGTACTTGGCATACTCTGCATTTGCAAAGCTTAACAAAGAAACCATGCCCAACAAAACCGCACGCATCAATATCCTTACCGTTTTCATTACTTCAAAAGCAGAAAACAAGTATCAGTGTTTTTTTTTTTTTTCTCTTTCTCTTCTTTTTTAACAGCCAAATGAAACTATGAAAGGATTGCTTTTGGGCTAAAGAATAAAAGAGTGGAAATGTTCCTGGGACTGGGACTGGGACGGGGACGGTTTCTTTTTTGATTAGTATAGATTCTTTTCTTTGTTGAGTACGTGTGTGTCTGTGAGGTGCGTGTAAATCGTGCTTTTCCTTCACGGCTTTTATTGCTGTTGGTAGTGGACTCCACGTTCATGTCACTCTTTTTTAACTGTCCTCTTTCCTCTTCCTTCATTACAATTTACACTGCTACCAAAATTCATCAGTATTTTTTTTTTTTTAAAGGGATATTCTATTTTTGGATCTGCTCATGATTTCAGTTATGTTTAAGATCTATGGCTCTTTTAAGTATTATTTCTCATCAACTCACTGGCACTGCTTATCATATTATAATTGGTTGGCGAAATAAACAAGTGGTAAAAATGAATAGGAGAGGAATAGTATTTTAAGAGCATCTACTAATTTTCTTTTTCTTTAATAATGTTTTACATTAGTTTGTATATGCGTAAGGTTTAATTGTACATAATTTTTTTTCAATAAATATCAATCACAATATTCAAAAACTCATTAGAGCATCGAATTCATTTCCTCAAATTGTATGATTTCTTTAATAAAGAGAATTGTGTTTAGGGTTGGGCAACAATTCTGTTGTCCCCAAAAAATCGAATCGAATTAATTTTTTTTAAAAAAAAGGAAAAGCTTATCGATTAATTTTTCATTTATTTTAAAAATAATCATTCAGTTCACTTCAATACGATTAAAAACCAAATCAAACTGAATTATACCCATCCACTTCATATAGAACAGCTAGGTCCTCACTTCTATTTAAATGACTTAAACACCTTTTTGTGTTTTTGTTTTTAAATATTACGATACAATTCATATAAAGATATAATAAAAAGCTTGCTGCGGCAGATTTTGGTACAGTCAATATAAAGTATAGCCTAAAAATATACTCAAAATATGAAGGCCTAATCATAAATCAAGAGAATTCTTCTCATAATAATCACATGTGGAGATTTTTGAATACAATAAAAATATGAAATGTTAACCACCATGGTTAAAAGTGGATAAACGACGATGGGTCTCAAATAAGAAACATGTTATTTTCTTGTATAAATTATGTCCCTATTGTGTCCCTTTTGAATATTTAAAAGAGAAATTGAAAAAGTTTCTCAACTCACCCCAAGAATTTTTTAAGGAAAACCTTTATCAATAAGAACTTAATTATGAGTTTGTGGTATAAAATCTTAACAACTGTTTAGACTTAAAAGGCTGATAAATCATTAGATAAGCACCTAAAAACTTATATAAATAAAATTTAAGTTAAATATATAGTTATTAATTATCACCAATAGATTGCAATTAAAATATACTTAATTATAACATGAGAAATTCGTTAATAAAAGGGAATATAATACTTGTAGAAAGAAAGTTGAGTTTTTTAGACTTTCCCAAATGAGGTAATAGTGTAAGATAAATAAGCCCCAAGTACCACAATAACTAACACTGCAGTTCCCATGTTTAACAACAATTGCTGCTTCCCCTCAGTCAAGCCTTCCGAAGCAAAAGCACTTTCATGTTTTGTATCCTTTGGCTTCTCCGAAATCAAATCATCCACTTCCACTTTTCGTTTCTCTTCACTTTGATCATTTTTTTGCTTCTCTTCTACTTGCTTGCTTTCAAGCTTTTCAACTTCTGCTGGCTTCTCCTTCCCAATTGCTTCACTCTTTTCTTTCTCTTCATTCGCTATTTTATAAGCACTTTCACCATCCATTCCTACTCTCTTTATCTCATCATGAATTTTCGCCGCAGTATCAACCAATGCAGCAGCTTTTGGAGAAGCTTCGACTGCGTGACCCATTTCATCAGCTTTTTGACAAGCAGTTTCACCACCTGATTCGTCAATCTGCTTCGCGGTATCATCAACCAATGAAGCAGTTCTCTGAGAACCCATTTGCGTGCTTTCTTCAGTACTTGTGGTCACTTTCTGAGGGCTTGGAGCTCCAACAACATTCTTTTCTTCTCTTTGTTTCTCCTGTACAGCAGAAGTTTCTGCGATTTCTTGGGAGCTGGAAGTCTCATGGTGGGTTGCTTCTGCTTTAGCATCCTTTTGAGCGTTATTTTTTATTTTTGGCATAATAATGGTGAGGACGCCACCTTGAAACACGCTGTTGATGTTATTAATGTCACAAGTTTCTGGAATTTTGTAAAGTTCACTGAATTGGTTCCATCTTCCGCCGGCAAGTGGACGCCGGCCTTCAACTTTGAGCGAAAGTGTGATATTATCAACATATGTGTACATCACCTTTATTTGCTCCTTCACAAAGCCTGCAATGCACACATACTTTGATAATATGGTAAGCCAAAGAAATTACCAAAGAAATTTCACCATTAATGCAAGTATATATTAAGCCACGGGAGAATGAGAATTTATGATTATGGTCCAAAATGTTTCTTTTTTTTTTTCAGTTACATCTTGATAAAAAACCGAGAATAAAAAATTTTGGGTTCTTTCACTGTAGTCATAAGATTTATACATGAAAAAACACAGGATGGACTATTTATGATCAAAAGTCACATTTAGTCTATAAATAATAAAGTTCGAACATCAAAATTACAGTATTAAGATGTAAAAGGTAATTGAAAAAATTGAGAGCTAAATGGTAAAAATGGAAATATAAGAGACCTAAAGTTCATTCTCAAGGCATTTAGATGCTTCTGAAAAGCATACAAATTATGCATAGTAAGTTGCCGACTAAATTCCTTCCCACTCATGTTAAGCGGTTTGAATCTTAAACCTCTTGTTTCAATTCAATAAATTTTGCCAATTGAACTAACTTATTCTCATAAATTACTCCAAGTGATCATAAAAATGAAATGTGCGTGAGTTTTACATAAATTATACTAAAACATACCAGGAAGATAAACAAGTAGAATACTGGCATCGTCTTCATGCTTCCATTCCGATTTTGGCTTGAAATTCTCATACGTTCGACGCATCAGTTGTCGTGGCTGGTTGCCAATTGTATATCTTGGCCTCATTGCCATTTTTATACGACAAGTACGACGAGTAAATTCAATGAAAATGCTTGTAGAGTTGTTGCACGCTTTTTGTCTAAATACTGTGACAAGATCTGAGAATTGGGTTTTGGTTTATGGTTGCCTTATTAGCTAGGCTGTCTTTTTAAAATGTTTCCATTGTTTTGGCTTGTCCATGAGGCTATACCTATTTTCTTTTTCTTGTTTTCGTATCATTGGGGGTTCAATTATATATCGTAACTTCTTACACAGAAAGTTCTTTATCTGAACTTTGCTAAGGATTACAACGCTACGTTGTGAAAGCTTTCCTCATTTTATAAGGTTTAAGATTATGTTATCAGAAAATTTATTTTTATATATATAGAGAGAGAGATTCATGAGTAATAATTTTATATAAAACTTTAAACACAATTTTCTAACTATTAGATTATCTTATATCTTGTAAAAAACTTAAGGTTAAAGCTGACATGTAATTTATTACTTTTGAAAATTAACAAATTAATATAGATCGTATTATGGTAATTAATTATTTTTCTCACTCTTCTCTATTAATCAACTTATTCCATTTTGTCCACCACAAGATTGCCGTAATTTGTCTTCTTTATTTCTCACTTCTATCAAAACTAAAAAACTTCTGGTATACAACAACTAAAGAAAAGCGTGCAAGCATCAAAAGGAACCGAGAAGATTCTTTAATTTTATACAAAATTGTGATAGATAATTCTGGCGTCTATTGCTTTAATCTAATGTTGTTATTTTGATCGATTATGATATTATTAGGTTAGCGTAGTCCATAGCATAAATACGTTTGTTTCTGTTTACTTTGGAATCATTGTACCCCAAATTACTGGCGTTGGCTTTGCTGTAATTTCTTTGCAATCTGGAATTTGAAATCGGAATGAGAAAAAACAGCAAGATTTTACAATTATCATGACCACTACTACGTTGCACAAGGTTCAACAAAGTTCTACCTTTCGGATATATAGTATGAGACTGATTCCAGATATCAAATGTAGAATAATTTCAAATGTCTTTTGGATAATATAAGACCAATTTCGATAGCTGTATGTCAAATATTCAAATTATCAAAACAATGTTGGATCCTTAATCCAATGTTGAGCTTATATGTGAGTAATTATGCGTACTTTAGGCTTACATATAAATAATTATGTGTTGCGGACTATCATATAAGGTTAAACCCATATAAAAATGATCTAAGTTTTCGGTAATTTGGGTTTTAATGTATTTCATAGGGTGTGGGCTTTTAATGTGTAGAGACTTAAGGGTAATTTCTATTTTTATAATGGGCTGAAATAGAAATATCTACAGATAACATGAAAGTTATCTATATAAATGGTTATTAGGGATGGCAAAAATCCCCACGGGTATGGGTACCATTGGGGATTTTTCCCATTCGGGGAGGGTATGGGGATAATTTCATACTCAATTTATTATTCGGGGAAGGGACAGGGAAATTTTTTTACCCAATTTCTTATTCGGGGAGGGGACGGGGATGAGGTGGAATCCCCATCCCCTACCCATTTCCCCATTTTAATTTTTAATTTTATTTTTATTTTTTAAAATTACTAGTAAATAAATTATAAAATTTGAATTATAAAATTATAAATATTGGTAAAAATAAAAAATATCAAAATCTTTATATTATTAAACTTTTAGGCCTAATTAACTAATTAAAATCCTAAATTTTTATTTATGACATTAAAAAGACCAGGTAGATTCTATTAGCCTAAAAATTTTGTTTTAATTTTAATATTCATTAAATATTTTAAACTTAAATCTATTTTTTATTTATTTTTAGATGTTATAATTACCCACAGCGAATCACAATTTTAATATCTAATCTAATCTAATTTAATATTTGTTCTTGATTTGCTCCGACTTAACTATTGTACTGTAAAGGGAATAGTCCACATTTATAAAGTGCCCACGCCACCATTGAAAAAGTTAATTTTGAATATAAATTCGATTTTATTAGTAACAATTTTGTATTAGCCTATTAATTTGTTCATGATAGTTTGTAAAAGAAGTTTGTATCCCTTGCATGCTGCTTTACTTACTAATTTAATGTATGTGACTTTTGTAATGGATATTAATGTAATATATATTTCGAACTTTACTTTTATTTGAATTTTTTATTTTAATATGATTAACTCAAAATCGAAAACAAAAAAATGTATTAGTTATTCGGGGATCGGGGACCCTCGGGGATCCCCTGTTATTATTCGGGGAGGGGATGGGGATTCTCTCAAGTAATTCTAATGGGGACGGGGAGGGGACGGGGACATACGCAAAATATCGGGGATGGGTACGGGGAGATTGGTCCCCTCCCCTCCCCTCCCCATTGCCATCCCTAATGGTTATGGTCCCTAAGTCACACGTAATATTATATTATTTTCTAACATTCCATTATTAGAGAGAGTGCAGAGAGAAAGTTAAAAGGATTTTTTAAGAATACGTATTGATCTGGAAAGTAAATCACACAACTTTAGAGAGCAATTAAGCATTATGGATTTGGGTTTGCTTACGCTTATTTGATTATTGATTCTTGATGATACAATATAAATATTCCTAAATTTCAGGTGATGATTTTCACTAAAGAATTTTTTTCTAACATGTGGTACCACAGCCTATTAATGTTGAATCATTGATAATCGAAAAATGTGTTGTTGTCTTTTGGTATTAAGAAAAAATAAATAAAGAAATAAAGAAAATATATGTTCTCAAATTCAGGTTAAAATAAAAAAGAATTTGAGTTAAGGTTGGCGATAGTCATTGCCACCACAGACGACAATGAAGTCCACTTGGGTTGTTCAAGCCGCACCGGAAAAGAAGAGCAATCAGGCTACCGCATTCATTGAAAAAAACAAAACAATGGTTTCTGGCCAGGACAAGGCATGACCCTGTAGCCATGGGTGCCGGTGAAGAGAAATTAAAAAAACAATTTAGGGTTTAGGGGTTTGGAGTTGGTTTAAGATTCGAACTTGATCCAAAGTCAACCCAACTCGGACCCAGTCCAGCCTTGATCCAATCAACAATTCACCATTAACCATCAACTATTGACTTTTGACTTTGGCTTTGAAAAAGTTATCTATATAAGTGGCTATAGTCCCCAAATCACACATATCATTCAATTTTTTTTGGCATCCCATAATTAAAGAGACCACAGAGAAACTTAAAAGATTCTCTTGGAGAATGTGTTGATCTGGAAGATAAACCACATGATTCTAGAAAGCAATTAAGTATTATGGATTCAAGTATGCTTCTACATATTCTGTTATTAATTCTTGAAGATACAATATAAATGTTCATGAATTATAGGTGATGGTCTTTACGAAAAGATTATTGTCCTAACAATATTAACTTGTTTCATTTGATGAATTAATTGAAGCAACATGTCACCATAGTTACCTCTCTTATGGAAATTGGTTTGTTTTGAAATATAAATGGTTGTGTGGATGTGATTTATGTGAATATTAGTTAACCCAAAGGAAGGTCCATATTTAACATAATTGCATGTGCTCTTATGGTAATAAATGCATGATAATTATTCTATTTTATATATGAACAATCAATTAGCCTAAACCACTACTAGAAAAATGGGTTTTACTAATACTAATTTAGTGTCGGTAATTACTTTTCCTAACACTTATTAATTGTATCAGTAATGCTCAAGCCAGAACACACTGACACTAATTTTTAGTGTCAGTGATTATTGTGTCAGTAATTAGTATCGTTATAGTATCACCTAAATAATGAAACAATGGTGTTAGATTTGATGATAAATAATGAAACAATGGCGTTAGTATTTGATGATATTATTTATACGTCAGTAATTTATGCGACTATAGTATCAAGAGCACACTGATTCAATAACATCAAAAGTTATTATTTTATGCTGCTTTTGGTTAATAGTATATTTTTATTTTTATTTTTTTTTCTTGCTTGTTTTACAATCAAAATAAAACTCAAAATATGTTAAATATACCAAATCTCACAACACAATTCATATAATAAACATCCCAAATACACCACTTACATTAATATAATTCAACTACACCATTGTCTAGAAAAGAAAATTATAAGTACCAAATTGAATTTCAACCAATTCTAAACAACAAAATACAAAATTAAGTTTCATCAAACATTAACCTACAAAAATAAGCAAAAGAATGTCACTGAATATCCACGCATGGCTTCATTTTTTTTCCCACCTACAAGTACATAAAATCAATTAGTACACCTCAAAAAATAAGTCTTGGATATTTGAAAACAATATATAAAGTGCAATAATTTTTTCAGTACACTAATATTAATTTGAAAGAATTTTTGTTTTCGAAAATTACATGGCATGCTTATCTAATGAAAACCTTATAAATTAACAATGAACATATGTATTAATTTCAAAGCATTCAACTTACAAGTAATCTTGATCAATCTTAAATTGTTGGAATGTCCTCTACTTGACCAGAAACTAATGCTCTACCTATAAATTATAGAGACATTTATAAGAAACTGTAGCAATCTTAAACAAAGAAATGTAAATTTCAAAACTGTGTATATAGAAAATCACATAAATCTAGTAGTGCATTCCACATATTACATGATCATCAGGAAGCTGGTTCTGCCCTATTAAATGTTCATCACTTAATTAATCTAGAGAAACCAAAATTAAAAATTAAAAAATAAAAATCTAGCTACCACTTTTCCAATCACTATTATTAACCTCTCTTAAAACGTAAGCGAGTAACAAGCAATAGAAGATGGACGAGTAAAAGTAGATATTTAGAAGGTTTATAATTAAGCACTTACAATAATAATTCGAACAAAATCCCAAAATTCAAACAAAAGAAGCTTTGAAATTAAAACAAGAGATGAACAAGTTAGATGAGCCATAATGGATTTTTAATTAGCCAAGCCAATTCATAAGTTAAGTAACTAATAAAAATTAAGAATTAAATTTAAAATGTCTTTATTTTGTTTAATCATTGTATAAGTTTTTTTTTCTCATGTCTTAAGCATATTTAGAGGGAGAGCTCAATTTTACAACCTACTTATGAATTAAATTTTATCCACACAAAAGGGGGAAAAAACAACAAGCTAAAGTTTTAATTAAAAGAATTGTGAAACTAGGAAGCAACATGATTAATTAAGAATTTCATTTAATTTTATTCACAAATTGGTGTGTTATATATCTCTATGTGTGTGTGAGGGTGCACACGCGCATACATAAAAGATCTTGCATTACAAAGTTAAAATATTCCTGTTAGTTTTGTTTACTAGTAATGTTGACTAGGGAACAAATCTCTTTTATCACGGATAAAATGTAGAGAGATGAGAGAGCAGTATTGTGTTATAAATATTAATTTTCAAACAAAATATTATTTCTTAAGATATCTGACTTTCTCGACAGAGTGCTCAAAAAACAATAATTGTCAAGAAACATGTTGATTGTTGATAAAGCTTTTAACGAACTACCTTAAGCAACAACTTTAATAAATATTACTTTTTCAGATTTCAATAAGTTGTACTTGGCAAAACAAAATATAACATTTAATCATTAAATATTATCCAAGTCCAACCTAACAAAATAAAATCAAGGAGCATTAAAAGAGGTCAACTAGCTTCCACCCCCCGGGCATATTTTTTATAGTTTCTTGTGATTATACTTGTTACAACTACCATCTCATAGTTATTAAAGCGGTCACTTTAGATTCGGAAGGAGCATTAAAAGAGGTCAACTAGCTCCCACCCCCCGGGCTTTTTTTTTATAGTTTCTTGTGATTATACTTTTTTTTTTGATGGGATCTTGTGATTATACTTGTTACAACTACCATCTCATAGTTATTGAAGCGGTCACTTTAAATTCGGAAGGAGCATTAAAAGAGGTCAACTAGCTCCCACCCCCCGGGCATTTTTTTTATAGTTTCTTGCGATTATACTTGTTACAACTACCATCTCATAGTTATTGAAGCGGTCACTTTAGATTCGGAAGGAGAGGGGAAAAAAGTCAAAATTAGACCACAAAGAAGACAGTTTTTAGAGGAAATTAAAAAGGAATTATAAGACTCATATTATGTAAATGAACTGCCTACAACATATCAGAGCTGCAAAATACTAAAAAGCTGGCAACAAGGACCCAAAAGAGAGAGAGAGAGAGAGAGAGATAAAATTAGCATCTCTAAACAAAATGTTAAATAACAGTTTAAGAAATATTTCTTTCTCCTACATTTCCATAGTGATGGGACTGGGAATTAAGATCAAGTAAAGAAAATTAGGCATAATTATTGTAAAAAAGTAAAAGACCATCAAAACATAGCATACATACAGAGATCACCAACAGCAAGCATGGATATGAAATTAAAACAACTCAACAAAAAGTTAATTATTTTAATAAGTAGACTGAATTAACCATATGCTTCCTGCTAGTATAATAACCATAAGAACCTGACGGTCATGAACACCAAAGCTTGTGATTTTCTCCAACTAGAAGCCCACCTGCACTGAAGTCTATAGGTACAACAATATCCAAAATAATAATAAAAGCCATGAATGGAGTTTTAAAAAGTTCATAATTTGGTTTTAGAACAATTGATGGATAAACCTATAAATTTGAAGTACATCAGTCAGTTTGAAGTATTTCATTCAACTTTCATATATAAAATATAAATGTGAAACAACATGTTCACACTGGAGACCAGTCAACTGCTGGAGAAAGTATTGCCTTGCTTTACATATACAGAGCATCTCATGCTCATTATCATGAAATGATGCCTTACTGCCTACTACTCAAATTATAGACAATTATACAAGTACCAATCAAAGCTTTTGTTCTAAATCTTGAAACAGATCACATAAAGTTCATTAAAAAAAGAGCCAACTCCTAACACAATCCACCAATAAACTCCCCTTTAAACTTCCATCGTACTATGAAATGACAAATTGCTGCAAACTTCAAAATAAAGAGGCTCAACAGAGAACAAAAACAAGAACATATTAATCAGACAACTAAGCTTAAACACATCTAATTTCCATAAACCCATATAGGATCCCCATTTATAAAATAAACCCCATTTCGCTTAAAGCCTCAAAGCCACAAGACTTAAATAAGAAACTAAATCAATACGTAAAGAAAAGTGCAACCTTCCAAATAATCATGAATTTCTCAACATCGGCAACAACCCAGAAAATTAAAATTAAAAAAAAAATCATAAGCTAAAATAAAACAAACACATTAATTAAATTGACAAAAAAAAAATTAAGCCATTACCAATTGTTAAAATAAACCCCTCTACCCTTAAAGTCGCTGAAATCCTCCTCTACAATTTTAGGCATAGTCGAACCTTCTATAGCAAACAAATTAATTAAATTCTCAACAATTATCTCAAATTCAAGCAAATGGGTTTCGAGTAGTGAACAAAAAAAGTGAAATTTGAACCAAAAAAAAATTCCGACAAAAAAAGCCTCAATTATAGTTTCGCTTTGTTTTTTGATTTGGGGAAAAAAGGAAAAAGGAAAGAAAAGCCTCAATTAGGGTTTCGCTTTGTTTTTCGATTCGGGGAAAAAAGGAAAAAGGAAATAGAAGCCTCAATTAGGGTTTAGCTTTTCATTATTTGTCTGAATTAATTGAATTAAGTTTGTAAATGGACAACTGGAAATAGAGGAGATCAAGAAGAGAAAATGGAAAAAGAGAAAGAGAAAGAGAAAGCAAGATAGTGATAGGGTTTGGTTCAAAGACATGCGTCCATAAACGAAAAAAAGTTTCCAAGTCTGGGTTATATTTTACTTTTTTTTAATTTTAATTTTGTTTTTTAATTTATTAGCGCGGTTATATCTTAATTCTACAGGGTCCAACGGTGTATCATCCATATGTTAAAGCTTTGAATTTTAAAAGTCCTAAGTTCGAGTTAGAGTTAAAGTAAATTTTAATGATTTTTTTTAATCTCTGATACTTCAATATCAGTGATTACTGATGTTTAATTTATTGACACATTAGTATCAATAATTTATGATACCTATTTGTTAAAAGTGGAAAATTGTGTATATATATACAATTATTGACACTTTTTACAAAATGTCAGTAAACTACGTGTCAGTAAAAGTCATTTTTGTAGTAGTGAAGGAAAAATTATTATTTGACATACTCTTATTGTCACTTCATGGTGCTCGGACGGACGCCCTTTTTCATTATCATCTATCATCCTTTCTTTCCTCTCGGCTATTCACGCATGAGATTATCGTAAGTATGCTCGACTTTAGTTGCCAATAGGAGTATATTATGGTAGGATCAGTCACTTGGGCAAGCCAACTCTCCTCTAAGAAGGTCTCATTAGGATGAAGGGTTCATTTGTGTTAAGATACATTGCCCACCAAATGTGGAATTCGAACAGTCACAACACATGAACCACATGCAGCCACATGAGTCACGTAACAACATGGAAAAAATCAGCGCACCAACTCAATCCCACATTAACAAGGCAAGTAGCAAACCATTGGAAACAAATATGGCAATCTGTATTGCTCTTGCCAAAGGCTTGCAACAATCATCTCACACAATCCCGTGACTTGCAAACTCACCAAAGAAAGATGGCCAACTATTATTCAAGTCCATATTTTCTTCATAACTTAGCCAACGGCTAATCAACAACTAAGTTTGGAATTAATCCCATAATATCTGTAAAATGTCTTCCATATATAATCCCTTTACCTTTGTATAAATACCTGATCTTGTTCCTTAAGAAAGGAAGTCAATATAACTTTTAAACTTTTTCAATACTCTTGAATTTTAGCAATTTGTTGTGTTAAGGGGATCTAAAGGAAGTAGCAAACACAATTGAAGACAAGCGATGCTCACTAAAAAAAGTTGACTAAGTTAGATTGAACAAGGTAGTGGAAAGAGTAAGAGGGAGCCTGAAATTGAGTAAAAATCCAATAGATTGTACTCTTTTCATTACTTACTGAATTGCTTAATGTCTGAACATGGCCCTGTGGGCGTAGGATTATGATTAAAAATCCTCTATGTGCTTTACATGCTATAATTTACTATTTTTATAATTACGATGATCATTACATGTCAATAGTAATTCATATGAATGGTGAGTATGAACAATATTGTACGAACAATAAACCGCAAACAGCATTGCATGAGCAGGATTTTGTGAGCAGTGAGTTCAAAATTAATTAATTGGGATAAATAATTTATTTAGGGTTTTAACTTATCTACACTTGTGGAAATAGATCTAAACTCTTAATTAATAGTTACTTTCTTTTTGTTTCATTAATGATATTTGATGGCCATTAAAAAGAAAAGAGACTGAGTATATTTGAGACATGAAAAATCCAATAATTATTATTTAAATGTGCCTGTTTTAATCATAGGGGCTTTGATAAATTATTTTCGCTAATGTCAACTCCACATTCCAAAACATGCATGGTCAAATAGCCTCAATAAAATTTCCTTTTGAAAAAAAAAAAATCCTGGTAATACAGTATGGAGAAGCAACATTAGTTGATTAAATATATAAAACAAAAAAATCCTGGTAATGTCAAATCCTTCATAGTCAACACACTCTTTTTTCTCATTTTGTCTCAAGCTCTTAGGTTTTTATTTTTTAATACCAATTAATTCAAATTTACATACAACACTTGGTTCAGGTTGTTGACTAAGGTAAATTTACATTTCCATCTGACTTGCATTGATATTTCGGAATCACAGTCCATATCGTAAAATATGTTCTTCAAAGGAAAAATAAAATTACAACCAAAAATGCGTATGGATGGACTGAATTCAATTTTTCAATTCAATTATGAGACGAGAAAGTGACCACCACTAGGCTAACTCTCTCTCTCTCTCTCTCTCTCTCTCTCTCTCTCTCTATATATATATATATATATATATAGAGGATCCGACTGTGGTGCAATCAGTAATCAGTGCATGTGCACACATTACATTGAACCGCCGGATGCACTTAAATGAGTGGGGTCCACTTGACTTTAAGTGCATCCAACGGTTGGGTACAATTGTGGTACGGTACTACAGTTGCACCACAGTTCTATCCATATATATATATTATTTTTCTCTTTTTTAAAAAAATTCACTATCAATTTAGAAGGCAGTAATTTTTATTTTTCTTTTAAAAAATATTAACTTACAATTGTTGATAAATAATGTAAAATTCTCTTAAGCTAAATGTCCTTCGCTTTTTATCTATTTATTTATTTAGAATCCCAATGTATTATAGCCTATTATAAGTATAATTGAATTTGATCAAATATCATTGGGGGATACGGCTAATGGCAATACTTTTAAATAGTTACATTAATGGCTTGATGATTGATATAAATAGAAAAAAAATCGAAAAAAGAAAAAGATAATAAATTAGATGTATGTTGCAACTACAATCAAAACGCAGTAAGATTCTGTGAATCAATAGTTAATACAAACAAATGCATTATAATCAGTAGCCGCAGTTGCCTAGGCCCATAATATACAAAGGCCCTAAAATTTTTTCCAAAATTATAGCTATTAAGTTTTTAATTTATATATATTATTATTATTTTATAATAATCTTTTCCATAAATAAATTATCAAATCCTTACAAAATCTCTTTTTAACTTAGGATTAACGATATTTATCATATTTATTCCTATAAAATCTCTAATTAACATTATTTCATTTAAAACTCTATAAAAGACAAATATGTGTTAACTTATTATTATCCATTACTAACTTTTATTGAGTAAAAATTTGATTTTAAATAAATGAACTTTTAGTAATAATTTTTTTGAAAGGCTTAATTGAAACAATTCGCCTAAAACCTCAAAATTAGTTGAGCCGCCCCTGATTATAATTTATTTACTATTCATTTATAGGATCTTCAATTAAATTAAGGCAATTAGAACTCCTTTATCAATATTCAATCGTGTATACATAGAGCCTCATATCTTTTTTATTCTCACACATTTGTTTTAATTCTAATTAAGTTATCGACAATTCCATTAAGAGATTAAAAAAGGTCAAAGAGTCTCAGTTTCATCACCTTGGCTTTACTTATAGTAGTAAGCACTGAAAACATGTTTATTGTAGCCACTACTTCTGGCTAAGAATCTAACACAAATGCTTCACTTTCTCCTAATCCTGCAGCATGATCTCATAGTGTCGATTACTCAGGGCTTATAAGAGAAGAGTGCTTGACCCTGAAGACTAATAATACTCAAAAGGACTATCTCTATCCATACCCTCCGGGAGGATGAAAATGATATTGCTAATTAATCTTTTCTCTTACGTTGTATTTGTAATTTTATAACAATGATCAGCTGAGAAATTGAAACCATGTTTTAATAAAATAATAAATATATTAATCCAGTATTAGTGTTTGATGTGATGTGATATGTTTTTATGTGTTACTTGGTGCCTCTTTCTTGTATACATATTACTGAATGAATCACTTGCAGAGGAGCTTGTTGGATGCTAATTATGAACAGACGATAGTAATTGCTTCCTTAGCTCACTTCTTATTTTTATTTTATGTCTATTTTGTTTTAGGATAGTGCTATTTTGCATTCTAAAAATAGTAGTATGAACACTCATATTTTAGCTAAAGCTTATATTACTAAACTGTCTATGATTTAAATTAATTAATATAAAAAATTTATTTCTTTTCACAATTACTTACCTTGTTCACTAAATATACAATCATCTTTCTTTAATCTTAATAATTTATATGTCTATGTCAAAGCTAATACTTAAAAGTAACTAACAAATATTTACTTATTTTGAATAACTTGAACCCTAGGGCATGATGATATTTTATTTAAGTTCTTTTAATTTCTTTCCAAGATGTTCGTAACCCCATCGAAGCATGCGTAATGATCAAACCTTTGTAATACATTAACATAAAATCATTCATCATCTATGCTAATTTCCTACATAATCAAATTAAGTAAAGTCAGGTATCAAAATCTATTGTTGCAAACATTTCTAGCCTATTTGTTGCTAAAATGGATTGTATCATTAAAGTTCATATAAAGGCTCTGGTGGCAATCTCGCCAGAATTACAATGCAAATTTTCATACTTGGTCAAATCATAATTTGCCTATATAACGATAAAGGAGTTCAGAAATGAAGGGTAGAGTTTTGATATAAGTTTTCTGGAGAATTTTGGTGCATGTCTAGATGAATTTTAAGGAAAAATATAGTAAATAAAAAGAGATTTTTCTCTTTTCTCTTATTTTCAGCTTCCTTCTATTATACTTTCATAATTTATCAAATAAAATAAGTATTTTACCTCCTAATATGAGTGTTTTAATTACTCTCTCAAGTGAGTTTAAAATTCAATATTTTCAATTATATGTTTATAAGTTGTATTTTCTAGTAGTTATTTCATTCTACATTTATTTATAGATTTAGACCCTTGAAATATATGGAAGTTTAGACATAATGTCAATACAACAATAAGGTATTGAAAACACTTTAATATAGTTGTAGTATATTAAGTACTTAAACCTCACATTTATTCATAGAATAGATAATTAAGACCTAGGTCCCATAATATATAAACTGGTAAAAAATGTAAACTATAAATATAAAAAGTATTATATCCATGATTTGAATACCAATTCAAATTATTTCTTTTTAACTTATTTTTCTACAGTTATTTTATTCAATTGTTTACTACCAAACTTTTTAAATTTCTTATAATTTGACTCTGGACTTACCAGATTATATTATAAATAGGCACCCCTATATTTGGGAGTAATCAATCACTCATGAGCCCTGTGTCAATTTATCTCTTTATTATATGTTTATTCTTGTAAGCTAAGTTACATCTTAATTGTTAAAATACTATACATGATGTAAATAAAATTATCTTATCACACATGCCATTAAATTAGGGACGTTACAATTTATAACATTAATAATTTAATATATTTATTATAAAATAATTTTCATTAATTAATAACTTAAATATAACATTAATTATGATTTTACAGATATAAAAATATATTGATTAGATTATTTATATTATAAATCATAAAACATTTAATTTTCTCTTATTATTCTAGTAATTATTTTTTTTCAATTATCGAAAGATGTAATGTATAAATAATCTATATTTATCTTAAGTAACATATCCTAGGGTTAACATAATATAAAATGATAACACTCGTATGTCATTTTACTATATGACACCCAAAATTAACTCTCTTATTAAATGATATGAGATGGCTACCAAGTGCTCTACACACTTCACATGTGTTATCAAATTATCAATCTTTCTTTTTAGTATAAATATTGTTTTCTGAGATGAAGAGATTTTGTATTTTTGCGTTAACATAATATACATGAGGATGCAATTATAATTATGGGTGTCATATAGTAAAATCTTTTACACGAAAATAATAATGTATGGCTCAATCTCCATCCACATAAGTAGCGTGAGAATTAAGTTGCGTTAAATTAAATAATTAAAAAAAATAATTATAATTATATTTAAGGATAAAATTACTAATTATTTTTTAAAAAAAATTTCCTCTTTTTCTTTTTAAAATTTGTTGTATAATAGTATGATTTTATCAAAAGTATTTTTACCTTATTATCAGATTTCAAAATTAACTTTTAATTTTGAAAATTCAGTTTTCACCGTCTCGACAATAATAATTAATCTCAAGGTAAAAGCCACCCATGCACCTCCCACCAAGAGGTCCTTTAACCCATATCCGAAGTGTCTGGCAACGCCTTTACCAAGTGTCCAACAATTAACTACAAACATATTCAATATTTTCTTTACCGACTTGGCTCCCTTAAATTTTGCTTAAATTATTACACTAACACCCTTATTTTCATTCACGACCACATAAACTATATTTTATTATTATACCCTTTGATTTGTAACAATTTTAAAATAAATTTTAAAATTTTATAACAAAAAAAATTATTAATGTAATGTAATATATAAATTAACATTTATTTATAAATTGTATTGAATTATAAAGAAAATTATTTTATACATGATAGTTTGTCAAATGTATTTGGATAAATTACGTTTCACAGATCATTAATATGAAAACAATTTTATTTAACATTTGAAATAATTTAAACAATTTATATTATATTAATACAAATTTTATAATGAAATTTCAGCTTTAATGGATTCTATTATTAATAGAACCTGTCGGGACATATTGACAATAATAAAAAACTTAAAAATAATTCACATAATATTTATTATTTATTCATTATATTTATTGTAATATGTAGGGTAAAAATATATTATTTTATTTATTATATTTTTATTATTGTATTTCTATTTATTATAATAGTTTCAACTATAGCTTAAAGATATAATAGTTAAAAAAAGTGACATGTATATGTCTATTTCTAAAACAAAAGGAATGTATGTCATTGTGATCATTTAAGCAAACCTTGGGGTGTCCTATCTTTTTTATTTAATTTCAAACTGATGCTAAACAAAATGAAGTTATGTAGATATGTGGCTGTCATTTAGTTCAGTTAATAAAATATCTTATGTTAAAAATAAGAGGCCTGAAATCCGAACTTTGTTTACATAAATAAAGAGGGAATTGAGTTGTTGTTAGGCTAAATGGGGAAAATAAGGCTATGTATGTATAGATACACAAGGAATTATTATGGTAATGATCTTTTTCTTTTGTGAAAATGCTGAAAAGATTTATTCAGGATACATATATAACAAAGAAAAAAAAAGGCGAATATAGCTCCCGATTTTTTTTAAAAAAAGAGGGAAATGTATTAATTGAAAAGAAAATGAAAATAGTACAAGAGAAAAGAAAGAGCAAAGGCTAGTCACAAAACCATACAAGGATATAGATATCGACAAGGGCTAAACAAAAAAGAAGTCATGAAAATCTATAAGTAGGAAAGCTCCACCGATTAATATTCTTGAATAAAAGCTCTTGAATCTGTCTAGATGGAAGAATATTGATCAAGTAAAAGCTACACAATGTAAATCCATATTAACCAATAAATCTACCATTTGGTTGCCTTCTCAAAAGATAAGAGTACAGCTAGAACAAAATATCAGAAATTAGAATTAGGGCAATTATTAAATTAAAAAAATTTGACATTTCAATTTCTCTAATATGGAGGAGAGGAACAATTTCATTAATCAGCAACTTAACAATTAATTTCTTCCGCATCATACTAATCTTTACGAGAAAGTATTTCAAACCATTTGAAATGTTAAATTATACACGAATAAACTTGAACATTTTAGAAATACTAGCCTTTGGATTTTGATCCGATGCTGTAAGAGACATAAGCACCAAGGGCCACAATCACAAGAGCAGCCACACCGATGTTTATCAATAGTTGTTTATCTTCATTTTGATCCGCTGCTATTCCCTTCGCGTCTTTCATGACAGCAGCAGTTATACTTTTCTTTTCCTTCTTTCCTGTAACATTTTCAGGCATTGTGAATTCTTTCCGTGTCATTTGGTCAATTTTTTTAGCCTTGGCCACCTCATTCTTTTTATCTGTTTGGTTCATAGAGACAGCATCTTTTGGGAAAGTTGTTTCATCAGATTTTTGAGCAGTTAAAGCATCAGGGCTCTTCCCATCTTCTTCTTTCTTTTCGCCATGAATATTGCTCTTCACTTCATTTTGCTTTTCCGTGATTTGTTGAAAGTCCTTTGAAGTCTTTGGCTCCTTATCATCTGCTTTTGGAGAAGCTGATACTTGTTGAAAGTCCTTTGAAGACTTTGGCTCCTTATGTTCAGCTGTTTTTGGAAACTCTTGGGTAGTTGGAGGTTCCACTTTTCGAGGCTGAGGCTGTGTAATAGTTTCCTTTGGCATTGTAACTGTAAGAATTGCATTATTCCACTTTGCATGAATCTTATCAATTTTACAATTACTTGGGATCGGAAAAGTTTGATTGCATCGGCTCCATTTGTTATCACCAAGTTGCTTTTCCCCAGTTACTCGAACTATGCGGGAAGAACGCACGCAAGTAATACGTATTTGCTCCTTCGGGAAATCTACCAAGAATATACATATGTGAAGCTTTATTTAATAAAGAGCTAGCATTGAATTTGAAAAGGTGAAAGAAAAAAAATATATTATTTGTAAAGAATCCGCGATACAAATGAATAAGCTAGCTAGTAGCATACCAGGAAGATGAACACGTAGGATATTATTTTCTGGTTCGTCTAACCATTCGGACATGGGGTGAAAATCTTCATAAAGATTATCAGTAGACTTATTAACAATTTGTGGTGTCTTAGCCATCGGATCTGTTTTGGTTGAATTTTTTTTTTTTTTATCAAAATGGCAATGTGGCAATGGATAAAACTGCTTTCAACGTGCAAGTGCTTTTATACTTTTGTAATATATAATTTATATATAGAATTTATATGTTAGGGATGATTAACAATGTTCTTTCTTAAGAAAGACACTATTCTTTGTTGGTCGCTTGGGTTTTATCAAAAGCTAGTCTTCTAGGTAATCCTTTGGTTTTTTGTGAAGTATAACTTCTATTGCAAATAAAGTGGAAAAATTCTTTGTTTGCCCTTTATTCTTTGCAACCTGCAGTTTCGATAGTCGGCTGTTCACATTTCTCGTCAAAACTAATATATATATTATATAGTGGGAGGCCTTCTCTTGTGAAATATTTACTATATATCTTTTCCAACTAAAAGGATCAACAGTAAACTAGTTTTAAAAGATCTCAAATCACTCATATACGGCTTAAGAGCGTGTCCATATAAAAAAAATGAGGGTTTCATACTTAATAATGATTATATATAGTAGCTCTCATATATATTCAATGATGAGACTAAAGAATTTATCTAAGAGGGCTATTCTTAATAACAATATTAGTATCTAAGAAAAGATAATGAAACGAATTTAGTAAAAATAATCATAATAGTTACAATAATAGCCTTAATTTCAACAATTTTAATAGAAACAAAAAAAAAAGACCTGAATCTAAGGTTTAACAAGGATCTTCAGATTCTCATTCACCGATTCACTAATTCTTTTTTCTATTATTGTACAAGACAAAACAATACTACATAATATACACAAATTAGACAAAACAAATTGATTACTGTATAAACAACAAAAAAATTATTAATTAAATTATTGCGATATAACTAAATAGAAATAACCATTTGTAACGATAAATATGATCAAAAAATTGAGAACTAACAATACATGTTGCAACTTAATTGGAAGAGTATCTGTATTTTAGAAGAGGTTTAGTATTTTGTATTCTTTAGTCTTAAAGATTAGCAAACGTGGGATTCTTGCAGGCTTTTAGGAGTTAGAAAAGAAGTTAACGAGTGAAATTGTTTTATAGAGTAAAATTGGGATTCTGAAGAGAAATAATTTAATTTAATTAAATGTAAAGCCAACAACTTTTTTTAACTATTTAAAGAAAGTAGGTTTTTTTTACTTTTATAATAGGACAAAGTTTAATTTGAACCTTTATGAAAGAAATTAATAGGATTTTGAATGAATATAATTAACATTAAGACTAATTACATACGTTCAATAAGTAATTAGATTTAGAGGAAATTTTAGTTTAGGGAGACTTCAGCGCCGCATGGTACTGCTTGCCTGCTTGGTCCGTCATTGCGTGCACTCCAAAGCTACTAATAATAATAATAATAATAATAATAATAATTATTATTATTATTATTATTATTATTATTATTATTATTATTATTTTGAGTAAATGCATTGTACACCCTAAAATTAAATTACTTTTAAAATGTGCTACTATAACATATATGAAATTTTTTTTATCAAAAATTTAAAATTATTTTTTGCAAAAAACTGATTCTAAATAACTAATAAAACTGTAAAATAATATTATTATTCATCTTAACCCAAGTTCTTTTCTAAATCGATTTAATTTTAATATGATTTTTAAAATTAATTTTTTTATTTTGACCAATTATTGAAATGATAAAATAAACACAATCTATCTTGGGAGTTGTGGTTTGCTGTAGTTGGAATTATCTTCATAATTGTTGTCTATCTTTGTTCCATATATCAAGAAACACAAAAGTCAGAAAATCTGTATATTCATCCACTCTCATCAGTTAATTATTAAATTAAATTGTTCCTTGATGAATTTAATTTTGTTCAGACTGCTTAGACCCTGACTATTTCAATGAATTCAATCAAACTTATTAAGAGAACTCCAATCACTCATAACATGGCAAAGTTTAGATTTGCACTTTCAAAACTAGTTGACTGTTGGTTCTTTCAGTTGGATAATATATACAGAAAATTTTCTACAAATTAAATATGTGGGAACTATATAAAATCTACTAATTTAAAGAGTTATTAATTAGTGAGTATATTAATAATTTATTAATTTATAGAGTGTATATACAATTCAACGAACATATATTTAATCAACTAAAAATTCATTATATTTTACCAATTAAATCAATTAAAAGTAAATTAATCCATTGAATATAGATAAACTAACCAAAAAAATTCCAAAATTCTTGCAATTTGAGAATCTAATCCCAAAATTTGTTCAACAATAAGTAAAAGTAGAGATGAGATTGAACTATATTTAAATTTCGATTAAAAAAAGGTAAGAATAGAGTCATTGTTTTATAAAATATCATAACAATAATATTTATAATTTTAGCAAATTGTTAATTTACAATATGAATGATACCATAGAGTAATATAAGGGTTTAGGGGAATGCCTCAATATATGTTCTGTTCTTAGAAAAACGTCGCCCAATGAATACAGGATTGTGATTTGAACCACATAAAAAATTCTCTATATGTTTTATTTTCTGCAATTTATATTTCTAGCATATATGATAGGTTTAAGGTGATGATCAATAACATGGATTGTGTCATGAACAGTGATGGTGAAGAGTAACTTGTGAATTGTCACACATAGAAAGCGACTGTACATAGTATCAGATGAATAATAATTTGTAAACAGTAATTTCAAAATTATTAATTTAATTTAATTAATTTTCTAAGGTTTTAATTTACCAACAGTTTTTAAAATAAATCTAAATTCTTGCCACGTTATATAGTGATAATTGAGTCGAGTACCAAATTCAATCAAGACGTTTTTCAGAAAATTAATTGCAATTACTAATGCCACACATTAGGGATGGTAATGGGGTGGCGAGGGGAGGGAACCAACATTTCTGTATTTATCCCTGATATTATGTATATGTCCCCATCCCTTCCCTGTCCCTGTCAAAATTGTTTGAGGAGATTTTTATCCCTTCCCCGAATAATAATAAGAGATCCCCAAAGATCCATGATTCTTGAATAATTGATATCTTTTTAGTTTTTTAACTTAATTTAATTATATTAACCTAAAAATATATAAAATAAAACAAGAATAATCATGAATGAGCCTTATTTCATTCTACTCCTTAAAACTTTTGGTATATATAATATTCAATAATAATTTTCAAAATAAAATTCAAATAATGTGATTTTTATACAATATTGACGTGATTGTTGTTTATGGGTAATGATACCTGCTGATTACTGACTATGGCGCAACAAAGCCGCATGTGTGGTTGCTAGTTGACATTACGATGAGCTAAGCTATTGGCCAATGACAATGCAACGTGCTACTGGGCTATGATAATATGAAGACGAGTTGGGTGCTTGCTACTACGCGAATAATTTAAAAAGGATGAGCAAAACTGTGAGAGAGTGATTTAGAGTTTGATTTGTGGGTTATGGGCTTGTGGGATTTTATGTGCTTTTGGTTATAGTTAAGTCTAAATTATATTAAACATTTTATATTAACTAATATTTATAGTATTTGTATGAATATTTTGATATTTGTTATTTACATCAATATTTAATATTTTACAATTTACAATTTATTATTTATTTACTAATAATTTTAAAAAAATTAAAATAAGAAAATGGGGAGGGGATGGGGATGGGGATTCCACCTCATCCCTGTCCCTTTCCTAAATAAGTAATTGGGTAAAAAATTGCCCCCTCCTTTCTCTAAATAAGAAATTAGATATAAAATTATTCTCGTACCCTCCCCAAATGAAAAAAATCCCTAAGGACCCGTCCCCGTGGTGATTTCTACCATCCCTACCACATATTACTCAATTAAAAGGCATAAAGCATACTATTTTGCTGGATAAATTTCTCAAGGGACATCAGTAAAAACCTTGTACGTTGATATTTGAGAAGAGTAACTTATGACTACTTCAAAGAGAAGATCCAAGTCAAAAAATTTAAAATGAGGCGAGTATTAATTTGATCAAGTTGGGTTTCAGACAAGTAATTGCGGTTGTATATTAGCAGTGCTAAAAGAATATAACTATATTAAAACAAAAAAAAAAGAATATAACTATAATAAAACAATGATTTTTTTTTAATCTTTTTTAGTTAATTTTGAGGATTTTTAGAAAAAGAAAAATGTAAATCATTAAAAAACTCACAAAAAGACAAATATTTTTAACATAGTTTTATCATGCTTTCTTTATTATTTTCCACTATATATTACTGATGCCACCCATTTCTGAATTAACAGGAATAAAGCATACCACCTAACTAGATAAATTTCTCAAGGGACATCAATACAAATAGAGATTTTGATGGCTTAAGTAAATTGAGGATTCCGAGGGCATTTGGATGCTATGTTAACCTCGACTATCCAAGGGCAAGATAAGATGGTAGGGGCAAAAAAACAAATTCAGTAGAAAAATGCATGCAAATGACGAATATGATGTTTAAATAATAATAATTTTATAAATTTAATTTTGTTGGAAAAAAATTAAAAAAATAATAGTATACCTACGTACGTATATGCATGCGATATTTATAATTTATTGCATTAATTAATTAGAAATAAAAAAATGCAAATACAAATGAATATTATGTGTATATACATGTCATGAATTAAATTAATAAACTTTCGTGGTCTGAAGACCAAATCCAAAGGGGAAGAGTGGATCATAATTTTGGTCACCAAGGTTCATGGGTACTTGATCAACTCTTCTGAACCAAGTTCTAGACAATTTTCCAGAGAAAGGAGAATCACCAAAAAGAGCATCAGCCACACCTTGGCCTTCACTTCCAGGAAGCCATGCAGCCACAAGAGCATCCATGGCCTCAACATAGGGCTCGATGACTAGCGGGCGGCCAGACACAAGGACAACCACGCATTTGGTAGCTTTGCAAACATTGTTAATTATATTAGGAGCTGGCCATGGGAGTGTAAGGTTTGTGTTATCACCCTTTGTTTCAGCATATGGCACCTCTCCTACAACCACAATGCCAATTGAGAAGTTGTTGTCCTTGACAAAGTTGTAGTCAGGCCTCTCACTGAAAACAACTTGTGTGCTTGGGTCAACTGTGGCATTAATGGCTCGAAGAATTGTAGTTCCTTCTGTGTAGTTATTTCCACTAGCTCCTTGCCACTCAATTGTCCAGCCGCCGCATTGATACCCCAAATTGTCAGCATGTGTTCCGGCCACCAGAATCTTCGGCAATTTCTTTTCAAGTGGAAGTACAGGAGGAGATTGTTGCTTCCCATTTTTCAGTAACACAAGTGATTTCCTTACAGCTTCTCTCGCTAACTCTCTGTGTTCCTTGCAACCAAGTTTGTCAACAAAACTGTTATCCGCATACGGGTTCTCAAAAAGTCCCATTTCAAACTTGACCCTCAAAATCCTCTTAACAGCGTCATTAATTCTCCTCATTGGGATCACTTTCTTATTGACCAGATCTGTGAGGATATTAATGAACTCCGGGTATAGGTAAGGAACCATGATCTGTACGTACGTGGGGATACTAGATTGATTAATTAATTAATTAATAGTATAAGAATTAATAAGATGACACACACATTGCCCATACCATGTCAAGGCCAGCCAAAACTGATTCTTGAACCGAGTAAGTGTAGTTGGAATGTGGTGGAGATGTAATCCTGTCAATTCCTTCCCAATCTGAGATGGTGAAACCCTGAATAACGTGCATCGACCGATAGTATAATAATTAATTTCAGTTAATTAATTTACCAGATATATAGATATAGATAGATAGATAGATAATATATTGACTGATTAAGGAAATTAATTAATTACCTTGAACTTTAGCTTTTCCTTGAGATAGTCAGTAACCAATTCTTTGTTAGCATGCATCTTCTTTCCATTAATACTGGAATACGAAATCATAACAGTGGAGACGCGTTGATCCAACGCGCTCCAGTAAGGAGGCATGTGAATATTGAACAGTTGCTCTGTGGTAACAATGGTGTTATTTTCATTAATGCCATTAACCGTGCCACCATCCCCAACATAGTGCTTTGCACAAGCTGCCACCTTGTCCTTTCCACCAACAAAAGGTCTACCTTTCTTGACTTGCTTGCTTGGTGCATCTCCTTGTAATCCAGAGATGATATCAGAAAACTGTTGAACAAGTTTTACGTCCTCACTGTAACTCTCATAGCACCTTCCCCACCTGGGATCTCTGCAAACCGCGATACATGGGGCAAAGGCATATGGAATGCCAGTTGCTCGAACTTCAAGTGCAGTTGCAGCACCAATTCTCTTAACAAGATTAGGATCTCTGGTGGCTCCAAGGCCGACATTATGTGGGAAAATTGTAGCTTTATACACGTTGTTGTGTCCATGAACAGCATCCACTCCATAAATCATTGGGATGCCAAGACGTGTCGCCATAGCTCCTCTCTGAAAATCATTAACCATGTCAATCCATTGCTGCGCTGTTGCATTTGGAGATGGCACACTCCCTCCCCCGTTCAAAACGCTTCCGATGAAGTAATTCTTCATCGCATCAAAAGTGGCATTAACCCTTTCAATTTGGGTCATCTGCCCAATCTTCTCCGCAAGAGTCATTCTGCTCAATAAGTCCTTCACCCTAACCTCCACTGGCTGCTTCGGATCTTTGTATATCACCGGACCATCATTCCCATCAACCAGCAAGCCACAGCAACACCAAAACAGAATTCCCACTAAGGGGATCAAATTTCTTTTCGTCTTCATCTTTTATTTCTACTGGCAATGGGTTCTGATTAAGTCCGTTGCTCCACAACGTGAACAATTTCGATCAGATGATACGCACGTACTTATAACCAAATTTATTTGCTAATCTTAGCAACTTTAAACACCCAAAATTAAGGGGATTATTTTTGCCTAAATAATAGGTCTAACATGATTTATATTTAGATTTTAGATTTTAGACCACTAATTCTTACATATGAAAGGGAACTGTGATTTAGTAGTTAAAGTGTAAATCAAAATTATTCTTCTATCTAATTTAGAATTATCTAATTTTTTATATTAGAATTATATTTAGATTATCTCTTTATCTAAATTTTCGTAAGATTTTTAAGGGATTAAGACAATAAGACACGTGCTTTTAAGTATATCTAAGGCCAAAATTTTTAATTTAGTATTGATTTTCATTTTGAAATGTCAAAACACATTGTTTAGTGGCTGATAGAGTTGACAAATTTTCCTACAAATCGGCAACTACTCGCCCTCTTAGACCACCCACTATCGGTAATTTTATAGGTAATAATCAGCAGATTTGATAAAACAAAACAAAACCCGCTGTAGTTAGCGGGCAAGTTTGGTAAACCTAGAGGATATCTGTGTTGGTATTAGCTACCACATTTTATTATTATTTTAAAAATTATTAAAATTTTAGAAATTTGACAAGAAAATATTTAAGCTAAAAATTATAAATGTTAGCCCAAATTCTAATCCTAAACTTACAAGAAACCTCCTCCTGCTGCTCATCATTTGCAAATCCCCTTACATTTTTGGTTAGGGTGAAAAATGACCTAAGAAAATCAATGGAGGATTGCATATGTTTAATTTGATTCGATTAAAATTAAATGTATTTGTGTTTGAAAAAAATTAGTTCTGTTGAATTCAATTCTATTCGCTAAATAAATGAATTGAATATGGTTTTCAGCTTACTAATCTATTAGTTCTGTTGAATTCAATTCTATTCGCTAAATAAATGAATTGAATATGGTTTTGAGCTTACTAATCTATTAGTTCTGTTGAATTCAATTCTATTCGCTAAATAAATGAATTGAACGTGGGTATGAGCTTACTAATCTATTTACTTTTTTAGATTTTTTTATGAATGATACAAAGAAAATGTGAAATTATATTGAGAAGTCACTTTGGTTCAAAATATTTATTTTGAAGATTTTAATTCTTGATCTCTATTGTTAATGGATTTGTAATTTTAAGTTAGGAACTTTGGAGTTAACTCTAAATATTATTGAGATGATATATAATTTGTACTAGTTTATTTTGCTTGATTTTTGCTGTCAATTAATTATTATTTGATATAATTATTATAATTGAAAGATAAATAAATTTAAACGAATCCAAATAATTTGATTCAAATTATCGATTAATTCTATTAAATCAATTAATTGGATTTTCTTTTATGATCCGTTTAATGAATGAATCAAATTCAAATACCAAATTTTGTCTTAATTGATTCATCACAAATTTAATTTGGAATAATTTTGGCGTCCACGTATGTTAAATTGAAGGATAAAGTAATTCTTATGTATGTATACAATTTGAATTTAATCAACTTTAGGTATTGATTATGATATGTAAACAAGATCATTTCCATTACTAAGTTCAGGCGCTTGATGTTCAATGAGATATGGATCATGAGTTCTATTCATGGTTTTTATTTTGTGGTTCTTTATTTATTTATTGTGATTAAATTATAGAATTTTTATTAGATTAGTACATTTTATGTATTTGTTTTAATATTTAAATTTTAATTTCTCTGTTTTAGTGTTGAAATTTTAATTTCTCTTATATATTGATCAAAAATATATTTTAGTATTTGACACTCCAATTTCTAACAGCAGCCGTTAGATTAATTTCATGAAGATCTAACGGATTTCGTACAAAAAGACAAAGATCCGCGTACATTAACATAGCCGGATCCCTGAAAGATTAATAACTTATAAAGTTTAATGACTTTTATAATATCTTCATAGATTAGGTTTAATAACTTTTATAATATCATCATAGTTTAGATTTATTTAAGACAATTTTTGGTGACAAACAATATATTAATCGCAAAAAGATATACATTTTTAAGATATTGTATAATCTTTTGTGACAAAATATGTAGTTGCTAAACATAATTACCGGCTACAACACTATTTTGTAACTAAAATCTTAGGTGTAAAATGACTTTATTTTTTTTCATATTTCTATTGCCTCTCTTAGAAACAAAACTATTGATTTGGACCAAAATTTAAATAAAATATAAAGTTAAAAAATAAAGATGTAGCATTATTAAACATTAAAAAATTAATTAATAACTAAATATTCTCGGTCCTTTCCCCTTGATATATAATGAAATAAAAAGAAAAACTTATTTTTGGAGTCTCTCAAATTTCTCTCAAACGCATATTCGTCCCCACAAAATGTCATTAAATATATTCATTCAAAATTACCATGGTTTTACTAAAGTTTATATTTTTTTCTAAATAAATAAATTACAAAAAAAAAAGATTTCTTTCGATGCAAAACGCGATTATGGATGCAGCTTGTGATTGTGCATGTCTGCAAGGAGAGAGATTACCATGCTTGATTAACAAGGGCAAGAAGATTAGAAGACTCTAAAAATTACGTTTTTTATTTGATTATTTTAATTTTTTTAACTTTAATAATGCCTCGCCCTAAATGGAAATAGCCATAACATAGAAATGTAACAAATGGTATTAATAAAGAAATTCTAATCATTCGATCATCATTGCATTCAATAGACTGCTCTCTTACAGGTTGATTCAATGATATGTGTATAAGGCATCGGATAACAACACACACAACAATGATGTAGGGCACATGTGTTCGTTTTGAGTCTATAGTACATCATTTTTAAGCTTACGGAAAAAAGAATATAACTTTGTGCTAATTCTCCATATTGACCCAACAGATCATCCCTAAATTCCATTGTTTTAAACCTCAAATTGCAGCTAGAAGATATTTTCTTATTTTTCTAGTTTATTTCTAGATTTTTATCTTTTTTTTTCTAAAAATAGAATTAAGTGTTGTCTTTTTATTTTCTTTATTTTAATTGTTAAAATTTTGTTATGATAAATTAAATTCGGAATAGCCTTGATAGGTAATTTTCGCAGGTTAAAACTTCATATGAAAGGGGACTAAAACGTTATTTTGTGAGAGTGTTGATGAATTGATAAATTTTTCTCTTCATGAATTCGTGTGTTCGCTATTTCTTGCTTGTGTTTTGCATCAATCAACACATGACATACTCGTAATAGATTTTTTTTTATTTTATTAAAACACAGTTTCAATTTTGATTACAGTTGATCATTGCTAACGTACTAACACAACATTCGAGAAATAACTAATTAATAAAATTAGTGGGATCCCCTACCAGGGTCGACAATATATAGTGTGAGTTTTCTTTTGTTTCTCGGCCAAACATTCTTCCCTTATAAGCCGTAAGCAATCTTTATTTTTAGGTGATGCTGCAAAATTAGTAGGGATTTAAATTCTCTCCTAATCTAATCTTTTTTAATTTTTATAAAATATTTTGACATATTATAATTAAATAATTATACGGATAAGATTAAATCTATTCTTAATTTTTCTTAATAAATATAAAAACTCATTATTTTGGGCTAATTAAAATTCTAGAACTAATTAAAAAACAAACTACTGTAATTTTTTTTTCATTTTCTTTAATCTTTCATTTTTGTTTTTTTTTTAGTCGTTATTTTTTCTTTTCTTCGGTACTTGTTTCAATCATCGTTTTTTTTTTCTTTTCCCTTTTTTATTTCTCGAAAACATGTTTGTGAAGATTGTTAATGAAAAGTCCACGAAATTAGGTCAGATGTATTGTTACCTTGAAATTACAATTCTTACCAAATACATAAAACAAAAAGGCATAAACTTATTCATTGGAACACTATATTTAACAATTTGACAAGTTTAAAAAATGAACATTAGACATGAAAATGATAATTCTCTTATCCAATATAAGAAGCTTCAACCCACTGTTGTAATTCAAAATGAACAACGAAAACTGATACAATAAAATATGCATAAATTTCTTTAGTTGTTTCATAAAATTGAAAAATACTTACAGGATTGGGATTACAAGATTTCGTTTATAATAAAGGAATGCAGTCATCCAACTGACTCAATTGGGTGCCTAGATTATAAACCAATATATTATAAATCTATTTTAATATAAACTAATTTATTGACATATGAGCCAAAAAAAAAATGTTGATGTTGAAAATAAAATAATTAGTTAAATGACATATAAAACTCACCAGAAGTACCTCAAATTATGATGGATTGTCGACCTTCTTTTTTCTTTTGACTAAAACTTTCTCTAAATTGCTCTTAAATATACATAGCTGTCTCTCTCTTCTCAGTTTATTGCCTGTGGAAAAATTAGAGTCTTTTACTCTTTTTAGATAGTTGTTGCTTCTTTGTTCTATAATGAGTGGATAATTTGTTATAGATTCAAATTGTCTGCAATGGAAAATAAAATAAAATAAAAGAACAAGTGATAAATTAGGCGGTCGAATTGTCAATAACTATTATACCGTAAACCATGATAGATTCAAATTGTTTTACTTTTCTTGAACAGGAATAGGATGCGGAGTTGCGAGACTAGTATTCTTGAGGCCAACAATTGGGGCCGTGTTGAAATGATAGAGAGGCTGTTTGGGATATTTTTTGAAATTTGGGATTTTTGTAGCCTGAATAATAATGGATATCGGGTTTTATTGGATTATTTGTATCACATTTTATATTTATTTTACATTTATAAATTTATTCTAAAAATATATATGCAGAATTTGAGAATTCTAATAATAATAATAACAACAACTTCAATATTAGTTCAATACAAATAATAAAAACAATATAATTCAAAATGATAATGCTTTAAGGGTGCGTTTGGCACACTATATTGTATTATGCTGTATTTGCATTATTTTAATACTGGTATATTGTATTATACTGTATTGCATGAGCACTGTATTATGACAATACTGTACAATTTTTGGTATTATAGCATACTGTATTAATTTTTTTGTGATTAATTTAAATTAAATATTATATTATTATTTTATATTATTATTTATTTTAAATTAATATCATTCAAATTTATTCATATTTAAATATTATTATTAATAATAATAAATTATAAATTTATTAATAAATTAAAATGTAAAAATTAAGAAATAAAAAATAATATTATATTATATTAAAATTTTATATTATTATTATTATTATTATTATTATTATTATTATTATTATTATTATGATAAAACAAAAGCAAAAGTCAAAAGCAAAAGGAAAAAAAAAAAAAGCAAGTGTCAGTTGCCAAATTAACTTAAACCCGACTGTGAGTCGAATTTAGCTAATGCGAGCTTGGGCCCATTAATACAATAAAATTGTAGTACTTTATAGGGGTGGGCATGAGTTGGTTTAGATTTGGTTTTAAGTCAACTCAAACCAAACCATAAAAGTTTGAGTTCGATCCAAACCAACCCAAATATTTTCAACTCAACTCAAACCAATCCATTTGATTTTTGTTTGGGTTTGGTTTGAATTTTATTATCAAAATATTTTTTATTTTGATAAATTTAATTATATAAAGATTATAATAATTATTAATTGTTATTAATTATTAAATTGATACTGAGATATGAAAAATATATAATGATAAAAATTATAAATAATAAATTTTACAATAATTTAAATCTTAAATTAAAGAATACTAGAAAATTAAAATAAATTTTAATCACAAAAATCATTAATTCTCAATAAATAAGAATGTTGTCTAATAATAAACTTCCACAAATATGACATCAATAGGTAAATTCAAAGAAAGAAAGAAAGAAAGAAAGAAAAACAACTTATGTGAGTGCCATTTAGTTAAAATAATAAAATTTCATTAACTAAAAAAATATATCCTTTGACTTATAATTATTGAGATGATAAATTTCTATTAAATGGTTTTTTTTTTCAATAGATTGATTGCTCATGAATTTTAGGATAGAGGATCAATGTCAATAAATCCTATCAAAACTAAAAAAACAACAGAGTATTATTTATGCTATAGTATCAATATAGCACACAAAATGATAATTTTATTTATAATAAGGCTTTATAATTTCTGTCACAATAATAATTTATCAGTGGCGAAACATCATTTCTCATAATTATTAATTATTTCCTTCTAATGGGCTAGGTAACTATGCCCTCAAAAACCATCTCAACATTATTACTATAATTTTCCTTGATTTAAATACGAAAACAAAAATATAGATTTGGTGTTTTTCTTATTACTATTAGAAACGTAAAAGCGGTAATTACATAAGTATAATATAAGTTCATAAATTAAAAAAATGATTTCATTTCATTAAACACTAATTTCATCTCATTTAATTATTTACAATAGCATTTATTTAATTTAAATTTATTTTTACATGTTGTTTTCCTTTTCTAACTGTTAACAATTGATCATACCGTGAACAATTTAATAATGACCTTTCACTTATTTATTTTTTATTTTCATTTATTTTATTTGACAAGTTTAAGTGTTGGGGTTTTGTTCATGACCTATGGGTAAACCATACCTAACCCATAATAAAATGGTTTTTGATAAAAAAAAACTCGTATTTAATCTATTTTCATAATTTACCCAACACAAACTATTTAATTTGGTTTGGGTTTGGGTAAACCCATGGGTTGTGGGTTTATGCCCACCCCTAGTTCTTTATATGCCAAACATTGGCTTGTATAAATTTATTGCAATGGGAGGTTTTAATACAACAACCAAACAAGTCCTAAAGTAATTTTAATATTAAAATAATAAAAATTGTACACCAAAAAAATTTAAAAAAGCCAAGAATTTGAGAAAATTTTTAACTATTCACTAAAATATTGTGACATACACATGGCTATTAAAATTTATCATAAATTTATGATGGAAAATTTTTTATCATAAATGAGTGATAGTGACATAGGCCAAAAATAGATTGTTTGTCATTTATTATTTTTTGTGACAATTATTGTTCGTTACCTATTATATATTTTCTCGTAGTGATAATATTCAATCATAAATACAAATATAATATTAAAATAATTTATAAAATATTAAATTATTTTGAACATTAAAATAATATTTTAATATATTAATCTATTAGATATGTTTTATATTAGTAAAATCTATTTTATAGATTAATAATATTAAAATAATTGTATTCTGAATAGTTTTAATTTTTAAAATTTTTAAATTCAAATTTTTTTAATTAAAAAAGGCCAGGGAGTTGAGCCCATCTTCGATGGCCAAACTTGGAGTAGCCCTGCTCGTGGAGGACTAAACATGGGCTTGGTAAAGCCCAGCCCGGACTATCAATTTGCCATTGGTAATAAATATTAAAGAAATATCTATAACTAATCCAACGAAATTCTTTATTTTAAAATTAATTTAAAATTGTATTAATTGTTTGAGATACTAAAATCAAATACAAAATAAGAAAAGAGAGGCTAAATCAAAAATTAAAAAATGGCATATTGGATAGATTACCCATGTTTGCATAAGCAAAGAAAGAGTGCATAAGGAGATAAAGCGATGAAGAGGGAGAAAGAGGTAATAAATTTTAGAGTTAACATGTTAGTTTATTACTTTAGTTAGCTACCAAAAGGATATGCTTTGGTGTTTCTTAACGAAAATTAAAAGTAAATTAAATCTTCAAGTTACTGCTTGTTACTGGGGAAAGCTTGTGGTGATGGTGGGTAATGCGCAATGTTTAGGGTTGCTTGCGAGTTAAGGTAGGGTTTTTGAGGTGATTTCGGTCAAGAAGATAATTCCTCTTTGATCAAGGCTGAATAATGGTTATAGAGTTGTTGTTTGCGGGTAAATTGAAGAGAACTTGAGAGTTAAGTTGCTAGGGTAAAGGCTAATACCTTAAATTCTTCTGTAAAACAGTAAAAGGGTAAGTTAGCGATCTTTTCCACTTTATTGTAGGCAAGAGATTGTCTTTGCTCTTTGAATGAGAAAATAACTTGTTTATTAGATTACCTTGCTTAGCTATCAGGTAACGTGACTTATTGGGAGTAGTTTATCTCTAAAACGATGCTATTTTATAGGATCTTCGACAAGGTCTCATGGGCTTAGGCCAAGATTTCTGCTGAATTAGCGATCTTGTGCAACTTAAATATCGGTCTATGCATTAATGCCCCGTTTGGGCTATCTATGATCCTTATGAGACTATTTGTTCTCCACGAGCCTATTTAACATAGTATTTTCTATGAATTTAGGATCTCCTAAGTGAGCTTGATCGTTGGTTTAATGCAATTGAGCCTTACTAATTGTTTTTAACATTAAGTATTAATATCTTTTCTCAAAAAAATTAAATTTTAATAAAAATTATCATTCAAATAATTTTATTTTATCAAAAAGTTGAAAATAATTTCTAATAGTTCATTCAGAATTTTAACTTAAAAAGCTATCAAAATTATATATTTTTTTTCAAATTACCTATAATCACTAGAATTAGTGGTAAAATTAAAAATTCGTCATCCCTATCACCCACTAAACAATGTATTTCGGCATTTAAGAAGGAAAACCAATACTAAATTAAAAGCTTTGGTCTTAAATATGCTTAAAAGTTCGTGTCCCAATTGTATATAAGAAATTGGATTAGAATTTTCTCATGATCTAATCTCCTCCTGAGTAAAAATACATGTAGGTGATTGGAAGTTAATAAATAAAGAAAATGAAGAAGTTAAATCTTACCCATACATTATCACTTAAAGACACACGACACAAGATCTTTAAAAGCTCATGAGAGCTCAGGTCAGGAGAGAATCTTTATCTTAAGAAATTAGCTAATTCTAAATTGGATAGAAGAATATACTTAAAAGCACGTGTCTTAATCTCTTAAAAATCTTACAAAAATTTAGATAAAGAGATAATCCAAATCATCATTCTACTATAAGAAATTAGCTAATTCTAAATTAGATAAAAGAATAACATTCGTTTAAACTTTAACTAGTAAATCACAGTTCACTCTCATATGTAAGAATTAGTGGTCTAAAATCTAAAATCTAAATATAAACCATGTTAGACCTATTGTTTAGGCAAAAATAATCCCCTTAATTTTGGGTGTTTAAAATTTGCTAAGATTAGCAAATAAATTTGGGCTAACATTTATAAATTTTAGCTTAAATATTTTCTTGTCAAATTTCTAAAATTTAAATAATTTTTAAAATAATAATAAAATGTGGTAGCTAATACTAACGTGGATATCATCTAGGTTTACCAAACTTGTCCGCCAACTACAACGGGTTTTGTTTTGTTTTATCAAATCTATTGATTATTACCTATAAAATTACCAGTAGTGGGTGGTCTAAGAGGACGAGTAGTTACCGATTTGCATGAAAATTTGTCAACTCTATCAGCCACTAAACAATGTGTTTTGACATTTAAAAATAAAAATTAATAATAAATTAAAAATTTTGGCCTTAGATAAACTTAAAAGCATGTGTCTTAGTCCCTTAAAAATTTTACGAAAATTTAGATAAGGAGATTATCCAAATATAATTCTAATATAAAAAATTAGATAATTCTAAATTAGATAGAAGAATAATGTTGATTTACACTTTAACTACTAAATCACAGTTCCCTTTCATATGTAAGAATTAGTGGTCTAAAATCTAAAATCTAAATATAAATCATGTTAGACCTATTATTTAGGCAAAAATGATCCCCTTAATTTTGGGTGTTTAAATTGCTAAGATTAGCAAATAAATTTGGTTATAAGTACGTGCGTATTATCCCATCGAAATTCTTCACTTGTGGAGCAACGGACTTAATCAGAACCCATTGCCAGTAGAAATAAAAGATGAAGACGAAAAGAAGTTTGATTCCCTTAGTGGGAATTCTGTTTTGGTGTTGCTGTGGCTTGCTGGTTGATGGGAATGATGGTCCGGTGATATACAAAGATCCGAAGCAGCCAGTGGAGGTTAGGGTGAAGGACTTATTGAGCAGAATGACTCTTGCGGAGAAGATTGGGCAGATGACCCAAATTGAAAGGGTTAATGCCACTTTTGATGCGATGAAGAATTACTTCATCGGAAGCGTTTTGAACGGGGGAGGGAGTGTGCCATCTCCAAATGCAACAGCGCAGCAATGGATTGATATGGTTAATGATATTCAGAGAGGAGCTATGGCAACACGTCTTGGCATCCCAATGATTTATGGAGTGGATGCTGTTCATGGACACAACAACGTGTATAAAGCTACAATTTTCCCACATAATGTCGGCCTTGGAGCCACCAGAGATCCTAATCTTGTTAAGAGAATTGGTGCTGCAACTGCACTTGAAGTTCGAGCAACTGGCATTCCATATGCCTTTGCCCCATGTATCGCGGTTTGCAGAGATCCCAGGTGGGGAAGGTGCTATGAGAGTTACAGTGAGGACGTAAAACTTGTTCAACAGTTTTCTGATATCATCTCTGGATTACAAGGAGATGCACCAAGCAAGCAAGTCAAGAAAGGTAGACCTTTTGTTGGTGGAAAGGACAAGGTGGCAGCTTGCGCAAAGCACTATGTTGGGGATGGTGGCACGGTTAATGGCATTAATGAAAATAACACCATTGTTACCACAGAACAACTGTTTAATATTCACATGCCTCCTTACTGGAGTGCGCTGGATCAACGCGTCTCCACTGTTATGATTTCGTATTCCAGTATTAATGGAAAGAAGATGCATGCTAACAAAGAATTGGTTACTGACTATCTCAAGGAAAAGCTAAAGTTCGAGGTAATTAATTAATTTCCTTAATCAGTCAATATATTATATATCTATCTATCTATATCTATATATCTGGTAAATTAATTAACTGAAATTAATTATTATACTATCGGTCGATGCACGTTATTCAGGGTTTCACCATCTCAGATTGGGAAGGCATTGACAGGATTACATCTCCACCACATTCCAACTACACTTACTCGGTTCAAGAATCAGTTTTGGCTGGCCTTGACATGGTATGGGCAATGTGTGCGTCATCTTATTAATTCTTATACTATTAATTAATTAATTAACCCAGTATCCCCATGTACGTACAGATCATGGTTCCTTACCTATACCCGGAGTTCATTAATATCCTCACAGATCTGGTCAATAAGAAAGTGATCCCAATGGGGAGAATTAATGACGCTGTTGAGAGGATTTTGAGGGTCAAGTTTGAAATGGGACTTTTTGAGAACCCGTATGCAGATAACAGTTTTGTTGACAAACTTGGTTGCAAGGAACACAGAGAGTTAGCGAGAGAAGCTGTAAGGAAATCACTGGTGTTACTGAAAAATGGGAAGCAACAATCTCCTCCTGTACTTCCACTTGAAAAGAAATTGCCGAAGATTCTTGTGGCCGGAACACATGCTGACAATTTGGGGTATCAATGCGGCGGCTGGACAATTGAGTGGCAAGGAGCTAGTGGAAATAACTACACAGAAGGAACTACAATTCTTGGAGCCATTAATGCCACAGTTGACCCAAGCACACAAGTTGTTTTCAGTGAGAGGCCTGACTACAACTTTGTCAAGGACAACAACTTCTCAATTGGCATTGTGGTTGTAGGAGAGGTGCCATATGCTGAAACAAAGGGTGATAACACAAACCTTACACTCCCATGGCCAGCTCCTGATATAATTAACAATGTTTGCAAAGCTACCAAATGCGTGGTTGTGCTTGTGTCTGGCCGCCCGCTAGTCATCGAGCCCTATGTTGAGGCCATGGATGCTCTTGTGGCTGCATGGCTTCCTGGAAGTGAAGGCCAAGGTGTGGCTGATGCTCTTTTTGGTGATTCTCCTTTCTCTGGAAAATTGTCTAGAACTTGGTTCAGAAGAGTTGATCAAGTACCCATGAACCTTGGTGACCAAAATTATGATCCACTCTTCCCCTTTGGATTTGGTCTTCAGACCACGCCACTCAATTAAAGTTTATTAATTAATTAAGAATTCATCACCTGTATATAAATATAATAGTTATTTGTATTTCTATTTTATTTCTAATTAATTAATGCAATAAACTTCATTAAATTAACACTCGGTTCAATTATCAATATATAAGGATTTTACATTTTATACAATATATGTAAACCTGTTCCTTGCATTAATTATCAAATCAATCACATAATTCAACTTCTCGTTTAAGTGTGCTTAATTATTATTAATTACATGAAGAGGCACGTAGGCATAGGGAGATGTAAATATCAGAACTCAAATTGCATGTCTGATGTGTATCCAAGTGCATTAAGATGATCAGCCATAGCTTTGTTCATGCCCGGAGGTCCACATCTCAATATCTGCAGCCCATTCGTATTCAGTTGTAAATTTTAAGGACAGGAATCAAAGATATTGGCTAATCTTTGTAGGCTCATAACTTTAACCAACCAATTCTGCCCCCTTTTTAATTTATTTTCTTAAAAATCAAAAGAAACACTAGTAAACATTAATTTTTAGCATTTATTACTTGAATTCAAATAAATATTGCAGCGGGTACAAAATACATTAACAGCCAATATATTTATCGGGTTCAGTTGTAAGTTCAATGACATAAAAAAAATAAAATAAAATAAAATGATGATAGATGCAGCGTACCTCATTTTTGTGGACTCAAGTTTAACTAAACAACTTGCCCTTTTTTCTTTTTATTTATTTTTTTGAAAATTAAAAGGGACATTAATAATAATTAAATAAACCTGAATATCAGGGGCTGGTGTGGGACAATGCATCTGAATCATTTCCTTGGACACATGACCAATCCCACCATTCCACACTTCAGTGGGCTGAAACAATGTCGGATCACCAGTCAATTGTAATAATAATTTTTTCCCTTTTTAACAAAGGGTCTGACGTTGCTTATTTGAGGGGAAAAAAAAGTTATAAAATCTGAAACATGAATAAACAGACCTGGCTCAAAACGTAGTACACTTTGAAGCGGTTTGGAGAGTTCGTGGCAAAGCGATCAAGTTCGTCCTGTAAACATTTTTCGGAACCAATTTTAATGCATTTTCATTCACCACCATTCACCAATTCAAATCTTATATACATATGCTTATTGACTGCTACATATGCATAATACATTCATTATACATTCCAGGATTTCAATTTGTACTTGGTTTCTAACACTAGGGCGTCACGATTATTAGAATCCCACACCCCTTTTTTTTTTTTTTTTTTTTTTTTTTTTTTTTTTTTTTTTGAGTAGAAAGACAAGATCGCATGGTTAAAAATTGTTGTTGGGTTGTATATGATGATTCCCTATTTCGAACACTAAGAGAGCTTTACAACAAATCAAAAGCAAAATCGCGTGATCCTATATAGAACGTGTTACATGAATATAATTCTCGAAAGACAACTTTAAAAAAAGATTATTTCCTATAAAGTAAAATAAAAAACTTGTCAGATATTTTTTTATAAAATAAAAAATAAAAACTTGTCTCAATTTGAATAGACCAAATTTAGTTAAAGTTAAATCTTTTCTAAACTCATAAATTATATCTTTGACGTAGGGTGTTGCGTGTCGCGAGTATGGTACTTTTCGGAGGCCATAATTTAGTCTATAGGTGTTCGTTTTCGGCGTATAGTATATCGTTTCGAAACTTGTGTGACGAGATGAACAAAACCCAAAACGGCCTAAGTTGTTTTGCCTGGCGGTTGAGTCGGAAATTTTGCTTTTTTTTAGTCGTTTTCTAGTTTTAAGATTTTTCCTATTTTTCCTGCTTTTTTAGGATTTTTATCTTTTTTTTAGAACTCAATTTGAGTACCATTTGTTCTCCCTTTTCTTATTTTGATCAGAAGGATTTAATTATCATATTATATTTCAAATTTGCCTATTTTAGTAAATTCGCGATCTTTAGAGTTGTTATAATAGAGTTCAAAACTCTAATTTTATTCATTCAGACTTTCAATTAAATTTATTATTATTTAGAGACCTAGTTTCTTCTATCAATAAACTCTATAACATTTTCGCTTCGTAATCTTACTCTTGTAAATATTTTTCTTTTTTGAATTTAGTTATGGATTGTTTATATATATATATATGGCAGACTTGCTACTAAACCTAATGCCTTTATAGTGAATTGGACACTGACTATATTAAACCATATATCTTAATAGTGTATCTATATGGAAAAAAAAAAAAGGCGCCGGCACCTTAGAATATATATATATATATATATATATAGAGAGAGAGAGAGAGAGTATTGATTTGTTCCAAAATTCTAGACCTTAGTAAAATTTGGAAAAGCTATTAAGGCATATGGTTTAATAGTATAATACCATTAAATTATTAAATTATATGACTTATATAGTGTTCCCAGATTTTAACAAATTTAAGATCTTAAAATAGAATATTTTGATATATATATACGAGAGAGGACGCCTTGGCCTTGCAAATTTAAAGAGATAATCAACCATCCACAAACTCAAATTATCTCCAACGACAGATACATTACCTTAACACTTTATGTATTGAATATAGAAGAAAAGTTAGCAAGTAGCAACTTAATAATTACCTTCAGAAGAATGTCTCCAACTGTGACATTAGCATAGATAAGATGCACATTGGTCTTGTCTTTAGGGTTCTCTAAAATGGCTCGCGTGAGCTGCAAACATTATATATATAAGAAAAAATAAATAATAAATATTTTGTAGATAAAAATAAAAAATAGTTGCATGCATGAGCAATTCGATATTTACCTGAAACATTGGAGTAATGCCAGTGCCTCCAGCAATCATCCCAAATGCTCGAGCTTGCCCAACTTTATATTTGAAGCGCCCCTTTTGACCATCAATTAATATTATAAAGTTTTGCTTTCAAGTTAATATTATCAACAATTAATTATCGACTCTCATGAGCCAAGAATATAATCCTCCATGGTCACTTCATTATAGGTGGCTTAGCTGCAATTATTTTCTAAAGGAGATAGATTTTAGGTTTTCTCGTATTATTAGGAGAGGAATTCATATGCTGACATTATGGTAAATTTAGAATTTTTTTTTTTGTTTTTTGGTAATTTGCTCACTAGATGGGATTGCCCGCCTCTACTTCTACTCAGAACAACTTTTTGAGGACATTTTGGTATAATTTTATTTTTTTTCATTTTTTTCATTATTAATATTACCTTTTTCATTTATTACAATTTTTTAAAAAAAATTAAGTATTATAGCATTAGAATTAAGGTGATCTTTACTCTCACGTTTTACGTACCTAGTCATAATATATTTAAAAAATTAGACTTTGTCATTATGTGTTACTTAGACACTTAATTCTGAATTTCTAACACATCCAATTCAAATGGCAAAAAGACTTAAAGTAGGAATGGTAGCATCTGAAAATTAAATTAAAGGACTTGAAACCTTGGGTCCCTTTACAGGAAAGTATTCGCCTTCAGGCATCTGTCTGAAATGGTGAGACATTCTTCCTTTTGGATACATCTGTTCATATGCAGAAAATACTTTATAATTAAATTGATGAAGAATGACTTTTAGAATATCCCCCAAAAAAAAAAAAAAAGAAACGTGGCTCTTTTGAGCTTCATTTTAATAAGATTTACCTTAACAACTAGTTCAAAGTAACCCATATCAGAATCCAAAGTTATTGGAGTATATGGTCTAATAACTTCATTACCTTCACTGTCTTTCCCCCTGCTCATTAACATATTGAATATATTTTTAAAAATTAATTTTTAAAAAATCCAATAAAATATTAATTATACAAATCAGAGAAAGGGCAGGTTCACGAGACAAATTTTAAATACAATTTTAGACACAAATTTGAAGCTCTTAAACTAAAGAATAATAACGAGACAAAATTCGATGGCATGAATTAAGAAATAAAATTCTCTTTCTCTAATTAATATTTTATGATTTGTTCTCTCCCTCCTGTATCAAGTGATTGTTCTCTAATTTCTCTTCCTATTGTCTTCTTTCTCATCTTCTGTATCTATCTCCTTGCTATAAAATGCCTTATCATACCAAGACAAGCCATCACCACCAAAACAATTTTTCAATCGTAGTGCCCCTACCTGCTTGCCCTGTGAATAGTATTTGATATGTCCATCCAGCATCCGCAAGCCAAAAGAATCAAATTGTTATACAGTAAGAAAGTGAAAATAGGAAAAAGCAAAGCTTTTGCGATGGGAGAATTTAGAACAGTGGCTGATGAAGCCCTATTAGCGAAATCATGGTGTACAAAATCTAGGTTTTTAGTGTACAAAATCTAGGTTTTTAGTTTTCATTCTTGAAGATAATCGTTGAAAATAAACCTTGATGGGTACTAATTAGATTTTAAAAAAATACAAATTACACGCTTCTCCTTGTTACAAATAAAAGATCTAGTCTATACTTTAGATTTTTATGTAAAATCCAACAACATATAATACCATCGACACTTATTTAAATGAAACTGTTCTTTTAAATTTATTTCAAAGTAAAATGAATCCACGATTTTGGTGGTTATGTCATGTTTTTAGTTTGGCTTTTAGGGTGCTTTCACAGTAGAAGAGAGAGATGGGAGAGATGAGAGATAAAAAATAAAAACCGAGAAGTGAGGAGAGAGGAGAGAGAGATGAAAAATAAAATATTAAGTTAAATAATATTAATATTTCATCAAATCTTGGTCTTTATTTATTCTTTAGTCCAAGAGCTTAAAATTTGTGTCTAAAGTTGTGTTTAAAAATTGTGTCTCTTAAACCTGCCTTATTAAAGAGTTAATAAATTAATTACCTGCAGAGTATATGTTGTCCAACAGGAAGACCCAATATTGAAGTGGATTTTGGAAGTGCAAATCTGAACTTTGCAGTATTATGACTGATTTGTGTCCGTTTAGTAAGTTTGAATTCTTTGAAATTCTTAGGGTCTAAGCAGCCTGAAAAAAATTAAATTATCTTTCAAAGAACAATTCAATTTTATAATTAAAAGAAAAAAAGTGATATAATATACAAAATTATCTGACCTCTGGATTTTTTGATAGAACAAAGATAGACAGCAATTGTGATGATCATTGCAGCTACCGCAACCAAAAGTCCAAAAACCGCAGGTTGAGAAACTTGCATTTGCATGAAATCCATTTTCATCAATTCAAAGTTCAACATTTTTCCAAAGATTAAATAGAAGGAAAGGGACATTTCTACATTACAATTGCTAGGTTATATATAATATGATGGCTTTATTTTATGCTTTACTTGTTCTTCTAAACTTTTTATTATTCTCTTTCATGCATTTAAAGCATTCAAATATGCGTAGCTAACAAGGAAGAGATCAAGTAAATATGCATCCATATGGCTTTATTTTTATGGACCTCAAATCAAACTAGTAAGTGCCTGTTTCATGTGATGGAATTAGGATGGAAGCTTTATGAACCATAATCAAATTTAAGATTTTTGGCTTTACTAATGGATATAAGATGCAATTAAAAAAATAAAAGTTTCAAAATTAATGCGACAAGTGTAATTTAATAGTCATGTCAATTGAGATCTAGATTCGAACAAAGAGAGAAATGGAATAGAATGTAATTCGGATGAGCAATATTCTAAAAGAAATTGCATATTATGTCCCTGGTAATATACTAAGATTGACGATTGTAAAATTCAGATGTCCGGACTAAAATTTCATTAAACTAAGGGATTTTTTTTTTTGTGGAGGTGTGGCTGCCTGTTTCTTTAAATTTGTATTAAATTTTGTGGATTACATACAATGGCAGAGAAATTCTGGTCTGGATTTCTATCAAAATTGATGTCCGGACTTGAGCCCCATTCATTATATATTTAAATAATTTTTTTAATAAAAATATGAATGATTTTTTTTAAAAAAAAAGTTGTATGGTTCTAATTATGTTAAAAAACATTTTATGCAAATAAATATTACATGCATTCAAATTCTATGATAAGTCAAAACAAGTACTTAACTTTAATTATTTAGTCGTAATTATCAAGTTTTCATTGTGAGATGGTGTGTGTGTGTGTGTGTAAAGACAGTTGAATTACGTACTGTTTTCAATGCAGGAAGCCAAATTGACAATTACACCTTTGGATTATAAACAATCGAATACAAATTTAAATTAAAACATATTCCTATAAATTATTTTATTTTTAAATTCAAAGATGGTAAAAACACTTGGGCCGCTCAGACCCAATGGACAAGGACTCAGGCCTCGGCTTCTATTGTGCACTTGTGCAGACACAAATAGGGTCTGGTCAAGAATAGAGTTTTTCATCAAGGACCCTTTATTCACCAAACACTTTATTCACCTGAAAAAGTTTCTTATACACCTACAGCTTGCTTCGACTCAACAGATTTCTTTATTGACCGCTACAAATTTCGTACTCTTTTTTGTGGACATTACCATTTTCGCATCTTTCTTTTACATTAAAAAAAACAGCAGAAGAGGATAACTACATGCTTAAATTTGGGGAAATACCCAGGCAGATCCTTAAAATTTCAATAAAAAAAATCAAGAACTTCTGTTCACCAGCATACTCTTTAAAAATCATAAATAAAAAAATTGACTTTAAATTTTTTATTAAATACTAATTTAATATAAATAATTTAACTTATCTAGTAGACTAACAATATTAAAATATGATTAATATCTAAAATAATTTATTTATATTTTTTATTTATTTTAAATAAACCTTTGGGTTAAGTAGATTTTATAATTAATAAAATATATCTCAAGTATTAATTTAAAATTTTTATATTTAAATTTTAATATTATGTTTCTATTTGTTATTAATTTTATTTCTAAATATTGAATGATTTGTAATAGATTGTAAAATATTTTAAAAAATTTTAAATATCAAGATTATTTTAAAATGTATATATATTATTATATTTATTTTTTAATATATTTCTATTTATTATAAAATATTAAAGTTAATTTTTTTGGATAATAGAGCAACATGGTAAAAAAGGAGTTTTAGTATTATTTATTAAATACATAGCAGCCTATATGACTATTTTTCCAAACCTTAAAGGTGTAGCTATCTTTTTTTCTAAAAAAATAAAGGGTGATGATAGTTCCATCCCACTTTTTATATAATAAACCTCACTTATGTCCTTTTCTTTTTGTTGCATTTACAATTTTATCCTCAAAAATTGCCTCATTCTTTTTAGAATTTCAGTCTACAATAAATTGGCACCCACCAATGGCATTGATTTCTTCCATGAGATAAAATCTCCTCCATTGGGAGAGATAAAATTTCCTTCATTGGGAATGGACATGAGCTTTCATGGCAAGTGACAAAATTGTTTCATTTAAAATTTCATACCAATTAGAGTGAAAATGAAGAACGAAAAATAATTCACCGACAATAAATTACAAATCACTTGCAAACACATTTACAGATGCATTTAAAGTAACTGGGGTTGGCAAATTATTCAATTCAAGTTGGATATCCAGTTTAATTACACTGGATAATATCCATCTAAAAGTTTTTATAGATATGAATATGGATGTTTTTTTAAAATATCCAACTAGATATTGGATAGATATAGATATTAAATGGGTATACAATATCCAATTCATTAATCCAATTAGGTTAAAAATATATATTTTATAAAATTAGAATGAAGTGAAAATTTATATTTGGCATAATCCATCAACATGAATTTCAATAAAGGAGAAAGTGTTCACCTAGCCTCTACCTCAAAAGGTAAGGACAAGGGCAAAAAAAGGAAAAAGGATAAGGAAGTTGCAGATACAGTACCTTAAAAGAAACAACAAAAGAAATTTGATGATTAGGAAAGTATTGGTTGTTTCTTCTATGGAGCTAAAGGGCATAAGAAGACGCATTGCACTAATTATCATGCATGGCATGCTAAGAAATGTATACTTCTTAGTTTGTTTGTTTTGAGTTTAATTTAATTTTGGTATCTAGACACGCGTGGTGGATAGATTCTGTTGCAACTACTGACATTAGTATGTCTATATAAGGTTGCCAGAGTTACCGAAAACCTAGTGATGGTGAAAGATACATCTATATCGGTGATGACAAGACAATTTAAGTTGAAGTAATTGGAAAATTCATATTATTCTTAAAGACATAAATTTATTTGGATTTTAATAAAAACCATTTATGCTTTGGACAAATCTGATTTTTCTTGTTCATTTGGGAATAAAAAATTTAGTTTGTTTTATGATTTAAAATTGGTTGGTTCTGGTTCTTTATCAGGGGACAATAACCTTTATATGCTTGATACGATTTCTTCATTTAATGAATCCCTATAATTAAGTACACAAGGTTTAAAAAGAAAATTAGCGAATGAAAATTCGACTGTATTATGACATAAGAGATTGGGTCATGTTTCTAGACGAAGAATAGAAAGACTTGTGTTAGATGAAATTCTCGACCCCCTAGATTTCACATATTTTGATATTTTTGTTAATTGTATTAAGGGGAAACAAAGCAATAAAAGGAGATTTGAAGCTAAAAGGACTTTGGATGTCTTAGAACTCATAGCCACTGCCGCTGCCACCTACGGCCACCCATCGCTGACATTCAACCAGCTACTGCCACCATCAAACTCGCCATAATTCGGTGACCAAACCCCAGCCGTCGTCGCCCTCAACCACCGCCTGAACAACTGTAAATCACCAACCCAAACATGTGGCTCCACCAAGCAATCCACCACCATCCAGCTACTTTTGCTGCTAGCCAACACCGCCATCAAATTCATCATCCACCACTGCCCAATTTCCAGCCAACTAGCTTCCCTCCTTGAACAGCCTCATGACACCACAAAAACCACCCAAAACTGCAACATTCACTCCTAAATTCTCTACCATCGAACCTTCTTACCGTCAATCTCCACCACCATAAGAATCTCTTGTTGTGATCGACCAAACCAGACCAACATCGTCCCCAGTCATCGCTGGTAACCCTATATTTTTTTTATTTACAAGTTTCACCCAATATTTTTTAAAATTATAATATTTCCCTATAATTTCATATTATTCAAAAAACCTAAAACCCAAAAAAGACTACAATTCAAGGTTAATACAATTATTAAAAAAAATTCCCATGGCTTATCAAGAATTGTTTAATGACCTCTCGAATTCTTCTGGGCTTGTTGTTGATCCTGAGGCTGTTAGACAAGCGGTCAGAGAAGCAGTCTTATAAGCATTTGAGAAAGCTTTTAGCCCGAGACTGGTAGCTATCGAGCAAGCAATCGAGAGTCTTAGGCTTTCCTTGAACAGATACAGAGAGTAAAGTCCGGCATTGAAGAAGTTAAGTCAACCACATCCACGATGCAAATTTGAGATCCCTAGTTTTATCATAAGTCAACAGCCTAAAGTGAAAGATGTTCCAATGAAAGAAGCTTGTGCCTCCCCACTTGTCGAAGATGTGCCTAATGTTGCAAAAGAAAAGGTACAATATATTATTGATTTAAAATTTTAATCTGACAACCTGCATGAGCATGTGCATAATGTTTCTTTGGCAGACAAGCTTAGCATTGAAGATGATGAGATTTTCAATCTATCTAATATTTTCAAAGAAAAAGAACAACTTACTATTGATTTGCACATTAAGCCTAATAATAGGATCGATATTTTAATAAAATCAAGTTGAAGAAGCTGAAATGATCAAAATGGTTCTGCCTATTCACATTGAAAACAAGAAGATTCTGCTTGAAGAATATTTGATTGAAAAAATGAAACTTATTGGAGAGCGCATTAAATGACAATTGGGGAATGGCAAGAGTTATTTGATCGTTGTTCGTTCTTGAAAGTCTTCATCACCTTGAAGAATGTACAAGCGAAGGAAGTTGATGAAGTATAGATTCTTCAAAGTTTCAAGAAAGATTGATGAGAATGACAATAAGTTTGACTTATAAGGTGATTTGCTCCTACACTACAAGTTCTATCCTCCAGACTGTATTCAAACTCGAGGACAAGTTTCTTTTAAAAGGGGGAGAATGATGTAGGACGTTATTTTAAGAATTTTAAGATTATAGAATTTTGTTATTTTAGGAAATTCTATTTTAATTAGAGTCAATTATGATATTTTATTATTTTAGGACTTTCTATTTTTATTAGAGTCAATTAAGATGCGAGATTTAGTTAACTTAGGAAAGTATTTTTTATTTCTATTGTAATTGTGACTTGATTTCCCATTTTTAAGTTAACTTAGGGAAGTGAGTTTACTCTATTATAAATAGAGAGATCTTGTTATTGTTTTCATAGCTCATATTCAATTATTCAATAAAACTTTTTTTTTTATAATTCTTTTTGGAATTATCTATCTAAATCTCTTTTGTAGAGTTGTTTAGATCAGAGTGTCATCTAATCTCGCTTAATGCGTTATTAAAATCTCATCGAGTTGTTTGGGTTAGAATGATACCTAATCACACTTTGATTAGAACGTAAGCTAATCGCGTTGGCTTGGTCCAATACTAGAACAAAATCTAGTTTTCTCTACCTAATCAAATTCGCTTCTGCTATGCACTCTATCATGTAGACTAAGCACAAATATAACAATATCTTTATTCATTAGTTAAATTATATGAAAAGATGTTGAAACGTTTCAATATGAATAAAACTTATCAAATGCGTACTTTAATGGTTGTCCAGTCTCTTAATCATAAGAAACATCCATCTCGTCCAAAAGAGGATAACAAGCAGGTACCCAGCCCAAAAGTACCTTCTTTTAATACCATTAGTGCTCTAATATATTCAACCAAATGAACTAGATAGGATATAGCTTTTCCAATAAATCTATTGACAAGATTTAATTCTGAACCAACTAGATGACATTAGGATGGTGTTAAACATAATTTTTGTTAACTTTGTGGAACTATTTATTTAGGTTTATTTTATTATAATGAACTAATGAAAAATTCATGTCTTATTAATTATGCAAATGCAAGTTATTTATAAGATCCTCATAGAGCTTGTTCACAAACGGGATAAGTTTTTACTTATAATGGAACAACAATTTCTTTAAAATCTATGAAGCAGACTCTTGCAGCTACATTCTCCTATCACTTTGAAATTCTTGCATTGTATGAAGCAAGTAAAGAATGCGAATAGGTGCAGTATGTTACTATTATATCTAGAGTGCTTGTAAATTATCAAGTACAGACTACATTCTCTGATCACTAGATTTTTAAAGAATGTTTAACGAGGCAATCTTAAAACATGTCCACACTACTTTATGATTTACTCCCAATAGATTTTTAACTAGCAAAAGCCAAGTACAAATTATCATAAAGAAGTGGATATCCAAGGAGTGTTGTGATAGAAATGGGTGTCTATCTGCCTTACCTTGGCACCTTGGCTAATTAGCCATAGCATGTGCATTTTTTAACCGCATCACCACTTGCATGGATGATACCAACCATTCTCACCATCAGGTTTGATAAGCTTGGTCAAACCACTTAGTTAGCAAGTTGAGTTAGTTAGTAAGCGGTTTGGATAAGATTTATGTGAAATAAGAGCTAGTGAAGCCATTATGACAACTTTAGTATTAGACAAATTGAGCGGCCACTTAAGACTCCAAATTTTAAAAATGCCTCAATATTTGACATATTATTTAACTAATAAGCTAATGAATAATTATTTTTCTAAGATTCTAAAGATTCTATTTAAGTTAGATATATAAGAAAGCCTAATTTTTACATATCTCCCTATTATTACTCCCATTCATAAATTATCCAAAAATTAGATTTGTTTACTAATAAAAATTCTACACGTGATAATCTTCACCTTAAAAATAAGATTTTTTAAATAAAAAATTTCATATTTGATAATATTCATATAAAGTAGAATTAATGATTTTACCAATTAATTCTTTATTTTTTTAATCTTCCCAAGGAAAAAATTTAAATACTTTCACTTTCCCAAAAAAAAAAGAATATTGTATTAAAATTATTAACACTAGAACTGATTTTTAATGTTCCTTTAAGCTCTAATTAACATCCTCAAAACCAATAGACACTAAATCAATAATAATCTCAATTAAAAAATTTCTTACTCTCTTCGCTACAAAGAAAATTTCTCTCTATGAAATCTATTGCCATCATTTGATCATCACATTTCATCTCAATTAATCAACTTCTCAGGTGCTACTGTTTCTAATTTTTATTTTCAATTATTATTATTCTTTTTTTTACAAATTTAATTTATTTTTATTTTTTATATTGACATGTGCCTTGTATAATCTTAAAAAATAAATTTTAAGTTATTTTATGTTCATTTGAGAGTTAATTTTGTTGAATGTACAAAGGCCTAAAATAAATTCGCCTAAGCCCCTGAATCCCTTAAAGTTGGCTCTAAAAGCCATGCGCATGTGACGAATGGTGGCAAAATTTAATTAGCTACCCATCACTCTAAATAGACGGGTTACTTTAATTATACTTACTTTATAACAATATTCCCTGGCCTTTACCATTTTGCTTCTTCTACTAATCTTTGTTTACATCAAATATCAAATACTTCCTGTCCATATTCTCCATATTTATAACAGTTTAAACTTTTTATTTGCCATTTGAAAGCTTCTTGGTTGCCACTTTTGTTGCAATGCATTCAAAACTCTAAATTTAGAAATTTTTTAAATTGGAGTTTTCTTCTGACTATAATTCTAGATTTTGTATTACAATCAATATAATGATAGCTTCTTTTATGACGTTAATTTATTTTTAGGATTTTTCTAGATATTTTATGAATTTTCATAGCATTGATAACTCGGTTTTTCTGAATCCTTTGATTAAGTATTTTAATCTTCACTATTCATTTTTTTTTAATACCACCATTCATTTAATACAATGGATCAATAATTAATTCAAAAGTATTTATTAACCTCATGATGAAGGTAAATACATTTTTTTATTTTAAATTAATTGATAAAGGAAAATTCCTAGGATATTGGCATAAAAATAGCTTTGAAATAAACATAAATAACAAGTAATATTATTTCAACAACATTTTATATAATGATAAAAAAACTTTATACGAAGATATTCCATAAGCTCTTTTAATAATTTATATTGTATGAATTTAAGTCCAGACCATTAACACTTAAAAATTAATGATCATAGAAGCTATTGTAATATATTATTAGATACATATCATTAATGATACCAATCAACACCAAATGAGAAATATCTAAATCAACAACTATGAATGGAAAAATATATATGTTATAAAACTATATGATGGTTTGGATATGTATTTTTAGGATTAATTTAAATTTTTAACACAAACTTTAAACTTGATTTCATGCAATTTAGTGGTGGATGATTTAACATTATAGAATGTTGATTTGACTTTTAATATTGACTATTGATTAATTAATTGTCCTTAAAGGTATATAAAATAGAAGGCATTTTATATTAAATTTTATTAAAACATGGGTGAACCAATATTGTTAGATTACAAACAATTCTATTGACACAATTCACAACTTTCACTTATATGTATGTACTTAATTGTATCATTTGTTGGTGTTATAAATTTTATAGTTGGAAACTATTTATTTGATTTGTGTTTTGCTTTTAAATTATTTATTTGGCTTGTTTTAGATATGTTAGATATCACATCTTACACTTAATAATAATAATAATAATAGTAGATTTTGATACATTTATATTGAAAAAAATAACAATATTGCAAATTTAATGAAGGATTGAAAAAGTAATTTTTAATAAAAATCTATTATTCAAGTGAAATTGTCTCAAACTCTAAAAACGGTCAAAGTTATTTTACACAAATTCTCCACTTATTTAAACGCTTAACAAACTAGTTACTATAATTTTTAAATATTTCATCTTTTTCTCTAATACAAAGATTATATACCTGTAATCAAATTATCGGTACAGATTTTTTATATTATTGATGCTATAACCAAAAAAAAAAAAAAAAATTACATCATAGGACGACCATTATTTTTATTCTGGCTTCCTTTGTTCTGGCCTATGTTGGGCTCGAGCCCGCCAGACCAAGATGGCCTAGAACTTTCCAGAGTATGTACTTCCCCAACCCAAAAAAAGCAAAAAAAAAAAAAAAACGAAGCCCGGCAGCCGACCCCCATTTGCCATCCCCACAGTGTGTTTGAACTTCACAGAGTGATCGAGAAATGCACCTGTGCATATGAACTTGCGTACGGATATGTAAAGAAAAACACAATCAAAACTTAGTTGGAAACCTCCCAAAACCAAGAAAGCTAAATAGAAGCCCATGTCTACTCAGTATCAAGTATCAATCCTTACAAGTCTTCCTTCTATTCTTTCATCAAGCCGCCATCATTATACAACTAAAAAAGACACAAGTTTGTAGTAGAATTTATCGACTAACTGCAGCATCTTCTCCTGTAAGCATTTTGACACAATGCACCATCCCTACCAACTTGACTTCCCATGCAGCTAAGAGCCATAATCTTCATGCAAGGGGATGATTAAAAGTCAAAAAAAGAGGGAAAAATGGGGTGAGCTATGCTTTCAGCACCCATCTTCCACAATATACTGGCAAAAGTATTGAACAAGCCAGCAGTGGGTTGAAAGCAAAACGGAAATGAGGTTGAGACCTCCAGACAACGAATACATACATTGCAAAAGACACATTTTGCCCATCTAAAAGTTCCCCCAAAATTTTATCACTTCCCATACACCTTATGTCTAACCATGTAATCCCTTTTGCTTTGCCACCCACCTCATATCTAACTAAGAGAGAGAGGAAATAAAAAATAACTGTATGCCAGTAAACAGGACAATACAACTTGCAAGCAATGTAAGTCTGCCTGCCCCAAAAAAGAAAACTCCCTTCCACCCATCTAATCTTTTCTTTCTCCACCATTTCCACCATCAGATCTAAAAAGCTAGTTTCTCTAGGATTTCCACCTAAAAGAAACCCAGATAGTTCTTATACACCCACTTTGGTTGCCCCTCCGCACTGCCAAATGAGAATCCTGATTTTACAATCTAGAATTTGAGAACTATTAAAACATAATTCCCAAGTATAACCACACTCAGTGAACCTAAAGATATTTAAGAAATAAATACCGACTGTAAGTTGTTCAAAAGGAGGGAAAAAAAAATTGTTAGTACAAATGGAAATATATAGATTTGTGGTCATTGGTACTCATCAGAAATGTCATCACCATATACACCATTACTCGTGTCCTGATCTGCCATAGATTTAGATTTCACTTTCGATGATCTACCAGAAGATTTCAAAGGTTTCCTAACCTTCTCAGCCTGCAATTCCAACCCCTTCTCCGAAGGCTTCCGCTTCCTTTTTAAGCGAGTTCCTCCAGTGTCCTCTGCAACAAATTATCCACAAGAGCTTAAAAATCAGTAATTTCTTTGATTCAAGTAATTTAGTTTCTCAAAAAGGATTGATGAACAGAAGAACCTTATCAACCTAAAGAGGAGAATAAAAGACTGACATGTTGAGGAAGCATATGGATGTTAATAGGTAGTGGCATCAATCTCTACGAAACATGCAACATTATGCCCCTTTTCTCCATACTTCTGAAATGAAGCTCTACTGCAATGTATTTGAGGCTTCATAAAAGTCCAGATGAACGAATTTTCAGTTTATACTATTATGTTTGTCAATTGAAGCTAAGATCACCCATATCAGGTTGGCAGACGGAAATGGTGAGAAAATCCGATTTTGGGAAGATATGTGGGTAGAGACCTCTCTCTTTTGAGCAATTTCCTCGCTAGTATAGATTATGTCTTTCTACGATGTGTCTATAAAAACTAGAATGGTCAAGGATCTCTCCTTTTAGAATGGAGTTGGAATTTTAATTTGAGGAGAAATTTGAAAGATATAAAGATTATCGTAGTTTTGATGGATTCTTTTTCCTTTGATAAGAGTAAAAATGATGATATAATCTGGAAGTTAGATGTCTCTGGAAAGTTCTCTAGCAAGTCATACTTTTCTTAGTTGGTTGAATGCAATTCTAGTAGTGATTCTAATGAAATTGGGATGGTCTGGAAAGCAAATGTTCTTCCTGAAGTCCAAATTTTTGCTTGGACAGTAGCTCTTGGAATTATTAATACTAGATAGAAGAATCAGAGGAGAAATTCTAAGATGGGTCTTTCTCCTTCCTGTTGTGTTATGTGTAGAAAGAAGTTAACAAACCAACAACCATCTTTTTCTTCATTGTGATGTTGCCTCCTCTTTATGGGCTCATTTATGTGGTGCAGCTAACACTCTTTGGGCAGCTCCAGCCTCTTATAAGGCTTCCATGATGGATAATATTTTTGCTTTCAGAAAAGGAAAGAAAGCCAAAACATTATGGAAGTGTGTTGTCCTAGCTCTCTTTTGGGTGATGGCAAGAAAGAAATAGCTGTACATTTTGGGAAGATTTTAATGGGTTATGCGCCAGGATTTTTTTCTTTTCTTCTATTTGGGCGTGAACTTCCAAGGATTTTCAAGATTTCTCATTTTGTTTCATTCAGCTTGATTGGGATGCAGTTTGGGCTAAATTTTGTTGGTTTGGATTTTTATTTCTGTGTCTTGGGTTTCAAGGGTTTCTTTTTCCAAAGTTCTGTATAGATTTTGGTGATCTAAACCGTAGGGAACATTTTAGTTTGTGGACCTCTGGTTCAATTTCTAATATTTATTCCTTTCTAATATCTATAAAAATTTCTCTGTTTCCTATCAGAAAAAAATTGAAGCTAGATCACGGAGGAAATAAGGATGAACTTTTACATATGAGATTTGATAAATTTATGGGGAAAAATACAAGGGTTCATTTCCCTAGAAAACGTTGAGAGGGTGGCTCAACTTTCTAAATCCTGAGGCTCTCTTTTCTTTCTATATGCTCGTCCACAGAATCAGGAGTCACATAAGCAGATTTTAACTGGAGCAACCAGCACAAAGGTTTATGAATGAAAAATATTAATCGTCTTTCACATTCTATGGTTGTAGAATATACTTTGTTAAATTCATATCCCATCATTCAAAATGATAGAAACATTTTCATGCACAAACTACCAGAATTTTTTCTATTTAATTACCGCACATTATGATTATCTGCATATTTTTTTTATACTCTGGTTCTTTTATATGAACTATGAACTCGGAACACTATCATAAGATTTCCTAATTTACGTAAGCAGTAACTCCAGATAAAGTTTAAATCAAAGCACTTCAATAAGCATGAAGATACCTTCAAGTGGACTAGATGCATGGTTTGTTGCTTGTCCATTTTGCACAGCCTCCTCTGAAAGAGGTGATCCAGAATGATTATGATCCATCAACTTTGAAGAACTTCCCACACACTTGCCTTGCCGCTCAGGAACATCAGGACAAGGAATGGCAGGCAAGAAGCACAGCTCTTCCTGTGACATATCTGAATCACTGAAAGCATCCTTATCTACTGTGACAATATCAACTTCTTCATCTTCATTAACATTTGATTCTTTCACCTGCATTCACAAATAAATATTTTTAAAACATAAAATAAAAGTAGTTCTTCTCAGCTAATCTGGTTCCCTCATTCACCTTTTCAGTTTCAGTATTCAAATCGAATTCATCTTCCCGTTCCACATATTCTTCATTTTCCTCAAGCTCTTTGAAATCAGGTGCAAAAGCACTCCAGTTCTCCGTATAATCTTTAGCCCAGATATAAACCCACCCAGTCAAGGAAACAGAGACAATAATGGGATGCACAGGGTGCCATGCTAAATCTATTAGTGCTTCCTTAGGACCTTCAAGGATTTTCACAAGATACCCCGCCCTATCCCATATGTAAATCTTGTGCTCCCCTTTGCTTGCAGAACCAGCAATTACCCACTCACCATCACCGCTGAAACACGGAGCTTTCCAATGCATCTTGGTGATGGAATCTTGAAACTCGCGGAAAAGTGCTAAGCACTTTGATCCAACCATTTTCATCTTCTCAATGCCGTCTGGTTCAGCAATCCCTTTCTCAATGTCGACAAGGGCTTCAAGTCCATTTTTCAGTGGCAGGAGATTGTCATAGATCCTGATAGTCCGATCATTTGAATTTGTTAGGAGATACTGACCATTCCTGCTGAACACTATATTTTTTATCACAGCAGCACCGGAAACAGGAACCAAGGCCCGTATTTGATTGCTTTTGTGGTCTATTACAAGAATTTCCCCTTTGGAATTTCCCACATAAACAAGATCCCCATATTTATTGAAGCATGCAGCAGTAGGAGTGAAAGGGGGGGTTCCATCAGAGTATTTGTTCCGTGAGGAAGGGGCAATGCCATTAGCCACGTCAGGAACTGCAATTGGCAGGATGCTTGTGCTTCCTGTACTTAGGTCCACAATCATGGGAGCAGATGAGAGAGGGCATGCCAGGCAGAGAGATGGAGTAGAAGAACCAGGATGCAGACGAGCTTGTAGTGGAGTTTGCTGGAGAACTATACGAGTTATCTTCTCTCCCTTGAGGACATCCCAAAGTGTTAATGATTTGTCTGCAGCAGACACGAGTATACGATGACCATATTTTGACCAGCAGACACTTGTTATCGCAGCAACACATTCTTTATCCCTAAGCTCCTTTGCGATTCCCCTGGTCTCAAAATCCCAGATTACGCAACTTCCATCAGAACATCCAGCTGTCAAAGAAAAATGACAACAAGTGTAGACGGTGAGCAGTAAAAAACATGGAATATATCAGACCAATTCCCACTAATTATCTTTACTGAACAGAAATATAGGAACTAAACTAGCCTTAATAATATACAGTAATTCATTAATTTAAAGATGTAACTATTAAACTATCATCCACATTTATTGCTCATTTAAACTTTACAAAGCATAATTCCTTTTACTGAAATTCTTGTAAATCTAGCTATCAATGGAAAGGGTTGACAATTACTAAGGCTTTTTATATTGACACACACTCAGTGAATTTCTTACAACAAGAACCAAGTATTGACCAATACAAGAAAATTAATATCTCGCAAACAGTATTAGCTGTGATTCCACCACGAAGCCAAAATGTATCTGCTAGCCAGCATTAGGTCACTACATTCACTGCATATTTTCCAAAATGAGAAATCCAGCCAACATAAAAATCCTTGAAATCTGACAATTTATAACAAGTTATATTCTTATTTCAAGCTAATCTCAAAATGTTATTTCGTCAAACACCTGAACCTCCATCGCTCTACACAAAAAACAAAAAAATTCTATGAAAAAATGAAAATACCCAGAAAGTAAAAGTAGCAAAAGAACTAAAATGGCACTGAGCTAAGCTAGGAGAGAGAAAGGTTCACCAGCAAGGAGAGTGCCACGACGATTAAATGCAATGCATTTCATAACCCCATGTTCTAAATATTCCTCTATTACTTCCGGGAAATCTCCTTGCAGAGGATCTTCAAGGCAATAACCGACAAAATTTACATGTCCAATAAGTAAATTGTTTAGAGAGAAACAAAATTCACACGAATAAGATAAAAAATTAAAAGTTAAATAACGCACCAATTATGGGGGCGTTCATGCTGGTCTACTTGCGTTCGCGAGCCAAAACAGAACTTTTGAGAAAATTTAAACAGAGAGAATGAAAGAGGAGCGAAAGGATTTCGACGGCAGGCTGGAGAATTTATAAGCTTAGTTTTAGTTTTGTTTTCTTCGGTGCACTTTCTCATTGAATTTGACTATGTCTATTTTACTGATGGCCTTATAGCCTTACTTGGGTAATTTATGGGCTTACTTTGGGTACCTTTTCACTGACTATGGGCCTGTTTAAAATTATTTTTTAGAAGCTTAAAAATAATTTTAAAAAATTAAAAATTAATTTTAATAATTTAAAAATTACTTTTAACAAGCTTGCCTCTCTTATATCAGATTTTGAAAAAAAAAAGATTAACTTTTCAAAATATGATTTTGAAAATTAATTTTATAACTTATGCAATTCTATACATTTCCTCACATATATTATCAAAATCTAAAATTATCTTTATTCAATTAGGAAATAAATTATTAAATTTAAAGAGATTATTATTATTACCAATATATTGAGATAATAAAATAAAAAATAAAAAATTTATTTTAGTTGTCAATTATCATGTATACAGAGTAAACAATTATATATATATATATATATATATATATATATATATATATATATGTATATATTATATATATATATATTAATATATTATCCATTTTAATCATTTGTATTCTCACACAATTCAACAATAAGATTTACTAAACACATACAGTATCTTTAAAATTTACAGTGCTTTTAAAAATAAATTTATTAAATATTTGAGTGATTCTCTTCACAGTTAATTATTTTTATGGCACAGCTACCCAGCACTTAAGATAAATGAATGGAAGTTGATGCTATGGAAAACTAGTAATAGAGTGGACAATAGCCTAAGGAGAAGCAAAGGCCAAACCATCAATATAAAAATTACGCTTAGCCTAATTAACTAACCCACAACCGTCTTGTAGTGATAAAAGAAATCCATAAGTTGTTGAAGGCTTAACTAGGGATGGCCAAAAGTGGGCTTCTGCTGGGCTTTTTCAAGTTCAAGTCCAAACCCATTTTAAGATGAGCATGAGGGCTAGGCTCGGCCAGGTTTGGGCTTTTATTCATTTTTTTATTTTTTTAAAATTATTATAAATTTAAAATGATTTAATAATTAACAAGTTATTATAATCATAAATAAATTAAAGAAAATGAATATTTTAAAGTGAAAAAATAAATAAAGTAAATAAAAGTTTAGAAATTTAATTTTTTAATATTGCATTCTCTAATTCAAGCACTCTCTGAATTAATTAACGCATAAGAGACAATTTAGTATTATAATTTTAGTTTTTTTGAATCATAATTGATTTATAAATTAAGAATTTAAGTTTTATTTTTCATTTTTATGTTATTTTTTCAATTTTAATTATATTATTATAATTTATAAATTTATTTTTTTAAAAAATGGGCCTGAGCTTGAGCCTAGCCCGGGCTTTTTTTCTTGAGCCCTTGTCGACCCGAGCTTTTTTTTCTTAAGCCCGGGTCCTGGCCCTTATGTATGAGGCCCAAGCTTGCGAGCTTCAGGAAAACTCAAATGAGAGACATGAATAAGCGCAACCGTGCAGTATCTCACAAAGGGATACTGAGAATACAAATGATCTAATTCCTTAGAAACGAACACAATAATAATAATTAAGGTGGGGGGGGGGGAGGGGAAGAGGGTCACCTTGCCTAAGACTATCTTAAGATTGGAAAAACCCTTGGCCAATCCTATTCGTTGTCACCTAAAACTAAAGCCCAAAAATAGCTTTCTGTGTCAGAGACACCCACACTAAGAGAACCAAAACACTTCAATATCTGCATAATAAAAGACTAAGACATCTTATCATGGCTATGTCTAGCTTTAGCACCATATTGCTTCATCGAGATCAACATTTCAAGTTATGCACCATCTCCTGGACTAAAAAAAACATTATCGTTGATGGTGCCGTGAACAAGCTCACTATGAGAAAGAGAAATAAGACGAGATAGTAGACGAGAGAATCTCGAGAAAAACAACTTGGTCAGAACCTCATTACTTATATTGCATAGACTAATGGGCCAAAAATCAGCCCAAGTAACAGGGAGGTCTTCTTAGGAAGAAAAACCAATAAGGTACTTTGAAAGGCTCTGAGCATAGCAAAACCTTTGAAATAGTCAATAATAGCAGCCAATAAATAACCATAAATGATATACTAGCAGGATTGATTGAATTTATTATAAAACCATCAGGGCTCGAGCACTACTTGGATCAATAGAGAAAAACCATTTGCCTAACTTCATCCATATCAACCTTCTTACATAAGTCAACATTATCATTCGTAGTAATCAAAGCTAGATAAAATAAAAATTATACTACTAAAACTGACTAACTCTACCTGCCAATAACCCCTTAAAGAAATCAATAGTAGAAGTAGCAACAACAGAGGGCTTAGAAATCTACACAAAAGAATCATCTTGAACCTTATGGACAAGAAAAACTAATGCTTCTTTTGGATCTTCAAATGAAAAAGTCAGATATTACTATCCTCTTCCTAGACCCAACGAATATTAGACTACTATCATAGAAAAATATTTTCACGAATCAAAGCATATTGCAGCAAGCCCTAGCCTCTAAAAAGATGTCTTATCCTCAGTATAGTCAGAAAGATCATACTGCCTCTCTTTCTAAGCCACATCCTCTTCAACCTTCTTAACTTGCTGAAAGACATTGCCAAACGCATTCTTATTCCAAGATTTTAAGCAAATCATCAATCAAACAGGCTCTTACTAAAAAAGCCTTCATTCCAGAACCAAAAACTAGGGCAAACCAAGACTGTTGTACAACATTAATAAAATTAGAATGCTTAAGCCAAGCATGCAAAAATTTAAACTTGGAATGCCATTTAGCTGAGTCTTTGTCACAAGATAAAAGCATAGTAGAATGAGTGGTGCAATTCAGGTGGGTAACTTAAAAAAAAAAGAAAGACCACTATGGATTACAGATCGCCCTATCAAGGCATCTTCAAGTATGAGTATTACCATTGGTCCAAGTGAAAAGACCATAGCAAAATGAATATCCTTCAATCCATATTCTAGTGAAACTAAATGAAAAGTATCAACAGTACCTTGAGGCTGAATACGCCTACTAGAAATCTCAGAAAGGGATTGTACTACACTAAAATCCCTTCTCACAATCCAAAGACTATCATAACTATCAGCTATAGCCACAAGGGCATCCCACAAATGCTCTCACAGAGGAATAAAGCAACTATCATAAATTTTAAAAAATAAGAACAAGATTAAGGAAAAAATAATGGCTAACCCAGTTATGGAACACTTAACCCACATCCTGAAGTAACTCTACAGAAGATGGCAAAGACTAAAAAACCCAAATCTTTCCATATTAAAAAGAGATAACAATATAGCATGATTTATCTCAAGACAAAGAAAAGTATACTCCAGCTAATCAACCTTAAAAAAGCGTTCCAAATATAAACTAGAGATAAATGATGCATCCGAATTAATTTTCACAATTTGCTAACCACAAGGGCCTTACTAATCATCATATTATTCCAAATAACAAAATTAACCACGAAGGTTGAGGAATAAATCACAGCCTACCAATCGATATGATAATATTTTCATCCGTAATCAATGAGAAATCCTGTGACGAATTAGGAACACTCATGCCATCAATACTCTCAATCACTACATCAAAAAGGACAAGGGTACGAACCTCTTCAGAATCAAATAAAAATCATGCATCCTCCCCAAACTCATCTTTAGATGCAACATCTATTTCAAATCTTGATAAACCTAACCACTTCTTACCTCTTTACAAATAAGTAAATGTATAGGCACCGAACAAAAACCCAATCAATTAAATCATCACTATTACCAACAACTGTATTAGTCCAAGTATGAGCAACTGAATCAATCGCTACATTATGAACAGTAGGAACGTGGACATTAGTATCCAAAGAATCCTTATCAGCGACCATTGCCTTGTTCGCTGAATCTCCATGATAAGATTAGGTTGCAAGGTAGACCAAAATTTCTGTCCCTAAACCAAAATGCTAAAGTTGAAGCCCTTAAGGCCGATTATTTGCAACAACGTATTGAATAACTGAGCGCTACTGATGAGATTAAGGATAAGACTATCACAAGCACATGGGATGAGGTATATTCAGATCCTATTCAAGTTCCCGTCGGACCCGTTACGAGAGCTCGAGCAAAGAAATTCAAAGAAGCGCTTAATGAATTGATTCAAGCAACTTGTGCTCAATCAAATTCATGGAGGTCTTTTGAAGGAATCGCTCATGATAAATGCATGATTCAGGCTTTTAAAGTTTCCAAATATTCACTTCTATGAAATAGGGAGTTAGTTTACACATTATGGCGGAAAAATATATTATTTTCCTTTTCCAGATACTTTCCCATTTCTTAAGGAGGCTATTAGGAAAACAAATCAGTTAGTTCTATTTTAATTGCCTAGTTTTCATTTAATTGATATAAGGCATTTAAAGCCAAATAGGATTCTGATTTGGTTTAAATTCTTTCCTATTTACTTAGATTAGGATTTTAATTTAGTTTAAATTTGGTTTAAATTCTTTCCTATTTAGTTAGATTAGGATTCTAATTTAGTTTGAATTCTTTCCTATTTACTTAGATTAGGATTCTGATTTGGTTTAAATTCTTGTAACCAACTCTATATAATGTACTCGTATCTAATAAATGAGATGAAGCTTTTTTTTAATGCAATTGTGAGAGTTAATTCTCTTTGGTTCTTTACGAACTCTTTGAACTTATTGGATTTCTGTAGCGTTCAATATCTTGACTTATCAATCAGACCTTCTATAGTTGATTGTGGCGTCTTCCACATACCAAGGTTCGTGCTTCCAATATGCATTGGGTCAAGGTTCCATTCCATTCCTAGGTTTAGATTCGATCTTGAGAACTAATTTAGTTAGGGTTGCGTCAGTTCTTGACGGGATTCGTATCAGCTATCCTAGGCTGAACATTAGCATCAGATGCACAATTCTTACCATAATCCCTAAACATTCTACCCAGAGGCTCGCAATCAGGCCACTGGGGCTTACGAAGCCTAGGATTAGTCACAAAACATGCATCAGGGTGTTTGCAAGAAACATAATAATAACGAACACGCTAAAAAACAACGTATTGCCAAAACTTGAAATAACTTTTCTAATCCAAATATGACGTAACAAGGGTCGTGACACATCATACTCCATCAAAACCTAACCAGCAAAAGTTTACTAATATAATGGCATGATCGACATGTAAGGGTTTGCCAACAACAGAAGCAATGGAAAACAGAGCAAATTTACAATAAATATAATGAATAGGTAAATATGGGATAGACATCCACAGCACAATAGATGATTTCTTAGAGTAGCGAAATTTAGGTGTCCACTTTGATATAATTAATAATAAATACTTAAATAATATATAAAAATAAAAGTATAATATAATATTCCATTATCTAATTACATGATAATAATTAATATATAAAACTTGATTATTAGTTAACGATTGATTATTAGTTAACGATTAAATAAAACTAATAATAAATACTTAGATATAACAAATTATTTCATTATTTGATTATATTACAATAAGTAATATATAAAAATTATTTAACCTTAAATAATTTAATATAACTAGTAATAAATACTAGAATATTAATAAATTTTAAATAGCATTAACTTAAATTAATAATAATATAAAATATTAATACTTAAACAACAGTCCACATTGCACCAAACATGATATTGCATTAAAACATAATACACCCTAAGGGTTCGTTTAGCACACTATATTGTATTACACTATTTTGCAGTATTTTAATGTAGGTGTATTGTATTATGTTATATTGCATTAGCACGACATTATAATAATGTTATACGGTATTAATTTTTAGTTATATTATGTTTGGTGTACTGCAATGTATTAATCTTTTTTTTTCAATTAATCTAAATTACATCTAAAAAATAATTACCATTATGGAAGTCTTAAATAATCAAGAAAAATACAATATATGAAAATCTTAAAGTTCGGAATTTGTTATAATAATTTTCTTGATCTAGATAATAAAATAAAATTCTATATTTTCAGTAGCTTAACATTCCTGTGAAATAGAGAATTAAGAAAATAAATGAACTAAGTTTTATTAAAATATATAACAACATAAATAAATAGTTAAAATTTATGGATTCATTCAAAAATCATATTTAAGACATAAGATTTTATTTTGGCTATAATGTTGCAACAATAAATGTTTTTAGTTAAATTTCACTTGTTTTTATATTACTTAACAGCCGAAAACCTTGCATCTTGATGTATGCCCAACTTTTGAGTTCTTTTCTTGTCCTGTTTTTTCCTTTTACAAATGAACGTATCAAATTGAATGAGTTTTTCATTGGAAAACTAGCTTCATGGGCTTTTGTAATTACCATATCACACTACAAGAAAAAAGAAAAAAAAGAACAGTTCGTAGTTAAAAATCCAATGAATCATTTTTAAACATTCAAAAGCAACACCCAAAAAATAAACTCAACAACTACATTCCTAATCGTAATTAGCATTCCACCTTTGACTTCAAAATTTTTCATAACAAACTAATACAAATATAAGAATGTAAACTATTAAACATGCTTCTATCAATATTTAATAAATGCATCCCAACAAAGAAAATATACTGAAATTTCAAAAACAATAACTCCAAATAGCAATAACCCAATAGAGATACATAACATGAAAAGTGAACTGCCAAAGATTGTATTTTGTTGAAGCATATTTGAATATGCTTGGAGATGCAAAAAACCAAAACAAATGAGTACTCTGACCCCCTTAAACATCTATATTAGATAAGCACATTGGAGTCATTGAACCACATTTAGCACATTTTCAAGCAATTCACATGTGAAAAAGTAGTCGAGTAGAAAAAATTTCAAGTCCAAGCATGATATAGCTTATAAAAATAATAGTAATAACATTTAAGATAGTGGCTATTTCAATAGAGACTAAAATATTTAAACCACATTGCAAATTTAGTAGGTATGAAAAGACCAAAGCATACAAGTTCCAAGAATAGCATTTAAAATCAAGTAAAGCAATTGAAATGAAGATGAAACAAATAAAATTTAAAAGGAAAACTAGTATTCATTGTTTTGTACCTGAAAAAGACACTTAAACTAAGCTAGCAAAAATTCAAAGAAGTCAGCATAGAATACCACTATGTTTATAACATAAGAATCTCATGTTCAACTTTAATAAAAGCAACGAACAGGTATGCAGTAGTTGATGATTGAGTAAAAAGATTAGGGTATGAATTGAACTTAATAAAATAAAAAAAAATTGGGTGACATAAACGACGTAGGTGGAGTAAAAGAAACAATGGATACTGATATTCAAAGTTGAAATGTGATATACTGGATGCCTTCTTAACAATATGTATATATATATAAGCCTTTTAAAAATCACTCATATATTAAAATATATAAAAAAATATAAAAAGAAGATACAAACTAAACTTTGCATCATTGTTACCAGAAATGAAAGCACGTGAACTAATAACATAGAAAATAATATTTTTCAGTTTGAATTTTCAGTATTCCGTAACCTGATCATTTGCAAAAATGAGAGAATCTAACAGCAAGTCATAAATAATCTAGCACATCTCAGAATAACTAAGTTGTGACGTCTTCGAATTGAATCCAAGAACAAAATTAAATTCCTGGTTTTAACCCGTGTTGTTTTAACAATTGTACTTTATTCCCAGACCATGCTTGCCATGAGCAGCATCAACCTTCACATATGAAAAAAGAGCCCTCTTTGAAGAATTCGCCTTTGAAGGACTCATTGGTTTGCCATTTTCCCCAACTTCCTCGTCCTCAGCCTCCCAAGTTTCTCACTTACTGGCCTTGACACAAGTTCATTATCCAAATCATACCCACCACCACCATCATCAAACCTAAATCATAATTCGAATCTAACCTAAAATCAACAGTTCCAATCAAACTTAAATCATAAATTCAAATCAAACCTTTACCCATTGCTCTAGCTAATTGTTCACCCTTTCCAAGTGTGATTTCTAAGTTATGTATGGCCGTGCCTAAGGGCATATTGGTTGAAGTAGATTCATCTTTTTGATCAATCAAAACCCCTTCCCAAAGTGTACAAGCTTCTTCCAAAGCATACGGCTTTTTGGATGTAGATGATTATATCTATATAGATGGATATTATATATATATATTATATAATGAAGTAATACAATAGCATATAATGAAGTACTTCATAAATCAATTCGAAAATCAAATCCTAAAATTTATCTCATAGTTTAATATAATCAATTTGCATAACTTTTTCTTAATGATTTTAGTAATGAAGGGAAAGTGCAACGAAGCTGTAGCAATAGATGTGATGTGCACGGGGTGAGGTAGTGGAGCAGTAATGGCTCAGAGATGGTGGAGCAATAGCTGTGTTGTCCCACCGGAGCACTTGACAGCATCAAGCTGATTAGTGATGGATTAAGTGAAGACGAAAGAATTTGTGTTTAAACGGGGGGAGGGGATTGTGTTTTGGATTTTTTCTTACTTTATTCACGCATAAACCCCAACCAATTGCAGCAAATACACCGTGATAGTTTGAAAATTATATTCGTACCTTAAAAACATAATTTGTCAAAATTTTCATCAATACCCTCTGAAAACTCATATGAAATTACTAAACTATCCTTTTCTTAAAACACTTACATAGCTCAAGCATAACATAGTTCAAACAAACATAACTCATACATGCTAAACTGGAGGATTGATCTGCATGAGCAAACCGAGCCTGGAAAAGGAGAATCTGTCATAACTAAGAAAGAGAAGCTTAGTTTGTCTCTACATAATCGCTGGCAAGAGCTAATCTTTTGTTGCAAAATTGTCGAAATCTGACTTCTTTAAGTAAGTAATTCCTTGTAATTAGCTTTCTTGTTGACGTATAGGGAAAAATAAACAATTAGGTTTTTATATTGAAAAAATAGATTAAATTAGTTGTAGGTCTCTCATAACACATTCAAAAACAAATTTTTAGCTGTTTTACTACATGGAAATGGTGAAAATTGATGCGTTGTGTAGATTATAATTCGGTCATAAAAGGTCATGTAACATGCGATTCGGTTGTGCAAGGTCATGTAACCTAGGATTCAAGGTCGTGTAATACACATGAGTTCATCTAATACACAACCATCAGTCGTTTATGACATGATTATTTGTAATATTACACAACCTTCAATCATGTACTTTAGGACCTTCACGACCTTCATATATTACACGACCATTATGTATTACACAACCTAGTACACAACTGCATAAACACACGACCTCAAAATTACATGACTTTTGCCATTATTGTTAATTCATTAGAATAATTTATTTCTTTCAATTTGTTGCTATGAAGAAAATATCAACAAATTTTTTTTTAAAAAAAGCAGCAAACTAAAATGAAAATTACTAATTTATCATCGTTAGACCCTATAAAAATAATAACAAAGAAACTTTCGAATAAACAAGTGGGGATTCTTTGCAAATCATGTTTTGAGCACTTTTTGGACTTAAACGAGTTTCAGTTTTGCACCTAATTATTGCACAAGTTAGTATTGAGGCACGTGTATTCATCCGATAAGGGCAATGTATTTTAAGATAAGGAAGAAAGTTTGCTGATTTTCAATGTTTGAATTTGCATTAGTTACTAGATTGAATTGTTAAGAAATTTATAAACCGAACTTGGACATTGTTGACGACAATAATTGTGTATGTGATGTTTTGTTGGGCTGTTGCACAAAGTTCACCAATACAACTTGGTTAGGCATTCGAAGCAACTAAGTCCATGGATGATGTGAAAATAATTAAATTTGCCATGTTGTACTTTTTGGAGGTTGTATTACACTTAGTTTAATTTTTGAAGGAGTTGAAGAGTGCTGATCTGTGTTGATTGTTATCATTATACACATGAGCTTGCCTCCTAGCTGTATAAATGCAGTGTTACTTGATATGTATTTGGCCCTCCTAACTGTATAAATGCAGTGTTACTTGATATGTATTTGGCCAAAATATGATGTTCTTGGATAGAGCATTTTTATTGAGGAACTTAGAAGGAATGCAGTGATGACCTTGGTTCAATTAGGCTCAAAATTTTTCCTCTAACTTTTCTTGTATGGTGCAGATACTTTTACCATGTGGTAAGTCATTACTTAGAGACTATTTTTTCTATCCAGTTATTAGTCATGGTAAGCCCAGTTATGAGTTACTTGATATGTATCTAGTCGATTTCCTTTCATTACTATGCTTTCTTCCTAATCGATTTCATGGCATTATCATAAGCAGCTAGTCCTTATACGTATACATATTTGCTTGGGTAGAGGAAGAAACCACTTTCAAAATTTAAAAAAAAAGGATAAAATTGCTATAATCTTTTCAATTACAATGTTCATTAGCATATCCTATCTAAATATTAAAAAATTTGGAGAGAACTTTGTTTCTTTATAATAATTATGGAAACATGAAGGAAATAGTGAAATACAAGTTATGCAACCCAAGGGGTGAATTAGATTTTTAAAACTTAAGCTAAGCAAACCACACAATAGTTCAATCTAATGCCTTAATGAAATCGAAAGCAATAACTTCAATAAATCACAAAAATAAAAGAGTAAGGGAAGAGAAAATAAACACAAGAATTTTTATGTGGTTCGGCAATCCCCGCCTACATCCACACCTCAAAGCATACCAGGCTTGAGGATTTCACTATCCAAACCTTTCAAGGCTTCAAATGCTTACAATTGACTTCCAAGGTATCAATGAACCTTTACAACAAGAAATTATCCCCAATCTCTTAACTCAAGTATATCTCAACACTTACAACCTTTCACACAAATTTCTCTTACACAATGTGTTTGAATACAAATGAAAGCTCAATATGTGTGAATAAATGAGATGAATTTTATGCTTTTAGATTTGCAGATAAATGCTCAAAATATTAATGGTTGCATCTTTTGAAATGAGTTTGATTTGAGCCAATTTATAGTTGGCTTAATTTGAGCCAATTTATAGTCGAGGAAGAAAACTAGCCGTTATTGACTTTCTAGTGATAACCGGTTTGTCGTTTTTATGAATCCGATTAGTTGTTTTTATGTTATCGTTATGTTCAAAAATTTGAATTTTTGCACATCTGGTATGTCTCTTTTATGAATCCAGCTAGTTGTTTTCATTCCAGAGATTTTCTACCCGTAATCGGATTGCCGCTTTGTAACATCCGATTAGCCGCTTTGCTACAATGACAGCTATAGTGAACTATTTTTTAAAATTATAATTTTACCCCAATGCTTGTTATTCCTAAAACTTTCTGAAATTATTATATGACCTAAATATGTGGAAATTATAGTATGGCTTAAAACGTTTTATATATTTTCAAATAGGCACAAATCCAGAATTCAAAACAATACTTATTAAAATCAAACATTTTCATTTCAGTCCATATCTTGAAAAATAACTAATTTCATGAAAACATTTTCTTGTTATAAAAGCATAATGTGTAATTCTTTGTTTAACCAAAATATGTGGTTTGTTATCATCAAAATCAACATTTTATAACTATATAGGCTAACAAATAGGACAAAGCCAAGTACTTTGGTCTTGACTAGTATTGGTTGTTAAGCAAAAGTGCCAAATTTTATACAATTTCTTGGTAAATTTTCTTCCTTTTTTTTTCAAACTATGATATATTTTCAACATAACTTTCTAATGTGTTTATCAATATATTAATAAATTTACATTTTACTAACGTAATATTAAAAAATAAAAACTATCTATAAATTAAGTTACGCATGCGTCACATAAATAGTTTATCGAATGTTAATTGAAGTCATAAATCAATCTTGACTTATGGGAATTGAATCACAATAAACTAGTTTTTCTTATACATAATGCAGATGAATAATATGCCATGATCTTTTGGAAATACTGTAAAACAAATTCATAAGAATCTCTTTCGGTCGCTTTCAAACTTTCTCATTTTCTTTCAATAAAATATGCATCTTGCAATGTGGCACTTTGTGTTGTGCGTGGCACTTTGTGGCGCTTTGGCCAAGAGGTGGTCCCCACACAACTTCAAGCCCCTAATGCAAAATATCATAAAATAAAAATTTCATTTGCTAAAATCCACTTTTTCGTTCATAGAAAACTTAATGCATTTTCATGTTTATGCTAATTAACCATCTCACATACATATGCCCATGTACATAATCATGCGCAACACATAACAACATATCACATAAACACATGGGCTGAGACATATAAATCCATATTCGTACATATCAAAATAGGCTTTTCAAATAAGTCAAACATATATATTGTTTATTGTGATTCGTTTTGAAGTCTAGTTTACTTACCTCTTGGCATCCTTATTTAACAAATGTATACTGATATCATCAACCTAAAATCATCAATACATCCTCATAAGATATAATCAAATCTCAATTATAAACTCTAATGTCCTCAAATATCTCAATTTAAACATCACCTAAGCTCAACCTTAATGTTCTCAATAATCGGCCCTCAAAACATAACAGTTCATATTCTCCGATTTTTAATAAATTATTCCCTTATTGGAAAACTCTCAAATTTTATAGACCATATTCTGACACATTAAAAGTTCATTGATAATAATTTCATAACATAATTCCTTCAAAAACTATTGAAAATAATTGACGTTTCAGATATCATCAATACTGTCAAACATTTTTCTGTTTTGAACACACTTGCTTTAAAAATACAAAAAAATTTATTGTTTTATCATAAAATCATGAAAATTTACATAATCACACTAGAAATATATAAAAATCACTGGTCCAGATTTCATAATTTTTGAAAATGTCTAGCTATGGTAAAAATAAATCAGAATTCACGTTATTCATTGAAAATGAGAAATTTCCAGGTTTTCAGACTTGACTTTGACAAATTATAATTATGTTTTGGCTCATTGTCTGTAGTTATTCTGATTCTGATCGTATTATACGATATATGTCTGTTCTGGACCAGTACTGGGTTTCTGTTCTGAGTATGCACACGATATTCTGATTCTGATTCTATTTCTGGCTGGGTCACCAGAACTATAGGTGACATTATACAACAAAAGCTAACCTTTTGTTTTTTTGTGAATGTGATATGTGATTTGCTTTTGTAAGTAACTATGCTTTTGATATTCTGAATTACAATGAATTTATGTTATTTTATCGTGATAAATCGTTTTATGAAATTTATGGATTATGATATATGTTTTAAATAAAAGAAGGCTTGCAATATTTCTGGGTATCGATAGACCTAGTGTGTTAGTAATAATTTTATTTACCGAGTTGATGGCTCACCTCTCGTCATTGAATGCGCATGATTATGTACATGGGAATATGTATGTGAGATGGTTCATTGGCATAAGCATAAAAATGCATTAAGTTTTCTATGAATGAAAAAGTGGATTTTAGCAAACAGAATTTATATTTTATGATATTTTACATTGGGGGCCACTTCTTAAAGTTGTGTGGGGGCCACCTCTTGAAACTATGCGGGGGCCACCTTTTGAGGGCAAAGCGCCGTAAAGTGCCATGCACAGCACAAAGTGCCATATTGCAAGATACGTATTTTATTGAAAGAAAATGAGAAAGTTTGAAAGCGACCGAAAGAGATTCTTATGAATTTGTTTTACAGTATTTCCAAAAGATCATGGCATATTATTCATCTGCATTATGTCTAAGTACGTATGTATTTTGATATAAGAAAAACTAGTTTGCTTACTGAGTTTTGTACTTATTATAGTTTATTGTGATTCAGTTCCCAGAAGTCAGGATTGATTTATGAGCGAAGACGACTTGAATTGAGATTGATAGGTGGTTTGGCCAAATTTTTTGATAATTCCACTGGCCTTTATATTTGAGGTTCGAATTTTATCGGTTGTAAAAGTTATTTAAATTCATTTGTGAGTTGTGGTCGGATTTGCCCTCGGAAACGAGCCGGCATGTTACAAGTGGTATTAGAGCGGCTTCGCGTGTCTTCTTGAGCGATGGTGGGGCAAACCTCAGCGCTGAGTCTCTAAGGGGGGTGTATGTAACACCTTAGGCGAATCCCACATCAGCAAAGCACGGGAGAGATGCTGGGTTTATAAGGGGTGATCCTTACCGTAATTGGCAAGACGCGTTTTGGGGTGTATGGGCCCCCCAGGAACAAAGACGTGCGGGCCTTGTTAAGGCTTAAAGCAGACAATATCTTACCAGGTCTAGGTTGGGTCATGACATACATGACTATATTACTTACATGACTATATTACTTACATGACTACATGACCTACCCATCAGACTATATGACGTACGAAATGAATAGACAACTTGAAACATTTTCACCATAAACACATGTTTAATAAGATATATCCTACTGAAAAAAAATAATTAAGCAATCTACATTGCATATATTTTGACATATAAGGAAAAATGGTGAAAATAATTGAAAATAAAACATTATAATGTGAGGAAATTTTCTAATTTTTTTTTAAAATATAAAACTTAAAACCCAACAACATTAACATACCTTATTGGATTGTTTAATGAGTAATGCACCTCCTTTCAAGTGAAAAAATTGTGAGAGTTTGATAGGTGAATACATAGTTGCATTTGTGTAAAAGGTTATAAAAGATTTTGAGAGACTTTCGGTAGGAAGAAATTTTGAGTGAAAGAACTAAGAAGAGAATGGAAAAGAGTGGATTTGATGCATTCATTAAGGGTATTTTACACTTTACATACATTTATTAAGATATCTATGAAAATAAAAAAGGAATAGGGTATTTTAATAATTTTATAACTATTAAAAGTTATTTAATTAAAAATCCCCCATAAACCCACAGCCCACTCGGGTTAGATAATGCATATTAGGAGGTATTGCAACAGTAAAACCATGTGGTGCAATATAAGATAATTTTTAAGCCAAACACAGTATTGTATTAGCTTAATACACTATAGAGCTTTTATGCTGTGTTATGTGGCTTGCCAAACACACCCTAATCGAATACACCATAATGTAATATATCTAATATGCCAAACACACTCCAATGATTCAATATTTAAATTATTTATGGCCAACCTAATAATTTTCAGGATCCACCTATGTTACAACAATTGCACCATATCACACATTTTGTCTCTATTTGGTAGAGCCGTTGGATGCTTTATTGTTCAATCTAACGGCTGCAAATATATATTTTTTTAAAATCAAACAGCCATTGGTCAGCGATGCAGTTGCTTTATACAATTAGGGATCTTGCCTTGCTGCCGCCATGGAGATGGGTGAATCAATGGCTACCAGGCACCAAATTCATGACCAATCAATGGCCAACAAGCACCAAATTAATGCCAAGCACACCAACAACCACCGATTAATGGCAAGTTTAGTGTTGTGAAGTTTAGAATTTGGAGGAGCACTTGGTACTATATCCAGGCATTAAATCATCAAAAATCAATTTGGTTTGGACTCTTCAATTTCAATTTGACTCCTACACCAAAGCCACCCAACAATTGAATCACTCGTACTAATAGCATAACAATCCAATTGGCATTTGCCTGCACATGAGAGACCATGTTCTTATTCATGATCAGAATTGTTGAATTAATTTTACAATTCTCTTGTACCAATTTTCAGCATATATGTTGCCTCAACAAGTGAAGATCGATGTCGGAATCACTTTCGCCACCACCTGATGTTTGCGATCTTCTTGTACCAATTTCAGTTTGCAGTTGCCTCAAGTATCCATGTCCATCAAATCTTATATGTATTAAAGCAACCTCCTAAACCGTTAACCAGTGACTGTTTGATTTTCAAAAAAAATATTTGCAGCCATTACATTGAACAATAAAGCATCCAACGACTTTGTCAAATAAAGACAAAAAATATGATATAGTACAACTGTTGTAACATAGGTGAATCCTAATTTTCAATAAACCAAATGGACAGTTGGCAACTGCCGTAGCGCAGCCATGGCAGCTGTACTGTACGTTCTATTGCACACATTATCTCACCAACAAAACAGGCCTCAAACGCTAATTTCAATTTACTGTTACTTGAAGGATGAAGAAGGATTTTGGTGGATCCACTGCAGCGAATTGAAAGTCTTTTCATCCAGATATATAACAATTATTTATGTTATTTATATATCTCACACAGTGAATTTTAAAACTTAAGGATGCATTTGGTGCTGTAGAGTCATTCTCCTATAAGAATACTTCACAGTAACTCTTATTGGGGAAAATAATAATAAAAATAATGAAAAACAAACAGATAAAAGAAAGAAACGAACAATAACTTCAAACGCCTAACCATAAAGAGCTTATTTTCCAGGGGTATTTAGAAGAGAGACCATAAAATAATAATGGATCATAGAAATTAATTTTAATAAACGACTCTACACTTCAGCCATCAATGAAATTGTTATAACCAGCACTTTGATCGTAGTCTCCAGGCAGATAATAACAACCCAGTTTCACCCTGAACAGAAGGATAGATAATTCCTAAAACAAGGCAATAACAAGTAAAAGGATGCAGAGCACAATGGTGAAAAAAAAATTTAAAGAAAAATTTGGGTACAAAATATGCAAACAAAATTAGAATTCAGTACAAAGATATAATGATCATTACCTACATTCTCACATCTCAGAACGAGTAAGATTATGAATTCGGATAATCATCGATAAAAGAAGAGAAAAGACAAACTGGGTAATGTCAAAGCTGGCTATCAATTATTCAGATAATCATCAGTAAAAGTTCCTTTTTATAGTGAAAAATATCAAAACTGGCTAGCCAATATTTAAATACGGCGTTTCTTTGGCAGGCGACATCCATTGTGTGGGCGACGAGTTGTGTCTTCAATATATACAATAGGATTCTGATCTCGAGAATTAGCAAATCCCTCTCTGAAGCTCATGATTGCTTGCCTTTTCTTCTTAAAGTAAGTGAACCCTTTCACCCTCACTACTACAGATTTTAAACCCATGTTCCTTGCCAGACGCCCAACATGTTCTGCAGTTGCTTCGGCAGCATAACGAGACATTTTTGGCCCCCCTTTCAGTTCGGGCAAACATCCGGAAGAGGCTCCAATCTTTTTATTTCCTTTAGAATCCGTCACAGTAACAAAGGTGTTATTACGCATCAGCTTTATGTGGACAAACTCGGAACTGTGCTCAACATTATAGCGAGGAAATTGACCAAATTGAGAAGGTCCGGTGAATCTCTTTTCATCTTCCTCTATTATTCCCCTCACAAAGTCCATGGGCCTGGAACCCCTTCCTGTTTCATCATCCCCCTGGCGTGTGGAATGAATGAAATTCCTGAAACCTAAAGCATACGGAGCAGAAACATTTTGTTCCACACTCACTGCACATAAATTCATACCCAAATTGCCCAAAACTCGCGGCAAACTTCTGCCACTCTCCCCTCTTGCAACATTCCAAGAAGAACAAAAATGACGTTTCTCATTCTCTAAATAACCTACAGAATATTTATAGAAAAAATATTTATACATTAACACCGAAAAGATTTATCAAAATTTGCCCAACCGAAATTCAAACGGGCATTCAACATACTCCACAAATATTTCATTTTGTCAAGTTTTAAACCTTAATGCAGACATGGTAAATCTCGTTGAATCCTAAGGCGGCTAGAGTTTGACATATACAACGGGGTAAAAGTGAAATTGGCAATAAAAAAATTAAAAAAAAAAGAAATCACCAATAAAACATAGGTTCAGTGTCATTATTAATCAAAAATGAAAATTTTCCAATGAAACGACATCATTTGGCCACAGCTTTGCAGCAGAAACAGAAAGAGTAAAACCACAAATTTTGTACAAAACAAATGTTAAAAAAATACCTGCAAAATCAGCTGACAGTGGACGATTGAATGCCCCATTGTATCGGAGTAGAGAAGTAGCTTTGCGGAGTGAAGAGAAAGAAAGCATTTCTACCGTATTTTTGGTATTTTGTTTTCACTGATTTAACGATTTAGGGTTTTAGTTATCCTTTTAGTTTTGCTCTTTGAACAAGCCCAACTCGTCTCAAGTTTTGGGTCGGGTTTCGCTTATTGTACAATTACTGTAATGCCCTTCGGCAAAGAGACTGGCTGCAGAAGAATTTGATATCTAAATGTTTTTCATGTTGCTACGAGTTAAAATGAGTTTTAACTTTCGTATATGCGATTGTTCTAGTTGCGTTGGATTTGCAATAGAATTAAGTTAGCAAGAAGCCATGGCCAGTAATGCTGCTATCAATTGCAGCCTCATCAACTTCTCCAAAAATCATCAACTGATTTTTACCTCTCTGCCTATACCACATTACCGTTACGGTTCCTCGACCGTTCGCTTCCGACGAAACTGCTTTAGTCTAAGAGCTAGCAAATCTTATCATTCTCCAATTATTAGTGCCGATTCTTCTTCTTCTTCTTCTGTCAAAAGAGAGCCAATGCTCCCTCCCTACAATGTCTTGATTACTGGTTCTACCAAAGGTTTCCCTCTTTTATTAATAATTTTGAGTTCTTAATATTCCTTTTCGAATCTTAGCTTGCTTTAACTTTAGTTGATTGCTGAGTCAATTTTACTCCATTCTTGTCTAAATTAAATGTTGCTTTCGACAATGGAATATGAATTTCGAAATGGATTCTTGACTGCTTTTACGCTTATGTTGGTTGTATTTGTTATAATTTATCAATAAACTAATAATGGTGTATTAATTAATTAGGAAATAACTGAAATGGAGCAGAATTCATGTTAAAATTGCAGACACGTATACCAATCTAGACTTCTATAGATTGTAGAATTCGTATGTGCTTGGTCAAAAGGGCAAATCATGAAATAAACGATTCTCTCAGTGTGGATATATGATATATATGTTTCTGTCGTTCTTTATTTTAGAAATTTGGCGTTTCATTTTGATTTTTTGTTTTATAAATTTGGAATGTTCCATGTCAATTTGCACAACCATCTTTTTCTCTGTACAGGGTTAAGGCTCTGTGCCACAAAAGCTTGCCTATATCTAGTAGTAGTATTGTTTTACTACTAGAAAGTGGTATTTCTACTTAGAATATCAAGCTCATTCCAGTCATGTTCTATTTTTTCATTAACTTTGGCCATGACTAGGAACAGAGTACCAATTGTCCCGAAGCACCTTTGGAATTTTGTTGCTGAAGAAATTTAGTATTTTCTTTTTAATATCTGATTCTCTTTATGAAACCCATTTTTCCCTTTTACTTTTGTAAATTCAGGAATTGGGTATGCATTGGCTAAAGAATTTCTAAAAGCTGGTGACAATGTCATAATTTGCTCAAGATCAGGTATGGACTCCGTGTGTGTGTGTTTATTTCTAACTTATAGTATACTTGTCTTAACATAAAAAATTCTTTGAGGAAAAGTTGCTCGCATGTTCGACTTCTTTTTGCTTGCTTATCTCAATGTAGTTCATGTTGGCTTAAGTGGTAAAATGATTATGCAGGGTACTATTTGGGTATTGGTGAGCTTGGTAAACAATTGAAAAAAGTGAACTTACTGGAGAAATAGTGTTCAGGAAATTATTATTGATATCTGATGTGATTATTGCAACTTTGTAAGCAGCTTCCATGGATACTAAATTAAATCATGTTTTTGGTTGAGGACAGGTAATAAAGTAAATGATTGAACTCTTAGGTGGCCTTTTTTTTTTTTTTGAAATCTAAATAGACATGAATTACTTTGAATTTTAAATAGAGTTAAATGTTTGAATCTAAATGACATTTTTTTTTTGTCTGAATATATGATAGTAAGTACTAAGTTCTTTTTTTTTTAACTTAAAAAAATTTGAAAGCTAGTAATTTTACTTTTGTACCCTTACAAATTTTAATTGTTAAATAAATAATAAACATCTTCAAGAACATAATAAAATAGTATTTTATCATAACACAAATTATGTTCAAGTGAATACAACTCTTTGATATACTAAATTAGAACCTGTTAATCAATTTTGTTGTTGTTTATGATGCAAATGAAAAATATTCATAAAAAATTGTAAAAATAAATTATGCTACTTTAAAGAATATTAAAAGATAATAATAATAATAATAATAATCTACCACTATATTATCACAAGTTATGGAAATATATAATAATGCTAATTAGTAAGTTTTGTTTAGGCTAGGATGAAAGTAAATTAATTAGATAAGGATATTTTAGTGAATATCTTTTAATGATGTCGTGTATACATTTTAGATTAAGCAAAAAGCTAAAAAATTGACTTAATAACTTAATGATTGAAAATTTTCATAATGTTAAAAAACAAATAGATTTAATGACTTAATTTATTGAAATTAAATCAATTAAGTTAAAAAAAAAGAGAAAACAAATGTTCCCTTAGTTTATCTTAGAGTGTGATTTGAATAAAGGGATGCTTGAGCAGTGGAGAAGCAATAGAAGTAGTCAGTCCTTGAAAACCTTCACTTTCTGCTGCCCTCCCTTAAAACTGTTATTTTTCAAGGTGTAGGAAAGTGAAAAGTGGCAGCAATGGCTAGCACTTGGATACCCAGAATTTGTTGAAAAATACCATTCTAGAAGGTATCTTCTATAATATGCTCAAGAACACAGTTTGTTATCTTGATGTATTTCAACAAGGACTTGGAGTTAAGGATAATTCATACTTCAATTTACTTGAAGTATTCATGTGTTCAAATGCGACTGAACATGCAGCCTCAATCTGTTCTGTATGCTGTAGGACTGGGCCACGGGCCATGTTCAGATGTACTTGATGGGAAAGGAAATAATTTCCTACTAGGAGAAGGAATTTGGTTAAGGATCCCTATTAAAAGGGATATCTTTTTAGGATCTGGCGATCTAGGAATCCAATCTTTATAGCCAAAGTAAGGGTTTTCCTCTAGGTGAGTGTACTTTCGTAGAACTACTTAATTGTGGTTCAGCTTTGGGATATGCTCAGCCATGTGAAGATTTTGGTTTGAGGTTTTGTCCTTCCTCAAGTACGATTCCGGTTGCCGTCTTTTAAAAATCCATGATATAGTGACTCACTACTTCTCTTCGGTGAATATTTCTATATGGTGGGTGTATTGTGTAAATCTTTTGTTTTACTGGTGTTCTCTTTTCTATGCTTTTAGTCAAGTTTTTTCATGTTTTTCTCTCCTCCAGTGTGATTGCTGTTTTACTTTTTACTGGTAAAATAACATGATTGAAAAGGAGACCTAACTTAAAAGTACGCTTGAAATTGAGACTCTGAATAGCTAACGTTTATATGCTTAAATTTTGATCTTTTGACAGCAGAGAGAGTGGACTCAGCTGTTCAGAGTCTGAGAGAAGAATTTGGGGAGCAGCATGTGTGGGTACCTCCTTCAAGACTTGTTTCCTCTCCTTATAACATTATATATAAATATTCCCGGCTCTTAGTTAATATCGATGTACCGAGCTGCTTTATTGGGTTGTGATGCTCATCTTAGGGTGTGTGACATGGCAATATAGTGCAGCATTATCAAGGCATTATGCATAAAATCCAACCATGCAGTTTGCCAGTGCGATTTGTGCAGTTATGTACCATAAGATGAGTAATGGTGCTCATGATAGCAATTATGATGTGCAAATATATTTGTTAATTGCTTATTTCCCCCAAAACAGATTGCAAGCGCATTGCAGGTTCTGAACTTTAGTTTCTTTACAGGGTACAAAATGTGATGTTAGAGAAGGGAATGAAGTGGCAGATTTAGTTGCGTTTGCACAAAAGAACTTGAAATATGTTGATATTTGGGTATTTATCTCAGATCTTCACTCTTCATCCTGATATTTATTCTATGATTTCTGAGTGATGTAGTTGAAGAAATATGTATCTGGAATATATATTTTCAGTATCTGATTTGATAGAATTAGTCTTAAGCTGGTTAAATTGTGTTTAACTATGTGATGACATTGTTACCAAATAAACTCATGCTGAGTTGATCAATTTTTTTTTTTTCCAAGATTTTGGATATTCTTTTAAATAACTAGTATTTTTTTTCCTTGAGAAATTTGACTGAACAATCTACTTTTTTGGATCACATTAAGCATAAAAGATACTTCATTTATCTCTTTATCTGAACTGATAAAAGATGAGAGACCCAAAACTTCACAGATCTTCAGTCCTCTGGATACTATTTTATATCCTACATAACAAGAATTTGCAGGTTGCAGTCTCATTTTCTGATTTGCAAAATTTTCATAAAAAAATCATTTTAGTTTTTATAAATGTCTAATTGATGCTAGAACTTTTACCTTTCTGACAACATTTTTTTTTGTATGACTGGGTGCTGTATCAAGTCCCAAAGGTTTGATTAACAAAAAAAAGGCATGTAGACACGCATGCACATGCAGCATGTATGCTTTTAATTTAAGTGGAGTCTAATCAGTTTCAAGATGACCCTTTTTTGCTTTTTAATTTAATAAATCTGTGATCTGCTCATTTCCAATTTGCAGCAGTTTGTTTCTGCTATTACTCTCTTACCCTAAGTTGAGAATGATGCAGATTAATAATGCAGGATCAAATGCATATAGTTATAAACCCTTAGCAGAAACTTCAGATGAAGATCTGATGTACGCATTTAAGAACCATTCTTTCTCTCTTTTCTTAATTATTATTATTATTATTATTACTACTAATTCTGTGGAGAATAAACTTCTTTGCCTATTTGTAGACATCTTTACAGTTGTGTATTTTTTGTACTGTTTATGCAGTGAAGTTATCACTACAAACTCTCTTGGTCTAATGATTTGTTGTCGAGAGGTAAGTATCTTCTTTCTTTTTTGGTGGAACTTTCAGGCTTATTCTCATGCTTAGCTATTAACTAGGCTATGAAAATGATGCGGGAACAACCTCGAGGGGGTCATATTTTCAACATTGATGGAGCAGGTTCTGATGGAAGACCCACCCCAAGGTATTGCTTGACCCTTAGTACATTAATGGGTTATGGATTTGTGACAGGATTTATGCTTGCTATCATACATATATTTCTGATGCTTCTCTTTCTATATTAGGTCAAGAGCTGTCTTCTTAAACAGACTTCAATGCACACACTTGATTGATATCCCTAGTGGATTTCCTCCTGTCTACTTCTTGTATTTACTTTCTTATCACTACAATTTATGGTTCTTACCAAAATACATATATTGACCGGCTCTTGTGTAAAAGCCTCTTGCATCCAACATTTGTAGCACTATTGACACTTGCAGTAAAGCACATGAAAACAGTGGTGATATGTAGGTTACTCCAGATTGGGGCTCATTTTAGGGTTCCAGTCCAAGCCAATTCATAACAGTCCTGACTGGACAATGCCAACTTTAATGGGAGACTAGGGATGGGTGAATGTCTTTCAATACCAACTTGTAGTGGATGAGGGACAAGATATGTTGGAAATTGCACTTCCTTTTACCACCATATTCACTGCTATGCTGTCTCCATTGTTGTTACCATCGGTACTTCGTAGATTTACAATTTGACCAACACCAGTTGGCCACCAGCTGGCCAGTGCCATTGCCATAGTACTGCCATGTTCTACTGAAAGATCATCTCTTTGTTGAATCTTTGATGCTTAATGGCTGATGTGTCACACTTGCTTAAGTTGAGCTACTGTGGTTTTCAGCTTCTTGAAATGTCAGCAAACATGATACTTGAAATCATTCTAATCTTTTTCACATTCATGCTGTGTTGTAGAATGTTGTTTCCTTGACAATATACAATATTAATGGCCACTTATGTGACAAACTCTTACAGCCTTACCTCTGTATATAATCTGATGAATAGTCTTTTATTTCTTTCTCCTTTTTTATCTTTTTTCATAGATTTGCTGCATATGGGGCAACTAAACGTAGTGTGGTGCATTTGACAAAGTCACTACAGGTAAATGCTCCTTTTCTTTATATAATTTACAAAGCTATTGAATTATACAAGATAAGAAACTGTTGCTATCTGTTAATGTCTATCTATGTTCATGTGCTTTTGGAATCTACCATGTGAGAGCTATGCTGAGACCATAACTAGTATAGCAGTATTAATTTTCAATAGACATTACAGTTCAATGCACTAAAATAGTGTAAAGTGATGATGCGTTAATTAGCAATTGTACTAGTCGGCACAACTAATATAATAAAGAGTAGAGTATCGTCCCACAAAGATTGTATATCTTATTAGCTACCGAAATTATTTTAACCCTAATTTGTTTGAACAATTGAATAGGCGAGTTTAGATTAAAATAAAAATAAAATAAAATAACTAAAAATTAAATAAAGATGCAGGCAGTAATAGAAATCACCAAGAGAAGAAAACACTAGGACATCCGATTTCACCATAACCAATCCAATTTAATCCTCCATCTATGCTATTAAAGTTTATTACCCATGTTGACAGTGAATTTTCCTAATTTATTCAATATCCTCTCTCGAGTAATATTGAAAATACCTTCACATATCAACCCACTATATCTCTATATGAATTTAAATATGCAAAAATTCATTAAGCCCTATGAAAATTCTTAGAAAAACTGCACGAATTACGTTGGCACAATTCTGTCTTTTGTTCAATTCATGGCATCCATTACACAGAGCAAAAATACATAATCTCCTCTCGGTCTCATTATGTATCCTCAAATCATTTAAATATTGGCCAGATATTTAAAAGCATTAAGCACAATAATGAACACTCAATCATGGAATAATAAATTAAAAATAACACAGATTTATGAAATTAAATTTTCATAATTAGGCTACATCGTAGTCCTAGCAAAATAAATTAGTTCATGGGAATATCAAGAGAATCCATGAATTTAATTGGGAACATTCAACTAAGATAATCGAGAAAAGAGAAAGAAATACTCAAGAATTAATGTGTCTTCCTCCTCCTCCAAATTGCTCCTGTTGCTCTTGGTTTTTGGCTCAAAACTTGCGGCTGCTGCTCTATTCTTTTTTCTCTCCTTGGCTCTAATTTCGTGCGGCTGCCCTCTTCTCTTTTCTTTTTCTATATTGTTGCGCCACCTCCAAATCCTTAAATGAAAAGGATTTAAAACAAAACAAATCCAGCCCACTTTTAAGCCCAAGCACGTGAAGCATCTAAATTGTCAATGCTTTATGTAATCCTTCACGTGACTTGTGCAAATAGCCAACAAATCTATAAAGTTATTTGGCAATAAATCTAATAATTTCTCCTTTAAGCATTATTCTTTCCTCTTTTCTCTCACAATCCGCAATTATTTCCATTAAGCCCCATTTTTTTTCCTCTTTTCGCTTCCTTTCACTTAAATATTCCCAATATTCCTACAATGACAAAATATAAAAATTAAGATAAAGATTAATATAATAAAATATAATTTAACAAAAAAATTAAGTTATGGAAGCATTAAAATAATAGATAAATTATGAGCACATCAAGAGATTTGAGGGAAATAAATTTTGGAAGAAAACTTGTCCCTTCTTATGTGCATTGAACATGCAAAGCAAAGCTTTTGTCTGTCGAATTAGATATTTAGAGTAGAATATGTTTCATTGTTATTAGCACAGAAGTTTCAGGCACAATTGCACGGGTCCTGTTGCGTTACCCCTTGTAACTGAGTGGCTTACCACTCACTTTGACCAAAACAGAGATTTATGTTCCATACTGCCTTATTATTAGGACTGCTACTTTTTTTTTCCGATAAAAAAATTTATTTATATTCAAAAAATAGATTGCACTTGCTTTCTCATCATAATTTAGGATGTAATAACTTGACTTGTAATTTAAAACATTTTGGGCTATTCAACTTTCATTGCACAGCATTTGAGGGAAACAAACTTCATTTTTTGCTGTTCCAACTTGGCTTGAGTAAAATCATAGCTCGTCTAACCCAAGTTTTAAGGAAACTTCGAAAAAGTTATCTTGAATTGGCTCAAAAGATTATACTTGGTCCCACATCAATCTCATAAATATAGGGACGGGTTGGTGGTACCTAATTTTTACACAAATTATTTTACTATTTTTGGTCCGTTGGATTGGGATGAAATATCATGCGTGCAATTAATGGATCATATTTAATGCACGCATGAGTTGCAATCTCGCCATTTGAAGGTTATGTTTGGGACTGAAGTCACAGCTGCAATGGGATGCAAGTAATAGATTTCAAGTAGGTTAGGATTGTATTATCTTTCATCAGACAAGTTACTAGCTCACAATGTAACCCTATAGAAGCATATTGTATATTTGCAGATGGCAGAATATGGGAGGAGTAAAATGCAATTATATGTGCTGTGTTTCTCTTTTTCTTTTCCCTTTTTTAAAATCTAAAAAGGGAAATTTTCTTTTCAAATCTCTCTTTATGATTTCTTATTTGTTGTTTTGCATGAGCTTTCTCTTTTGCCTTTGAAAATGTGTGACTGTATTGGTACGATTATGTTTAATGGTAGTTATCTAATTATGTTATGCAAATTATGTTGATTTCTTTGCTTCTCCCTCTGCACAGGCAGAATTGCAGATGCAAGATGTTAAAAATGTTGTGGTGCATAATTTGTCGGTAAGCTTTGTTATGGTTAAGTAGTTACCCTATGATTAAATTTTATATATCCAATCCTAATTGAAAGTATAGATCTAAATCGTATTGATATTGGGAAATTGAAATGCTACTACTAAAAGATCTATACAAATGCTTACCTTTTGATGTGAAAGTCATGTCTCTGAAACTGGTAACTTAGCCTCCAGGTTTCAATCACCTGCTCATCTATCATGTTATTGCTCAAATTTTTTTTGATGCCATCCTGACCTTTCTTTCAGCTGCAAGTTAAAACTCAACAACCATTAATATCCACCATCGGTAAGAAGGTAAGAGTATGTCGTAGGTCAGCAACTGGTGCCAAATTGCTACAACAAAGAATGAAACACTGATCCTAAAATTATTTTACCTTGGCTCCACTTTGTAAATGATTCATGGTTGTGAATTATATCAAACTACCTTTCTTTTAGGCAGCCTTGTGTGTGATGTACCTAGCTTCTACTCCATGTTGTGCACCCATGAGAAACTTTAGTTTTACAGAGATTTGAAGGATCGCTAATAAATTCCTCAATTATTTCATGACTGGGTGTAGCTTTGGGTTCTAAGGTAACTGTTTTAGATGTCCCTTACCATGATACACAATTGTTTTCATTTTTCATTTTTCATCAATTATTGTTCAGCCAGGAATGGTGACAACTGATCTTCTCATGTCTGGTGCTACTACAAAGCAGGTAGGTACAGTAAATATATGTTTCTTTTTGGTCATTATCCTTTTATTTCTGATTTCAAGCTGAAAATAAAACTTTTGGCTTGTTGCAGGCCAAATTCTTCATTAATGTTTTGGCAGAACCAGCTGATGTGGTAATATTTTGTTCAACAGCTTAACATATATAGAGACACAAGAGGTCAATTGTCATCATGATGTCTATTTTTTTGTACTAGATGATTGTTGTGTAACACAAAAGCCAATTTGTAATCTGTGATTTGTGCTGAATCATAGATCATTATACACATAGATTTCTGAACCCCATCAAATAAGTGACATAGCTGCAGTAATATTGGGTCGTTGTGACTGGGATCCCAAATGTAAAATGTTTGTGCATGCAGTCAATGCTTATCTACATTTTTTTTGGATAAATTAACTGGAATGTGTTACTGCTTCTCTTTGTGTCTTCATTGTTTGTCGGATTTTCTTGTTACTGCAGGTTGCTGAGTATCTTGTCCCTAAAATCAGATCAATCGCTGCCAGTGGATCAACAAAGCCTACTTATCTTCGTTTCCTCACTGGAGTGAAGGCCTACTCACAGATATTCTCGGTATGTGAAAAACCTGAGTCAGTTACTTTTGGTTGAAACACAGTCAAATTTGGTGTTTATCCTCATAGGAAAATTTCTGGGTGATCATTATTTTCACTTCCTGTTATCATGCAGAGAATTGCTTTTGGTGCAAGAAGAAACCGATATATTCTTGAAGATTGAAAAGCATTGGATACGGAATCCCTTTATTGGAACATAATAAAACGGTTTCTTAATTCTTTTCTCTTTTTTAAACTGGCAGATATTGTGAGTTTTGTTGTAACATCGCATAGTATCTGATTAAGATTGATGGGATTCAATCTTCAGTGAAATGAAATAACTGATTCGTGTATATGGTGCTAAACTAAACTAACTGTTAATTTCATAGTCATTATTGGGGATAGAACTGTGAAACAGATTGCATCGTCTGCTATTCTGCTTTTATCTAACCGTTGGATTCAGAGGAAGAACAACTATTGATTGAATCCAACGGTACCACAGCTGGACCCCATTACTGGTGTTATATGTCAAGATAGCATTATTACAATACATTATTTTTTTTTTTTTTAATGGGTATCTACGGATATTACAATATAAAAAACCTACTGTAGACTGTCCAGAGGTGTTTTGAAATAAACTCGAAAATCTGCTCTCATTAGCTCAAATACTAGCGCGTGACGCCCTTACAAAAAAGATTAAAAGAGCTCAAAAATAGAAATAAAGCATCTGGCCGGGGAAGGCAATCCAACGCTTCTTGTGATTTTGAGCACGACAAAACTTTTAAAGTCAATCTTACGCTTTTCTTATTGTTCCCGTGAATCGCTGTGTGAACCCACGTTCATTTGTTTTTATTTGTGCCATTTTACAAGTTGCTGTCAACAATGTGTCCTATTGTGAAAAAATGCATTATATTATTCTATTTATACTTTCTGTTTAACAACCTGTGATCTTATCAGAAGGAAAAAAAAAATGACAGCCTATGATAAACGGATAATTGATTTGATAAAATGATGCAAGAATTGGGTACCACACAAATAGCTTTTTCAGTTTTTTTATGTGTATTATGGAAGTTATTTTTTTTACTTTCCTAAATATTTGATAGTTTACCGTTTTGGGTCCATATGAGATTGCAATTCTGATAGATTTGTTGTAGATATTGGTATAATGTAATTTTTTAAATATAAAAAAGAATTTAAAACAAAATTTGCAATTCTGGTGTAAAGAGTTCAAATCTCAAATATTTAAAATCAGGGTAATAATAAATGAAATAGTCTAAAAAAAATGGTGGAAGAAATTAATTGTGTATTTTTAAAAGAAAATATAAATTTTAGAAGATACTGTACGATGGTCTTGCTGTTTTCTGCTTTGCTTTGGACTGATGCATTATGCTGAGTCGCTGACAACTTCAGTATACAATATTTCTTTTCCTTTGTATTTATTCAAGGAATAAAAATTTATATTTAAAAAAAAAAAATCAGTGCTGAATGTCTTTACCTATTCACAGCAGTTTTTCAAATAATTGAAGATTGGTTTTTCAGCTCAGCCATTGGTGATAGAATATAGATGTACTTCTTTGTGTAGCTGAAGATAGTAATAATGCGTTAATGCTTTCTCTTCTAGTAAGAGTGGGGTAAAAAAATTGAGATGTTAAGAATCTAAGATAAAAAAATTTCAATTGTTGTGAGTTTAGGCACAATCCAAAGTGATCTATTTCATTTTTCAATTAATTTCTAAATTATATGTGATTATAGATGGTGATGGCTATTTATAACCAATCAAATATATTAACTGGTCATGAATTTAACAACACACTCTTTGAGTCTTAAGGTATTGTATGTATTAACACTTTGTGAATTAATTAATGCGATGCACAATTCATAATATTTTTCAGTAGGTGTGATGCATATATCACAAGTCATATAACCGTTTTTGCAATTTACTTTCCAAAAGTTATTAATGTGAAACACACATTACTTTCATAAAGAGAGGATATTCGCAATCTAAGCTCTCTCAAAACTTTATCTCTATTTTCTTGGCTAATATCATTCTATTTCTTTAACTTCTTAACATTTATATTATTTGCATGCATGTCTAATATTTTCCAACTAAACCTACAAACAGGTTATCAGCAATACTGTACTCTAGTATAGGAAGAATCCTATTCCCTTATACTCTTTATTTTATCTGTTTATTCAATAAAGCTATGTCTATATGTATGCTACATAGTTGCCATCAAATTAAAAGTTGCACATCAAAAAATAAGGATGGCTATAATATTTCTATGTTTATGAAATACTAAGATTGCTAGCAAAGTTTAAAGACAAAAGATTGAAGAAGAAGGATTAGAGAATCAATATCAATTTGCCTAATGGAAGTACCTTTATCAATCAAGGGTACCTATTTGATTTTATTTACTTTGTTTATATACTTTTTATCCTAAAATTCAACATACATTTGTTTTCCTGTAGATATACAAACTTTAACTACATATTATATTTGTTCTGAAAGAGAACGATAATAATTATTGTTGGTCTTACCTCACCAATATTTATTATGTATTTTAAACTCCTAATAGGTATGTGTTTACAACACTTTTTTTAAACTATCACATTGATGAGACAAGTTTTCCTCCATTAGAAGAGAGAAAAATACATATTGAGGTAAGATATGATCTTTTTTAGAAAGTGCTAAGTATCTCTCATTTATATTCTCAGACCTCTCTAAATATAAAGTGCAGAAGAAAATTCATTTGCAACAGATGACAAATGCACCTATAAATGTAGTAAATATAAGCAAGTAAGTTGCTTCTGCTCCTAGCTAGGTCATTGTTCTTTAGGAATAATTTATGAATAGTTGAGGAATTGTCTACAGTATGCTCAGTGTGATACGCTACTTAGTTCAAAGGTTCCTTGAAAGAAGAAGGTGGTTTGTTAGGGTCTTGCTACAAATGAGACTCTAAGAGAACAAATGGTTTTTAAAAAAAGACGGTAGATATCTTGATGAAATAATATCTCTTATGAGGTACAAGGCCTTGATAAGGTACAGGAATGTAGAAACAGTGAGGGGGTTTTTTTTCATTATGCTTTTCTTGAGCAAAGGTAAAGTACAATCATCATTAAATGGTGGATATACAAAAGGAGTATGACGAGATGTGTTTATCCATTCTTTGGTAAAAGTAATGTGTATTTCACAATAATGACTTTAAAAAGTAAATTATAGAAACAACCACATCACTGATGATATGTATACCACACATCTCAAATTCCATTGTGTAAAATACACAATACAACAACAAAAAGGTGGATATACATATCTCATATCATACGATTTTTTTTATAAAGCAAGCTTTTTAATATTTTGTAAGTCATTAAAACTGTGTAAAAAAAAATCTACAATATTAAAAAAGGGATTTTTGAAGAAATTCTAAACTGTTTTAAAAGAATTTTGTTATACATTATATCACACCTATAAAGTTAGATATAAAATTAAATTAGAATTTAGAATCATTTCTTAATTTGAGCTTTTTAAAGTATTAATTTTTTAATTTGAGCTTTTTAAAGCGTTAATTTTTTAATTTGAGCTTTTTTTTCTTTAATTTCAAATTTTGATCAATGACAATGCATGTATATGTGTGTGTGTATTTGTAATAAGGTTTTTATTAATTGGTGATCCGTTCTATTAATTGGTCATATGAATCAGATTAGTTGATTTCAGAGGGTCAATGCATATTCCGAAAGGAGGTTGAATGTGCTATAATTTACCATTAATTTATCTATGGCATTATAGGCATTTAGGTCCTGTTTGGGATTAAGGTGCTGTGACTTTTAAACTACAGTTGTTGTGAAAAAAAAGAAGAAGTTATAACTATGAAACAAAAATTAATAATATGTAGTAAATATAAATTTTAAATAATAATTTTGACAAAATTATTAAAGATATAGTAAATTTTCTATTATACAAGTAAAAACTCATATTAACATATCTTCCAAGTTACAGTAGTTAGTATTAACCAAATACTTTAGTGTAGTAAATTTTAAGTTACAACTGCCTAACTTCAGTTCCAAACGCATCTTTAGTCAAAATTAACTATCAAGTTAATGGTACCATTATATTTATCTGCCAAATTACTGCCAAATTGACGGAAGTAGGGGCGTAGTGCACGTGATCAAAACATTTGGGTGGTCAGGGCACATTGTTAAAATATATGGGGTAGACGCTAAATTACCCCCATAAAGCATGAAGCACTCCACCACCAAATCTAAGGAAGATTTGGACGATGGCATATAATTGAGATTAATCTGTTCTTATTCACCTAAGATCGTGCGGCAATCTTAGTCATATTTATGATATATATCTTTTTAATTGAGATATAAATATTGTATTAGAACTTTGGTTAAGTATTATTATTACTATTTTGTTTAAAAAAATAATTTTATAGATGAATCCGTGCACTTAATACTAAATTGCGGGGCTAAATTAATGAAATAATTTCAGATTATCAAGATTTACGTGTATTTAGTAATTGTCAATTGACAATTGTAGGTGTCTACTAAGTGGCACGGAATGGAATCTGGAACAAAGCAATTTATGTTTCCAATGAGCAAGAACACGATTACACACACTAGGGTGAGAGCAAAAAAATTACTTGATTTGTATTGAATGCTGTGTCTGCAGATACCATCTTTGACTCACAAATCTCTTAAAAACTGTATGTGTATGAATGCACATTCATTATTCTCAGGATTGTCTCCATGGCAAAACCAGTTGATCAGCTTCATCTTCTTGTGTTTATAATTCTCAGCATTATTGTTTCTGCTCCCCATTCAAACCAGCTTCAACTCTTTCAGTATCAAACCCTTGTAAGAATCCAGCAGCTGCTCAAGCTCAACTATCCTTCAGTTTTAAGCAGCTTTAACACCACCACTGTCACGGATTTCTGCAACATTGAACCAACTCCTTCACTAACTCTAGTTTGTTATGAAGACAATTTGACTCAGCTTCACATTGCAGGTGACAACAACAACAATATCAATGGTGGACTTGCTCATAATTTCTCAACTGACACTTTCTTTTCAACCCTTGGAGGTCTTTCCAGCTTGAAAGTCTTATCTTTGGTTTCTTTAGGCTTATGGGGTCCACTTCCTGGCAGCATTGCTCATTTATCTTCCCTGGAAATATTGAATCTTAGTTCAAACTATTTGAGTGGTTCCATCCCAGTTCAAATTTCTTCTTTGAGAAACTTACAAACACTCATTCTTGATGATAACAAGTTTACTGGGGCAGTCCCTAGTGAACTAAGTTTACTCCAAGTTATGTCTGTGTTGAGCTTGAAGAACAATTCTCTAAGTGGATTCTTGCCAGTTTCTCTAACAGGTTTACAAAGTCTGAGAGTTGTGTCACTTTCAGCTAATCACTTGTCTGGGGAAATACCTGATCTTCGCAACTTGAAAAATCTTCAAGTGTTTGATGTGCAAGACAATTATTTTGGTCCTTGTTTTCCCAGATTGCATAAGAAAATGGTCACTCTTGTTCTCAGAAACAACAGGTTTCAGTTTGGTATTAATCCTGATGAATTACGCTCCTACAATCAGCTTCAAAAGCTAGACATTTCTCTAAATCGATTTGTGGGGCCATTTATACCATCATTGTTATCGTTACCTTCCATTACTTATCTTGATTTCCATGGAAACAAATTAACAGGATTACTCCTGCAAAACATGTCATGCAATCCGCAACTTGCCTTTGTGGATTTATCTTCAAATCTTTTAACAGGATATTTACCTTCTTGTCTACAAGCGGAAGCAAAGACCAGGCTCGTCTTGTATTCCAAAAACTGTTTATCAAATGAAGAACAAGAGCAGCATCCTTCTAATTTCTGCCACAATGAAGCTCTGGCTGTCAAAGTTTTGCCGCATAAACAGAAGAACAAAAGCTCTTATGCATCAAGTGTGGTGGGAGGGACTGTTGGTGGCATTGCAGTTGTTGTGGCTGTTCTTTTGGTTGTGAAAAAGGTGTACAATAAGAATAATAATAAAGTAGAAACAACTTCAACAAGGTTGATACTGGAGAATGTGTCATCAATTAACACAGTGAAGCTGCTTTCAGATGCCAGTAATTACATCTCCAATCCATTAATTCCTTCTGTTTCTTTTACGCATGTTTCATTATATGTATTTGACATATATGATTTCTAATACTTGTATATATTTGCAGGATATATATCGGAAACAATGAAGATGGGAGCTAGCCTCCCTCCTTATCGAACCTTTACACTCGATGAGCTTAAGGAGGCCACTGACTGCTTTCATTCTTCAAGTTTCATGTGTGATGCTTCACATGGTCAGGTGTGTATTTCAAATTTCATCCGAAGTATTGGATTGAATGATCAAGTGTCTTTACATTTTGATGATGTTGCTATAAGATTAACTTATTTATTCTGAATGTTATTGGCACCTTTAACATCAGATTTACAAAGGAAAGCTCACTGATGGCACTCCGGTTGCTATTAGAAGCTTGAAAATGAGCAAAAAGAGCAGTCCACATATGTACACCTACCACATTGAGCTGATTTCAAAACTCAGACATAGCAATTTAGTTAGTGCTCTTGGACACTGCTTGGACTTTAGTTTGGATGATCCAAGCATAAGCATTATGTATCTTATATTTGAGTATGCCCCAAATGAGACGCTAAGAAACTTCATATCTGGACCTGGTAATGTGATATCGATTTTCCTTCCCCTTATTTGTTGTCGATGACCCTGACAATAACTTACATCTTTATCTAAACTTTGTTTGGCAGGCTACAATCTTACTTGGGTCCAACGAATAGCAGCTGAAATAGGAATTTTAAAGGGTGTCCAGTTCCTGCATACAGGGATTGTGCCTGGAGTCTTTTCAAATAATCTCAAGATAACAGATGTTTTATTAGATGAGAATTTTCATGTAAAGATCAACAGCTATAACCTTCCTCTTTTAGCTGAAGCTAGAGGCAAGGTATGGATAAGATATTAATATGTTTGTGTCTCATTCACCGCACATGCTGCCGTGCATATCAGTACTTTTTGAGTTGATCATATGCTGTTTAAAATTTCAGGGCAGTGCTGAAGTTTCTTCTCCTGCAAAAAAAGCAAGTGTTTTGGCAAGGTGCATATTACATTTTTACCAACTTGCATATACGATGGTGTTTATCACAGTGCCTAGAATTTACTTTGTTACTTTCTGTCTATGTGTCTGCAGGACAGAACAGGATGACAAAAGTGATGTTTATGACATAGGAATAATCTTAATCGAAATCATTGTGGGAAGGCCTATCACGTCCGAAAATGAAGTTGTTCTTGTAAAAGATCTTGTGAGTGCTTGTGATTCTACAATTTAATTCTCCTATCAGTTCTTTGAAACTAGATTTTAATTTTACACCTTGTAAGCAAATTCTTTGCTGCGGGTGCATTAAACACAATTTATGTTCCATAACTAAAGCTAGTGCTTGTATCTTATGCAGCTGCAAGTAAACATAGGGACCGATGAAGCTCGAAAGAGTATCGTGGATCCTGCAGTTATGAATGAATGCTCAGACGAGTCATTGAAGAGAATGATAGAGCTGTGTCTGCGATGTCTGTCCAATGAGCCAAAGGATAGACCTTCTGCTGAAGATACCTTGTGGAATTTGCAGTTTGCGACCCAGATTCAGGGTCTGAAAGAGAACAATCAGGAGGCACTGTAACTATGAACTCAAATCTATGCATCAGAGAATGTGAAGAGCAACATATGTAGACATAAGTGAATATTTTAGGCATACTTAAGCATCTGTATGAGCTTCTTCTAATGCTCCTGTCAAGTGTTGCAAATATACTTCCAATGACAACATAAACTGAATTTAAGGCAGCTTTTCGGAGCTTAACGGCAGCAATTTCAAATGTTCCTTTGCTGCAATAGAGGTTCAGAAGAACAAATCTGTAGTGCTATCAGTCTGCATGTCATCTTCTAGTTAGATACAACTGGCTGGTTGAAAGAAATTAGTAGTTTAATACAAGAATTTGTAGGGACGAAAGGTTATCAAAAGCAACTTGAAGCACATAATTTCAAGTTCATCTACAAGGTTGGTTGTAGACAATATTGCTAATATACATTGAATAATTTTGTGATACACCAAATTTTGTGATACAACATTGCCAAAAATACAAGCCTAGGTATACAAACTCGAACTCTATCCTTCGGATAGTAAATAATGAAAACCGGCTACTGTAGAGTGGTTCTCTGAAGAAGCCAAAAGAATATGATATGTTACAAAAAAGGGGGGGAAAAGGGCAAAATCACATTTTTATCTTTGGGGAGGATCTAATACTGGATTCATTTCTATTTCTCCGGCTCCACGCTCCCTAAGATTCCCTACCTTCTCGGCTTCTCTTGCAATCTGAACATCACATGGATAATAGTATTGATAGAGAAATTTTACAAGAAAACGTGGAATAAGTGCTGCTACAAGAATAATTATCAAGCAAAACCAAAACAATCTTGTCTTTGCAACCTCGAAGAATGCCCTGTCAAATTATTCAGGAGTTGAAACTTCAGTTGTTATATACAAGGGTGATGTGAAAATAAATTGAACAAAATTCACAGCATGCATAAGTGAAGGCTATTAAGGGTACAGTAAAATGCATGTAATGAGCGAAACTAAGTAAACAGTGGAAGAGGTTTCAAATATTAGGAAAAAGGAGAATATACAAACGAGATCAAGTACTGGAGTTCCCCCTTGGCTTTCGTTCTTAAAAAATTTAACTACTTATTTTTCTTCTTTTATCTGAGTCTTTGAGATGGATGAGAAGGAAAGGACAGTCTACTTCTGAGCTGGTGCCAAGTGCAGTTATTGCCCCAGGATAGTCAACATTTGTTAATGCCTTAATGACCTAACCAACCATAACGATGAAATCCGCCATAGAACTAGTCGTTCTTGGCAATTGGTATGAAATTAGTGGCCAATGCCTAAAGCTCTACACGAGCACGTGTTCTTGACACAATCAGAACAGAAGTAGAGAAAACCTAACAGTTTTCTTCCAGATCCATGAAAAAGTATGATTCTTCATGTTGATGTCTTAAGAGTGCAACAACACAAATGGTACACGCAATTATGCATATGTTGAAAGGAAACACCTAACGGTATATTCCAAATAGCAGGAAAGAGGGCATACCAATAACCGGGTAATGAAGGTACAGCATCTATTATCATGACACAAATCAACGTTGCAATTATAGATCCCCAAATGACAGCATGAGTAATCCAAGTCCACCGGATGACATCCATAGCCAAGTGTATATTAACCAAAATAACAACAGCAAGTGTCCACAAATCCCCTATACTTGATACATCAATGGTGCTGTGCCAGTACGCTCCAAAAGGAATAAAAAAGATCACCACACTTTGCCACAATGTATCAGCCATTGTTAGCCAAAACAATTTTGTGTTGTAGCACTCTTGTCTGTGCCCAGCCCCATAGAGCTGGGGATACTGTAGAAGAGTCCTTCTACTAAGGTCCTTGTCAAGTACGGCAACAACAATTGTAGGCAAAGAAGTGTAGATCACAGAATATAACACACTGCTCCACTCATTAATTGCAGTTGTCAAAGTGAAAGCAGTAAATAGCACATACCTACACAACAAATGAGGATATTAGAAGCCATGAACTACTTATTATAAATGACATCATTCACAAAGCCTGATAATAAATTGTAGACATCATTCACAAAGCCTGATAATTAATTGTAACATTCATTCTTGCAATATGGCAGACAAGGAGAAGGGGTACAAGAAACCTATGGACCTATAAAAGGAAAGAAAAAGCCTATTATGTAAAACTGAGCAGTAGACAACTGAAAAAATTAAATTATTCCTTCTTATTAACACAAGAGATTCAGGCGAAGATGAAGATTTATGTTGAATTTTCAGAATTTCTTGATATTTAGATTTGCGGATAGAGAAAGTAGCAAGATCATAAAGTCGTCATAAAATTACTCACCAAAATAGAACAAAAACAAGCACTGCATTCCTGTAAAAGTTGTACAATATCATGTAGCCCATCCGCTGATAATTCCAATGCCCATGGACCAACAAAAGTGGAACTAAGAATCTAAACTGCCCCATTGCAAAATCCGATGACATTACAGCTTGCCGACCCTCTTGGCCGCTTATGCCAACTCCAACATCAGCCATTTGAATCATTGAAACATCATTTGCACCTGTTAAATATTGCAATAGAAATTCTCATATCAACCGAAACCACCAATTGGTGAGCTGAAACTTTCTAATATTGTATAGAGAGCTGATGGTTTTAAGAAAATGAAGGGAATTTTGATTACCATCCCCAATCGCAAGGGTCATGTCTGATGTCCTGGTCTTTACAAGGGCAACAATTCCGGCTTTTTGCAACGGTGCTACTCGGCAACACAGTACAACAGAACAGTTTCCAGCTAATTGGAAAAGCTGCAGTTTAAGATGATAAAATCTGGATCAGAAAATGAGATATCATGGAGACAGAAATAAATGGAAAGGATGGTCGATCCATACCTGTTCCTCAAGTTCACTGTCTAGAATATAAACAAGGCTGGTACCATCAATAATCAAGGCCAGTTGTGCAACACCAGCTCCAGAACTTCTTTCGGAGTTGTGTGAGACACCAGGCACAGTCTTTAGCTTCTTAGACATGGCAATGGCATCCTCTAAACTCTTTCTACACGATTCCTTTGAGTTGTTATTAATTATAACTTGTTTCATCTTGCTTGTTAGGAGTTTTGACGAGTAGCCAATAGATATGGCAGTTTCTTGCTTGTCACCAGTCAAAACCCATATTTTAATACCAGCTGCTCGAAGTGACTCAATAGCTTCTGGCACCCCTTGTTGTAGTTTATCTTCAATACCTGAGGCACCCAGTATGCAGAGATTGTTTTCCACACTGCTAGCAACCTTGCGAAGTAAAGCAGCCCTACCAAACAAAGCATTGCTAGCAGCCTCAAAGGAAGACTGCCACTGCTCAAATTCTGAAGCACTCAGTTCTCGCATACCAACAACGAGTGTTCTCAAACCCAGAGAGGAGTAAGCATGGAGATGGCTTTCAGTTCCCCTAATTACGTTCATATTCAAAGCTTTAGCTACCACACTAAACATAGAAGTGTCAGCACCTTTTACAAAGAGCGTCACAGTCTTGTCAGGGAGCCCCAAAATAACCGACATCCTCTTCCGGTCACTGTCGAACTCATGTAAACCCAAGACATTGAACCTGCTCTGCCCATAAGAGGCAATGAAGCAAAATACAATAAGACCTATAACTTGAGTAAACTTTAGAAAACAAAAACTGGAAAGAGTAATAAACTATAATGTAGTACAAAATTAGAAACACTATTAGCCTGCAGTTTGCTTGTAGAGTCCACCACCAAAAAAGGATCTCTGTCTATCAGTACAACAAAGGACAAATAGAAAAATAAGATCCTGGAATGATCCCCCCTGGAACTCCAACGTTTTCCCACCCAACCCAAAACCCCTCCCAAAAAACAAAAGGGGGATATAACTCATTCTCACATGATAGGGAAAGATTTTGTACTCAGCTATCAGGCTCCCACAAAGATGAAATTTATACAATTACACAATTATACATAGATTATTTTGTCTGTTTGAAGTGAGACTCCCCCTTAAATGCTAACCTTGGAGCTACAATAATGATTCTTGCTACCATCTTCTGAGGTACTTAGATTAATTACGTTAATGCTATGCAAAATTAGAGTTTAGCTGTAGTGGTCATTGTGAAAGTAGGTTCAGTGATGATAATGGTGATTACATAAGGGTAGCAATAAATTAAGGTATAGCATCAGAAATTACCTTTGCCTTTGACCCTGAATATCAATAACTATATGACCAGAAGTTCTTTCAATTAGCATAAAACCATATGCAGCAGCAGCATAAACTAATGCTTGCTCATCTGGAGACTCCCCTTGGTAATCTACTAATTTAACATTCGGATCAGATGTGTCAACAACAAGAGGCACAATAGTATTACAAGCTGCCAATGCAAGGAAGAAGTCATAGACATGTTTGCCTTCTTCTGTGTTCTTTCCACTTCTTGATAATTGTAAAAGATGAGAATCGACATTCACTGTCAGCTTCGGTCTCAAAACTTTTCCATCCACTGAATATCAAAGAACATAAACAAGAAAGAAAATAGTCAGATTTTGTAAAGAATAACAATAAATAAATAAATCAGAAGTTATGACTATAGATATACGGCCAAAACTTAAGTTGCATTACCTTGTACAGAGTAACCAACTTCCTCACTGTGAGAACGTGCATTGCCACCACTATAATCTATCCCCCAAATGCTTGCACATCGAAATTCCATCTTATTCTCAGTAAGGGTACCAGTTTTGTCCGAAAATACATACTTTATTTGTCCTAAATCTTCATTTATATTTAAAGCCCTGCACTGAAATCTTGAACCCGAGGCCTCATCATACATGTGGGAATCTTGGATCATGAAGTATGCCTGGCCAAGCCGGACAAGTTCCATAGAAATGTACAAAGAAATGGGGATCATGACCTGAAACACTATAACTGACATGAGGAAGGTGAAAAGAATCTCCAATCCCCATCCATAATACTTATAGTTATCTGGTTCACCCTCCTCAGAGAAGTCCTTTCTCCTATAGTAAGGCATGTAGTCCAATTCATCCTTGTGACGTTTCAGCCAAACAGCAGCACAGATGGAGACAACTGTACACAAAGCAACAAGAAAAAAAGAGAGCTTGATGATCTCAGAGTTCATATGCATCTCAAGCCAGCTCCTCTTGGATGGAGCTCCTGAGCTGTTAAGCATAACTTTTGTCTCCCGGCCAGCATAAACAGCTGTGCCAAGAGCCCAAGAGGTATTTTTCAGTTCACAGCCTCGTAAAAGAATATTTGAAGGTCCAAGGGACAGCCGTTTCCCATCAACTTCCATATTAGCATGAAATCCATATATGTTCCTGTTGGGCTTCTCACATTTAATCAACCCACTGATAGTCTCCTTTTCAGGAACCTTCAAAAGAGTCTCTTGCTTTGCGTACCGAGTCTTCAAATTCGACTCCCCATCCAAATTAATTGTCTGCAGGTATGCAACCCCAGTGGGATCACTAGTAGAGAGCAGCACCATATCACAAGGAATAGTTTCATTTGCCTTGATTTTAATAATTTCCCCAACCCGAATATCCTTCCATTTCTTTTCTTGAAATTGATTATTCACCAGAACATTTGCCAGTCTATTGTTCTCAATTCTATCTGACCTGTGCCTTCTATAATCCTCATAAGCATCCTTGATTGCTGTAACCGACAGGACAAAGGCTAATGGCAAAATAGAAACTCCCCGTCCAAAAACTGCAAGCTGGGGAAGCTGATTAAGCACAGCAATCACAAGGAAATATATGTACGCAACTCTGTGAAACTGTTCAAATAAATTTCTGGGAATGAATGTAAGGATTGAATATTTTCCAGTCCTAATTGAATTCCCAGCAAATTCAAACTTTTCATTCGACTTCACAGGATCATTTATATACACAAACCTAGCATCCTCTTCATTGATCTCCTTCTGCGACATACTAAGACCCTCAGAATCACCACCTCGAGATCCATACCTAACAGGCTTTGATCCTAAATCACCCAAAGTCACTTCCCTTATCGAATTCCCACGGGAAGCCCTGGATTGACTAGAAGAAATGCTTCGCCGTGATGATGAACTGGTATTTATCTCAAAATGTGGAACAGTGCTCTCAGTCGAATTATTTAAATCCATCCCAAGGTACCTATCAAGATTCGCACCCCCAACCCCTCCACCTCAAAAAGAGAAGATTGCACTAGAAAATTAAAACAAAACAAACACTCAACAAGCTCTTCAGAATCAGCCACTTACAGAGAGGTCATGATCTATCAAGGACCTCATTAATAACAACTCAAAAGTCAACAATCTACAAAATCATGAGATACCCAGATGCAGATTTGCTAAATACAAACAAATCCCAGAACTCAAACAACTGAACAAAACTAACCCAAGTAACAAATCTTTAGCAAGATTACAAAAAAGTAACAAAAACAAAGGGGTTGCGAGAACTTACTTCCGTGTAAAGCAGGTTACAAAAGAAAAGAAATACGTCAATATTCTGATAGTTGTCAGGTTCTTTTATAGTGGTTGAATTTTGCAAATGAAAATGTAAATGAAGGAGAAATTAAAATGGCGAAAAGTCAAAGGCAAAGGCATACAGGATACTCGTTGTTTACAAGAAATGAGGAAGAGTCGTAATGGGATGGCGACAATGACAAAAACAAAACACATGTTGTGTGATTTCAGAATTTTTTACAAAATCAAACATAAAGAAAAAGTATACGCAGAAGAATTAGTAGTTTGATCTTTGATGTCAAAAATCAAACAAAATGTTCTGTTTCTAGAAGCACTTGGACTTGTCTGCTTTCCATTTCCGCTTTGCTTATGTTTCGGTAGTTGTTATTGTTTAAATAATATTTATTATATGATATCTCATACAATAATTTTCATGGGTGTCTGATTTTGACCAGTTGAATGAAACATGGAGAGAAGGGATCTTCATTTCATTTTCATTTTCATTTTTCTTTTGGGTAATAACCATCGGTTTCTTATTTTTGTTAAAATCACTAGTATGAATCTAGTTTCTTTGAAACCTTCACATCAGTCCAATATTCCCCAACAATACAAATGATAATGGAATTTCAATACGGAGGGTTTGAGTATAAGTACGCGTATTGATTTTTATATAGTATTATAGCTAGGTGCATATATGGGTAGGACTCATGGTAACTCCCATTGCACATGATAATAATAGTATACAAAAAGTTATCATGGACCAAAATCTAAATGAATCAATCTTGTTGAGAGATAATGTCTAAGGGAAAAAAAAATTACTTCCAAATCACTCATAAATTTTTTTATATCTAATTCAAATTTGTTCAGGCACGTTCATCTTAAAATTTGATCTAATTATTAATAAAATTAATGACTAAAACAGAGTGAACATCTTGAGAATTTCAACTTGATTCATAAATTAATATATATTTGTGATTTCAAAAACTTATAGGGTGCAGGTGATATTAGTGCTTTAAAAAAAATCTCCTTTTCCCTCTAAAAGATAATTGAATACCTTCTTTGATGTTTCTTTCTTTATTAGTTTCTTATTTTGGCACTTTGTTTAATTTTATTTTAATTGTGGTTTCAACCACTACAAGGCGGACGTCTCTGCTTTAGTTTTTTAGTTTTAATAGCTGCCTTTATTGCAGATGCTTTGATTGCGATTGTGAATGACTTCAACCTACATTTTTTTTTTTTGAATTTTTTACTATCTTAAGTAAGTTTTCATTGATTGTTCCCTTTTAAGTTTTTGTTAGGTTTACATTCCCATAATGTCCTCGAAATATGTTATTTCATCTATCTGCCCAAAAGAGTTGGCGAAGTTGATGTGTTTTAAGATATTTGGAAGCAGACGCGCTCATTCAAATTTTAAATTGATAAAATGTCGAGTGTAAGTTCTAAAAAAATAAATAATTTGGTCTATGATAATTATTTGATATATGAAATATTGATGATATTATACAAATATCTATTGGAGAAGGATCACTTATCCCCAAAAATTTTACTTATTTTTATTATTTGTTAACTAGAGAGAAATTTTAGAATACATCTGAGATATCATATCAACCATATAATAAGTAAATAATATCATGACATGTGTGTATTCATTTTAAAAAACTATCATGCAAGTGGTGGTTGTATTAAATTCAACTATACATATCATGCATGCATCAACTAATTATAATACATCTGAGATATTCTAGAATTTTCCTTACCTAGATTATAAATAAATGATTGGTGAAAATTTAATGAGATGTATTAAATATATATATTTTTTATCATTCTCTCTCCAATGATCCTCATGGCCATATTTACCCATTTCTTTTCTTTTTGTCCTCATGACTCTTTCTTTTCCATTTTTTTTTTTTTGGAAATACTGATATATCACAATTAGAATTCTATTGATATTTACAATCAGAAAAAAACTATTAGGACTCGACTCCTCTTCTCATAGGAGTTTATGTAACTCCCCGCATTAGGAGTAGAATAGATTTCCATTAAGTGAGGGTCGTTATTTGAATTGTAACATATTAGAATTAGAGTCTCAATTTGTCAATGGGCTAGGAGCCCATTGGCTTCTTTTCCATTTCTTGATTTCCCTTAAACATACCATAATTGCATTGAACTTGCATCAACTTCTATTAGACAATTTTTTACCAAACCGAAATCATCAACACAAAATCACAATTTATTTCACATAAAAAATTAAAGGAAATATGAAAATTGATTGTTCCCTCTTTGAAAAGCATTCAAACTCGTACTTCCCCTTGTCTATGGTCATGGTAATGGATGATAAACTTTTCTTGCTTCCTGCTTCTTCTTTTTTCAATTGTTATTACGGCTAATTAGCATATGGTGAAGCGTCGTCAAATTGAAATTTTATTTTTATTGTTTGAGAAATTGCAACGAAAAGTTTTAAGGGTTAAAACGAGAGAAGGAAAAAAAAATGGAGAATAGAAAGAAATGTGAGAGGCGGAAGATGGATTAAAAATAATAAGAGAGAAAAGGCATATAGGAGAGAAAAATGATAAATAAAAATAAATGTTACTTGTCACTTAGTTAATCTAATATTAACCATTCATTTATACGCAATCTAAAAGCTCAGATAGAGTGTAAAAAATAATATAATTTTAAGGGGCCATCGATCCTTCGCCGATATATATTAGCATCAATTCAGATTACATATTTTCTATCTTAGCTAGATCAAAATTTAGAGTACAATTATTTTTTTGCCTTGAAGAAGAGGTCTACACAATCATATTTTATAACTTATAATATTTTTGTGGAATCTTATGATATATAAAATGCATAGAAATAAAATTTTTAATATTATAAAGATTATGACAGGTTGCTAGCATATCTACGTAAGATTAGTTATAAATTTATAATAGGGAGCGCCTAAGTTACAATTAATGTAACTTATATCCAGCCATGGGAACTACACAAATTATGTGGTGTGTGGTTCCTATGGCTGGATGTAAGTTACATTAATTGTAACTTAGCATTTGCCTTTATAATATACTAACTTGTAATATATAAGAGTAGTACGAACAAATATTAATATGTTTCATATGACAGATTTATCACGTGTGTGTTAAATGATAGGGTAGATGATAGGACAATACTTAGAAAGGATATATAACCCTTGAGAATTAGTGCATAGATATGCAAAAAAAATTAAATTGTGCCATAATAAAATTAAGTTAGTTCTAATAGATTCTAGATTGTAAATATACATAAATTTTTTATTGTAATATCATTTTTAAAAAGAAATCATCATTATTAATTTACCAAAATTATCCCAACATTTAGTTCCAATTTATATCCAATTGATGCGGCATCCATCTATCACTGATATAATCATAATTTTGCTAATTATAAAGTTTAGGGAGATTGTTAGATTTTCTTACTAAAATCAGTATATATCACTTATCCCTTACTGTTTCATAATCGCTAATAATTCCCAGTATAATTTTACAAGATACTTTTATTTATATTTATTATAAATTAAATAAATCATATAAATAGGGATTAAAATAAAAAGATTTAAGTACTAAAAATAAGAAATATTTGTTTCAATGTGAATAAAAAAAATAATAAGATAATTTTCTTGTACTTTAACTATTTTTTAAATATTTTTCTTATGATAATATATATTTTATATTTCCAAGATAAATTACCAAAAAAATGACCTAGTTACCTTATTTTCCTTTAACTGTTTTGGTGCTAGATGGGGGTTTAGATATTATGAAGAAAACAATAGAGGTTTAAATAGTATATATTGATTTTAGTAGTAGAAAATTGACAATCTCCCTAAAATTCATCCTCTAAGTAATGAGTAATACATATAGTTGAGATATAAATTTTCATTCAAATACCAGCGTCCCTAATATTATTGTTTTTTTAATGTAGTATGCAATGGAAAACAGATATGATATAAAATTGACGAAAATGATCGTTAAATTATTGATTGGTGTGATTTCGTTGCAAGTTTGACATGCACACGGCTCCTAGAATTCCAATTTCATATGCATTTTTCATGAGCTATATGCTATAATTTAGTTTTCTCAACCTCTTAATTTCGCGTTCTTTAAAAAAAAAATAATAATAACACTTAACTTCGCTATTAAAATGTATGACATGTGACATTTTTATCCAAACATTAACAGTATGTCACATTAATAATTTGTGTAAAGATTTCGTAACTCTAAAATTTTGTCACATTAATAATGATCTTGACAATTATTATTACCAAATAATAGAAGGAACCGATAATTTTATGTGTTTAACATACGACTATCGGCTAAAACGTTTATGTGTTGGTTAGTATTTAAAGCATGCACTAGACAAATAATACATACTCTATTATATGACCAATAAATGGCTAGCTAGTTTTGTTTTGTTGCGAATAGTTTCACATTGAAGAGCCAAACTTGAAACTTTAGGACTAAATAATTTAGTCAATTCATCCCTAGTGTCTAGCTAGAGGCCAAGAAAATTTCAAAGAAAGTTGGCCATGTCACGTAATTAATAAGCAACATTCAATCAAGAACCCCGATCCAAAAAAAAAAAAAAATTCAAGAACCCTATCAAAATTTTTTAGTCTGGGTAAAACAAGATTGTCATAATTTTTTAGTAAAAGAAAAAAATTAAAAAAATTAAAAAAGCATACTTATAATAAAATTGTGACATTGGGACGTGGAAAGTATAATTTCTTATTAAACTTATCTTGCCGAGGAGTAGTTATATTAAAAAAGATTTAATTAATTATTGTATTCATCTAGAGAGACTGCGCGGAGAATGTTTATAGAGGAAAGTTGGCCATATTGGTAACGTAATTGCTTCTAGATGGAATTTAAAACCATACTACATAGCAACATATACGAACATTACTCTATGTTTGTTTTAGTAAATTAATTTTTTTTTCTCATGTTACAAAATCTTTTTATTATAAAAAAATATCTCGTTAAGTTGCATCATATGTAAATTGTAATAAATTAAAAAATAATTATCTATAATCTCCCACTTGTTTCACATATTATTATTTTTTAAATATTGAATTCTATTTTTGAGTTGCTGTAAGCTATTAACAGCTGTCAAAAAACTAGTTTACTTCTTTTTTTTTTTTGGTTTCTTTTATTATTTTATCCCAGGCAAAATCTACCTTTAATTAATAAATTTTTTTTATGAGTAATAAAATTAACAAATTTCTTTGAGCACATAAATTAATGAGTCTTGATACAGGAAGAGAGAAATAATTAATTATGATATAAGAAGAAAAGAAAGTCCTTGCTAGAAGATGGGATCTCTCATCCGAATCTTCGATACATTTTGGTTTATTGAAAAATTTTACATATATGGACCTATACTTATATCTGTATATCCACGTTGATTTGATGGGCGTAACGAGTAGCCTGATGGGCGTGACCAGTCAAAATAAAATCTTTTAATTCATTGATTCTTTGACCGAGAGAATTTTAAACGAACAAAAGTTTGACTGTTTATATATGTCCTCAAAGAGAATACCCATTGATTTAGATGATGAGATTCGTTATATTATTAAATGTTTGGATGTGTTGGAAATTTTCAGGATAGTGAATAGACATTATATATATATATAGTCGAATTAGAAATATTTTTCACACATGTCTTATAACATTTTTTTTATCAAAAAATTAAGATAAAAAAATAAAATTTGGATTGCATAAATTATAGGAATCGTTATTATTAATGCAATTATTTAAATTTAATTATATATAAAAAATAAAAAGAATAAGGCAAATCAAATGATGACACAGTCACTCTTTTCAGTGGAGTCGCCACGTGGCACCATAATCTCCTAACTGCCACTATTCAATGACGGTATGTTTTGGGTCAGCGCATTTGCCATCGTGCGTGGCCCTCTCATGTTACTCCATTTGTAAAATCGATCTTATCAATCTATAGACCTGAAAAAAACCTCACTTACATTCATACACACACATATACATACATGTATAATTTCGCAAAAAATAATTAAGATTTTACGTTATCACTCTACGTGTTACTTTAGAAAAGCAACCATATATGTGCTAGCTCAGAGATCCGTGTTCAACATAAAACTTTGATTTACAGGTACATTGAAGATATTATTATTATTATTATTATTTTTTTACAGAATTTAATACTATCCCACGTAAGAGTAAATAAAAATTAAAGCCTTTTAATAAATACCATTGAAATCTGAATTAATAACAAAGTAACTGTAACAATTAACCTTAATAGGGTGAGATGGGGTTTGGTAAGTGTATATATTTTTTTTCTTTTTTTTTTCCAAAAGATTGTTTTCACATTTCATAATCCTACCATTACAACGTTCTCTAAATATGTAATACCACTCTATCAAATTAGATTTGTAATACCACTCTATTAAATTAGATGATTTTGGGGAAAATTTTGTTCTATTCCCTCGTGAAGTGATAATTTTTAAATCCCTCTTATCACTATTAAAAATATCAAGTTATCTTCAAAAATTTATTATTTTTAACTATTAACCGTCGTTTACTTATAAAAATATAAAAGTACCCCTAATTTAACAAAATATTTTTGTAATGATATTGTAAGGCTAAAAAAAAGTTAATATATGATCAGTTATTGAAAAATAAAAAAAATAATTAATATATGACTAATCATTAAAAAGTAAATTGAAAAATAAACTATTAAAATAATTTAATGAACATAAATAAATTAATAATTTTGTTAAATTAGATATATTAATTAAATAAATTATAAGACATATTATCATATATAAATCACAATAAGGCCATCACGATCAAATTTCAAAATTAAAAGCCATACAGTCTTCGTCTTTTTCTTTCATTTTTTTCCTCGTCTTTTTCTTTAATTTTTTTTTCTTATTCTTACTCCATCTTTTCCTTTCATTCGTTTTTTTTCCTTTATCCTTAATTCTTCTTCATCTTTTTTTCCCATTCTTTCATTTACATGACTCTGGGGATGACAAAATCTCAGCCTTTCCGGTTCCGTATATGATTTTCTTATACTGGATTCAGATTTAAACCCGAATTTTTTTCATCCGGATTCGGTCCGGGTTTAATCAAGAAAAAATTTGGATTTCTGGATTCCAAATTTTGAACTCGGATTAATGAATCAAGTAAAAAAAAATTAAAATACAAATAAATCCATATTCTAATAAAATAAAAAACATATATAGATTAAATTTCAATGTTTCTAAGCAATAAAACATCCACAACTACAATAATCATCAATAAGAATAATATTCCTTTGCAAGAAAAATATTAAAAGTAAAGGAAACAAATCAAAACGAGAGAGAAATTGCGGGAACTATCATGCATTTGTAGATCCCACGTTGCTGCCATATCAGAGGAAAAAAAGGCAGAAAAGGCTGAAAAAGGCAAAGCAAAACCAATGCCTTGATGATGATGAAGAGGATATTTTCAGCCAATGCCGTCGTTTTCAACTGGATATCTCGCCGTTTCAGTGCTGTTTTCAACCGATGCCACCGATGATCACGAAGGTCGTGTTTTCAACCGTATCATAGCCGGACAAATGGCGGTTGATGATGAGTAGAATCGTCAAGGTAGCAATGGGCAAAGCACAGTGATTTGATTTGATGAGGAGATGAGTTGAAGAGAAAAGAAATGTGTGGAGGCAAGCTGTGATCTGTGAAACTAGGGCATCCTTTTTAATCTTTGTATTTATATTAAAAATAATTAAAAAACTAATTCTAAAATGAGATATCTGATCTGGGTTCTAGATCTGTGAGTTCACCAAAACCTAGAACCGAACCCGGATACATGCGACTTAGCAAAATTCCATTCAGATACCGAATTTATTTTAATATGCTACATGTTTAATCTAGATCGGATTATCCGCTTTATTCGGGTCTGCATTAAGTTGCCATTCCTACATGACTTTGTAACATTTTTTTCTTTTCTTTTATTTTTCTCATCCTTACTGCTTTTATTTATTTGGTGAAACTCCAGCAGCATTCTTATTTTGTTCTTTGATTTTCTTTCTTTTTTTATATCTATATTTTCTTTAAATACGTCTACAAAATGAAAAAATTAATAATGATAAAATAAAAAATATAAAAGAGGTAAAATATTATTCTTTTCCATTTGTAGCTTTTAATTAATTTCTATATTTACTTTTTTAAAATAAAAATTTTAAATATGAAAAGAAAAAATTTAATCAGTTAAAAAAATTAATCATATAAATACGAAATAAAAATATTTTAAAATATTAAGGAACATATTATAAATATTTAAAATATTTACATGTATTTTGAAAAATCTAAAAAAATTTAAACCCATAAAAATTAGTCTATCAAAATTTAATCTTTTTGTGTTAACTGACTATTAAGAAGATATGTAAATATTATTTTATCCTTTTATCTATTAAAAAAAAAAAACGAATTTTGAAGAATAACTTAATGTTTTCAATTATAAACGGGGTGATTTAAAAATTATTACTTCATGAGAGGATAGGCTGAAACTTTCCCATGATTTTGGTAATAACTACCTAGTTGAGTTAGGGTCACCTCTTTCCCTTATCTAGAAGATGAAGAGGTTGGGGAGGTTGAATCTCCCAAGACCGAAGATAAAATTCAAAATGGTAAGACTCATTTGACCAGAAAAATGTAAAATTTACTTAAAAATTCCTGACACACTTTTTCTCCTGAGCATTCTCAATTCTCAACCGGTGAAGTGGTGATGGCATGTCTTCCTGCTGAAAGGAGTCTCAAAGGAATATTCCGGCAAGCTTTTATAAACAAGAGAATAACAGACAAATGCAATACAGATTAACATACATTTTAGAGATGACGAAATATAAGCAGCACTAGTCAATAATTTCTCCCTCTTCTTCCTCAGGCCTCACATGTTCGTCGTTAGTATTACCTTTTCCTGCAATATAAACTTTCATTTGTTCTCCATTATCATTATCCTCCTCCTCCTCCTCCTCCTCCTCATCATTCTCATCCTCAAAACCTTGTATGTTATGGTGCATTCTTTCCCTATTCTCATCATGTTCAAAATGCTCAACCATCCTTCTGCCTTTTCCTTCAGAATCTTCTTCACCTAAAAGCAAGGATTTCTCTTCAACCACCTCACCTGCAGCCCCACTGTCTTTGACCATAACCAAAGGGAAGTTTAAGGGCTTCTCAGGCCAATCCTTGAAAAAAGAATTAATTGCCATGAACCGAAAAGTCTGTAACAAATGGCTTTTATCTCTCTTTACATCTGCACTCAGAAGCTTTTGCAGAAGTGTTGGCTTCTTCTTGTTGAAAGAAGAGGTGTTGGATGAATCCTTATGTGCTAACTTTTGCTCCTTTGAAAACTGATCTTTTCTTTTATATCTTCCTCTTTTATCATATTTGTTCTGAAATCTCCCCCTCTTATTCAATGGCCTTGAATTCTCCAACCTTCCACGAACTTGTTTCTTTGAATCTAAAAGATAATACGATGGAATTTCTGCAACTTCAACACCCAGCACAGCCTGCTTTGTCAAGATCTCCTTGAGTTGCTGCAAACAAATTATATTATCAGAATTTCTAGATAATTAAAAAAAAAAAAACAAAGTAAAAAGTATTAAGGGAATGCTTGTTTATGTTGATCCATATCAACATCCAAATCAGGGATAACCCAACGGATGGTGAACCTACGTCGTGCTCTTTACCAATAAAGAAGATTCCTTCTATTACAGAAGCTATATGTCCATTAATTATTGAAATTATTCAAAGAGAACAATTCATTTTGAGAAGCAATTCTTTATTTAGTCCTTTCAAGAAAAAGTTTAATTGAATATAATGTATGGTTGATATGTACCTTTAGCTATCTGTCAAAACCAATTATGCATTCCGTACAGAAAATTCTAAATCCAAATAATTTTAAATACCGCAATTTGTATAATCTTAAAAAAAAGGGCACTTAAAGAAACTGGAATCACCATTGTAATCTTCAACATAAAAATAGTTGCCATACAATTCATTGGCTCACTTATGCAATGAACAGGCTAAAATCCATGAGATCAGGATGAGTTGAGCTCTCCAGTAATATTACATCATAGCAAAAAGAAATAAAAGACAAATAATATTAAGAGGCAAATAGTTCCAAGAATTGGTTTTGGACGATGAATACCATAAAGTGATTCACAAGGTCAAAGTAAATACACAAACACACAAGTCAAAGCTATTGAACTGCCAAGAAAAGTGATCTTATAATGGGAAAAGCACTCCAATAACTTCTAGATCATGTAACCTTATTGCGATGAGGATGACAAAATGTGCTTTGCCAAAATTCAAGCAAAATTTAAGCAAAAATCATTCATACTAAAGAATAAGGTTAGAACCAAATAAATGTACCTCACATCGCATTTTGGCCTCTTTATCAATAACATCAGAGTTTGATTGCTTTTCAGTCAGTTTCTGCAGATGTAAAGCTAAATTAACATAAAATCACTCTCAAAGAGCATCATTGAGGACACACAACAATTAATCTAACCTTGTTTATATTGGCTTTTGTTGGATAGTTCTTCCTACGCTCTTCACACCACTGTTTGACCTCTTGCTCCGTATAGGTCAAAGCAAGAGATTTTCTGCAAAAGATAGAATGAGAAACAAGCCCATCTGAGCACATTAGAAAGATGCATAAGAAGCAGCATATAGAGACCAAAGAAAGAAATCAATATCTACCATCTGCATCCTTGGGCATTAAAGGATAATGAAAAGGTGGTTTGAATCCACAAAAAAAGACAAGAAAAGGAAAAACCTACAGATAGACCATCATTTGAATGTTCAAAGGTAATCAAATTTTCATAACTGCCTCACTACTTGAGAAAAACTAGCAAAATATTTTGAGCTATGTTATAGTCATGTAAATTGAAAAGAAAAAAAGCATATTGAAAAATGAAACCACGCTTTATGATTTTTTTCATAACTGTTCAGTGTAAAGCTCTTATTTGCCAGCTAAAAACTTAGGCTCAACTGAAACAATATTAAAATAGTACTTATAAATTAAATTGCTCATCTTGTTCCAAAAAATAAGTCATGTTACACTTTACACATGCCAGTCCAAACTTCACTTCTTATGAGTCTCCATAAGGTACTAATTTCATAAAATTTTCCTCCTCAATTGGTAAATAAGGAGTACGTTACTACCTTTTCTTTTCTTGAGGTTGGTTCATCTGATTAGCCAGACCAAATTTTGTTGCCTTTCCATCGCCATGTCCTGTTGAAAAGAGAAATCAGTCAGTAGCACAGACTCTAAAAGGCACGAAAAGGATGCAGAGCATGCATAATTAATATGCAACATATATCTTTCATGCATAATTTGTTTTCTTTATGCAGCATATAAGTCACATGATAAACATATATTATTTATACAGATTGCTTTTCATCTTACAGTGCAGATGAGTAAATGAAGGATTATTATTCCCAAATATAAGCATATCCCCTAAATTTTGAAGAATAATAGTGATAGCCCCAGTGTCAGATTGATCCTTTAGCATACTGGATCACATCTATATTGAAATCAATTTTCTTACAGATTATTCCAATCTGGTCTTTCAAGAATTAGAAACCTTTCTAAAACATAACCATCAAATCTTGAGCAGAAAGATTATGACATGCACTCAAGGTATACACATCTGTAAGCCTCTAGGCTTTTGTAAAATTTTATGACAGTTCTAAACAGAACTATTCTTTCTGTCTCACTCTAAAACCCTAATCATTCTTAAATAATCTCTAATTGATTTAACCTTTAGGAAAATCACCAATTTATTTTGACACAACATAATCCACAGACGTGTAATACTACTGCAAAATTTGAGTAACCAAAACCTCAAGCAGCACGTCAACCCGAAATGGGCCTAGTTAAGTTACTCAATTCCACCTACGTGAGAATTAACACCAGATCAGCCACACAAACCCACAGTATTAAGGTTAAAAGTACACTTTGTACTTAAAGACATGCTGCTTATTACGTTATGCAGTTGGCTCTCACCAACAGTTTCCAACAAAATAGCTTCTATCCTAACCCCACCCACAAGCTTTAATTGCTTCCTAACATAGGGGAATCCAATACACTATATCATGCCGATCACATCAAACTCCAATTATTTTGTTCTTCTGACTAGAAATTTGAATGTTTGCATTATCACAAACCTTTAGGTTTTTGATCATTATGAAACCCAAATTTTCTCTTCCCATTATGCGTTTGATGAAAGTGAGATTTCTGAAACCTGCACAGATTAAACATTTATAATCAACCAATTGAAAAAGCACTTGTAAAACTATTTTGAAATCAGGAAACCAAAAGGCAGGACCAACCCCTGTGAAAACTCTTTTGTTTGATTTTTGAAGTTTTTTCCCGAAACTTTTTTAGAATTGCTCTTTGAAATGCTACCCTGACCATTTTGAACAAAGTTCCTCTGCAACAACAAGAGAAGACATAAATTAACCAACGGCAGCTGCAGATCAATAGAAAATTCATGCACAATAACAATTTCAAAGAAGGTTTTGACAGCAAAGTTGACTAAAGAATCATGAAAAATAGTCAGCATTGTAAAACAGCTGTACTGCAAAACCAGGTTTGGTGCTGGCCAAAAAGTGCATAAAATGGTGCTGCCCTAAATAAAATTCATTTCCCATCCTATCAATAATTCTTTGCAAATAGTAAATGAGGTAACAATGAATGAGAAAATATGAAGAAAAATCTTGATCTACGAAATCTTCTTTAACCAACCCTCTTTCCAGGCCCTCCTTCCTTCATATTCCACCATAGACCAAAGCAACTCTAAAAGTTGATATATGATGAGCTAATTCAATCATAAAAACAAACCATCATTTGCATATCAATTCTTTTGGTCTCAAATTGGACTCACAACAGCACAATAGTTCAAGAAACAATAAGAAAGAGTTCTTGCTGTGTAGTTTAGATATCAACAATTTCAGCACCATCTTAGGGTCACAATTTTGCAGGACTAAATTCACCACCTAAAATATGTGTCGTACGCACAACTAGGAAGTGTAATATTAATAATACTAAATTCAGTTTCTGTTTGGCATTGTAGCTGCTGTGGAAAAAAACTATGACTATGAAATAAAAGATAATAATATATAATAAATATAAATTTTAAATAATAATTTTAATAAAATTATTAAAAATATAATAAAATTTTCATCATATAAATGAAAAATAATATCAACAAAATTTTCAAATTACAGTAGATAGTGTTTACCAAATACATTAATGCTGTATCTTTTAAGTTACAACTGTCCAACCTTAATTCCAAACGTACCCTCAACCTAATATCCTCTTTTTAACTTGTTGAGTTAAAAAAAAAAAAATGAAAGAAAGGAAAAAGAAAAGAAAAAAAAGAAGAAGGCCATACAGCTGTACTATCTACAATAATTCATCTTTCCACATGAAATGAGTTCCTGTAATACAAGTAAGAAGAGAGTAAAAGTGATACCTGTGACCTCATGAAAGCAGAAGGTTGCAAGTTCTGACTTTGACGAGGCTCACTTGAACAAGATTTAAGGGTATTATTTCCTGACACATCCTTTATTGGCTGAACAAAGTTTTGCTGGTTTTGGTTCACAAGACCAAACTGTGGATTCCCAAACAAGTAGGGATTTGACATTTGCATAGACAAAAGTTGATTCACACTTTGCAGACACATTTGCCCATTTGAGAAACCCATGTTTTGGTTAAACTGTTGAGGCAGATTCGACAAACTAGGACCAAATATCTGTCCTTGACTTACATTCAGCGGCATGTTGCCGAAATTCCCATGTACAGGAAACATATGACCCAGTTGAGGCAAACCCAGATGATTACTTTGTGCGATAAGAAGAGGGTTAGAAGCATTCATGAAAGTATTTTGATTCATCAACGGTGCTGTTGCTGGCATATTGTAATTACTCGAAGGAAATGGAACTTGAGGGTTCATTATACCCGTTTGAGGTTGCATTGGCACTGAATTTTGTAACATATTAGGTCTAAAAGCCTGCTGAATTATCAAAAAAATATATTAAACTAAATAAAAGCTTGTAATTCATAAACAATAAAACCAAGTATTAAAAAAATTACCATCTGAGGAAGCGTAGAAGTGGAAGAATTGGACTGAGTTTGATTAGCAAAAGCATTGAAGAGAGGCTGCATTCTTCCAGAGTGAAGTTCATAGCACACATGAGAGCCGCAAGAGGTAGGGTTTAAAGGACCGAGGTTTATAAACAAAAGGGTATTCCGGTCTTTCAGCAGAATGTCAGGACATATTTAATGCAAATGTAAAAATTAAGGTCCATATTAAGAAGACCTAAACTATGGAGTCTTATATGACATATAACAACTGTGAAGTAACAAAAACTAGTTCGCTTTCCCCTTTTAGGCCCGTGTCTTCAAAATCTGATCACCCACTCGAACACAGAGACGAACAAATCTATTTCTGTGTTTTTAATTTTGTCAATTCAATTAAATGGCCAGTAATAACTTTTTCCTGCCAGCCTCCGTCACGAGCAGCGGTCGGCCTGTTCTCGTGCCAAACGAGGTAGAATGCAACCTCCTCTCAAATGTCGACATCGAACACGATCAAGACGATGCCGTCTCATTCCCTCACTTAAAATCCGGCCACTTTATTCTCACCACCCATCGCCTCCTCTTCCTTTCCTCCTCCTCCTGCTCCTCCACCGCGATTGCCATCCCTCTCTCCGCCATCACCCACATCTTCTCCTCCAAGCGATCACTTAAGTCCGTGTTCCACTCCCCTCGCTTCCGATTCCAGGTCTCCGCCACTCCCGATAATCGGATCCTCGACTGTGACCCTGGCCGGGTCACAGGTTTGCGGTCGGTTGTGATTACGGTGGTTGTGAGGGGGAAAGGGGATTGGGAGTTGTTTTTGTCCAAGATGTGGGAGTGTTGGAGGGGGAGGGCGTGGGAAACGACGTCGTCGGAGACTGGCCCTGCTTCGGCTTCGGCTTCGGCTTCGGCTTCGGCTTCATTGTATGCGAGTGATGGGTCGGTGCGAATGGTGGGAGTTGGGGGTTTACTTAGAAAAGAACAGGAGATGTGGGAAAGTACTGATAGAAGCTTGCAGGAGGCTTTTCAGGACTTGAATGCTCTCATGGTATACTTTTCCTTGAAGACTCTTTATATGGGGCTGTTGAAAACTTGCTGCATTTTTCTCTTCCAAACTTTGTTTATTGATTCCACTGTTATTCTTTTTGTTTAGGTGCTTTAAGTTTAATCACTCTTTTGGATTTGCAGAATAAAGCTAAAGAGATGGTAATGCTAGCTGAGAAAATGAGGCAAAAACTTCTGGCTGGCTCGAGTTCTCAATCCAATTCAGCAAATGATGAGGAATTGGGTTCTAAAGAAGAGATGCAAGATTGGTTGCTGAGTGTCGGTATTGTATCCCCCGTTACCAAAGAATCTGCAGGTGCCTTGTATCACCAACAACTGTCTCGCCAGGTTTGCTATTATTGTTATTATTTTCATCTTTGACATCAGTAGTGTTGTTGTCCTATTATTTTTATGAAGAATCATATAAAGCACTGCAGGGTTTAGGTTTAGGAGAGTAATTTGAGCTAGTTCAGCTGAAATGTTACATATAGAACCTAGAATTTCTTGGTAGGTTTTACACTCTGGCTTTAAATAGAAAATGTATGTGATGCGTTGTGATCATACTTCCAATAACAATTGCAACCAACAATCATATGGAAACCAAAGCATTGTGCTTTATTTACCTCAATGAATCTATTTCTGAAGTCCTACAATTCCTTTCCAACTAATATTATAATTACTGAAATCATTCCTTTGAGGACATTGGCGGTGTAAAGCATCTTGTATATAATTTTTTGTCCATTTCAATTAGTGATATTTGTAAACATTTCTTAAACTCCTAAAAAGCACAAGTGCAGAGAGTATTATTTTGATTTTTACTAAAACCAAATGGGTGTAAGGATTATTCATGATTGATTCAATATACATAAACTTATCATAGTTGCAGAGGGAAATGGTGAGAAAATTTGATTTTGGGAAGATATGTGGGTAGGGGACCTCTCTCTTTGTGAGCAGTTTCCTCAATTGTGTAGATTGTGTCTTTCTAAGAATGTGACTATCAAATCTAGAATAGTCAAGGATCTCTTTTCCTTAGAATGGAGTTGAAATTTTAATTTGAGGAGAAATTTGAATGATATAGAGGTTCAAGAGTACACTGCCTTGTAGCTTTGATGGATTTTTCTTCTCCCCCCTTTTATCAGAGTAAAGATAATGAGAGAATCTGGAAGTTAGATGGCTCTGGCAAGTTCTCTTGTGAGTCTTTATTTTCTTGGTTGGTAGAAGACATTCTAATAGTGATTGTAATGTATTTGGGATGGTCCGGAAAGCAAATGTTCCTCCTAAGGTCCAATTTTTTGCTTGGCCAGTAGCGCTTGGAATTATTAATACCAGAGAGAAGATTCAAAGGAGAAATCCTAAGACGTCTTTCTCCTTCTTGGTGTGTTATGTGCAGAAAGAATGAAGAAACCAGCAGCCATCTTTTTCTTCATTGTGATGTTGCCTCTCTTTATGGGCTCGTTTATGTGTTGCAGCTAATATTCTTTGGGCAGCACCAACCTCTTGTAAGGCATTATTTATGGTTAACATTTTTGCTTTTAGAAAAGGAAGGAAAGCTAGAACATTATGGAAGTGTGTTGTCCTAGCTCTCTTTTGGGTAACTTGGCAAGAAAGAATTAGCCGTATTTTTGTAGGCAAAAAAGAGGATGATATTAATGGGTTATGGACAGGATTCAATTCTTTTCTTCTTTTTGGGCATCAACTTCCAAGGATTTTCAAGATTCCTCATTCCTTTTCATTCAGCTTGATTGGGATGCAGTTTTGGGTTAATTTTGTTGGTATGGTTTCTTATTCCTATGTCTTGGGTTTCGAGGATTTCTTTTTTCAAAGTTCTGTATAGATTTTTGGTGTTCTACACTATAGGGAAGATTTTAGTTTGTGAACCTCTGGTTCACTTTTGTAATATTTATTCCCTTCTAATTTTCTTTAAAAGTTTCTTTGTTTCTTATTCAAAAAAAAAAATAAAAAATACTATGCATTGAACAAAATGCTGAAGTTTATGTTAAATCACTGCTTATGGCTAGCCATTTTGCTTGTTTTGTCAGTCTGTGGTTTTATGTTATTGATTAGAAGCAGTGTAGAATCTACAAGAAAATATTTTGACTTGATTGACACCATTTGCCTTTGCTACCATCAATTTCATTCCTCTTATAAACCCCACCGAATTTGAAGAAAAAAATTGATTGGCCTCATAATAAATACGTGTTAACTAAACCACCTTGAAACATACACTATTATAAAAAGATGCGGAGCTTAAAATTTGAAAAAGTAGTTGTGGTTATGTACGAAATAGATTTCAACTTTTTTTTTGATTGTTTAATTTAAGTTTTTTAAATAACTTAAATGACAGTTAAGTAGGAAGATGTCTGAAACTAAATAACACTAGTAAAAAGTTAAAAGGCAGTGATTGAATTCTTTAAGCATGTTTTGTATTATATACAGGACATTTATTTTTGTTAGTTGGTAACTTTCCTTCATCTGAAACAGACTGCTTTTGATACTTAGTTATTGTTTCTTGATGTATAGTTGGCAGATTTTGTCAGAATTCCCCTAGAGAGAGCTGGAGGAATGATCAATCTTATAGATGTCTATTGTCTCTTTAATCGTGCACGGGGCACAGGTTTGGTTTCTTTCTTTTTTTTTTTTGGGTTTGTTTCTTGGAGTGACCCCCCTTCCATCCCTTTTCTATCTAGTTTTTCATTTTACACAGAATTGGTCTTGCTGGAGAATTTGTTGCTAGCCTAGGTTGAAAAGTTCTTCATTTTATCCTATTAATATTGTCTCCTTTTTTTTTCTGCCCTTTTAAAACAAATAAACAGCCTTGATCTCACCAGACGATTTGTCGCAAGCGTGTTCTCTTTGGGAGAAGTTTGATGTGTATGTGCAGTTTTTGTTCGCTTACCTTTTTGTAGTGGGCTGACATATATGAGATTGTGATGCAAAAAATTTGGTGCTGAATTTATGTTGGAATCTTTCTCCTGTGTTTATAGTGAGATAACATTTAATGTCATTTATGTGTTATACTCTGTTCAACAGTCCGGTAATGCTTCGGAAGTTTGATAGCGGGGTCGTGGTCATCCAGAGCAAGTCCCACAGTGATGAGGAGGTGATCCCTTTCATCTTAAAGTACTGCTTATCGTTGAAATCTTTTACTAGTTATACTTCGAAATGGATTTATTTTTTATTTATTGTTTTTTTTATAGTCGATGATGGAGAGGATTAGGTTTTTGGGAGTTATCTTTTCAGTGTAATCTCAATTATCTTTGAGCTTTATCACCTTAATACTTATGTTCATTGATGTTGATTGGTTTCTCTATAGTAGGCTGTACCCCATTTATTGTCATTGGTTTCTCTATAGTAACAGTTACTAAATGAAAATATCTAGCTATTTAACAATCTTTGATGAAGTATAAAGTCATTAGTTATTGACCCCACCCCCCCGGCCCCCAATCTATGATTGGTTTTAGATACCTTTGTCTGTGGATGCGAAAGTTCTCTCTCCCACTCTATACACACTCACACTATGTATGTATGTATGTATATTTATATGTGTAAAATCTAGAGAACATTAAGAGTGTGTGTGCAGTTTAATCTTTTATTCTCCCTCTTTTGCAAGCGGTTGACCGTCAACTGTGTTAGCAACGGGGTTACTATATATCTTTGCGCCCTTAACAGTCTCTTTCCTCTGATCTTGAGCAACTAGTTTTTCTTCTTCCAAAAATTGCAAAGTCCGTCAAAACTGCTTTGAGTTCAGTTTCAATTCGTTTGCTAAGTCTTCTTCTCTAACCCATTGTCATTTCGTGAGCGCATCAAGCACCACTACCGCAATACCTCTGATTTCACTCCTCCCAGAATTTGGCTGAGCATCTACTTTAGTTGTTATATCATTGTAGAATACCCTCATATCAAGCTTCACGAATAGATTATAAGGTTCCCTCATTTTCTTGTGTCAATTTGCAGATGAGGCTTAGAGTTATTAGTGAAATTTTAGTCTTAAGCCTTAATCTATCAGTTCCATTTAGAGAGAGAGACTCATAATGAAGCTGATGATATATATGTATGTATGTATGTAGACACACATACATGATTTCCATTTTCCAATAGGGAAATAACACAGTTCCCTAATTATAAGGTGATATTTAAATTTAACCCCAAAATAAATATTTAAATTCCTTTTTATAAAATAATACAATAATAATATTATCAAAATAGTACATTTCATGCTTTTTTAATTAATTGGCATGATAATGCAGGTTTTTGGTAGACTTAGAGCCCTAGTGACAAAGGCTGAAGCCCTTCGACATGGTATAAGTGCAAGTGATGCTGCAATGACCTTAGGGATTGCACCTGCCATGGCCAAGGAGCATCTTCTGACTGCTGAGGGCAAAGGTACATTGTCCTGCAGCTTTCTTAGAATATAACTGGCACTTTTGGGATCTCTAATATGTAATTGAATATCCTTGGCAGGTCTTTTATGCAGAGATATCAGCCCTGATGGCTTTCGCTTTTATATCAATCTGTTTTCTGAAATCATTCTTGATGATTTGTTATTGTAAGTGACGTTTCTCATTGGTTGTTATGATTTGAAAAATTTGTTTGTCATTTGTTTTTCAGTTTGATAACATTAAAGATATTGAAGGTGATCATATTCTTTTCATTTTCATTCATCGATTCTATCATCATTGAGAATCCGTTCTTTCATTTTTATTTTGTATTTTTTTGTATGCATGATGCATTATATAGGGTGAAAGACTATGGGATCTACAGTACATGGGTCAAAGCTTCTTCTGCTTCTGGGTGAGAGTGCTTTCTCTACATTTTCTTCAATTTTATGCAGCTAGAATAAATTTAGTAAACAGAAGAAGCTCTGGAGTGATTCATCTTGATACTTTTTTCCCTCAATTTCTGATTCTTTTTGGTTGGGATGACTCAAGATTCTGGTAGCATGAGCATATCACCCTTGCCTTTCTCAGGTGACAAAGGATTTTCGAAAACAGTACATTTCAGGCTGATGCTTCTTCTGGAGGCTGCTTTTTGAGTTGCAAATTTTAATTACTTGTACTGGGACGGAAGTGGAGAAAGATGGTAACAAATCTAATCAATAATCTTGTATCCTGATCATTGTAACATAGAAGACGGTCGGGACATTTGCAAAGTTTACAAGTCAATTGAGAGATCATTTGTAAAGTTTACAAGTCAATTGAGAGATCATTTCGATTCTTTTAGTATCGAGGATTCGGAATATCACACATTGATCAATAGAGGCAATTGCACATAAAAGGTGATTGTTGGACTTTTCATTTTATATTTTTTATGTTAAATACTGCAAAATTTTGAAGGAAGTAATCTGAGAAAGCTACAGAAATCAATAGTGAAGTTTAAGAATCCACTCAATACGATTGCATTTGAGAAGGGGTTGATTTTGGGCAGGTGAAGATCTTCCTTTGGGATAAGAACTTCTAGTGATTCAAATCACATGTAAGAAATCATGTAATGGAATTTGATGTATCATTGTTATTGATGTGAAATCGATAATGCCCTTTGATTTTTGTTTTTGTGTTTGTGTTTGTGTTTTTAAATGAATTCATTAATTGAAGATAGTCTCCATGTTAGTTAGTGATTGCTGGCTTGACAGTGAAAAATGATGATGGTGAAGAAGTGAATTGACCCATACAATTGGCAATAAGTTGAGCCAAACAAACAAACCTGACTTCAAAAAGGCATAAAAGAGCCTAGAAAACAAAGAGCAAATGCAATACGGAGACAATATGTGAAACAAAATAGGGCCTGATGGGCCGCTTCAGTATTCATACCGATTGCCATTGGGTTTCGAAAGCTCACTAAATACCCGTTTGAGAGTGTGCTATTGTGACAATCAAATATTTCAATTCATTTATTAAACGAATTGAAAAATAAAAAAATTTGAAACCTTCCTATAGCATTTGAGCCATCAATATTTTTTTATCCTAAAGCGAGTTTGCCACGAATTTATAGCTAATCCACTAAAATTTAGACCTTTGTAAGGTATTTTACCACCCAACTTGGGGATTTTGATGCATACAAGTATTTTTGTTTGAAAGTCGACCTGAAAAAGCTAGGGGCGGCAAACTGGGTGAAGATTCATTTACTCGATTCAATTTGACATGAATTAAATGAGCATGAGTTCAAAAAAAATTAATTCGTTTAATAAATGAGTGAATTTGATTTCATTTGCTAAATAAACGAATTAAATTTAGATTTTAGGACATTGATTCGTTTAATCATTTAGGATTTTTTTAATAAATGCGTCATAAATGAATTGAATACGGTCTATTAGTTTAAAATTCATTTATTATTTGTCTAATTACATTATGTTTTCATCCTTAAATTTATATAAAAATTAAAATTTTAATAATTAATTTAGTAATTATTAACGATAATAAGACAAAATATATAAGGAGGTCCAGGCATAGTGTTTATCCACCGTTTAATGATAACAAAAGATCAAACAAATTTAGCTCCGTTTAATCTACACTTAGCTAATCTTGGGAAAGTTCTAATATTAGTTTTCATGTTATTGGCCTTTTTGGTGGTCTTCTCAGGACTCACACTCAACTCCTCGATCTCATCCCTCCCTTTAGATAACTTGCTTCTTACTATCACTCCAATCAAATCATCACTAGCAACTCTATTAAAATCATTTACTTGCTTCCTCTTATAACTCTTCTTCTTCACAACAACTTCCTTTTCTTCTTCTTCACTCAAAGCCAAAAACCTCCTCTTCTTGACAGCTACAGGCACGCAAGGAAGGGGAGGGGGGAGGGAGGGAATAGAAGAATTGTTTCGTGGGTTGTGATACTAGTCGTCGCAGATTAGTTGTTACCTAGAAATCTCTCACCTTGAGTTCTTAAAGTGGTCATCGCTGAGATGGGTTTCGTTTGATTTGTTGTTATTTCTCCCCAACCAGCAACAAATTTATTCAAAGGATTTGTAAAAGAAACTCATATCCAATTCAATTCGTTATGCGTTCATATATTATGGGATAAATGAATAGCAAACGATCTAGATTCAATCTAATTCATTTATTAATTCTACTAAATGAATTAAACGAATTGAATCGAATATTCGTTTAATAAATAAATCAAATCCAACTCATGATATTTTAATTCATTTAATAAATGAATCGAATTGAATAAACAAAAATTTTACTCAATTCGTTGAAGATTCAATTTGAATTCGATTAGTTTATTCGTTTTGCCGCTCTTAGAAAAAGCAATCTTGTCTGTATAAATGATTCTTCCCTTGTGTTTGAGTGTAGCAAACCATCGGGAACCCTTGAATCTAGAGCCACTTGACATTCTAACCTAGTTCCAACAATGCCTTTCTTGGATCGAAAAGGCAGAATAGCTTGGCGTTGCCTGTTAAAACTCATTAAAGCCCCAGTGGAAGAATATTGGAAGAGCACTCCCAAATAGAACTAAATTTTATATTTGGAAAGTTTTATCTCTAAATAAAAAAAAGAAAACTCTGAGACCTACAATCTTTCTAATATGCTTATATGTTGTCATGTTAATAATATAAAAAACTCTAAAACTAATTTTTTCTTCTTTGCTTAGTTCTTTTCTTTTCTTTAATTCTGAATGTGTATGATAAGGAGCCAAGGAGATCAGCAAGAGCACCAAAACCTAACTACAAGTTCAAGGGCTATGTTTGAGCTACGTGCTAATGCAAGCCATGCATGGCTTCATGCAAACCGTGTTTCACGTGCGGGATGAGTTTGTTTGAGTGTCCAAGCAATAGCGGGAGAATCACCATGTCAAAATATTCGTTGCTGGTTTGGAAGAGAATCAAATCGTGGTGGCCATGTTTGATTTAGATTCGGTCTCTAGGTTTATCTTTAAATATTTTTCTTATTTTATTTTACTTTATTGTAGCTGATATTGTTGGCTAAGAATCAAAGACTTGTTATTTTAGGTATTATAAATGAGTTTCCCACTGCGAATAAAGATCATTCAGAAATTATCAGACTCAATTATCTCTAGTCGTTCTCACCAAAAGTAGAACAACGTTATTATCTTTTAATCATTTTTAGCAAGTATCTAACAGGGACCTATCGATTGGCATCAGAGCAGGTTAGCAATGGCAACCAACAAGGAACGGATTGAACGAGTGGAAGCTGAAATTGGAGGAATGCAAGACAACATGAAGCAAATGGAATGGGGATCAACGATAAGCTGCATCACTTAGAGGAGACATTTAGCAAGCTGGCCGATTCAATTAACAACTCTACAGGAGCGGGAAGTTAGCAGGCGAATGTAGGTTCATCACGTCTGAGTAGAGAAAATAATGATGGGGTTTGACAACAGTTCCCTTCTAGAATGGCCAAACTAGAATTTCCTCGCTACTCAGGAGATGACCCGACGGAATGGTTTAATCGGGTGACATAATTCTTCGAGTACTAGGAGACGACGGATGAGCAAAAGGTGGCGTTGGCCTCTTTTCACCTCGAAGGTGAATCCAACCAATGGTAGCAATGCAACCATGGCATATTGAGAAGAATGGCGCAATGTTACGTAGGAACCATTTATCGAGGAATTGTGGGCTCGCTTTGGTCCAACCAAATGAGAGGACTTCGATGAAGCACTATCTTGAGTAAAGCAAACGGGCTCTCTAAGTGACTACCAGAAAGAGTTTGAAAGATTGAGTAACCAGGTGTATGGATGGACACAGAAAGCCTTGGTAAGGACCTTTATGGGAGGGCTCAAGCTGGAAATATCAGAGGAGATCCGTATGTTTAGGCCAAGGACGTTGAAAGAAGTAATTAGTTTGGCACGAATGATAGATAAGCAACTGTCACACCAAAAAAAGCTATCAAGACCAACATTCATCAATCGAGCGCCAACAACACAACTAGCCACCATTAGAGCTGCTCCGACTGTGCCTTTTAAGAAATTGACTTGGGAAAAAATGCAACGTTGACGAGCAAATGGGTTATGCTTCAATTGCAACAAAAAATTCACCACTGGCCACAAAATGCGCAAAGGCTCAACTGTTAATCCTGGAGAGGGAGCGGAGCCAGATGAAACTACCTATGAGGAGATCACGGAGGAAATAACCTGAGTAGAACAAGGGGAAATTAGGATCCCAAAATCACCTTATATGTACTCACGGGTTGGGCGGCACCTCAGACAATGTGCGTGATGGCGAAGATTGGACCCTATGAAATTGTTGTTTTAATTGACAGCAAATTGACATATAATTTCATCAACACTCGACTGGCTAATTCGCTTTAACTACCAATCATGCCCACGACATGATTCTCGGTTCGGGTTGCAAATGATGAGAAATTATCATGCTAAGGAAAATTTGGGAAGGTACAATTATAATTCAAAATATTCCTTTCGCACTTACTATCTATTTGCTGCCAATAACAAGTTTGGACATGGTTTTAGGGATTCAATGGCTCAAAATGTTGGGATCCGTAGTGTGCAATTGGTAGTGTCGTTAGAGTGCACCAAATTTAAAACCTTACTACTAGTATAAATAATTAGTAAAGAGCGAGTAAGGATCGATCCCACAGAGACTATGCTAGTTATATTTATTATCAACTCTAAAGCAAGATTTAAAATAAAATAATAAGAATAATAATATAAATTAATCTAACTAAAGAAAATGCCAATTATAAATAAAAAGGGGGGTTTTTGAATTTTTAACTAAATAGCAAGAAATAAAGAAATTAAAACTACGAAAACAATAATTTAATAATAAAAACTCGAATTAAAGGATAAAGAAATAATAATGAGAAAAACTTTGGTCAAAGGATCATTCGCCACCACCAAACATGCACATAATATATTAATTCTATCATCAATTTATATTGAAACTATCAACCGTAGACAACAATAAGCTCTGTTAGTCTCAATCTTTCCTTAGTGTGTCGTTAGGCAAAACAAGCTCTTCACCTAATCTCTAACCATTAAATAATTTAAAACAAGCTCTTTAAATTTAAGATAATGGAAGCATTAAACAAAGAAAGATATTAGGTTGATCTAGGCAATAAACACACAAGCTCGGATTATTTAACCTAGGTTATGTTCTCCAATTGAAATCACTGATTCCAACCTGCTACTAATAATTAAAATATCAAGACAATTACGGATCAAGAATTTTAATCTAGCAATAGAATTATTCAAGTCCTATCTAATTGGCCACTCAAACAAGACAAGAACAAAATCATAAACATTAATTATGGAAGAACATAAACAATCTCAATTAAATAAATTGAATGATAGAAATTAAAAATTAATCATATGACATGTTTGGGGTTTTGAATTCACCCTCAACCAAATAGAAAATCTAGCCTAACATAATTAAATTGGGAATAAGAGAATTGATAAAACCAATCATGGAGATTAATTCAAGTGGCTGCAACTTTTTCTTCAATTCCTTTCGGCTGTAAATTCTTTCTTTGTGTGTGTGTGGCTGCCGAATATCTCCTCCTCTCCCTCTTCGCTGCTGCAGATTTTCAGTTTGCTTAGCTGCCGAAATCTTTTGTTGCTTCCGTTTTCTTTTCCCTCCCGGGCACCAATCCCCTTGGCTAGCTTTTATTGTGTGCCTTGAATCCTCACGTGGAAACGAATTCAATCCCAGCCAAAACCGACTTTCATGCTTTAATTAATAACCCAATAATGATTTTGCCATGATTTCCTAAAGCCAAAAGGCTTTATTCTCTTTCCTTTCACGTGCTGGGCACTTTAACATTTTCTTTTTTTTTCAATTTTGGCTCCATGAAATTTCATATGCTTCCAAATGTGTATCAATTAATTAATTGACTTCCAAAAATCTTCAGTTATTTCCTTTTCTAATCTCTTCAAGTAGATTTCTTTTGAAATATTCTGATTTAACTTCTCTTTAATCCCGGAATATACCTAAAATAACAAAATAAAATAAAATAAAATAAACTAAAATAAAAATTAACACAATAAAAATATAATTTACTAAATTAAAAATTAACTAAAATGACTAGAATATTTAAGAACAAAAACAAGAAAAAGATGGAGAAATTAATATTAAAATATATAGAAAATATGCACTTATCAGCAATTGGAAATCACTCACCATGGATTTCGATTAGGAAAATTAGAGGCGATATTTGCAAGGGATCGGTCTACAATCATTGCAAACGGCTTCCTTGTGAGAAATTACCAAAGAAATTTGGCAAGGCAATAGGGCTTTTGCGATTTGTTTACAGACAAATTTAGAGGAGCCCTTGAACACGGTACTAGCAAGCATGCAACAACTATTGAAGGGTTATGGGGAGTTGTTCCAAGAACCCACGCAGATGCCCCCTACACACAGACTTGACCATTGTATTACACTCAAGGAGGGAACTCAGCTTGTCAATGTTTAACTGTATCGCTACGCCTACTTCCAAAAGGCTAAGATCGAGAAACAAGTTAAGGAAATGCTGAATTCAGGACTGATCAGACCAAGCACCAGCCCATTCTCATCCCTAGGGCTGTTGGTTAAAAAGAAAGACGGCAGTTGAAGGTTTTGCACTGACTGCCGAGCTCTCATTGAAGTAACCGTCAAGGACTGGTTTCCCATTCCCACCATTGAAGACATGCTCGATGAACACATGGCGTGACCTATTTCACCAAACTTGATTTAAGGGTCGGGTACCATCAAGTATGAGTCAATTCACCAAACATTCATAAAACAACATTTCGCATACACAATTGATACTATGAATATTTGGTGATACCATTTGGATTGTGCAACGCGCCGTCAACATTTCAAGCTATAATGAACTCCATTTTTTGTCTTTATCTCAGAAAATTTATTCTTGTTTTTTTTATGACATACCAATCTATAGTCCCACATGGAGTTGCCACCTTAAGCATGTCAAACAACCGTTGGAGACTTTAAAACAACAACAATTCTTTATCAAAGCAAGCAAGTGCAGTTTCGGCCAACGAGAGCTTGAATACCTTGGCCATATTGTCACTTGCCATAGTGTCAAAGTGGATGAGAAGAAAATTTCTGCCATGGTGTCTTGCCCACGTCCACAAAACATATCAGAATTAAGAGGATTCCTTGGCTTGACTAGATATTACCGTAAATTCGTTCTGGGATATGAATTGCTAGCCCACCTCTCACCAATCTCTTCAAGAAAGGGCAATTTGGTTGGAGTAAGGAAAGAGAGAAAGCATTTGAAAAATTGAAACATGCCATGACACAAACACCAACGTTGGAGAAGGCATTGGTGTAATACTTCAGCAAAAAATAAAGCCCATTGCCTTCGTGAGTTGAGCCTTGGAAGTCTGAAAACAATCGTGGTCAATCTACGTGACATGGGAGACTATATCTGTTGGGAAAGAAATTCATAATCCAAACTGACGAACGTAGTTTAAAATATTTTTTGGAGCAGAAAATAGCTACTCCGGAACAGTAAAAATGGTTTGGTAAATTGATGGGATACGAATATGTGATTCAGTACCGTCATGGGCATGAAAACACCGCTACAAATGCCTTATCACGCCGACCTGACAGTCCCATGCTTAACCACCTGTTTGTGCCACAGGTTGCCCTATGGTATGAAATCACATCGGTAACAATGGAGGATGAGTACATGAAAAAAATTGCACAGGTGGCTCAAAATCAAGTTGCGGATCTTTATTCTTCACGAAATGGGTTAATATTTTTTAAGGGGAAAGTGGTAGTTCCTCGCAAGTTACGTAAGGCGTTGATGTTTGAGGCACATGACACCAAGGTGGGGGGACATTCTGGAGCCCTATGAACGTACAAACACTTGGCACAATAATTTTATTGGCCTTTGATGTTTCACTCAGTGCAGGAGTATGTAAGCAAGTGTGAGACCTGTCAGTGGACAAAAGCTACAACCTTTAAGCCAGCAGGACTCCTACAACCATTACCAATTCCTTGCCATGTGTGGGACGATATCTCAATGGACTTCATTGAAGGCTTGCTGAATTTACAAGGCGAAGATACAATTATGGTGGTGGTAGAAAGACTAAGCAAATTTGCTCATTTTATACCATTATCTCACCCGTTCTCAGCAAAAATGATGGCAGAAAAATTCATCAATGGTGTTGTTAAGCTACACAGATTGCCTAGGTCCATACTCAGCGATTGGGATCCCATCTTCATAAGCAAGTTTTGGCAGGAATTCTTTAATATGTCGGGCACACAATTGAAGATGAGTTTGGCGTATTATCCCCAAATCGACGGACAAACCGAGGTAGTCAATTGATGCTTGGAGCAATATCTAAGATGCTTTGTTCATCAATGGCCGCAAAAATGGAATTCGTACCTGCCATGGGCTGAATTTTGGTATAACACAACTTATCATGTGTCCATTGGCATGACTCCATTTCAAGCATTGTACGGTAGAACCCTAAATACGGTGCCAATTTATCATGTGGGAACTTCACCAGTGCATGAGGTAGAAAGAGCTCTATTATCACGGGATGAATTATTATCTCAACACCATATCACGCGACAATTTGGATGAAACAATCTGCAGATAAAGGTCATCGAGATGTGGAATTTCAGGAAGGTGACATGGTGTTTTTGAAACTTCAACAGCATCGACAGTCCTCTGTGTTCAAACGAACTCATAAAAAATTAGCCAACAGATTCTTTGGGCCCTACTAAATTCTTCACAAAGTTAGACCCGTCGCCTATAAGTTGCAACTACCAGAAGGAGCAAAGATCCATCGGGTTTTCCACGTGTCTTTGCCTAAAAAAGTGATGGGTGATTTGCCTAATGCCGCTGTTGAGATGCCTCTTATTGATGATGAGGTCGTGAGTGTTCTAGGATCGAATTCTATTGTTGACATTTGCTGTAAGAAACGAGGGAGTAAGCTTATAGAACAAAGCTTGGTTCCTCGGAAAAAGTTACCGTCGGAAGAAGCGACATGGGAGGATATGACATTGATCACACAACAATTTCCTTTGCTGACCCTTGAGGACAAGGGTCCTCTTCCAGAAGAGGGTATTGATAAGGAGACAAGGAGATCAGCAAGAGCACCAAAACCTAACTACAAGTTCAAGGGCAATGTTTGAGCTACGTGCTCACGCAAGCCATGCATGGCTTCATGCAAACTGTGTTTCAAGTGCGGGATAAGTTTGTTTGAGTGTCGAAGTAATAACAGGAGAGTCACCACGTCAAAATATTCATTGCCAGTTTGGAAGAGAATCAAATCGTGGTGGTCATGTTTGATTTGGATTCAGTCTTTAGGTTTATCTTTAAATATTTCTCTTGTTTTATTTTACTGTATTCTAGCCGATATTGTTGGCTAAAATTCAAAGACTTGTTATGTTCGCTATTATAAATAAGTTTCCCTCTGCGAATAAAGATCATTCAGAAATTATCAAACTCAATTATCTCTGGTCGTTCTCACCAAAAGGGCGAAACCATAAACACTCTTAAAACAAGTTTTGGCAGTTTATGTTGTGATGAATATTGTGCATAAGGTCTATATTAGGAAAATTTCAAGAAGCTTTTCTCTAAACCCTAGTTTTGGCAGCCAAGCAATTGTAATTTCACTTTAATTAGGTTATAAAGATGTTTTAAGTGGATTTTGGGTTGGTAGGGAAATGAATAAAAATCTCACCAAAACAATGAATTTATATGTTTTGGGGATTAGGGCACCTCACTTAACCATGGTGTAGGGGCTATTTTAGACTTCAAAAGAGATGAAAAAGAGTGAAAGAGAGCTAATGATGGTGAAAAATCAGATCTGAAACATGGGAACCTTGAAAGGGTGATTTTTGGACTGCAAAACAAGGAAAGTCGGTTAAAGGTAGAATCGGCAGTGGCCGGCAACCACGCTTCGACACTCAAGTCAGCTGCTTGAACTTTTATAGAGGTAAGAGCTTACAAGATCTTTAAAAAGGTGGCTAGAGGTTGAAAAAGACCTTAGCCCCCCTTTTTGTGTGTATTGTTGTTGAGTATCAGAACATGAGTATGAGAGAGATAAATATTTTTTAGCCTTTATATAGCACATGAGCATATTTTTAATGGTGATTCTTTAATCTTTTCTAAAATTTTTACGTCCTTTTGTCATCATGGCAATTTTTTGAGCCGTTAGGAGCATGCTTGGAGGGTAAGGAGATGGTTTTTGGCAAATTTTGTTGTATTGTGTACATGGTGTACCCTGCAGGTGGTCCAAGGTTCGTTTTGTAGTGATTTTCTGGTGGTAGTGAAGGACCACTGTCTTTTATGGGCTACTTTTGGTTTTTTTTTTTGCAGATCTAGTAGTTGGCTATCTCCCTTTTTATGACATAATATTCTTGATTTGATGAAATAAAATCGAATATTCTGTCACTCGTGATGGTGATTTCGGATATTCCCTTCGATTTCTTAAATCTGTTATGGTTTACCCTGCGTACCAGTTTTATCTAGAGAGTGTACCCAGTATAGGCTGGGTACCCTAAGAAGTTAACTTATAGCCATTAAAACCTCTTTATTAACACTTGGCGCTTTATTTTTCCTTTCTTATTTATTCCCCAAACAAAATCTATTGTAGAAAAGAAACTGATCTTCTTTTAGATAATAGAGGAAAAATAATTAAAACTTGACATTATAGCACATGGATTCATGCTACCACCTAAGAACGAGATTCCTTAACCTATTCAACTAGCATTTGGGTTAAAACCCTGTAAATAGACAACCAATGCATTATAAAGACACACCATTACTTAAAGCACTAGGGTGGGCAAAATTGGATATGGATTGAATTCGGATCAATCCAATCCGATTTTAGATTGTTTGAATTGATGAAAAGATCATCCGAATGAAATTTGAACTTAAATTTGATTCAACTATAGCTCAAATCGGATGAATAGTTTGGATTAATTCCAATTTAGATTGGTCCGATAATATCATATTGAAATCTGATTTGGATGTGTTCCAATAAATCATATGGATCTAGATGACTTGCAAGTTCGAATACAAAATTAAAATAACACAAATTAAGAAAAGAAAATGCAGCAAGCTAGCAAACGGAAAAAGACATAAAATGAAAGTTTGTTCATTTTAACAAACAATTATTTTATTGAGAACCTCAGCAACAATTCTATCCCAAAAGCAGAAAAGCTAAATCAAACAATTATTTTTTCAATCATCAAAAAAAAGAAAAAAAGAGAATGACATACAAGCAAAAACAAATTCACAAGCAATTCAAAAGATCCAAACCTCTTCAAGTTTTTCGAAGTCAAAATATCAATTTTTGATAACCTAAAAGGGGGGTGAATTGGGTTTTTAAAACTTAAGCTAAACAAAACACACAACAATTCAATCTATTCCCTTAATGAAATAAAAAATAATAAATTTAATAAAGCACGATAATAAAATAGTAAGGGAAGAGAGAGCAAACAAAACGATTTTTACGTGGTTCGGCAATCTCCGCCTACGTCCACGCCTCCAAGATCACTCGACTTAAGGATTTCACTATCCAAGCCTCCCAAGGCTTCAAGTTCTTTACAATTGAAATCGAATTAAGCTTTCTCATCTCTTATCATGTTTCTCTAAATCTCTTCTCAATCTCTTAACCCAAGTGTATCCCAACACTTACAACCTCTCAAGTTGATTTTTAAAAAATGATTAAAAATAAATTCTCTCATGCAATGTGTTTGATTACAAGTGAAAGCCTAATGTATGTGAATGAATGGATACACAAAGTTTATGCTCAGATTGCAGAGGAATACTCAATGATAATAATGGTTGTATCTTTTAAAATGAATTTGGCCATCTTATAGTTGAAGAAGAAAACTAGCTGTTATTGACTTTCTGGTGACAACTGGCTTGCCGCTTTGTGAATCCGGCTTGCCGCTTTATGTTACTGTTATATTCAAAGATTTGAATTTTTACACATCTGGTTTGCCACTTTTTGAATCCGGTTAGCCACTTTTATTTCAGAGAGTTTCTGTCCATAACTGATTTGTTGCTTTTTTGATGAGAACCATCAAGAGAATACCATTAAAGCTTCAAGTGATCCTTTGCACATTTATGGAGGCCCAATTACAAGAGCTAGAGCCAAAAAGATGCAAGCTGCTTTAAATGGATTAATTGAGAAAATATGGATTGAAAATACAATTCAAGATGCAAGACATCATGAATTGGGCTTGGAGAGAAGACAAGACATTGTGGCCTTTATTCAAGCTATTGGGCAGCCAAATATGCAACTTGAATCAAATGCAGGAAGGGCAACTTCGGAATAAAACTGGTATTGATTGAGCCAGAAGTAATATGCAAGCTATATACCGTTGGAAAGATAATTAAGTTAGCTTTCCAATAAATTTTACAGAGCTAGATTTGGAGTTCTCTAGAAGGAGTTATGACCAATTCATTACAGCTTGTTCAGACTTGGGATTTTCAACGACTCCTTTGTTTTTTCAACTTCATTTATTTGTTTTGTTTCAAGTTTGTCAATGTGTTAGGTAAGTCTACCATCAATAATGGTGGGCTAACATTAAGTTTGTCAATGATAACATTAAATAAGGTAAGTATTAAGTTTGTCAATGCTAGCATTAATTATGGTGGGTTGGTGAAGACTTTTGAAGCATCCTTTGACAAACCTATACTTGGAGGGTTGTTCCAATGTTTCCATTTTTATTTTTAGAATCTTGGGTTTTTTTATTAGCCTATTTAAACCCAGCAACCTTGCTATGTAAGAGATTAGAAATGAATGTTATTTTGAATTTGAAAGATTATTCTTTCTTTGGTTCTTTTGAGAACTAGTGAACTTATCAAGAATTAGCATTCTTGTGGTGTTCCAAATTTAGACTTATCACTCACCTTCTCATCTATTTCTTGAGTGTGGCGTCAATATCATTCTCTATACCTTTGGTTCATGTTTTCTTAAGCATTGGGTCAAGGTTTTGTTTGTTTTAAACCTGTTTAGAACTTTCATGGGAAGTTGAAACTTCAATTTAAGTGTGGGTTTCAAAATTTCATTGTGGGATTCACATCATTTGGTATCAGAGCTAGTTTCTAATCAGGTTTGAATGTCTAATATATTTTGATTATCAAAAAAAAAAAGAGAGAAAAAAAAAGTACAAAAAAAAAAAAGCTTGCAAAAGGAATCAAGTATTCCTACTTTCATCAAATTGAATTTTAGTTATTCCTTTTCCTTGACATTGTTTGCACACAATATCAATTGTGTTCCTTTGCTTTCTTGCTTTCTTTTTATCAAATTCCTTGTTGTTCTTTGTGTCATCTTAATTCCTTTTCTTTGTTTAGTGTGTTGATTCGTCATATTTGGTGTGCCACCTGGGTTTTTCTTGATTTTGTTTATTTAGTTCAATAAAGAACTGAAAGAGAGAATTAAGTGTGGTTAAAAAAAAAAAGTTTGTGAGATCATTAGAGGGTAAAAGCCAATTTGTGTTAAACACGAGAGTTAAGTGACATCAAATTGAGTGAAACACGTGAGGGAGTGTTGTGAGGTCTTTTTGTTAATATTTTTTTTTTCAGATCACAAATATGTCAAAAGATCAAGAAGTCAGACCAATCATTCATGCTCAAAGCCATGCAACAACAATTTGAGCACATGAATCTGATGTTTGGAGAGATCCGTGACAAATTGGAGAGGCAAGACACTGCCATAGCCAATCTACAAAGGGGGCAACAACCAATAGCTCCTAATGTAAGAGGTAATCAAGCGCGTGCTGCCATGGGAGAAGAAGATGGCGATGACCTAGATAATTTTGATGACCAAGCCACCGTTGACATGCGTGGAAGAGATGATAGAAGGGCAAGATGTATAGATCGTGACTTGGGGAGTATCAAACTGAAAATTCCTTCTTTTCAAGGTAAAAATGATCCGAAAGCTTATTTGGAGTGGAAAAAAAAAGTGGAGCTAGTATTTGATTGCCACAACTACTCTGAGGAGAAAAAGGTAAAACTAGCTGCTGTTGAATTTACTGATTATGCTATTATTTGGTGGGATCAACTTGTTTTGAGTAGGAGACGAAATCGTGAAAGGCCTATAAACACTTGGGAGGAGATGAAGGCCATCATGAGGAGGAGATTTGTTCCTAGTCATTATTATAGGGAGCTGCACCAAAGGCTTCAAAGTCTTACACAAGGTTCTAGAAGTGTGGAAGATTACCACAAGGAGATGGAAGTAATCATGATTCGAGCCAACATTGAAGAAGAACGAGAGGCCACTATGGCAAGATTTTTACATGGTTTAAATCAAGATATTGCTAATGTGGTTGACTTGCAAAAGACTATGTTGAGTTGGAAGACGTGGTTCACATGGCCATGAAAGTGGAACGACAACTGAAAAAGAAAGGTTCCACTAGAACCAATTTGGGTTCTTCTTCCTCATGGAAGTCAAAATGGAGCAAAGATGAAAAGGTTGTTTCAAAGCCTAAGATTGAGCCATTCAAAGATCATAAAGAGGGAGGCAATCAAAGCAAAGGTAAATCTGATTCCTAACACTCTAGAAATAGAGATATTAAGTGTTTTAAATGTTTGGGGACAGGTCATATTGCATCTCAATGCCCAAACAAGAGAGCAATGATCTTGAGGGATAATGGTGATGTGGAAACCGAGAGTGAATCGGATGATGATCCTATGCCACCTTTGGAGGATGCTAATGATGGTGTAGAGTATCCTGTTGATGGTAAATTGATGGTTGCTAGGCGTGCTCTCAACATGCAAGTAAAAGAGGATGCGGAGGTACAACGTGATAACATCTTTCATACTAGATGCCACATCAAAGATAAGGTATGTAGTATGATAATTGATGGTGGAAGTTGTACTAATGTAGCTAGCACTAGTTTAGTTGAAAAACTGAATTTGAAAACTTTGAAACATCCTAGGCCATATAAGCTACAATGGCTGAATGATTGTGGGGAAGTTAAAGTAAATAAACAAGTGCTGGTTTCATTTTCTATTGGGAGATACAAGGATGAGTTTGTATGTGATGTAGTACCCATGCATGCTGGACACATTCTTTTGGGGCGACCTTGGCAATATGATAGGCGTGTGACACATGATGGTTATTTAAATAGATATTCTTTTGTAATGAATGAAAAGCAAATCACTCTTGTACCTTTAACACCTAGACAAGTGTATGAGGATCAAATGTCAATACAAAAAGAGAGTGATGCAAAAAAGAAAAGGAGAGTACAAAAGAAAGAGAGATTGAGAGAAAAGCAAGTGCAAAGATAGAAAAAAATATTGTTGAGAGAAAGAGAGGCAACAAGTGAACTTGTTTGCAAAAGAGAGTGAGGTTAAGAGGGCTTTCTTTTCAAAACAGCCTATCATTGTACTTTTGTGCAAAGAGGCTTGTTTACATACTAATGAGCTTAACGTTTCTTTGCCTAGTGCTATTGTGACTCTTTTGCAGGACTTTGATGATGTGTTTCCAAATGTGGTCCCTAATGGTTTGCCACCTATTAGGGGAATTGAGCATCAAATAGACTTCGTTCCTGGAGCTACCATTCCTAATAGACCCGCATATAGAAGCAACCCCGAGGAGACAAAGGAGCTTTAAAGGCAAGTTGAAGAACTTTTGGCAAAGGGATATGTGAGGGAGAGCATGAGTCCTTGTGCGGTACCAGTTCTACTAGTGCCCAAAAAGGATGGAACGTGGAGAATGTGCGTTGATTGTCGTGCAATCAATAAAATCACTGTAAAGTATCGACATCCTATTCCTAGACTTGATGACATGCTTGATGAATTGCATGGTTCTGTGTTTTAGTAAAATTGATCTTAAAAGTGGATATCATCAAATTAGGATTAGAGAGGGAGATGAATGGAAAACTGCCTTTAAAACAAAATATGGTTTATATGAGTGGTTAGTGATGCCATTTGGGTTATCTAATGCACCTAGCACTTTTATGAGGTTAATGAACCATGTTTTGCGTGCTTTTATTGGTAAGTTTGTAGTTGTCTATTTTGATGATATTTTGATCTATAGTAAAAGCATAGAAGAACACATTGAACATTTGCAAAGTGTATTGACTGTTTTTAAGGAAGGAAAAATTGTATGCTAATTTGAAGAAGTGTTCCTTTTGTACAAATCAGATTGTTTTTCTTGGTTATGTTGTGAGTGCTAAAGGAATTAAGGTTGATGAAGAGAAGGTAAAAGCTATCAAGGAGTGGCCTACACCTAAAAGTGTAAGTGAGGTAAGAAGTTTTCATGGTTTGGCTAGTTTTTATAGAAGATTTGTGAAAGATTTTAGCACCCTTGCTGCACCATTAACTGAAATTGTGAAGAAACATATGGGATTTAAGTGGGGTAGTGAACAAGAAAGGGCATTTAATCTAATTAAGGAGAAATTAGTTTCTGCACCATTACTTGCTTTACCTGATTTTGCTAAAACTTTTGAAATTGAGTGTGATGCTTCAGGTATAGGTATTGGAGCTGTTTTGGTGCAAGAAGGGCGTCCAATTGCTTATTTTAGTGAGAAATTGAGTGGAGCAGCCCTAAATTATCCTACCTATGACAAAGAGATGTATGCATTGGTGAGAGCATTGGAAACTTGGCAACATTATCTTCTACCTAAAGAGTTTGTTATACACACTGATCATGAGTCCTTGAAGCATTTGAAAGGGCAAGGTAAGTTGCATAAGAGACATGCCAAATGGGTTGAATTTATTAAGCCATTTCCTTATGTGATCAAATACAAACAAGGTAAGGAGAATATGGTGGCTGATGCATTATCTAGAAGGTATGCACTTATCTCTACATTAAATGCAAAGTTGTTAGGATTTGAGCATATCAAAGAATTATATGTTAATGATCCTGATTTTGCTAATGCGTTTAATGCTTGTGAGAAAGTTGCATTTGGAAAGTTCTATAGGCATGATGGGTTCTTATTTAGAGAGAATAAATTGTGTGTGCCTCATAGTTCTTTGCGTGAATTGCTTGTGCGTGAAGCCCATGGGGGAGGTTTAATGGGACATTTTGGCATTGCAAAGACTTTAGATGTTTTAAAAGAACACTTTTTTTGGCCACATATGAAACGTGATGTTGAAAGAATATGTGAGAAGTGTATACCTTGTAAACATGCTAAGTCTAAAGTTTTACCCTATGGATTGTATACCCCTTTACCCATACCTAGCGAACCTTGGGTTGATATTTCTATGGACTTTGTTTTGGGTCTACCTAGGTCAAAAAGGGGAAAGGATTCTGTTTTTGTTGTTGTTGATAGGTTTTCAAAGATGGCACATTTCATTCCATGTCACAAAACGGATGATGCAACAAACATAGCTAATTTGTTTTTCAAGGAAATAGTCAGATTGCATGGAGTACCAAGGAGCATAGTTTCAGATCGAGGTGCTAAGTTCTTGAGCCACTTTTGGAAAACTTTGTGGGGTAAGTTGGGTACTAAACTTTTGTTTTCTACTACTTGTCATCCACAAACTGATGGACAAACTGAGGTTGTAAATAGAACTTTGTCTACTTTGTTGCATGCCATTATTCAAAAGAACTTGAAAACTTGGGAAGAATGTTTGCCACATGTTGAATTTGCTTACAATAGAACTGTCCATTCAGCTACTAAATTTTCACCATTTGAGATGGTATATGGTTTTAATCCATTAACTCCTTTGGATTTATTGCCTTTACCTATTGATGAGCGTGCTAGTATGGATGGTAAAAAGAAAGCTGAATTTGTCAAGCAATTGCATGAGAGAACGCGACAACACATAGAAAAGAGAACTGAACAATATGCTACTCAAGCCAACAAAGGACGTAAGCAAGTGGTTTTTCAGCCTGGAGATTGGGTTTGGGTGCATATGAGAAAGGAGAGGTTTCCAGCACAAAGGCGTTCCAAGTTGCTTCCAAGGGGAGATGGTCCATTTCAAGTGGTTGCACGAATCAACGACAATGCCTACAAATTGGATCTTCCTGGTGAGTATAATGTGAGTGCTACTTTCAATGTTTCTGATCTTTCTCTTTTTGATGTAGGTGAAGATTCGAGGACGAATCCTTTTGAGGAGAGGGGGAATGATGAGAACCATCAAGAGAATACCATTAAAGCTTCAAGTGATCCTTTGCACATTCATGGAGGCCCAATTACAAGAGCTAGAGCAAAAAAGATGCAAGCTGCTTTAAATGGATTAATTGAGAAAATATGGATTGAAAATACAATTCAAGATGCAAGACATCATGAATTGGGCTTGGAGAGAAGACAAGACATTGTGGCCTTTATTCAAGCTATTGGGCAGCCAAATATGCAACTTGAATCAAATGCAGGAAGGGCAACTTCGGAATAAAACTGGTATTGATTGAGCCAGAAGTAATATGCAAGCTATATACCGTTGGAAAGATAATTAAGTTAGCTTTCCAATAAATTTTACAGAGCTAGATTTGGAGTTCTCTAGAAGGAGTTATGACCAATTCATTACAGCTTGTTCAGACTTGGGATTTTCAACGACTCCTTTGTTTTTTCAACTTCATTTATTTGTTTTGTTTCAAGTTTGTCAATGTGTTAGGTAAGTCTACCATCAATAATGGTGGGCTAACATTAAGTTTGTCAATGATAACATTAAATAAGGTAAGTATTAAGTTTGTCAATGCTAGCATTAATTATGGTGGGTTGGTGAAGACTTTTGAAGCATCCTTTGACAAACCTATACTTGGAGGGTTGTTCCAATGTTTCCATTTTTATTTTTAGAATCTTGGGTTTTTTTATTAGCCTATTTAAACCCAAAGAACCTTGCTATGTAAGAGATTAGAAATGAATGTTATTTTGAATTTGAAAGATTATTCTTTCTTTGGTTCTTTTGAGAACTAGTGAACTTATCAAGAATTAGCATTCTTGTGGTGTTCCAAATTTAGACTTATCACTCACCTTCTCATCTATTTCTTGAGTGTGGCGTCAATATCATTCTCTATACCTTTGGTTCATGTTTTCTTAAGCATTGGGTCAAGGTTTTGTTTGTTTTAAATCTGTTTAGAACTTTCATGGGAAGTTGAAACTTCAATTTAAGTGTGGGTTTCAAAATTTCATTGTGGGATTCGCATCATTTTTGAATCCAACTAGCCGCTTTGCTATAGTGAAACAACTATTTTTCAAAATTATAATTTTACCCCAAACTTTCTAAAATTTTACTATGGCCGTTGTTGATTTCAAGTTCCCATAAACTTGAAAACAACTAATTTCATAACATTATTTTTTTTATTATAAAAACATAATGTGTAATTCTTTGTTTACCCAAAATATGGGTTTGTTATCATCAAAATCAACATTTTATAGCCATATAGGCTAACATAAACCACAACACTATCTTTCTTTTTGTTCAAGAAATGATCTCCTTCTTTGTAATTCCAGCCAGACAATTCCAGCCAGACAACTTAAGAGCAGGGTGAATTTAAAAGTTTCTTCACTAGCAAAGACAATTCAACAAGTTCAACCACGAAAATCCAACAATAATGATTAAGATAATTAATATAAAGAGAGGAGGATAGGAAATGAATACAAAGACTTTTACGTGATTGGACAAATCTGCCTATGTCCACACTTCCAAGCAATACAAGCTTCAGTATTCCACTATGTCTTATAATCTAATGTTCTAGAAAGAATGCAGTTGACTTTATAAGTGTCAATTAAGGTTTACAATATAAGATGATTCCACACTTTTTCCAAAATATTTTTCACACTTACAACTTCTCAATCCACATATGGAGATTACTCTTACAAGATCAAACTCCTTGCAAGAGTAAATAAACAATGTTATAGCTCAATAATTATTTGATGCGTGTAAGCAAGCAAGTGAAAAGCTCAAGTATGCTCAGAATGATCAATGTTTAGCTCCAAAAAGTTATGAAAATGAGTTAGAGTTGGCTTTTTATAAATAACTCTAGAAATAGTCATTACTCTCTTAAATTAAGACATTCTATATGCTATTGGATCACCCGTAACTTCAAAGTAGATAGTTGCTTACTGACATGAAATGTTACTGTTTGTAATAGATTTGAAAATTTGAGCCAAAGCAGATCATCACTACAAATAATTGGATAGTCATTTAAAAGACAGAATGCATTAAATTATTATCAGATCACCACTACCTGGGAAGCAAATGACTGTTAACTCTGATTTCTCAATTTTCCAAATTTTATAACTTAGACCTATAGCTTTCTAAAATTATATATTGGCCCAAAATGTTATAAAGCCTTTAAAATAGGTCATATTTTAGAATTTTTAAACAATACTTGTATGATTTCATAGTTTTGAAAACTTTTCCAACTAGTCCAAATACTTGAAAACTACTATTTTGATAAAAACACTTAATTTTTATTTTTAATCAAGTATGAGATATTTATAATATGGAAACAATGATGGATTTAAATGTGATGATGATAACAATAATAATTGGAGCTTTTAAATGCTTAATAATTCGCACATTTAATCATCCTAGCTTTGTAAGAAATGTGACAAGAAAGATCACCTAAGTTAGTATCCTTGATGCTTGTCCTTGATTTGATGAGCTTTGTTGATTGAATGCTTTGAATTTGATCTCTCATGGATGATTTTTGTACTTAAAGAGCTAGTGAGAATGAAATAATTTTCTTTCTATTTTAGCCTTGATATATGGTTTGTTATCATAAAAATCAAGTTTTCTATAACCTTTAGGTTAACAATCTCTCCCTTTTTGATGATGACAAACACTTTATGTTTTTTGACATTTATAAGGGGATTTTAATAACAAGATTTTCAAGAACTATTAAGCTCCCCTTAAGTAGACATGGGTCTGAAAAAGATCAAATACACTTCACGAAATTCAATGTTAATGTTTAAAATTAAAATAGATAATTATTAAATAATGCCTCCATCAAGAATATATTAGCATTTCATCACTTTTAATCTCAAATAATCAAGTATCAATAATGACTTCATCTTCCCATATCAATATCCACAAAGGCAAGTAATAGGCCAATAAAATTCATGTAAAATTTAAAATATCCACAAAAGGTCATATTATTAATCAGTCCAGCTCTATAATTATCCAAAGAGTCAAGAAAAAGCATTAATTCATGATACTCAAGATCACCAACAAAATGCATAAAACGTGAAGAAAATATATGATAAGATGCTAGTGCAAAAAAAAATTGAGGAAAAAAATAACAAAGCCTTTAGTAAGGCAATGGTGGAGGTGGAAGATCAATGCAGATTACTTGAAGAATTAGCTACTGCCCTTTTAGAATCAATTGTTGCTGCAGTTGAGAGTATTCAAATTGTGATTGAAGGCTAGTTTGCTGGTTAGAGATACTAAAAATCTCACCCAATACATGCTAAAGCATCGCCTGATTATTATTTTAAGCAAAACTATGAATCAAAGGCTTCTATAAAACACGGTAATCTTATAGCTAAGTAGTTGGAAGAACATCTCCTTAAGCATTCGATTATCTTCAGGAGCAATCAATATGGAATTATTCTTAGCTAAGGTATCTTTTGATGAGATTAAAAATAAAACTATCAGAAGCACATGGGATGAGGCATATTCAGATCCTATTCAAGTTCCTGTCAGACCCATTACAAGAGCTCGAGCAATGAAATTCAAAAAAGTGCTTAATGGATTGATTCAAGCAACTTGGGCTCTTGAAGGAATCGTACAAGTGCTTAATGGAGGTCCGTTGAAGGAATCGTACATGATAAATGCATGATTCAGGCTCTTCAAGTTTCCAAATAATCACTTCCATGAAATAGGGAGTTGGCTTGCACATTATAGAGGAAAAATATATTATTTTCCTTTTTCAAATACTTTCCTATTTCTTGAGGAGGCTATTAGGGAAACAAATCAGTGATTTATATCTTAATCGCCTAGTTTTCATTTAACTGATGTAAGGCATTTAAAGCGCATTAGGATCCTAATTTGATTTAGATTCTTTTCTATTTACTTAGATTAGGATTCTGATTTGGTTTAAATTCTTTCCTATTTACTTAGATTCTGATTCTGATTTGGTTTAGATTCTTTCCTATTAGGGAAGATTTAGATTTAGATTTGATTTTTGGTTTAGGATTTATTTTCCTAAATTCTTATAACCAACCCTATAAAATGTACTCGTATCCAATAAATAAGAAGAAGTTTTATGATGCAATTGGTAAGAGAGTTAATTCTCTTTGCTTCTTTACGAACTCTTTGAACATATCAGATTTCCGTGGCATTCAAACTCTTGACTTATCAATTAGACCATCCATAGCTGATTGTGGTGTCTTCACATACCAAGTATTGGGTCGAGGTTCCATTCCATTCTTGGTTTAGATTCGATCTTGGGAATTTAATTGATAAGGTTCGCGTCAGTTCTTAATGGGATTTGTATCATTTGGTATCATAGCCTAGGCTCTAAGGTCATATCCATCTATCTTTGTTGTTTTTCATTCTTGTTTGAATTTTTCATCCTTGTTCTAATATCTATAAAAAAAAAGTGTCGTGAACAGTATTTGGTGAACAGTGCTGCATGAACAATAATTTTAGGATTTCCTTTTTCAAAATCAATTTTGCATCCTTGTGGTTTAATTCCCCTTAAATCCACAAGTTTTACCTATTTCTTTTCCCCCAAAAAAAAAAAAGAATCTCCAACCTCCTCTTAAAATCTTTCATTTTTTTTTCCATTATTTGTGTCTTGGAAATCTAAAACAAGTTTTACCCCATTGGTCAAAATTTTGCCCAAAATCAAAACTCGACTTTTTTACACATTGCTTTCTTACTCTTGAAATTAAATTCTCCTTAGTGTCATCTTTGTGAATTTCTGTTGAAATCCTGATAGTGGTTTGATTGGTTTGATAAGAACTGAGTAAGGATTACTAAGAGTGGAAAAAGGCCTATTAGAGGGTAAAACCAATTAATTTGAGTGAAGCACAAGTGGAATTGAGTGAAACAGATAAGGAAGTGAGGTGAGGTCTTTCCACATTATTTCTAACTTTCTTTTGCAGATGTTAGCTATGTCTCATAACCTAGAACGAAACACGAATAAAGAAGATCAATCCGCAATTACTCAAAATTTACAAATTCAAGCATTGATATGAGAGATGAGGAGGATGATGAGGGTTGAATTAGAGCTCATTCATGAGCGTTTGGATCAAGTGGAGAACACAAGTGCAAGGCAGTCATAATCCGTTCTTTAAGCACATAGAAGAGGAAGAGCACCAGCTAGAGGAGAGGTTGATGACTATTATAGGGATGAGTATGATGAAGGGGAAGACTCAGTGGATGGTTATAGGAGAGATGGACAAGGTAGGAGAGTTAGGAATAAAGATGATGGATTACGTGGCATAAAGATGAAGATTCCATCGTTTCAAGGAAAATCTGACCTAGAAGCATACCTTGAATGAGAGAAGAAAATAGAGTTCATATTTGACTGCCACAATCATTCAAAGGTAAAAAAGGTAAAATTGACTGTGATTGAGTCTTCAGACTATGCTATTACTTGGTGGGATCAGCTTGTTATAAGTAGAAGACGAAATAAGAAATGTCCAATTGAGACATGGGATGAAATGAAATCATTGATGAGAAGACATTTTGTACCTAACCATTATTATGGAGAGTTGTATAAAAAATTACAACGTCTTACACAAGGTAGCCGAAGCGTTGAGGATTATTATAAAGAAATGGAGATTGCCATGATTAGAGCAAATGTGGAGGAGGATAGAGAAGCTACCATGGCACGATTCTTGAATGGACTTAATCGAGAGATTGCAGATAAGGTTGAGTTGCAACATTATGTGGAGATTGAGGAAATGGTCCACAAAGCCATCAAGATTAAGCAGCAACTCAAGAGGAGGGGTAACACTCGTACAGCCCCAAGCTCGAGTTTCACTCCTTGGAAGCCGAGCTATCTGAAACGAGATAAGAGGCCACAAGCATCTGCTACACCTAAGCTAAGACTCGAGCCCTCGAAGCACAATTCATAAGGTAACAACATGACTCAAGGCATGGGACATATCGCAAGTGAATGTGTGAATAAAAGAGTTATGGTGTTGCGGGACAATGGTGTGATTGTAACTGAAGATGAAATGGAAGAAAGTGAGATGCCGCCATTAGAGGACGTCGAAGATGAAGAGTATATAGCCCCTGGGGAATTGACTTTAGTAGCAAGGATGATGAGATTAAGGACAAAACTATCACAAGCACATGGGATGAGGTATATTTAGATCCTATTTAAGTTCCCGTCGGACCCATTACAAGGGCTCGAGAAAAGAAATTTAAAGAAGTACTTAATGGATTGATCAAGCAACTTGGGCTCAATCAAATTCGTGGAGGTTCGTTGAAGGAATTACACATGATAAATGCATGATTCAAGCTCTTGAAGTTTCCAAATAATCACTTCCATGAAATAGGGAGTTGGTTTACCCATTATGGCAGGAAAATATGTTATTTTCTCTTTTCAGATACTTTCCCGTTTCTTGAGGAGGCTATTAGGGAAACAAATTAGTTAGTTCTATTTCAATTGCCTAGTTTCCATTTAATTGATGTAAGATATTTAAAGCCAATTAGGATCCTGATTTGATTTAGATTATTTCCAATTTACTTAGATTAAGATTCTGATTTGGTTTAAATTCTTTCCTATTTACTTAGATTAAGATTCTGATTTGGTTTAGACTCTTTCCTATTAAGGAAGATTCAGATTTTGATTTGATTTTTAGTTTAGGATTTATTTCTAAAAATTCTTGTAACCAACCCTATATAATGTACTCGTATCTAATAAACAAAAAAAAAGTTTTTTGATGCAATTGGAGAGAGAGTTAATTCTCTTTGGTTCTTTACGAACTCTTTGAAATTATCGGATTTCCGTGGCGTTAAAACTCTTGACTTATCAATGAGACCATCCATAGCTGATTTTGGCGTCTTCACATACCAAGGTTCATGCTTTCAATAAGTATTGGGTCTAGGTTCCATTCCATTCTTTGTTTAGATTCGATCTTGGGAACTAAATTGATTAGGTTCGCGTCAGTTCTTAACGGGGTTCGTATGATTTGGTACCAGAGCCTAAATTCCAAGGTCAGATCCATCTATCCTTATTGTTTTTCATTTTTATTTGAATTTTTTTTCATCCTTGTTCTAGTATCTATTAAAAAAAAGTATCGTGAAGAGTGCCGTGTGAATAGTACAATATGACCAGCGCCTTGTGAACAATACCATGTGAACAGTACCGAGTGAACAGTATTTGCATGAATAGTATTTTTAGGATTTCCTTTTAAATCAATTTTTCATCCTTGTGGTTTAATTCTCCTTAAATCGACAAGTTTTACTTATTCATTTTCCTTTAAAAAAAAAGAAAAATCTCCAATCTTCTCTTAAAAATCTTTCATTTTTTTCCCATTATTTGTGTCCTTGAAGTCTAAAATAAGTTTTACTTCATAAGTGAAAATTTTGCCCAAAATCAAAACTCAACTTTCATACACATTGCCTTCTTACTCTTGAAATTAAATTTTCCTTAGTGTCATCTTTGTGAATTACTACTGAAATCCTGATATTGGTTTGATTAGTTTAATAAGAACCGAGTGAGGATTACTAAGAGTGGAAAAAGACAAGAGAGTGTGAGCATATTAGAGGGTAAAAGAAAATTAATTTGAGTGAAACACGTGTTAAATTGAGTGATTCATTTTTTCTTGAGTGAAAGATGTAAGGGAGTGAGGTGAGGTCCTTCCATATTATTTCTAACTTTCTTTTGTAGATAATAGCTATGTCTCACAATCTAGAAAAAAACACGAATGAAGAGGATTAATCCGCAACTACTCAGAATTTATAAATTCAAGCATTGAGGAGAGAGATGAGATGGATGATAAGGGCTGAATTAGAGCTCATACACGAGTGTTTGGATCAAGTACAGAACACACGTGCAGGGCAGCCACAACCCATTCCCCAAGCACGTGGAAGGAGAGCTCCATCTAGAGGAGAGATTGATGACTATTATAGAGATGAGTATGATGAGGGTGAGGACTCAGTGGGTAGCTATAGGAGAGATGGACGAGGTAGAAGAGTTAGAAATAGAGATGATGGGTTAAGTGGCCTAAAGATGAAGATTCCATCTTTTCAAGAAAAATCCGACCTAGAAGCATACCTTGAATGGGAGAAGAAAATGGAGATCATATTTGACTGCCACAATTATCCAGAGGCAAAAAAGGTAAAATTGGTTATGATTGAGTTTTTAGACTATGCTATTACTTGGTGGGATCAGCTTGTTATAAGCAGGAGGAGAAATAGGGAACATCAAATTGAGACATGGGATGGAATGAAATCATTGATGAGAAGGCTTTTGTACCTAACTACTATTATCGAGACTTTTACCCAAAATTACAACGTCTTACATAGGGTAGCCGAAGTGTTGAGCATTATAAAGAAATGGAGATTGCCATGATTAGAGCAAATGTGGAGGAGGATAAATAAGCTACCATGGCTCAATTCTTAAATGGTCTTAATCGGGAGATTGCAGATAAGGTTGAGTTGCAACATTATGTGGAGATTGAAGAGATGGTTCATAAAGCCATCAAGATTGAGCAGCAACTCAAAAGGAGGGGTAACACTCGTGTAGCCCCAAGCTCGAGTTCCACTCCTTGGAAGCTGAGCTATGTAAAACGAGACGAGAGGCCACAAGCATCTACTGCACCTAACAAATAACCGAGCACTCCAAGCATAATTCACAAGGTAACACCATGACTCATACTAGTAGGAATCGTGACATTAAGTGTTTTAAATGTCAAGGCAGGGGCATATTGCAAGTGAATGTGTGAATAAAAGAGTTATGCTGTTGCGGGACAATGGTGAGATTGTAACTGAAGATGAAATGGAAGAAAATGAGATGCCGCCATTAGAGGACGTTGAAGATGAAGAGTATAGCCCCTGGGGAATTGACTTTAGTAGCGAGGAGAGCTTTGAGTGTATATGTAAAGGAAGACAAAGCAGTACAATAGGAAAACATTTTCCATACTAGGTGCTATGTTCAAGACAAAGTATGTAGTATGATTATTGATGGAGGAAGTTGTACTAATGTTGCTAGTGCTATCATGGTAGAGAAGGTAGGGCTTCCAACACTTAAACACCCATGGCCATACAAACTACAGTGGTTAAATAACAGTAGAGAGGTGAAAGTGAACAAGCAAGTACTAGTGACTTTTCGAATTGGCAAGTATGAAGATAAGGTGCTTTGTGATGTAGTACCAATACAGGCTGAACACTTGTTACATGGGCGGCCTTGGCAATTTAACAGACGTGTGAAGCATGATGGCTTCACCAACAAATATTCATTTGTATTTAATCAACGCAACATCACTCTTGTTCCAATGACACCAAAGCAAGTTTATAGAGATCAAGTGAGCCTGCAGAGAGAGAGTGAGGAAAAGAAAAAGAGAGAAAAAGAGAGTGAAATTCAAAAAGTGGCCGAGGAAAATATGAGAGAAAAATAAAAAAAAAATACGGCCATTGAGCGAAAATCAGATAGAAAAAAAAAATCTCCATGCGAGAGCGAGTGAGATAAAAAAAAGGATTTTTTTCACATCAGCCGATGATTGTACTTTTATATAAAGAGGCATTTTTGAACACTAACGAATTTGACCTTATTTTGCCTAGCTCTATTACTTTTCTTTTGCAGGAGTATGAGGATGTCTTTCCTGAGGAAACACCATATAGTTTACTTCCAATCTGATAGATTGAGCATCAGATTGATTTTGTGCCCGGTGCAGCCATTCCAAATAGACCAGCCTATAGGAGCAATCCGGAGGAGACCAAGGAACTTTAAAGGCAGATTAATAAATTAATGGAAAAAGGGTATGTGAGAGAAAGCATGAGTCCATGTACAGTTCCCGTTTTATTATTTCCTAAGAAGGATGGTACGTGGAGGATGTGTGTTGACTGTCGAGCCATCAACAACATAATGGTAAAGTATCGACATCCTATTCATAGGCTAGATGATATGCTTAATGAATTACATAGGTCTTGTGTATTTTCCAAAATTGATTTGAAAAGTGGATATCATCATATTAGAATGAAAGAAGGAGATGAGTGGAAAACTGTTTTTAAAACAAAATATGGTTTGTATGAATGGTTAGTCATGCCTTTTGGTCTAACTAATGGCCCGAGCACTTTTATGAGACTTATGAATCATGTCTTGTGAGCTTTTATTGGCAAGTTTATTATTGTTTATTTTGATGATATCCTTATTTATAGCAAAAACATAAATGATCATGTAGTACATTTGAAATATATTTTAGATGTGCTTAGAAAAGAAAAGTTGTTTGCTAATCTGAAGAAGTGTACTTTTTACACTGACAAACTTGTGTTTCTAGGATTTCTTGTGAGTGCATAGGGTATACAGGTTGATGAGGAAAAGGTATGTGCAATCCAAGAGTGGCCGAGTCCCACAAGTGTAAGTAATATGAGACGCTTTCATAGGCATGCTAGTTTCTATCGATGATTTGTAAAAGACTTTAGCACATTAGCCGCACTGTTTGAAATTATTTATGGTTTTAATCTTTTAACCCCATTGGATTTAACTCGATTACATGTTTTTGAGTGTGTTAACTTAGATGGCAAGAAAAAGGATGAAATTGTTAAATAGATACACGAGAAGCCGAAGTTCAATATTGAGTGAAGAACTAAGAAATATGCTAAACAAGCCAACAAAGGGCGACATAAGCTAGTCTTTGAACCTAGCGATTGGGTGTGGTTACACATGCGCAAGGAACGATTTCCGGAATGAAGGAAATCTAAGTTATTACCTCGAGGGGATGACCCATTCCAAGTTTTTGAACGGATCAATGACAATGCAAACAAACCAGATTTGCCTAAGTGCTACTTTTAATGTTTCTGATTTGAGTCCTTTTGATGTAGGTGATGATTTGAGGACAAATCCTCTTCAAGAGGAGGGGAATGATGAGATTAAGGACAAAACTATTACAAGCACATGGGATGAGACATATTTAGATCCTATTCAAGTTCTCATCGGACCCGTTACAAGAGCTCGAGCAAAGAAATTCAAAGAAGCGCTTAATGGATTGATTCAAGCAACTTAAGCTCAATCAAATTCGTGGAGGCCTGTTGAAGGAATCTCACATGATAAATGCATGATTTAGGCTCTTGAAGTTTCCAAATAATCACTTCCATAAAATAGGGAGTTGGTTTGCCCATTTTGGCGGGAAAATATGTTATTTTCCCTTTACTTCCCCATTTCTTGAGGAGGCTATTATGGAAACAAATCAGTTAGTTCTATTTTAATCGCCTAGTTTCCATTTAATTGATTTAAGGCATTTAAAGCCAATTAGAATTATGATTTGATTTAGATTCTTTCCTATTTACTTAGATTAGGATTCTAATTTGGCTTAAATTCTTTCCTATTTACTTAGATTAAGATTCTGATTTGGTTGAGATTCTTTCCTATTAAGGAAGATTCAGATTTTGATTTGATTTTTAGTTTAGGATTTATTTCTAAAAAATTCTTGTAACCAACCCTATATAACGTACTTGTATCGAATAAACAAAAAAGAAGTTTTTGATGCAATTGAAGAGAGAGTTAATTCTCTTTGGCTCTTTACGAACTCTTTGAACTTATCGGATTTCCGTGGCGTTCAAAGTTTTGACTTATCAATTAAACCATCCATAATTGATTGTGGAGTCTTCACATACCAAGGTTCGTGCTTTCAATAAGCATTGGGTTAAGCTTCCATTCCATTCCTGGTTTAGATTCGATCTTGGGAACTAAATTGATTAGGGTCGCAGCAGTTCTTGACGGGGTTCATATTAGAGGAGAGCTTTGAGTATGCAAGTAAAGGAAGACGAAGCAGTGCGACGGGAAAACGTTTTCCATACTAGGTGTTATGTTCAAGACAAAGTATGTAGTATGATTATTGATGGAGAAAGTTGTACTAATGTTGATAGTACTATCATAGTAGAGAAGTTAAGGCTTTCGACACTTAAACACCTATGGCCATACAAACTACAGTGGTTAAATGACAGTGGTGAGGTGAAAGTGAACAAGCAGGTACTAGTGACTTTTCGGATTGACTATTAGAAAGATATGTGAAACATGATGGCTTTACCAATAAATATTCATTTGTATTTTAATCAATGCAACATCATTCTTGTTCCATTTCAAAGCAGGTTTATGGAGACCAAGTGAACTTTCAGAGAGAGAGTGAGGAAAAGAAAAAGAGAGTGAAATTCAAAAAGAGGCAGAGGAAAATGTGAGAGAAAAACCAAAGAAAAATACGGCCATTAAGCGAAAATCAGATGGAAAACAAAAGAATTTATATGTGAGAGCTAGTGAGATAAAAAAATCGTTGTTTTCACATCAGCCGATAATTGTACTTTTGTACAAAGAGGCATTTTTGAATACTAGCGAATTTAACTCTACTTTACCTAGTTCTATTACTTCTTTTTTTGTAGAAGTATGAGGATATCTTTCCTGAGGAAGCACCATATGGTTTATCTTTAATCTGAGGGATTGAGTATCAGATTGATTTTGTACCTGGTGCAACCATTTCAAATAGACCAGCCTATAGGAGCAATCCGGAGGAGACCAAGGAACTTCAAAGGTAGGTTAATGAATTGATGGAAAAAGGATACGTGAGAAAAAAACATGAGCCCATGTGCAGTTCCCGATTTATTAGTTCCTAAGAAGAATGAGACATGAAAGATGTGTGTTGACTGTCAAGCCATCAACAACATAACAGTAAAGTATCGACATCCCATTCTTAGGCTAGGTGACATGCTTGATGAATTACATGGGTCTTGTGTATTTTCCAAAATTGATTTGAAAAGTGGATATCATCAGATTAGAATAAAAGAAGGAGATGAATGGAAAACGGCTTTTAAAACAAAAAACGGCTTGTATGAATGGTTAGTGCCTTTTGGTCTAACTAATGGCCCGAGCACTTTTATGAGACTTATGAATCATGTCTTGCGAGCTTTTATTGGTATGTTTGTTGCTGTTTATTTTGATGATATCCTTATTTATAGGAAAAACATAAATGATCATGTAGTACATTTGAAATTTGTTTTAGATGTGCTTAGAAAAGAAAAGTTGTTTGCTAATCTGAAAAAGTGTATATTTTACATCAACAAACTTGTGTTTCCAAGATTTGTTGTGAGTGCGCAGGGTATACAGGTTGATGAGGAAAAGTTATGTGCAATCCAAGAGTGACCGTGTAAGTAATATGAGAAGCTTTAATGGGCTTCCTAGTTTTTATCAACGATTTGTGAAAGACTTTAGCACATTAGCCACACTGCTTACTGAAGTAATAAAAAAAGATGTTGGATTCAAGTAGGGAGAAGCGCAAGAGAAGACATTTTAAATAGGCAAGCAAAAACTGACCAATGCTCCTTTATTGTCTTTTCCTAACTTTAATAAAACATTTGAAATTGAATGTGATGCCTCAAGTATTAGTATTGGCAAAATCTTAATGTAGGAGGGACTACCAATTACTTACTTTAGTGAAAAGTTGAGTGGGGCAGCCTTAAACTACCCTATTTATGATAAAGAGTTGTATGCGTTAGTTCGAGCGTTAGAAATGTGGCAGCACTACCTATAGCCTAAGGAGTTCGTGATTCACACAGATCATGAGTCCTTGAAAAACACCTTAAAGGCCACATGCTCGATGGGTAGAATTCATTGAGACATTTCCATATGTCATTCGTTACAAGCAAGGTTAGGAAAACGTTGTTGTAGATGCGCTTTCCCGTAGGTAAGTTTTAATCTCAACACTTAATGCTAAACTACTTGGGTGAACATGTTACGAAATTGTATGTTGATGACCATGATTTTAGTGTTGAATACCAAGCCTGTGAAAAAGACCGCAGTCGGTAAATATTTTAGGCATGATGGCTATTTATTTCGGGACAATAAACTATGTGTACCTAACTATTCTTTGAGAGATTTATTAGTGAGAGAATCCCATGAAGGAGGGTTAATGGGGCATTTTGGAGTTGTAAAGACTCTAACAATTTTACGAGAACACTTCTATTGGCCATATATGAAATGAGATGTTGAAAGACTTTGTGGTAAATGTGTCACTTGTAGGCAAGCCAAATCGAAAGTGCAACCTTATGGCTTATACACCCCTTTGCCAATACTTAGTGCACCTTGGACTAATTTTCGATGGATTTTGTGCTAGGTTTACCTAGGCCTAAACAAGGAAAAGACTCTATTTTTATGGTTGTAGACAAATTTTCAAAGATGGCACATTTTATTCCATGCCACAAAATGGATGATGCTTCTAATGTTGCTAACCTATTCTTTACGGAGATTGTAAGGTTGCATGGTATGCCCAGGACAATTGTTTCTGATAAGGATGCTAAGTTTTTAAGTTACTTTTGAACAACCTTATGGGCTAAGTTAGGAACTAAGTTGTTGTTTTCAACTACTTTATCTACTCTATTGCAAGCTATCATTAAAAAGAACATCAAAAGTTAGGAACCAAGTATTCATCGTTTGAAATTATTTATGGTTTTAATCCTTTAACCCCATTGGATTTAACTTCATTACCTATTTTTGGGCATGTTAACTTAGATGGCGAGAAAAAGGCTGAAATTGTTAAATAGATACACGAGAAGGCAAAGTTCAACACTGAGCGAAGAACTGAGCAATATGCTAAACAAGCCAATAAAGGACGTCATAAGTTAGTCTTTGAACCTGGCGATTAGGTGTGGTTATACATGTGCAAGGAACGATTTCCAAAACGAAGGAAATCTAAGTTATTACCTCGAGGGGATGGCCCATTCCAAGTTTTGGAACGGATCAATGACAATGCACACAAACTAGATTTGCTTGGTGAGTACAATGTAAGTGCTACTTTTAATGTTTCTAATTTGAGTCCTTTTGATGTAAATGATGATTTGAGGACAAATCCTCTTCAAGAGGAAAGGAATAATGAGTAAAACTATCACAAGCACATGGGATGAGGCATGCTCATATCCTATTCAAGTTCCCATCGGACCAATTACAAGAGCTCGAGCAAAGAAATTCAAAGAAGTGCTTAATGGATTGATTCAATAACTTGGGCTCAATCAAATTCATGGAGGCCCGTTAAAGGAATCGCAAATGATAAATGCATGATATAGGCTCTTGAAGTTTCCAAATAATCACTTCTATAAACTAAGTAGTTGGTTTGCAGATTATAGCGGGAAAATATATTATTTTCCTTTTTTAAATACTTCCCCCTTTTTTTAGGAGGCTATTAGGGAAACAAATCAATTGGTTCTATCTTAATCGCCTAGTTTTCATTTAATTGATGTAAGGCATTTAAAGCCAATTAGGATCCTAATTTGATTTAGATTCTTTCCTATTTACTTAGATTATGATTTTGCTTTGGTTTAAATTCTTTCCTATTTACTTAGATTAGGATTCTGATTTGATTTAGATTCTTTCCTATTAGGGAAGATACAGATTCGAATTTGATTTTTGGTTTAGGATTATTTCCAAAAATTCTTGTAACCAACCCTATATAATATACTCGTATCCAATAAATAAGAAGAAGTTTTTTTGATGCAATTGGTGAGAAAGTTAATTCTCTTTGGTTCTTTGCGAACTCTTTGAACTTATCGGGTTTCCGTGGCATTCAAACTCTTGACTTATCAATCAGACCATCCATAGTTGATTGTGGTGTCTTCACATACCAAGGTTCATGCTTTCAATAAGCATTGGGTTAAGGTTTCATTCAATTTCTTGTTTAGATTCGATCTTGGGAACTAAATTGATTAGGGTTGCGTCAGTTCTTGACGGGGTTCGTATCATCCTTAATACTATTTTCATTTTTCCATTAAACTTCAGAGAGGCAATTGATTCATCTCCTAATTCTTGAGATGGGTCAAATTTAGGCTTAATATCGAACCCAAAATGCTTGACAATCTTTGTAATAATGCTACGTAAAGGAAAGGTTTTGTCACCTCTTGAGGGTGTGGCAAACGTGTGTTTAAGAATAACATATCCAACATTAACTAGTCTACCCTTAAAATACAATCTAGTGAACCCACATCCAACCTCATAACCTCGTCACCATGGTCCTTTTAGGGATAATATGATAATATAATATGCAAAATTCAGACTTTGAGACACATGAATTGAGAGCGTATTGTCACAAATCTCCTACATTTGTTTTTAACTACATTCATGTTATGACCCGACCCAGACCTAGCAAGATATTGTCCGCTTTGAGCATGGTCTTTTTTATGGGGCACCTATTGTGCAAATTTTATTGAACTTGCAAATGCACGAATTTATTGTAGAATAGATCAATGGTGACGAGTGTCGATCCCACAAGGAGTGTGAAGAGTTAATTTTCTAAGTGGGTGGTTGGATTTGTGATGGAAGTGATTTAGATTATTTCAAATTAAAATGGCGAGAATAAATTAAAGTGAAATCTATTAAAATGCACCATGGGCTTAATATTCTTTATTAGTGCCAATTAGATCACAACGGGAGTTTCTACTTCAATATGGTGCTAAGAGTTTATCGTGTCAAATAGTAATAACCTTCCACTAGGGAGCCGGTTATACCAGTGTAGTATCTGGATAAGATTATTATTATCTGTCGATGAAAAGTCAAAATATCCACAAAAATCAGAGGGGAAGAGAAAGTAAATTTACTAAATAAAACTGATGGAACATGTTGAGAAGACCTTCACCCCAAGTTTGAAAGAAAATTAGCTACTCATAATTGAACTAGGGGTAAAATGAAAATTTATTAAAATACGCAGAAAATACAAGATAGAGAAGAAATTACAGAAAATGGAGCTAAAAAATAAATTCAAAGGTTCAAATTAGGGGGGAGCCCCTTTTTATAGATACGATTACTAAATCATGGCCATCAGATTAAAATAATTTAGACGCTCAGGATTACACCACGTGGTAAGTTCTGATTGAATAGAACACATCATAAGGGCTGTCATTTCGTGTAATGCATGTATCGTACGAATATTTTTTTGGTCCATTGACATACTGCCACATCACCGGTCAACTATGCATAATCATTTTAGTCCAATAGGATCGCGACACTCATCGGTCAACGCCAACTCATCAGTCAATGCCACATCATTCATCTAATCGAATGCTGCCATGTCATCGGTCAATGCCACATCATACTATATATGTGAACAATGTCATGAACCGTACCATGAACAGTACTGTATATGTGAATAGTGCCGTGCATGTGAACAATGTCGTTTATCCTTTTATGCTCCTCCTAAGGTTTTCGCCTGTTCTGAGTCCAAAATTATTGTCTGTTTTGCTCTCTGATCTTTTGTTCATTCTGAAATACTTAATAAAACACATAAAATACTTAATTAAAATAAAACACACATAATTAAATATATAAAAGTAAGGATGTTAGTGAAACTTGGAGTGTAAAATGATGATTTTCTCCTTTATAAATATACACTTTCTAACACTTAACACAGGCCCCAACCAACTTATTGCTAGTCTCTAGTAAATAAAGTGAAGACAAAATTCAAACATAAAATGATTTTTCTTTTACTTTTTTTTTTAAAAATCGTGTTTATTCAATCAGATTAATGATAACAATCAAATAAAAGTATAAGCATTATCTCCAACCTAAAGAAATATCACTCCTACATCAACCATCCACATGAATCAGTCTAATAGACTTTATCCCAGCTATAATAATCAAGCCACTTTGAAGAATGACATGTCAAACCCCAAAATCTCACTGGTAATAGTGACACTCTCATAAAGAAATTAAACCTAATAAAGATAGTCACTCCAATGAATGGTAAATTAAGAGAAAAATAATAAGAAAGTAATATCACACGCTCTCATCAAGATGAAAGAAATATGCCCACAGCTTAGAAATCATACGATCTTAAGTCAAACAAAATGCTAATCAACCCAATGTATACATTTTTTTTTCTTATGAATTATTACATCATTTTAGCCTATATAACTAGCTTCTACTTCAAACTATAGATTCCTAAAATCAATAAGGACTTTTATTAGGACGTAACGTAGGCTAGGGACATGGCTAGCAAATGAGGAAAAATAGGGAACACGAAATATATGTTTGAGAAAAAGTTGAGATTTTTTAGAAATTACTAGGTGCATTTTGCTTATTTGTTATTATTGTATATCCTTTTTTTTCTCTCTTTTTTTTAAACTATTTTTTATTATATATATATATATATATGTATATGTATATACAGATCTCAAAAGAATGATAAACAATCACATCTGGCGTCCAGAGTTTAACAGAAAAGAAGCAGAGATAAGAAAACTCAAAGCTGAGTTAGCTAAAATTGATGCTGAAAAAACTCGTCCATCACTCTTCACCAAGACACGATCCATACCTGTTCCTCCTCCAATGTTTGATCCATACCAACCCTTCTATACACCATCCCGACCTCACCAGTCAGTTTATAACCAATCTTTTGGTTTTTCACACCTTCAACCAACTCCTCGACCAAAACCGCCTTCCCCTAAAAAATCAAAATCCAAAGTCAAAATCTCTGAGCCAAAGGCTAGTTCATCCTCTTCTGTCCCTCCAGAAGAATCTCTAACATCAACACCTAAACCTCCCAAAAAAGACAAAGGCCCAATGGAGCAGTATCATTACCATACGGTTCAGCCTCAAGCCTCATCATCTGACTCATCTGAGGCAGAAACAGAGTCTGACTCAAACCCACCTCAATCATACTTTCTCCGATTCTGAATCAGAATATACTGACATTACAAACATATTAATGGCAACCAAAACAGAAATCCCAAGTTCCTCAACCCCTATTGTCGAAGAAAGTTCTTCTGAACCCATACCACCAATGCTTCCACTAGCCTCTAACCATTCCTCTAAACCATCTTCGGTATCATGGTTTACATTTGATGACATTCCTCGTCACAAATGGCCTGCTCGATATCAAGAATTTGCAGCATGGATTGATTTCTAATTGACAAAACCAAATGCTCAAATAGAATCTATTCTTCGAGAATTTATGGCTCGATCAATGGGTTCTTTACGCTACTGGCTAGAAAGTTTGGGAGAATACAGACAGCCTTAATTCATGCAAACCACAGTTGCTTCAGTACTCTCTGTCATTTATGAACAATTTCAGCCTCAAAAGAGGTAGAAAGAAAAGAGTATCACCAAATGAAGTGCTGTTCACTCAAAAGACATCTTTTAGAAGCTCATTACAAAAGAATGAGTATGCTGTTCTACAAGCTGGATGGATTCAATGATTCGACTCTGAAACATGTCTTTATTGCCTCACTCCCCTCAGAATTGCAACTTGAGCTCCAAAGGCAACTTACAGCCACTAATCTTGACATGGCTGACATCTCTCATGGCAAAATCTTCCAAATAGAAATAGTATGCTTAGACAAAATCTGTGAACAGAAAAAGTTCTTCAAAGAACTCATGAAAGATAAACAACTCTTTTCCTCAGCATGCAAAAAACATTACCTTGAAATTGAGTGCAATGACCAGATGCCCCTAAAATACATAAAATACTTAATTTAAACAAGACACACATAATTAAATCACAAGGGACTTAAATATATAAAAGTAAGGATGTTAGTGAGACTTGAAGTGTAAAATGACAATTTTCTCCTTTATAATTATACACTTTTTAACACTCAACAGTGACAGTGGGTCACAACTGTGTATGAGGCAGCATATCTGTGTCAATTAATGCGTAAAGCACATGGCTTGAGAGTAAAAAAGAAAATGATAAAAAGAAAAAGCAAACAATGATAAATTAAAATTATTAAAGACAATAGTGCAAATGATAAAACAATAATTAAATAAAAAGATATTTACAGGAAGTTGCGATTATGGCTCACATCTTCCTCTAGTTTTGCATCTAGAAACAGCTTGAACGCCCTCTATGGGTCGAGGATAGGCTTCCCATCCATTTTTCTTATAAATTGGCAAACAGAGTCGTTTATAATTAGATTCTCGAGACTATATCGTGTACGCTCTTTTTCGAATAATAGTCATAACTGGAGAATTGCTCCTTGTACATATCCACTGGGATGCATTTCAAAAGACAAAAGGATATCGTCCAATGACTCTTTACTCAAGCCATTCCTAATGAATTGAATCTTATCTCCTTTGTTATCAAACACCATTTCTAAAGAACATTGATTTTTATCGCATATCATTTTGGCACACTTATGACAAGCAACAGAAAGTCTTAGAGCTCATTGCTTTCTTGCGTAATTTTCTTTACCACAACCAGGCATTTATGCAATAAATTTGGGAGGCAACTCACCTGCCATTCGTACTTTGGCCTCGATTAACCAACAGATGTCAGCAGGGATATTATTCCTCATGAGCAATTGAATGCGTTTGGACTGAGCTTTACAGATAGTAAAGAGTGTCTTTTGAGGAAGTGAAGGAAGTAGATTTTGAAGCATTGCTAAAATCACGTTGTTGTCCATTCTTTGTCTTAGAATATCAGTTATTGTGGGAAACTAAAGTAACCAACTTGATTGTCACGGAGTACCATTATCCGCCATTTAACCGGGGTAACAAACCAAAGCACACAAAGAAAACTACAATCGTCCTCTTATTGAATTTACCTTAAGCTAAAATTGGATATCGTAGACACCTCCCTCAACTTCTTTGAGTTGTCTTTCTAAATCTTCAACATGAGATACTAACTCTGGTGGTTGTAGATCCCAAATATGATGTGTTTTACAAAATTGTATCTGGCCTCTGAGATGAGATTTTACACGTTGAAGTTGCCTAAAAAGGTCCAAAAGGATCTGTCTAGTTGAGTCATGTATGATTAAAAGTGATAAGAGAAATCTTAATGGTTAAACAAACACACTTACGCAAAAAGAATTTCAATTAGAAAAAGAATAGTAAAAAGAAAGAAAAAAAAGCAAATCACTGAAAAGAAAGAAAATTCTCAATTCAAATTTAGTGGGTCACTCAAACTTATTTCGGTGTCCTTTCTATATGGTTGACATTCTACATATGACTTTAATCTTTGACCATTAACTTTAAAAGTGATACCGTTCTTTAGATCTTTAATTTCAATTACTCTATGTGGAAAAATAGTGTGAATAATAAAGGGGCCAGACCATCGAGAGCGTAACTTACCTGGGAATAGGTGCAAGCGAAAATTGAATAAAAGCACTTTCTGACCTAGGGTGAAAGATTTTCTCAAAATTTACTTGTTATGAAAGACTTTCATTCGCTGCTTGTAAATCTTGGCATTTTCGTATGCATCATTATGAATTTCTTCAAGTTCTGCTAGTTGTAGTCTTCCTTCTGAGCTAGCTTACTGCATGTCAAATTTGAATTTCTTGATGGTCCAGTATGCACGATGCTCGAGTTCCACATGTAAGTGGCAAGCTTTTTCATATACTAGCCTGTAGGGTGACATCCCTATGGGGTCTTGAAAACCGTTCTATATGCTCATAGTGCATCATCGAGTTTCAATGACTAATCTTTTCTATCTGGCTCACAATCTTTTCTAATATGTGCTTTATTTCTCAATTAGAGATCTCAACTTGGCCACTAGTTTGCGGATGATATGGGGTCGTCACTTTGTGAGTGATAGAATACTTTGTCAAAAGAGTTTTGAATGACTTATTACAAAAATGGGCACCACCATCACTAATTATTGCTCGAGGGAATCCAAAGCGTGAAACAATGTTGCTTTTCAAAAATCCTATCACTATCTTATGATCATTGGCTCTACATGGAATTGCTTATACCTATTTTGATACGTAGTCAACAGCAACCAATATGTATTGATGGCCAAAAGAAAGGGGAAAGGGTCCTATGAAGTCAATACCCCATACATAAAAAATCTCGACCACTAAAATTGGGTTTAGTGGCATCATATTCATTCGTGTAATGTTCTCCATTCGTTGACACCCATCACATGAAGAGAAAAAGGTGTAAGCATCTCGAAATAGAGTTGGCTAATAGAAACCACATTGTAAAACTTTAGTAGCTGTTTTCTTAGCACTAAAATGGCCTCCACAAGCTTGTTCGTGGCAGAATGAAAGGATATTTTGAAATTCATTTTCTAGGACACATCATCTGACAATTTGATCTGCGTAATACTTGAACAGATAAGAGTCATCCCAAAAGAAATTCTTTATTTCCGCAAAAAAAAAACTTGGCTTTATCCTCCTTAGTCTAATGCTCTGGAAGTTGACTTGATAATTAACGATATTAGCATACCATCGTAATATTTCTACACTCATTAGTTGTTCATTTGGAAATGATTCATTCAATGGTAATGGTTCTATAATTGTGTCAAAATGAAGACGAGAGAGATGGCCAGCCACAATATTTTTTGTGCCTTTCTTATATTTGAATTCCAAGTCAAATTCCTACAAAAGTAACACCCAACGAATTAGTCTGGCTTTTGTATCTTTCTTTGTGAGAAAATATTTAAGAGCAACATGATCTGTGAATACAATTATTTTACAACTAATAATATAAGATCAAAATTTCTCTAATGCAAACACTACTGCTAGCATTTCTTTTTCAGTGGTTGAATAGTTCAACTGTACATCATTCAATGTCATACTAGCATAGTAAATAACATGGGGAATTCGATCAACTCTTTGTCCTAATACTGCTCTTACAGCATAATCAGATGCATCGTACATGAACTCAAATGGTAAGTTCTAGCTTAGAGGCTGAATGATGAGTAATGATGTCAACAACTACTTTAGTTTTTCAAATGCCATAAGATATGAATTATCAAAGACACAAGGCACATCCTTAGCAAGTAGATTGCATAAGGGTTTATAAACTTTGCTAAAATTTTTAATAAAACATCTATAAAAACCAGCATGCCCAAGGAAATATCTTACTTCTTTGACTGTTTTAGGGGGAGGAAGATTGGAAATGTGATGAGATTAAGGATAAGACTATCACAAGCACATGAGATGAGGTATATTCAGATCCTATTCAAGTTCCCGTTGGACCCGTTACGAGAGCTCGAGCAAAGAAAATACTGTTCACGCGGCACTGTTCACGTTTTTTTTTTATACTAGAACAAGGATTAAAAATTTAAACAAGAATGAAAAGCAACAAAGATAGATGGATCTGACCTTAGAGCCTAAGCTCTAATACCAAATGACAAGAACCCCGTCAAGAACTGACGCGACCCTAACCAAATTAGTTCCCAAGATCGAATCTAAACCCAGGAATGGAATGGAACCTTGACCCAATGCTTATTGGAAGCACGAACCTTGGTATGTGAAGATGCCACAATCAGCTATGAAAGGTCTGATTGATAAGTCAAGATATTGAACGCCATGGAAATCCGATAAGTTCAAAGAGTTCGTAAAGAACCAAAGAGAATTAACTCTCCCAATTGCATCCAAGAAAAAGCTTCCCCTCATTTATTAGATACGAGTACATTATATAGGGTTGGTTACAAGAATTTAAACCAAATCAGAGTCCTAATTTAAGTAAATAGGAAAGAATTTAAACCAAATTAGAATCATAATCTAACTAAATAGGAAAGAATTTAAACCAAATCAGAATCCTAATCTAAGTAAATATGAAAGAATTTAAACCAAATCAGAATCCTATTTGGCTTTAAATGCCTTACATCAATTAAATGGAAACTAGGCAATTAAAATAGAACTAACTGATTTGTTTTCCTAATAGTCTCCTTAAGAAATGGGAAAGTATCTGAAAAAGGAAAATAATATATTTTTCCACCATAATGTGCAAACCAACTTCCTATTTCATGAAAGTGAATATTTGGAAACTTCAAAAGCCTGAATCATGCATTTATTATGAGCGATTCCTTCAAAGGGCTTCCATAAATTTGATTGAGCCCAAGTTGCTTGAATCAATCCATTAATGCATTTATCATGAGCGATTCCTTCAAAGGGCTTCCATAAATTTGATTGAGCCCAAGTTGCTTGAATCAATCCATTAATGCATTTATCATGAGCGATTCCTTCAAAGGGCTTCCATAAATTTGATTGAGCCCAAGTTGCTTGAATCAATCCATTAAGCGCTTCTTTGAATTTCTTTGCTCGAGCTCTCGTAACGAGTCCGACGGGAACTTGAATAGGATCTGAATATACCTCTTCGCTTTCTTGCATAATTTCCTTTACCACAACTAGGCATGTATGCAATAAATTTAGGGGGCAACTCACCTGCCAAGCGTACTTTGGCCTCAATTAACCAGCGGATATCAGCAAGTCTGTTATTCCTCATGAGCAATCGCATCGTTCAGACCGAGCTTTATAGATTGTAAGGAGGGCATTCTGAGGAAGTGAAGGGAATCGATTGTCAAGTTTTGCCAAGATCTCATTTTTGTCCATACCTTCGCCTCAGAAAATTAGTAATTGTGGGAAACTGAAGTAACCGACTTGATTGTCACGGAGTACCGTTATCCGCCACTTGACCGGGGTGACAAACTAAAACACACAAACAGAGTAACAAACAAAAACACACAAAAAAAATCACAATCGTCCTCTTATGGAATTTACCTCAAGCTCCAACTGGATGTTGTAGACACTTCTCTCAATGTCTCTGAGTTGGCTTCTAAATCCTCAAAGTGGGATATTAACTCTGGTGGCTGTAGCTTCCAAATACGATGTGTTTTACAAAATCGTATCTGACCTTTGAGATGAGATTGGACACATTGAAGTCTTCTAAAGATGTTCAAGAGGATATGTCTCATGATTAAAAGTGATAAAAGAAAACTTAATTGTTAAACAAACACACTTATGCACAAATAATTTCAATTAGCAGAAGAATAATAAAAAGAAAGATTTTCTCATAATCTGCTTATCATGAAAGACTTTCATTCGCTGCTTGTAAACCTTGTCATTTTCGTATGCATCGTTGCGAATTTCTTCAAGTTCTGCCAGCTGTAATCGTCTTTTTGAGCCAGCTTGCTACATGTCAAAATTGAATTTCTTGATGGCCCAATACGCATGATGCTCGAGTTCCACAGGTAGGTGGCAAGCTTTTCCATACACTAGCCTATAGGGTGACATCCCAATTGGGGTCTTGAAAGCCGTTCTATATACCTATAGTGCATCATCGAGTCATAATGACCAATCTTTTCTGTCTGGCCTCACCGTTTTTTCTAATATATGCTTTATTTCTCGATTGGAGATTTCAACTTGGCTACTAGTTTGCGGATGATACGGGGTCGCCACTTTATGAGTGATAGAGTACTTTGTCAAAAGTGCTTTGAATGATTTGTTGCAAAAGTAGGTACCACCATCACTGATTATTGCTCGAGAGAATCCAAAGCGTGAAATAATATTGCTTTTCAAAAACCCTATCACCACTTTATAATCATTGGTTCTGCATGGAATTGCCTCTACCCATTTCGATACATAGTTAACAGCAACCAATATGTATTCATGGCCAAAAGAAGCGGGAAAGGGTCCCATGAAGTCGATACCTCACACATCAAAAATCTCAACCACTAAAATTGGATTTAGTGGCATCATGTTCCTTCGTGTAATGGTCCCCATTCGTTGACACCTATCACATGAAGAGCAAAAGCTGTAAGCATCTCGAAATATAGTTGGCCAATAAAAACCACATTGTAGAACTTTTGTCGCTGTTTTCTTAGCGCTGAAATGGCCTCCGCAAGCTTGTTCATGGCAGAACGAAAGGATGTTATGAAATTCATTTTCTAGGACACATCATCTAATAATTTGATCTGCATAATACTTGAACAGATAGGGGTCATCCCAGAAAAATTCTTTATTTCTGCAAAAAATTTAGCCTTGTCCTGCTTGGCCCAATGCTCTGGAAGTTTACCTGTAACAAGATAATTAACTATATCAGCATACCATGGTAATACTTCCACACTCATTAATTGCTCATCCGGAAATGACTCATTCAATATTAAGGGTTCTGTTATTGTGTCAAAATGGAGACGAGAGAGATGGTCAGTTACAACATTTTCTGTCTTTTTCTTATCTTTGAATTCCAAGTCAAACTCCTGCAAAAGTAACACCTAATGAATTAATCTAGCTTTTGTATCTTTCTTTGTAAGAAGATATTTCAGAGCAGCATGATCTGTGAACACAATAATTTTACAACCAATGAGATAAGATCGAAATTTTTCTAATGCAAATACTATTGCTAGCATTTCTTTTTCAGTAGTTGAATAGTTCAACTGTGCATCATTTAATGTCATACTAGCATAGTAAATAACATGGGGAATTCGATCAACTCTTTGTCCTAATACTGCTCCTACTGCATAATCACACATGAGTTTGAATGGTAAGCTCCAGTTTGGTGGCTGAATGATGGGTGATGACGTCAACAATCGCTTTAGCTTTTCAAATGCTAGAAGACATGAATTATCAAAGACAAAATGTACATCCTTAGCAAGTAAATTGCATAAAGGTCTAAAAACTTTACTAAAATCCTTAATAAAACGTCTATAAAAACCAGCATGCCCAAGGAAAGATCTTACTTCTCTAACTGTTTTAGGTGGAGGAAGATTGAAAATGAGATCCACCTTGGCTTTGTCAACCTCAATACCTTTGCATGAAAGGATGTGACCGAGAACTATACCTTGTTTTACCATAAAATGACACTTCTCCCAATTTAAGACCAAATTTTTCTCGATACATCTCTGCAAAACTTATGTTAGATGATGTAAACATTGATCAAATGAGTCACCAAAGACAGAAAAGTCATCCATAAAGACTTCAAGGAATCGTTCAACCGTATAAAAAAAAATACTTAACATGCATCGTTGAAATACAGCAGGTGCATTACATAATCCAAACGGCATTCTCCTATATGCAAAAGTGCTAAAAGGGAAAGTGAAAGTGGTTTTCTCTTGATCTTTTGGTGCTATAGGAATTTGATTATATCCTGAATAGCCATCTAGAAAGCAATAAAATTCATGGTCTGCTAATCTATCAAGCATTTGATCAATAAATGGTAAAGAAAATGGTCTTTATGTGTGACAGAATTCAATTTGCTATAATCAATGCATACACACCATCCTGTAGTCACTCTAGTGGGTATCAATTCATTATCAGCATTGGTAACTACTGTGACTCCTGACTTTTTAGGGACAACTTGCATAGGACTGACCCATGAACTATCAGAAATTGGGTAAATGATACCTGCATCTAATAGCTTAAGGACTTCCGTTCTAACAACTTATTTCATGTTAGGATTTAACCAACGTTGCATTTCCCTTGTAGATTTAGCATTTTCATCAAGATGAATGTAATGCATGCAGTCTACTGGGTTTATACCTTTTATGTCTGCTATGGTTCATCCTAATGCTCCTTTGTGCTCTTTTAAAACATCCAACAACTTACCTTTTTATTCGTCATTTAGGGATGATGAGATGATTACCGATAGAGTGCTTTCTTTTCCCAAGAACGCATATTCCAAAGTGTTGGGTAATGGTTTGAGCTCGAGTTTTGGTGGTGATTCTGATGGTGGTGATTTTCTTCTCTGATGGTGGTGATTTTCTTCTCTGATGGTGCTAGTTGTTCAGCTTTTGACTTCCATTTGTTAGTGTCCATGGATGGTGCTGAGTTAAGTAGGGTGTTGACCTCATCGAACATATTTGTAAAGGGTCATCACTAAGGTTTGAAAGAAAAGTATCATGAACTAATGCTTCAATTAAATCCACATCAACAATTCCATCATCTGCATTATGAGATTGTTTGGCAATGTTGAAGATGTTGAGCTCCATGGTCATATTGCCGAAGGATAGCTGCATATTTCCAGTTCTGCATTGAATGTGAGCATCGACAGTTGCCAAGAATGGTCGGCTTAGGATCATGGAGATGTGCTTCCTTGAATCCTGGATTGGTTGAGTGCCAATTACAATGAAATCAACAGGAAAATAAAACTTGTCTTCCTGTATAAGCACGTCCTCTACAATACCACAAGGTATTTTCGTGGATCGATCTGCAAGCTGTAACACCACTAGAGTTGGGTGTAATTCTCCCAATCCAAGTTTCACGAATACTGAGTAAGGCAATAGATTTACACTAGCTCTTAAATCCAGCAAAGCATTCTCAATTGTGTGGTTCCCTATACTACATAAGATAGTGGGGGAGCCTGAGTCTTTATATTTTAGAGGAATTTTGTGTTAGAGTATAAAACTAACATTTTCTGTTAAAAAGGATTTTTTCTGAACATGAATGTTTCTCTTTTTAGTGCAAAGGTCTTTAAGAAACTTGGCATAAGATGAAACTTGTTTTATTGCATCAAGTAAAAGGATGTTAACACTTACCTGTTTGAAGCACGACTTAAATCGAGGATGTTATAAACACGTTGTCCTCGTATAGCTCATTGACTTTCTTCTCTGAAGTCTTCTATTAGTCCATCATAATTTATTATCCAATCACTATTTAAGAAGTCTTCGAAGATATTTGACAAGAACAGCTAAGGTAAACTGTTCAGTTCTGTCAATTTCTGTCCATCTTTTATTCCTAGCAATATTTCATATCTATAATGTTCCTCTTCATGTCTACAAAACAAATGTAATTAATTCTATTAGACAATCTGATTAGACCTTAAAATAAAGTCTACAAAATCCTAACCCAGTTCTTTAATACCACAATTGTAACACTCCAAATCTCACACGTGCAGAGCACGTAATGAAGAAGGTTACTTACAAATCAAAATCATTACAAAAAAATCTCAAACTTAAATACCTCAAATTTTTAATCAAATAAAACCATAAATCCATGTGTCTAACACTAAATAATCTCTCCGAAGATATAAATATAACAAAAGTTTCAGAACTCCCAAATTACGAGTCATAAAATAAATTATCTTAAAAGAAACATAATGATGCGAATATCACAATGAAACTTTGAAACCCACACTTAAATTGAAGTTTCAACTTCCCAAGAAAGTTATAAACAGATTAAAACAAACAAAAACTTGCCCCAATGCTTAAGAAAACATGAACCAAAGGTATAGAGAATGATATTGATGCCACACTCAAGAAATAGATGAGAAGGTGAGTGATAAGTCTAAATTTGAAACACCATAAGAATGCTAATTCTTGATAAGTTCACTAATTCTCAAAAGAACCAAAGAAATAATAATCTCTCATTGCCTTATATAGCAAGGTTGCTGAGTTTAAATACACCAATAGAAACCCAAGATCCTAAAAATACAAATGAAAACATTGGAACAACCCTCCAAGTATAGGTTTGTCAAAGGATGCTTCAAAAAGTCTTCACCAACCAACCATAATTAATGCTATCATTGAAAAACTTATTGTTAGCCCACCATCATTGATGGTAGACTTACCTTACATATTGACAAACTTGAAACAAAACAAACAAATGAAGTTGAAAACAAAGGAGTCATTGAAAATCCCAAGTCTGAACAAGCTGTAATGAATTGGTCATAACTCCTTCTAGAGAACTCCAAATCCAGCTCAGTTTTATTCCGAAGTTGCCCTTGAATTTGTGTATTTGGCTGCCCAATAGCTTAAATAATGGCCACAATGCCTTATCTTCTCTCCAAGCCCAATTCATGATGTCTCGCATCTTGAATTGTATTTTCAATCCATATTTTCTCAATTAATCTATTTAAAGCAGCTTGCTTCTTTTTGGCTCTAGCTCTTGTAATTGGGCCTTTATGAATGTGCAAAGGATCACTTGAATCTTTAATGGTATTTTCTTGATGGTTCTCATCACATAAGCTTATCATTCTCTTATTCAACTAGCAAAAGAAAACAAATCTAACTCTAATGACAAGCACACCTCTCAACAAGGTACTTAATCTACAAAAAGTAATGACGAAGGGTGAGCCATCAACTCGGTAAGTAAAACCATTCCCAACACACCAGGCTTATTGGTACAAAAAATATTGCAAGCCTTCCTTTTATTAAAACATATATTATAATTCATAAATTTCATAAAATGACATATTACAATAAGATGACATAAATTAATAGTAATTCAGAATATCAAAAGCATATTTAATTATGAAAGCAAATTGTATAACCTATATACAGTAAATAAAAGATTAGCTCATGTCACATAGTGTCACCTATACTCCCAGTAACCCAGTTAGAAACAGCATCAGAATAAGAATATTGTGTGCACACTTAGAACAAAACCTAGTATTGGTCCAGAACACACACACACACACACACACACACATAACGTATTATACGATCAGAATCAGAATAATTATGGACAATGAGTCAAAACAATCAAATTAGTTTTTTTTTTCATTTGTAATGACTTGTAAATGACACTTTGCACTATATGTGGCACTTTGCGGTGCTTTGGCCCTCGAGAGGTGGCCCCCATATAGTCTCAAGAGATGGCCTCCGTACAATCATAAATAATTTAAATCGTACATGAGTACAAAATATTCGTATCATATTCATAAATGTCCATAACAATAATTTAGGCTTGCAAAATATTTTATAGACAAAATCATAAAAGGTAATCATGTAACAAAATAAATTACATATTTAAAATCATTTATAATATTTTGTTAAAAATTTAGATTTGAAATCATTCACATAAACTAATTTTGTAATGAAAATTAATTAATATTTTAAGTAGTATAAAAAAACTTATAATAATATCAAAATAATCATACATATCTAGTACATTAGGAATCAAGCTACTTACATCGATAAAAGAATTGATCTAACAAACCTCTAAGCTTCTAAGAGCCTCAAACACCTCCAACACCTTAAACAAATACAAGATATAACTATTAAGAACTTATTCTAAGAACTTTATTTTCTAATTCATACTTGTACAAGTCTAATTCTCAGAATTTTAACTCTTAATCTAAAAATTAGAATGACATAATATTTTACAGAACTATTTTGGACATCCATGGGTATCTCATGTAAAATTTTCAGGAAGATCCAATACCAAAAACATTTTCAAAACTATTTGTTTCTTGAAAAATTCAAAACTGTTTCACAGTGCCTTAATTGAACAGAACGGGACCTGAAATTTTAATAAAATAAAAAAATTATGAAATTAAAACTTCGAATACTAGACACATATATTAATTTCTTTTTAAAATTTCAGAATTTTTCGAATTCGTTTGGAACTACAAATAATTTTGTAAAGTTTTTCATTCTACAGTACATCAGTGTCTGTTTCGAAAATACATATAAAATTGAAAACGAAGCAAATCTTATGAAAAAAAAAATTATTCAATAGGTCATACATGTCTAGTTTTGAGAAAGATAAGGTTCTTCTTAAGAATCATTCATAAAATATATGTATACTTTTGAGATATTCATGCTGTCCAGAATTGTCCAGTGTATTTATTACATCAAGAATTGATTAATGAGACTCAACAATAAATCAAAGCCCTAAACACGATTTAAACACATCCTACATCATGCATAATGGTCTGTAATAATCTAAAACCATGTCAATAAAACCCTTGATGGAGTTATAGGAAAACTTATGAAGAATAAGGAAAGTAAAACTTACCAACCGTTAAGATTCTCTCCTAAGTAAGGGGCAGAGAAAATAGAAGAAAATGTTGTGGACTTCGGGTTATAGAAGAGGGAAAAGTATAGGTTAGTAGGAAGTTTTAGGAAACCCCATTAATTATTCTGTTATATCCAACCCAGACTTAACAAGATATTGTCTGCTTTGGACCTTAACAAGACCCGCATGGTTTTGTTTCTGGGGTGCCCATACACCCCAAAATGTGTCTTTCCAACTAAGGTGCGGATTACTCCTTATAAACTCAACATCTCTCTTGTGCTTTGCCTAGGTTGTTATATACACCCCTCTTAGGGACTCAACATCCTTACTGAGGTTTGCCCTATTATCTGTCATGACCTAACTTAGACCTGACAAGATATTGTCTACTTTGGGCCTTAATAAGGCCCCCACAGTTTTGTTTTTAGGGCATCCATATAAATTTTGTAGCCACCAAAGTCGGTATCCGAGTAACATGTTAAATTTATATGTGTTCTCTTACATACCAAAATATAAGAAAAATAGTCCCGCTTAATAACAATTTTTTTTGCTATAGGCAAATGAGACTCCTTGGGACATGTTTAAAATCTTGCACATAAGTATACACTGTACATAATATAGTAGAGATTGATAAGCTATAAGGCATATCACTTAAAACCTTACTCTAATATTATCATATTGAGTGTAGAGGTAAGTAAGGGTCGTTCCCGTAAAGGATTGTTCCCAATTAACAAGATATTAACAAAAAACACATAAACCAACCAGCAGCAAAGATTAAATTAAAAACCCTATCTAGACTTAATGAAATTAACTCGAACTTTCTAGATTTACTAAGGACATATTAACGAACATGCAAAAAAAATTTGGGGGGATTTGAAGTTGATTTGCTATGTTAACTAAACTAAAATCTTATATTTTCCATAATCATGAGTTTCTAAACTCTCTTTCTCTCTCTGTCAATGAAGTTCTAAGGCTTCAAAGAAAATTAAGAAAGCTTAAATCTGTTCATTTTGAAATCTCAAGGAAGTATGCTCTGCACTTGCCTTATGCAAGGATTCTGTCCATCAAAAAACTTGATAAGTTTTATCTAGTTTGGTACCTTGTTTTAGACTAAGAGGAAAGTCTGTTTTGGGTTGTAAAACCTAGAAAATATTTTAAGTTTTTTATGCTCATAGAGGTATATCGGCTGGAAACCAGAACTTGCGTGCTACTGGCCCAAAGTACAGTTTTAACTGTTGTAGATCTGGTGTAAACAACGCCACATACTATTATGGTATCAGAGCCATACCGGAGCTTTACTTTCCTTGAAAATAAAATTATTTTCAAAATTATGTTCTTCAAATCACAAAATGGTATGATAGAAGTTTTCTTATGATTTTTTAAGCTAAAGACTTCAAAGACAGAGAGAAATTTATGGCTTCAACTTCATCAAACGAATCTTCTACATCTTCTGTAATCACTCCAGTCTCTCTTTCTTCTACTCTCTCACTCCTAAAAACCTGCACTAAACAAACAGCCAACAAAATAGAAAACCTTGTTGAATATTCCTACATCCCTGAATCTGCACAAATCAATGAGTCATCTTTCCCTCTTGTTAGTCCTTACCAACTTTACAAACGCCCACACTCTTTTACCTGCAACATACGCACCCTCATCACTACCAGACGACTACAGCCAAAAGAATATACCTAGTCTTCTAGATTGGATCAGTGCACACTCCAGGCTACTACAGCTAAACAATATGTTACTCTGGAAATTCCTGCCGAGTTAATCTCCAACTGGAAAAGAGAAGGTTATACTCATCTCCATCTCGGAGGAGTAAGATTAATCCTGACCTTACATGGAAGGAAAGGATTACCAGTCACAGCCAGAATTGCTATGCTGGACACCGGTTCAAATAATATCAAGATGCTGTTATTGGTACTGTTCTCACCACTCTTCATGCATGAAGTGTTCTCCTCACTTTCTACCCAAATTTCAACCTTTCTCTTCAAGACGCCAATCTTTCACAGCCTTGAAAGTCCAAGTATAAATTCAAGGTGTAGAACAAATCTCTTCTGCAAAGATTGCAACCCTTCACCATCAACTTGTCTATAGGCTTCAAAATCACGCCTTAGACTTACCCATACCTGAGCACCACTTTGACGCCCTTATGGTGTTAGCAGAATCAGATCAGATACCCACTATCATCCAAATTCTAAGACAGATCCCTCGACATGAACTCATAAAACTCATGCCCTTGGAATGGATTTCAAATTATGAAAAGTTTCATACCAACACTGCTCTTATTCAAACATCAGAAAGTATGTTCGAAAGGAGAGCAGATGGAACGGTCAGAATGACTTTCAGACCTCCACCAACAGCACCAGAAGAGCCTCCAAGGCTCTCATTCACCTATTCAGCAATGATCATAGCTGTTTAGACAGCACAAGAAAAGCTGCCAATAACAGGATTCAATTCAGAAGGATATCCTATCTACCCAGCTAAACTTAATGGCCACTTTCTTTGGGATATACCAGGATCAAGAAATTGTGACCCAAATTGTCCCTGTTGAGATGATTGAGAAGAAGAGGACGATTATGATTCAAAAAGGAGAAGGAAGCCCAAAAAGAAAATACCTAAATCTCCACGATCACACAATCAACCCAAACCACCATGTAATCCTCCACCTCCACCAGTTCCTTTACCCATTTACAAAAAGAACTTAAATGGATTGCAAAGAATTGCAAAACTGAAGTTCTTCCACCAGTTCAAAATACCATACCTACCATACAACCCATGGCTTGCATGACGTTTTCATTAACATCACAAGATTATTCCTCCAATTTCCCTGTTCTAGAAACACATGCCGACCCACAGAGAAAAGTTGTAACCAAACCCTTTATTCCTTCAACCATCACTCCTACAGGTTACTTAGAAGACCCCAAACCTTTTGAAGCTGTCCTCAACTGGCAAACACAAAATGCCAGAGTCCAAAATGAAACCCTGGTCGATATTCATAAAAAAGTGAATCATATCAGTTTACGAACTGATCATATTGAGTCCAAAGTTGATTCAATTACTTCACAGATGTAGCAGATCTATCAGAATCTCTAATCCAGAATCTCTCAACTGGATTCAGAGTTACGAGCCATGCTTAGTCAGAGGTACTATGGCCCAGAATTTGATCAAAAGGAAAGAGAAATCAGGAAATTAAAAGCAGAGCTTGAACAGATTGAGTCTGAAAGGCAAAAGCCAACATTATTCACTACATCACCACCTTTACCTACCATCAACCCAACTTTCCATCCTTTTACACCTATGTTATCTCCCATTAAACCACAAGATCCATCCAAACTATTTGGCATGCATACACTTTATTCAGAAATAATCCATTGCCAAAACCTACTAAATCTAAACCCAGCCTCGACCTTGACTAGAAAAAAATACCTCAACCATCTTTGTCAATCCCAGAATACCAATCACTTCCTTATATATCTCTACCTACATAAGCACCACCAGCCCAAGCCAAAGATAAAGCACCCATGTAACAGTTCAGTGCCCAAATGGTCTCAAGATCCATCTGATATAGATAATCCAACTTCTGATTCAAAACTAGCCGTTTCAGAAAGCCCATCAGAATCTGAGACAGAATCTTTCCCTAAATCTTCAATATCAGCTAGTGAGTCTGAAAAGTCCTATGAAACTGAACCTACCTAATCATCAAGAACAGATCTATTCTTTGAAATACCCTCAGATATCGAGGAAGATCCACCAGAAGGAACCTTAGCCTTAAACCGGCCTACTCAGCCTTAAACTCAAAATGATCATAAACCATCAAATGGCCCATGGTTTACTTTTGATGATATACCTGCAGCTAAATGGAGAGAACGGCTATCAGAAATGGCCGCCTGGACAGATCTTCAAATGTTAAGGGTAAATGCAACAACAGCCTCTGTTTTTAGAGAACTTGCTACCCGTTTTACGGGATCTCTAAGATATTGGTTTGATACTTTAGGAAAGTACAGACAACTATAGTTTGTACAACTTCCTAATGTATCAAGTGCTCTTGCTGTTATCCATGAACAATTCATTGGAGAATCTGCAGCAATGTTTGAAGCTGTGACTATCTCAACATGAAATGTTGCTCACTCAAGGCTAAAGATCTTGATTTCCATTACAAACGGATGTCAATTCTATTTTACAAGCTCAATGGATTCAATGATCCTACTCTTAAACATGTTTTTCTGGCATCATTACCTGAAGAATTACAGCCAGATATACAAAGGCAGCTTACATCTCTTAATCTCCAAATTGACAATATTTCTTTGGGGAAAATCTTTCAAATCGCCAAAGGATGCTTGGAGAAACTATATGAACAGAAACAGTTTTTCAAAGAACTGTTGAAAGATAAAGAGCCTTTCCGAAGTGCTTGCAAAAAGCCTTACTTGTAGATCAAATGTAAGAAAAAGAAAGATTGTGAGTGCAGCACCAAAAGAAAAAGCATTTCAAAAAATTCAGAAATCCAGATTCTTTTCCCAGATCAAAGGCCCAGAGAAAATCGTACAGGTTTTTCAAAAAAAGATCCAGTTCTTTCAGAAAACAGCAAAGGAGAAAATCAAGTCGATGTTTCATCTGCAAAAAGAAAGGCCATTATGCCAAAGATTGCCCCAACAAAAAAGATAAGGCAATCCGTTTACTTGAACATCTACAGGCCACCACTGATTACTCTTCTTACAAAGATGAAATTGAGTTCTACTTCTCAAAACAAGAGGAACCTACTGACGAAACAATGTTCGCACTCGAAAACTCATCTGATGATTATGAAAACGATGAGTTTTAAACTGTTTTTCACCAACAACTTCTGTCCTTAGACACCACCATTCCCATTCCATCCATAAAACTCCAAATCTTACCAATTCCTGCCATTGGACTTCTTGATACAGGTGCCCAAAGAAGTATGTTAAACCCAGACATTCTTCCACCTCAATCTTGGCAACATAATGAAGAAAATTTCAAAGTAGTCAATGGAAAATTCTTTACCACCAAATTGATTACCAAAAAACCTATTGGTATTCAAATCTTTCCAAACTGTTTTATCTGGACAAAAGTCATCGGTTCTCATCTTCTTAATAAGGATATCTTGTTAGTATTTGATATCATTCACCAGATAAAACACCTCCAAATCATTCATACTGGAATCCGAGTCAAGTCCATATTCAAACCCTTCACCAATATTCTTAAACTTTATGGTCTAACTGAAACCCCTCAGTCCTTCCAAGACATTTCCACAAAGTTTTTGAAATATTGTCCTGAGTCTCATGCTGATTTCCACCATCCAAATCCTCTGTGGAGAAATTCGCATTTCTTTGTTCAGTTACCATTTAAACTGAATGAAGATGTCAACCCAACCAAAGCCACCTATCAAAGAATGAGTCCCTCAGACTTAGTTCTAGCCTAAAAAGAATGTTCTCAGTTGCTAGCCTAAGGTCTCATAGAACCTACCAATTCTCAATGGGCTCGCCAAGCCTTTTATGTTGAAAAATATTCCAAAATTGTTAGAGGAAAAAAATAATTAGTCATTGACTATCAGCATCTTGTAAAAAAATGATTTTACAAGATGACAAATTCCCTTTGCCAAAAAGACAGAGCATATTCACTTTCCTCAAAAATACCCAAATCTTTTCAAAATTTGATCTTAAATTCAGATTTTGGCAACTTGACATCAAACCCTCAGAAAGATACAAAATTGCCTTTTGCATCCCAAATGCTCATTATCAATGGACGGTTTTACCATTTGGTCTTAAAACAGTTCCATCCATTTTCCAAAAATCCATGGTTCAAATTTTCCAACCCATCTTGCATAGTGTATTGATTTACATTGACGATATTTTGTTATTCTCAGGTACACATGATGAACATCGCCAATTGTTAGATCAATTCTTTGATATTATCCAAACTCATGGAATCATGTTATCAGCTAAGAAAAGCACCATTGCCACCAATAACATTGAATTCCTTAGAATGACTATCAAAGACGGACACTACCAGCCAGGAAAGCACATTGCCCAAGAACTTATCCACTTTTCAGATCAGGACTTTTCCAAAAGACAAATTCAGTAATTTCTTGGTATTATCAACTACATCAGAGACTTTATTCCTCATGTTGATAATCACACCCGCCAGCTGTCAGCTCTGTTGAAAAAGAATCCACCACCATGGAACAACAACCACACACTTGCTGTCACAACTTTAAAGCAAATTGCGCAAAATCCGCCACCATTAAAGCTTATCACAGATGGCAGACGGATGCTGCAGACTGATGCAAGTGACGAATCTTGGGGGGCCATCCTCCTTGAAGAAGCACAAGGCAAAGAACACTTTATTTCCTATGCTAGTGGACACTTCTCTGACACACAAGTCCATTACCACAGTGTGTTCAAAGAAATTTTAGCAGTCAAGAATGGTATTCAGAAATTTGAGTATCATCTTATCGGCTACTACTTTCTTGTTAGAATGGACAACTCAGCCTTTCCTAACATCATGAATTTCAAAGGTAAAAATGTTCCTGAAAAGATGTTGCTAAGGTTAAAAGACTGGTTTTCGAAATATGACTTCTCTGTGAAGCATATAAAAGAAGAACATAACCTCATCCTTGATATGCTTTCAAGACTTGCAAAACCAGAAAAATCCTTGCTTTTCATATCCTCTCAAAATCATTTTCCTATCACTTTCATCACAAGCCATAACTAAAAAATATTTTCCTCTCGGAAAACTTTCACCACAGTCTTTGCTATACAAGAGTTTGCTAAGAAAGCTGTTTTTAGGTTTTTCATGAAAGCCTATCTCTTATCAGACTCATTTTTATTTTCATCCTTCCATCCAGAAAACCTGTTCCTTACAGGCTTAACCCTAGACCCTTGCAGGGAAATTTCAGAAGATGAGTTATGGTACATCTGGTGCCTAATTGTCCTCTATGCCACTAAACTAATTGTCCCTGTCATTCTCACTTTGGAGCACCTGCTTAATCCAAACAAATCCACTTTATTAACCTGGACACTCCTTGAATGGTTTTCTCCAATTCCTTAATGGAGAAAGAAACTCTAACAGTTGTTAGAAGCTCATAATTTGGAACATATGCCACCATTCGAAGCAAAAATGTTCATCTCCGTGTTCATTATTCATAGGCCCTACTTCCAACATCCAGACACCATCTCACTCTGGACTCAAGACCAGGTATATGAATGGTTAACTCTACCACATCCAGCCCTCCTTGAACAAGATAGTGGAGTACAAAAAAGCCTCCACAACTATCTTTGTAAATTAAACCATCAACCTACTCCGCACAAAGACATTGTTCACACCTCTCTTGGTCCATAATATGACATCATCATGATACCAACTCCATCTCCAATATCAAAACCAAAACAAACAGGAATTGTCATTAAAGAAGAAAGACCAGATTTTACTGATTTTATGTACCAGGATGCACAAGACCCATGGGAAGATTTCTGACTATTAAGTCAGCATCTCCAACAACTCCAACAAATCCAACCGACGTAAGAAGCCACCAGCTCCAGCAATCAACCACCTCTCACCAGTTGTCCGAAAGCAGACAATTGCCCCTGGCCACCTTGTCGTCCAAATCACAAACATCCAAAGCGACCCAAGTTAAAAGTTCTTTTCTCAAAAGATAAAGATGACACCGACAGCTCATCCGACGAGGACTACATGAATTTATCATCTCCATAATTAAAATAATTTGTCTTGGCTTGCTTTTTCAAAGTCATTTGTCTTCATGTAATTATGAATGCTTTACTTTTTCAAAGCTTGTAATAATTAAAGCATGAGTCATGCTTTAATTTGTCTTTATCGCTTTTACTTTATGGTTTTGTCTTGTATAATTATTAGCTTGTTTTAGCTTTTGATAAAGTCACCCCTGCTTTATGACTTTGTCCTATATAATTATTAACTTTGCTTTTGCTTTTCGAAAAGGAAGATAGGGGTCCTGTCCTATCCCTTTCATAATTATGTCTTTACTTTCCAAAACAGATAGGGACTTGTCCTATCCTTTTACCCGTCTCCTATATAAGCTAACCTTGTCTTAGTTTGAAGAGGAGGAACTCGTTTGAAGAAATAAAATCTTATGTTTTCCATAATCATGAGTTTCTAAACTCTCTCTCTCTCTGTCAATAAAGCTCTAAGACTTCAAAGAAAATTAAGAAAGCTTAAATCTGTTCATTTTGAAATCTCAAGGAAGTATGCTCTGCACTTGCCTTATGCAAGGATCATGTGCATCAGAAAACTTGATAAGTTTTATTTGGTTTGGTACCCTGTTTTAGACTAAGAGGAAAGTCTGTTTTGGGTTGTAAAACCTAGAAAAATGTTTTAAATTTTTTATTCTTATAGAGGTATATTGGCTGGAAACCAGAACTTGCGGGCTACTGGCCCAAAGTACAGTTTTAACTGTTGGAGATCTGGTGTAAACAACGCCACGTACTATTATGGTAACTATCAAAGTCAGACACTACCAGCCAGGAAAGCACATTGCCCAAGAACTTATCCACTTTCCAGATCAGGAGTAGAAAATTTGAAATTGTAGAATACATTTTTAAAGAGGTTGAATAATGATTGGAAATATGGTTAAGGAATCACTCTCCACCACTAGACATTGGATTTTAATTTAATTATCATCATTATTATTCACTTTCTTTTGAAAACAACAACTCTAAGATAATCAACCCCAATTATCTTAATCTTTCCTTATTTAATTGTCAACTAAAATAAGCTCTTTACTTAATCTCTTTCCAAAAAACAATCTAGAATAAGCTCTCTAGATTTAACTTAATGAAAGCATTAGAATAAGAAAAGATATAAGCTAAATTAGATTTCTACAATCAAATGAAAATATCCCATAATCCTAACCACAATCTGCCACCTAGGTTTAGTTCTTTGACAATTGCAGAACAAAAACCGTAAACTACCAATCAAATCACCATCAAATTCATAATATTAAAATTAGTGAAATACAATATTTTCTAGAGAAAAGATGAAGAAATTTTGATTTTGAAGCTTTGTTAATAAAAATCCATGTCCAGGGTTTTGAAACTAGTCTTAGCCAATAAAAAGACTACTGATAACTCTATAAAATGAGAGTTATCATGGAACTTTTAGACTTAAATCAATAATACTTAGAGAGTAAATAATGTATTTTCATTACATTTTTATTATATTTTGCATAAACATTCATCTTAGTTTATTCGTAATAAATTTTGTTTGATTTAGAATAATTTGTGTGCTAAATCATATGCATAATTGTAGGTGTTTGGAAGCTCAAATTTCAAAGAATGAATGCTGATGCAATAGGCTTGCAAAAGATAGAAAAAAACTTAGCTACAAAAGAATTGAAACAAATCTAGAACAGTGCAGTTGCTATAGCAACCATTGCTGTAGCAATCCTGAAACAACGACAAAGAAAATTTTGCGCGACATACTTGTAGAATTGCAATCTGCAATTTCCTTATCTGACTTATGCGCGACTTAGGCTTCCGTTTACCCTAATTTTCAACTATAAAAGAAGCAAAAATTATAAGGAAAAGAGAGAGCCGTCACCCAAGGAAAAAAACCACAAAGAAACAAAAGAAAAACAAGATTCAAGAGAGAGATTAAGGGCTGCACAAGAGGAGAATCTGCAGAAATAAATCGAGAACTCAGTACTTTTTATTCTTCTCTTGTTTTCTTATTTACTTTTTATTCATGGGGATGTGTTTGATGTCTGAAACTTTGTTCTTTATTTTTCTTTTGCAAATCATGAACTAAATTTATTTGTGGTTGAGTAATAAATAATCTTGATGGTTTATTCACTAAAAATATGTGTTGCTACATGTTTGCTGTAGCATTTTGTTTTGATAGTATTTATTTTTATTCATTATTTCGGCCGATCACCCATTTAATGATACTAGCTAATGAAGAGCCGCAAAATGGTCTATCTTAGTCGAACATATTAGAGCAATACTTGGTCTTAGATTGGGTTTCCTGAATTGAGTTTTACTTGAGTCCAAAAGGGCCATGCTTGATCTAAGATTAGTGATGAACTAGGCATAAGGATTCACCTTGTAGGGTAATTAGAACCTAAGCATGTAATGCTATATCTTATGCTGGCATAACAACTGATCACTGTTAGGTTGTATATAGATATAAGATATCCAACATGCGACAGCTGAGGATACATAAGGATTCTGCCCAGTGCTGTAGCAGATACTGCAGCAACTGAGCCAACCATTAGAAAATAGTCAAAACCATTAAAATAGTTTATTCACTCAACTACTCTATATTTTCATTGATTTTATCCTTGAGTTTGACGTGATAATTTACTTTGTTGTATTTTATTTATTGCTTTTTTATTTTAATTAGGTATTAGTTTCATTAATTTTTTTTATCTTAATTTAGACATAAAATCTGCACTGTTAAGGTTGCTATAGCAAATCTGATAACATCAATTCCTGTGGAGACGATCTTGACACCAAAAGCATTTGAATTTATACATCAACAACTACTCACACATATAGAAAAAAGGCTTATTGATTGAATTATGATTATGGCAGCCAAGTCTTCTCTCCAATTTACCTGTTCCTCTCTTCCTTGTGTTCTTCTCTTTTTCAAAACTGATTCTTCACTTTTTTTTTCTCCCCTTAAGGCGGTTTAACTATTGCCTTTATATAGAAATTGTTGTCTAAATCCTTCAAGGACTAGTGAAACTCATTTCTTTCATGCTTTTTTATAAGAATAGGATTTTGACCCGAGAAAATAAGTAGATGTGGCAAAATTACTCTAAAGTCAGTTTTTGTTGTAGGCCCAATTAAGAAATTTGATCAACCCTGCAAGAATTAATTTTTATGGTCCATATCTGATCCTCAACCTTAGAACATCTCTAATATAGCCCAATAAAGCGAATAATGCCTAACAATTTATCTAAGAAGCAATCAAAATCCATGAAGTCACGATTTGACTATTCTTCACACTAATTTATAGTTTTTCTACTCTGTTTCTTTGGATCAAAAACTCCTAAAAAATGTAAAAAAAAAAAAATAAAGATTCAAAAGTTCATGAAAATATCAAATAATTGTAAAGAAAGCAATAAAAACTTATGTGAAATTAAGCACTTATCAGAGATTTAATTATTCCTCAATATGTTTTGATGTCAACCTTTTTTCCCTTTTCATCATTGTCAAACTTGATTCTCGAGGTCATTAGGGTGTTTTTAAAGCCAAAATTTGTTTGCAAATCTTTCATATATTTGGATTAATTATGAAAATTCCCTCATTATTGTTTTGTTTAATTTAAAGTCCAAGGAAATTTGTACAATAAGTAAATCTAGGGCTTTATATTAAGGAAACAGTATAGTGTCTACTTTACCAATGAAAAAACCATTATCGAAGAGAAATTTACTAAGCATGTCATATCATGCTCTAGGAGCCTACTTGAGACCATACAAGGTTCTAGAGAACTTACAATCATGATTTTCAAATTGCTTATTTTCAAAACCGAGAGGCTTTCCTTTATAATGTAACCATTAAAAATGCACTTTCAACATCCATTTGATATAAAGATGAAATCTTTATAACATGCAAATGCTAATAACATCTTATTAGATTACAATCTAAGTACAGGTGCAAATGTTACAAAAATATATGTCCCTCCTTCTTGGTTGTAACTTTGAGCCACTATTCTAACTTTATTCCTTACACATTTCTTGCCTAGTATGGATTGATGTTTTAGTTTAAGGACTAGTTTACACACATAATTTCTCTGAAATTAATTTAGCTGGTTTTGCATGGGCATAATCCAAGATTCATCATTTTTAACATTAAGAAAAGAGTTAGGTTTCAATTTAGGATATAAATTTTGTATGCTTGTAAATATTGCTAATTGATGATCTAGTGGCCATGCTATGTGATTGATCATCCAAAATTAAATCTTTAATGGATCATCAATTAAAGCTTCAATTGATCCTTTGCACATCATGGAGGTCCAATTACAAGAGTTAAAGCCAAAAAGATGCATGCTGGTTTAAATGGATTAATTGAGAAAATATGGATTGAAAATGAAATTCAAGATGCAAGACATCATGAATTGGGCTTGAAAAGAAGACAAGGCATTGTGGGCATCATTCATGCTATTGGGCAGCTAAATACACAATTGGATCAAATGCAGAAAGGTCAAATTTGGAATAAAATTGGTATTGATTGAGCCAGAATTAATATGCAAACTATATACCGTTGGAAAGATAATTACGTTAGCCTTTCAATGCATTTTACAAAGCTAGATTTGAAGTTATCTGGAAGGAGTTATGACCAATTTATTACAGCTCGTTCAGACTTGGGATTTTCAACGACTCCTTTGTTTTTTCAACTTTATTTGTTTGTTTTGTTTCAAGTTTGTCAATGTGTAAGGTAAGTATACCATCAATGATGGTGGGATAACATTAAGTTTGTCAATGATAGCATTAACTATGGTGGGTTGGTGAAGACTATTAAAGCATCCTTTGACAAACCTATACTTGGAGGGTTGTTCCAATGTTTCCATTTGTATTTTTAGGATCTTGGGCTTTTATTAGCCTATTTAAACCCAGTAACCTTGCTATTTAAGACAGAGATTAATGTAATTTGAATTTGAAAGATTATTCTTTCTTTAGTTCTTTTGAGAACTAGTGAACTTATCAAGAATTTGCATTCTTGTGGTGTTCCAAATTTAGACTTATCACTCACCTTCTCATCTATTTCTTGAATGTGGCATCAATATCATTCTCTAAACATCTAGTTCATGTTTTCTTAAGCATTAGGTCAAGGTTTTGTTTGTCTTAAATCTGTTTAGAACTTTCTCGGAAAGTTGAAACTTCAAATTAAGAGTGAGTTTCAAAGTGTCATTGTGAGATTTGCATCATTTGGTATCAGAGCTAGTTTCTAGTCAGGTTTGAATGTCTGATATATTTTGATTATCAAAAAAAAAAAAAGAAGAAAAAAAAGAAAAAAAGTACAAAAAAAAGATTGCAAAAGGAATCAAGTATTCCTACTTTCATCAAGTTGAATTTCAGTTATTCCTTTTCCTTGACATTGTTTACACACAATATCAATTGTGTTCCTTTGCTTTGTTGCTTTCTTATCATCAATTTCCTTGTCGTTCTTTGTGTCCTCTTAATTCCTTTTCTTTCTTTAGTGTGTTGGTTTGTCATATTTGGCTTGCCACCTGGGTTTTTCTTGATTGTTGTTTATTTAGTTCAATAAAGAGCTGAAAGAGAGAATTAAATGTGCTTAAAAATAAAACAAAAAATTTGTGAGATCATGAAGAGAATAAGGATAAGACTATCACAAGCACATGGGATGAGGTATATTCAGATCCTATTCAAGTTTCCGTCGGACCCGTTACGAGAGCTCAAGCAAAGAAATTCAAAGAAGCACTTACTGGATTGATTCAAGCAACTTGGGCTCAATCAAATTCATAGAGGCCCTTTGAAGGAATCGTTCATGATAAATGCATGATTCAGGCTTTTGAAGTTTCCAAATATTCACTTCCATGAAATAGGGAGTTGGTTTGCACATTATGGTGGAAAAATATATTATTTTTCTTTTGCAGATACTTTCCCATTTCTTAAGGAGGCTATTAGGAAAACAAATCCGTTAGTTCTATTTTAATTGCTTAGTTTCCATTTAATTGATGTAAGGCATTTAAAGCCAAATAGGATTCTGATTTGATTTAATTCTTTCCTATTTACTTAGATTAGGATTCTGATTTTGTTTAAATTCTTTTCTCTTTAGTTAGATTAGGATTCTAATTTAAATTCTTTCCTATTTACTTAGATTAGGATTCTGATTTTGTTTAAATTATTTTCTCTTTAGTTAGATTAGGATTCTAATTTAAATTCTTTCCTATTTACTTAGATTAGGATTCTGATTTGGTTTAAATTCTTGTAACCAACCCTATATAATGTACTCGTATCTAATAAATGAGGGGAAGCGCTTTTTTGGATGCAATTGTGAGAGTTAATTCTCTTTGGTTCTTTACGAACTCTTTGAACTTATCGAATTTCTGTGGCGTTCAATATCTTGACTTATCAATCAGACCTTCCATAACTGATTGTGGCATCTTCACATACCAAGGTTCGTGCTTCCAATAAGCATTGGGTCAAGGTTCCATTCCATTCCTGGGTTTAGATTCGATCTTGGGAACTAATTTGGTTAGGGTCGCGTCAATTCTTGACGGGGTTTGTATCATTTGGTATCATAGCTTAGGCTCCAAGGTCAGATCCATCTATCTTTGTTGCTTTTCATTCTTGTTTAAATTTTTCATCCTTCTTCTAGTATCAAAAAAAAAAAACGTGAACAATACCGCACAAACAGTGCCATGCGAACAGTACCTCGTGAACAGTATTTTTTAGGGTTTCCTTTTTAAACCAATTTTGTATCCTTATGGTTAATTCTCCTTAAATCCATAAGTTTTACTTATTCCTAAAAAAAAAAACCCTTTCTTAAAATCTTTCATTTTTTTTCTCTCCATTATTTGTGTCTTGAAAGTCAAAAAAATAAGTTTTACCTAATAGGTGAAATTTTTGTCCAAAATCAAAACTCAACTTTCATACACATTGCCTTCTTATTCTTGAAATTAAATTCTCTTTAATGTCATCTTTGTGAATTACTGCTGAAATCCTGATATTAGTTTGATTAGTTTGATAAGAACCGAGTGAGGATTACTAAGAGTGGAAAAATGCAAGAGAGTGTGAGTATATTAGAGGGTAAAAGCCAATTAATTTAAGTGAAACACGAGTGGAATTGAGTGATTCATTTTTCTTGAGTGAAACACGTAAGAGAGTGAGGTGAGGTCCTTCCATATTATTTTTAACTTTCTTTTGGAGATAATAGCTATGTCTTATAACCTAGAACGAAACACAAATGAAAAGGATCAAGTGGAGAAGATACGTGCAGGGCAGCCACAACCCGTTCCCCAAGCACGTAGAAGAGAAAAAGCTCCAATTAGAGGAGAGATTGATGATTATTATAAGGATGAGTATGATGAGGGTGAGGACTCAGCGGGTAGCTATAGGAGAGATGGACAAGGCAGGAGAGCCAGGAATATAGATGATGGATTGAGTGGCATAAAGATGAAGATTCCATCTTTTCAAGGCAAATCTGACCTAGAAGCATACCTTGAATAGGAGAAGAAAATGGAGTTCATATTTGACTGCCACAATTATTCAGAGGCAAAAAAGGTTAAATTGGCTGTGATTGAGTTTTCTGACTATGCCATTACTTGGTGGGATCAATTTGTTATAAGCAGAAGGTAAAATAGAGAACGTCCAATTGAGACATGGGATGAAATGAAATCATTGATGAGAAGACGTGTTGTACCTAACCACTATTATCGAGATTTGTACCAAAAATTACAACGTCTTCAACAAGGTAGCCAAAGTGTTGAGGATTATTATAAAGAAATGGAAATTGCCATGATTAAAACAAATGTAGAGGAGAATAAAGAAGCAACCATGGTAAGATTCTTAACTGGTCTTAATCGGGAGATTGCAGATAAGGTTGAGTTGCAGCATTACGTGGAGATTGAGGAGATGGTCCACAAGGCTATCAAGATTGAGCAGCAACTCAAGAGGAGGGGTAACACTCGTGCAGCCCCAAGCTCGAGTTCCACTCCTTGGAAGCCGAGCTATGCGAAACGAGATGAGAGGCCACAAGTATCTACTGCACTTAAGCAAGTAACCGAGCACTCCAAGCACAATTCACAAGGTAACACCATGACTCCTACTAATAGGAATCGTGGCATTAAGTGTTTTAAATGTCAAGGCAGGGGGCATATTGCAAGTGAATGTGTGAATAAAAGAGTTATGGTGTCGCGGGACAATGGTGAGGTTGTAACTGAAGATGAGACAGAAGAGAATGAGATGCCACCATTAGAGGAAGTCGAAGATGAAGAGTATGTAGCCCCTAGGGAATTGACTTTAGTAGCGAGGAGAGCTTTGAGTGTTCAAGTAAAGGAAGACGAAGCAGTGCAACGGGAAAACATTTTCTATACTAGGTGCTATGTTCAAGACAAAGTATGTAGTATGATTATTGATGGAGGAAGTTGTACTAATATTGCTAGTACTATAATGGTAGAGAAGTTAGGGCTTTCGACACTTAAACACCCACGACCATACAAACTACAATGGTTAAATGACAGTGCTAAGGTGAAAGTGAACAAGCAGGTACTAGTGATTTTTCGGATTGGCAAGTATGAAGATAAGGTGCTTTGTGATGTAGTGCCAATGCAGGCTGGACACTTGTTACTTGGGCGGCCTTAGCAATTCGACAGACGTGTGAAGCATGATGGCTTCACCAACAAATATTCATTTGTATTTAATCAACACAACATCACTCTTGTTCCATTGACACCAAAGCAGGTTTATGGAGACCAAGTGAGCCTACAGAGAGAGTGTGAGGAAAAGAAAAAGAGAGAAAAAGAGAGTGAAATTTAAAAAGAGGCCGAGGAAAATATAAGAGAAAAACCAAAGAAAAATACGGCCATTGAGCGAAAATCAAATGAAAAACAAAATAATTTCTATGTGAGAGCAAGTGAGATAAAAAACGCATTGTTTTTACATCAGCCGATGATTGTACTTTTGTACAAAGAGGCATTTTTTAACACTAACGAATTTGACCTTACTTTGCCTAGTTCTATTACTTTTCTTTTGCAGGAGTATGAGAATGTTTTTCCTAAAGAAACACCACATGGTTTACCTCCAATCCTAGGGATTGAGCTTCAGATTGATTTTGTACCCGGTTCAACCATTCTAAATAGACCAGCCTATAAGAGCAATCCAGAGGAGACCGAGGAACTTCAAAGGCAAGTTAATGAATTGATGGAAAAAAGAGTGCGTGAGAGAAAGCATGAGTCCATGTGCAGTTCCCGTTTTATTAGTTCCTAAGAAGGATGGGACGTGAAGGATGTGTGTTGACTGTCGAGCCATCAACAACATAACGGTAAAGTATCGACATTCCATTACTAGACTAGATGACATGCTTGATGAATTACATGGGTTTAGTGTATTTTCCAAAATCGATTTGAAAAGTGGATATCATCAGATTAGAATGAAAGAAGGAGATGAATGGAAAACTGCCTTTAAAACAAAATATGGTTTGTATGAATGGTTAGTCATGCCTTTTGGCCTAACTAATGCCCCGGGCACTTTTATGAGACTTATGAATCATGTCTTGCAAGCTTTTATTGGTAAGTTTGTTGTTGTTTATTTTGATGATATCCTCATTTATAGCAAAAACATAAATGATCATGTAGTACATTTGAAATCTGTTTTAGATGTGCTTAGAAAAGAAAAGTTGTTTGCTAATCTTAAGAAGTGTACTTTTTACACAGACAAACTTGTGTTTCTAGGATTTGTTGTGAGTGCACAGGGTATACAGGTAGATGAGGAAAAGGTACGTGCAATCCAAGAGTGGCCGAGTCCCACAAGTGTAAGTAATGTGAGAAGCTTTCATGGGCTTGCTAGTTTCTATCGACGATTTGTGAAAGACTTTAGCACATTAGTCACACCGCTTACTGAAGTAATAAAAAAAGATGTTGGATTCAAATGGGGAGAAGCGCAAGAGAAGGCATTTCAAATAATCATGCAAAAGCTAACCAATGCTCTTTTATTGTCTTTGCCTAACTTTAATAAAATATTTGAAATTGAATGCGATGCTTCAGGTATTGGTATTGGCGCAGTCCTAATGCAGGAAGGATGACCAATTGCTTACTTGTGTGAAAAGTTGAGTAAGGCAGCCTTAAACTACCCTACTTATGATAAGGAGTTGTATGCATTGGTTCGAGCATTAGAAACGTGGCAACACTACCTATGGCCTAAGGAGTTCGTGATTCACACCGATCATGAGTCTTTGAAACACCTTAAAGGCCAACACAAGCTGAATAAGAGACATGCTCGATAGGTAGAATTCATTGGGACATTTCCATATGTCATTCGTTACAAGGAAGGTAAGGAAAACATTGTTGCAGATGCGCTTTCCTGCAGGTATGTCTTAATCTCAACACTTAATGCTAAATTACTTGGGTTTGAACATATTAAGGAATTGTATGCTGATGACCATGATTTTAGTGTTGAATATCAAGCTTGTGAAAAGATCGCAGTCGGTAAATATTATAGGCATGATGACTATTTATTTCTAGAGAATAAACTATGTGTGCCTAACTATTCTTTGAGAGATTTGCTAGTGAGAGAATCCTATGGAGGAGGGTTAATGGGGCATTTTGGAGTTGTAAAGACTCTAGCAGTATTACAGGAACACTTTTATTGGCCACATATGAAGCGAGATGTTGAAAGACTTTGTGGTAAATGCGTTAATTGTAGGCAAGCCAAATCGAAAGTGCAACCTTATGGCTTATACACCCCTTTGCCAATACCTAGTGTACCTTGGACTGATGTTTCGATGGATTTTGTTCTAGGTTTACGTAGGTCAAGACAAGAGAAAGACTCAATTTTTGTGGTTGTGGATAGATTTTCAAAGATGGCATATTTTATTCCATGCCACAAAACAAATGATGCTTCTAATGCTGCTAACCTATTCTTTAGGGAGATTATAAGGTTGCATGGTATGCCCAGGACAATTGTTTCTAATAGGGATGCTAAGTTTTTAAGTTACTTTTGGAAGACCTTATGGGCTAAGTTAGGAACTAAGTTGTTGTTTTCAACTACTTGTCACCCTCAAACTGATGGTCAAACAGAAGTTGTGAATAGAACTTTATCTACTCTGTTGCGAGCTATCATTAAAAAGAACATTAAAACTTGGGAAGATTGTTTACCCTATGTTGAGTTTGCTTATAATCGTTCCGTTCATTCTGCTACTAAGTATTCACCGTTTGAAATTGTTTATGGTTTTAATCCTTTAACCTAATTAGATTTAACTCCATTACCTGTTTCTGAGTGTGTTAACTTAGATGGCAAGAAAAAGGCTAAAATTGTTAAACAGATATACGAGAGGGCGAAGTGGTTACACAACATTGAGCGGAGAACTGAGCAATATGCTAAACAAGCCAACAAAGGGCGACATAAGCTGGTCTTTGAACCTGGTGATTGGGTGTGGTTACACATGCGCAAAGAACGATTTCCAGAATGAAGGAAATCTAAGCTATTACCTCGAGGGGATAGTCCATTCCAAGTTTTGGAACGGATCAATGACAATGCATACAAACTGGATTTGCCTGGTCAGTACAATGTAAGTGCTACTTTTAATGTTTCTGATTTAAGTCCTTTTGATGTAGGTGACGATTTGAGGACAAATCCTCTTCAAGAGGAGGGAAATGATGAGATTAAGGATAAGACTATCACAAGCACATGGGATGAGGTATATTCAGATCCTATTGAAGTTCTCGTCGGACCTATTACGAGAGCTCGAGCAAAGAAATTCAAAGAAGCGCTTAATGGATTGATTCAAGCAACTTGGGCTCAATCAAATTCATGGAGGCCCTTTGAAGGAATCGCTAATGATAAATGCATGATTCTGGCTTTTGAAGTTTCCAAATATTCACTTCCATGAAATAGAGAGTTGGTTTGCACATTATGGCGGAAAAATATATTATTTTCCTTTTTGAGATACTTTCCCATTTCTTGAGGAGGCTATTAGGAAAATAAATCAGTTAGTTCTATTTTAATTGCCTAGTTTCTATTTAATTGATGTAAGGCATTTAAAGCCAAATAGGATTCTAATTTGGTTTAAATTCTTTCCTATTTACTTAGATTAGGATTCTGATTTGGTTTAAATTCTTTCCTATTTACTTAGATTAGGATTCTAATTTGGTTTAAATTCTTTCCTATTTACTTAGATTAGGATTCTGATTTAGTTTAAATTCTTTCCTATTTAGTTAGATTAGGATTCTGATTTGGTTTAAATTCTTTCCTATTTACTTAGATTAGGATTCTGATTTGGTTTAAATTCTTGTAACCAACCCTATATAATGTACTCGTATCTAATAAACGAGGGGAAGCTTTTTTTTGGATGCAATTATGAGAGTTAATTTTCTTTGGTTCTTTACGAACTCTTTGAACTTATCGGATTTCAATATCTTGACTTATCAATCAGACTTTCCATAACTGATTGTGGCGTCTTCACATACCAAAGTTCGTGCTTTCAATAAGCATTGGGTCAAGGTTCCATTGCATTCCTGGGTTTAGATTTGATCTTGGGAACTAATTTGATTATGGTCGCGTCAGTTCTTGACGAGGTTCGTATCAGATCATTAGAGGGTAAAAGCCAATTTGTGTGTTAAACACGAGAGTTAAGTGACATCAAATTGAGTGAAACACGTGAGGAAGTGTTGTGAGGTCTTTTTGATAACATTTTTTTTTCCAGATCACAAATATGTCAAAAGATCAAGAAGCTGTAGATCAATCAATCATGCTCAAAGCCATGCAACAATAATTTGAGCACATGAATATGATGTTTGGAGAGATCCGTGACAAATTGGAGAGTCAAGACACTGCCATAGCCAATCTACAAAGGGGGCAACAACCAATAGCTCCTAATGTAAGAGGTAATTAAGGTCGTGCTGCCATGGGAGAAGAAGATGGTGATGACCTAGATAATTTTAATGACCAAGTCACTGTTGACATGCGCGGAAGAGATGATAGAAGGGCAAGACGTATAGATCGTGATTTGGGGAGTATTAAATTGAAAATTCCTTCTTTTCAAGGAAAAAATGATCTGGAAGCCTATTTAGAGTAGAAAAAAAAGATGGAGCTAGTATTTGATTGCCACAACTACTCTGAGTAGAAAAAGGTAAAACTAGCTGCCATTGAATTTACTGATTATGCTATAATTTGGTGGGATCAACTTGTTTTAAGTAAGAGAAAAAATAGTGAAAGGCCAATAAACACTTGGGAGGAGATGAAGGCCATCATGAGGAGGAGATTTATTCCTAGTCAACCACATTACACAAGGTTCTAGAAGTGTAGAAGATTACCACAAGGCGATGGAAATAATCATGCTTTGAGCCAACATTGAAGAAGAACGAGAGGCCACCAAGGCAAGATTTTTATATGGTTTAAATCAAGATATTGTTAATGCACTTACAGCACTATGTTGAGTTAGAAGACATGGTTCACATGGTCATGAAAGTGGAATGATAACTGAAAAAGAAAGGTTCCACTAGAACCAATTTGGGTTCATCTTTCTCATGGAAGTCAAAATGGAGCAAAGATGAAAAGGCTGTTTCAAAGCCTAAGATTGAGCCATTCAAGGATCATAAAGAGGGAGGCAACCGAAGCAAAGGTAAATATGATTCTCAAAACTCTAGAAATAGAGATATTAAGTGTTTTAAATGTTTGGGGATAGGTCATATTGCATCTCAATGCCCAAACAAGAGAGCAATGATCTTGAGGGATGATGGTGATGTGGAAACCGAGAGTGAATCGGATGATGATCCTATGCCACTTTTGTAGGATGCTAATGATGGTGTAGAATATCCTATTGATGGTAAATTGATGGTTGCTAGGCGTGCTCTCAACATGCAAGTAAAAGAGGATGCAGAGGTACAACGTGATAATATCTTTCATACCACATCAAAGATAAGGTATGTAGTATGATAATTGATGGTGGAAGTTGTACTAATATAGCTAGCATTAGTTTAGTTGAAAAGCTGAATTTGAAAACTTTAAAACATTCTAGGCCATATAAGCTACAATGGTTGAATGATTGTGGGGAAGTTAAAGTAAATAAACAAGTGCTGGTTTCATTTTCTATTGGGAGATACAAGGATGAGGTTGTATGTGATGTTGTACCTATGCATGCTAGACACATTCTTTTAGGGCGACCTTGGCAATATAATGGTTATTTAAATAGATATTCTTTTGTAATGAATAAAAAGCAAATCACTCTTGTACTTTTAACACCTAAACAAGTGTATGAGGATCAAATGTTAATACAAAAAGAGAGTGATGCCAAAAAAGAAAAGGAGAGTACAAAAGAAAGAGAGATTGAGAGAAAAACAAGTGGAAAGATAGAAAAAATATTGTTGAGAGAAAAGAGAGGCAAAAAGTGAACTTGTTGCAAAAGAGAGCAAGGTTAAGAGGGTTGTACTTCTGTACAAAGAGGCTTGTTTACATACTAATGAGCTTAACGTTTCTTTGCCTAATGCTATTGTGACTCTTTTGCAGGACTTTGATGATGTGTTTTCAAATGAGGTCCCTAATGGTTTGCCACCTATTAGGGGAATTGAGCATAAAATAGACTTCGTTCCTGGAGCCACTATTCCTAATAGACCCACATATAGAAGCAACCCCGAGGAGACAAAAGAGCTTCAAAGGCAGGTTGAAGAACTCTTGACAAAGGGATATGTAAGGGAGAGCATGAGTCATTGTGCGGTACCAGTTCTACTAGTGCCGAAAAAGGATGGAACATGGAGAATGTGCGTTGACTGTCGCGCAATCAATAAAATCACTGTAAAGTATCGACATCCTATTCCTAGACTTGATGACATGCTTAATAAATTGCATGGTTCTTGTGTGTTTAGTAAAATTGATCTTAAAAGTGGATATCATCAAATTAGGATTAGAGAGGGAGTTGAGTGGAAAACTGCCTTTAAAACAAAATATGGTTTATATGAGTGGTTAGTGATGCCATTTAGGTTATCTAATGCACCACCTAGCACTTTTATGAGGTTAATGAACTATGTTTTGCGTGCTTTTATTGGTAAGTTTGTAGTAAAAGCTTAGAAGAACACATTGAACATTTGCAAAGTGTATTGACTGTTTTAAGGAAGGAAAAGTTGTATACTAATTGGAAGAAGTGTTCTTTTTGTACAAATCAGATTATTTTTCTTGGTTATGTTGTAAGTGCTAAAGGAATTAAAGTTGATAAAGAGAAGGTAAAGGCTATTAAGGAGTGGCCTGAGTGAGGTAAGAAGTTTTCATGGTTTGGCTAGTTTTTATAGAAGATTTGTGAAAGATTTTAGCGCCCTTGCTGCACCATTAACTAAAATTGTGAAGAAACATGTGGGATTTAAGTGGGGTAGTGAATAAGAAAGGGTATTTAATCTAATCAAGGAGAAATTAGTTTCTGCACCATTACTAGCTTTACCTGATTTTGCTAAAACTTTTGAAATTGAGTGTGATGCTTCAGGTATAGGTATTGGAGCTATTTTGATGCAAGAAGGGCATCCAATTATCTATTTTAGTGAGAAATTGAATGGAGCAGCCCTGAATTATCCTGCCTATGACAAGGAGATGTACGCATTGGTGAGAGCATTGGAAACTTGGCAACATTATCTTCTACCTAAAGAGTTTGTTATACACACTAATCATGAGTCCTTGAAGCATTTGAAAGGGTAAGGTAAGTTGCATAAGAGACATGCCAAATGGGTTGAATTTATTGAACCATTTCCTTATATGATCAAATACAAACAAGGTAAGGAGAATGTGGTGGCTGATGCATTATCTAGAAGGTATGCACTTATCTCTACATTAAATGCAAAGTTGTTAGGATTTGAGCTTATTAAAGAATTATATGTTAATGATCCTAATTTTGCTAATGTGTTTAATGCTTGTGAGAAAGTTGCATTTGAAAAGTTCTATAGGTATGATGGATTCTTATTTAGAGAGAATAAATTGTGTGTGCCTCATAGTTCTTTGCGTGAATTGCTTGTGCGTGAAGCCCATGGGGGAGGTTTAATGGGACATTTTGGCATTGCAAAGACTTTAGATGTTTTAAAAGAACACTTTATTTTGGCCACATATGAAATGTGATGTTGAAAGAATATGTGAGAAGTGTATCACTTGTAAACATGCTAAGTCTAGAGTTTTACCCTATGGATTGTATAACCCTCTGCTCATACCTAGCAAACCTTGGGTTGATATTTCTATGGACTTTGTTTTGGGTTTACCTAGGTTAAAAAGGGGAAAGGATTCTGTTTTTGTTGTTGTTGATAGGTTTTCCATGTCACAAAGCGGATGATGCAACAAACATAGCTAATTTGTTTTTCAAGGAAATAGTCAGATTGCATGGAGTGCCAAGGAGCATAGTTTCAGATCGAGATGCTAAGTTCTTGAGCCACTTTTGGGAAACTTTGTGGGGTAAGTTGGGTACTAAACTTTTGTTGTCTACTACTTGTCATCCACAAACTGAGGTTGTAAATAGAACTTTGTCTACTTTGTTGCGTGCTATTATTCAAAAGAATTTGAAAACTTGGGAAGAATGTTTTGCCACATGTTGAATTTGCTTACAATAGAACTGTCCCAAAGGAAAAGTTTTAAGTTTTGATGCTAAACTTTTGAGTATATCGGCTGGAAACCAGAATTTACGTGCTACTGGTCCAAAGGACAACTTGATCTGTTCTGGTATAACAACGCCACATACTGAGTACGTAGTGTACTACTACGCCTATTTTGGTATCAGAGCCATACAACTCCTTGAAAATTATATTTTTTCAAAAGCCTATTTTCCATGAACAAAATGCTATGATTCAAGTCTTTATTCTATTTTGATCAATAGACTTCAGGAGCAAAGAGAACTTTCAAATCATGGCTTCAACTTCATCTTCAACTCCAACTACTTCAAATCCTGTTACTCTTTCTTCTATACTTTCTTTACCTGAATCTTGCACTTCTCACACTACAAATAAGATAGAAAATCTTGTAGAATATTTCTACATCCCTGAATCAGCCCAAATTAGTGAATCCGCTTATCCTCTTATAAGCCCTTATCAGCTATATAAAAGACCTAGTTCTTTTACCCAAAGCATTAGAACACTTATATCCACCAAACGGCCCCAACCAAAAGAATACATCCAGTCCTCTTGCTTAGATCAATGTTCTCTTCAAGCAACCTCTACTGAGCAATATGTAACTCTGGAAATACCCTTAGAGTTAATTTCAAACTGGAAAAGAGAAGTTTATACTCATCTCCATCTCGGAGGAGTAAGATTAATCCTTACACTTCATGGAAGAAAAGGATTACTGGTTACAGCCCGAATTGCTATGCTTGATACCCGGTTCAAATAGGACTAAGATGTTGTTATAGGTACTGTTCTTATTACTCTCCATGCAGGGAGTGTCCTTCTTACCTTCTATCCAAATTTCAACCTTTCTCTTCAAGACACCAACTTGTCAACAGCCTTGAAAGTTCAAGTTCAAATTCAATGTGCATAATAAATCTCTTCTGCCAAAATTGCCACCCTCCATCACCAATTGGTCTATTGGCCTTAGATCTACCTATACCTGAACATCACTCTGACACCCTCATGGTGTTGACAAATTCCCCGACATGAGCTCATAAAGCTTATGCCGTTTGAATGGATCTCAAACTATAAACAGTTCCACAACAACACAGCGCCAATTCCGACATCAGAAAGCATGTTTGAAAGACGACAAGACGGAACAGTTCGAATGACTTTCAAACGACCTCCTAGTGCTCCTCAAGAGCCTCCAAGGCTCTCCTTTACTTACTCTTCAATGATCATAGCTGTTCAGACAGCCCAAGAAGATTTTACAATCGCAGGGTTTAATTTTGAAGGTTTACCCTGTTTATCCAGCCAAGCAGAATGGACATTTTTTATGGGATGTCCCTGGCTCAGGAATGTGCGACCCAAATTATCCCTGTTGGGATGATTGGGAAGAAGATGACGATTACGACACCAAGAAGAAAAAGAAACCCATAAAGCTTATGCCGCTTGAATGGATCTCAAACTATGAACAGTTCCACAACAACACAGCTCCAATTCCGACATCAGAAAGCATGTTTGAAAGACGACAAGATGGAACAGTTCGAATGACTTTCAAACCACCTCCTAGTGCTCCCCAAGAGCCTCCAAAGCTCTCCTTTACTTACTCTTCAATGATCACAGCTATTCAGACAACCCAAGAAATTTTCCAATCGCAGGGTTTAATTCTGAAGGTTACCCTATTTATCCAGCCAAGCAGAATGGACATTTTTTATGGGATGTCCCTGGCTCAGGAATGTGCGATCCAAATTGTCCCTGTTGGGATGATTGGGAAGAAGACGATGATTACGACACCAAGAAGAAAAAGAAACCCAAAAAGAAAAAACCTCCTACCCCATGTAAACACTGTGAACCTAAATCAGCAAAAGATTCTCCACCTCCCTCAAGTTCATTACCCATATACAAAAGAGAACTCAAATGGATTGCAAAGAATTGCAAATCTGAGATTCTATCACAAATCCAGAACCAAACACCTGTTGTACAGCCACTGGCTTGTATGATGTTTTCCTCCACTTCTTCAGATTACTTTTCTTCCTTTGCTTCTTTGGAAACTCACACAGACCCACAAAGAAATGTGATCTCCAAACCTTTCATTCCTTCAGCCATAACTTTAACTGGCCACCTTGAACCACCCAAACCTTTTGAATCTGTCCTCAATTAGCAAACCCAAAATGCGAAAGCATAAAATGATACTTTGTTGCACATCAATTTGAAAGTTGAAAAAATCAGTTTACAAACTGAACAGATTGAGACGAAAGTTGACTCACCATTCTTTACCTGGATCAGATAGATCCACCAAAATCTTCAATCTAGAATTGTTCAATTGGATTCAGAACTATGAACCATGCTTGCTCAAAGGTATTATGGCTCAGAGTTTGACCAAAAGGAAAGGGAAATCAGACGCTTAAAAGTTAAGCTTAACCAGATTGAGTATGAGAAACAGAGACCTACCCTCTTCACTACATCTCCACCCATGCCTTCTATTGCTCCAACTTACCATCCATTTGCTTCTATGCTTTCACCAATCAGGCCTTATGATCCATCCAATTATTTGGGATGATCCATACCCTTTTCAGAGACAATCTAATACCACCAACACCCAAGCCAAAACTAAAACCTAAACCTTAAATACGACCAATTAAGGTTCACCAACCACCACTTACCATTCCGGAACAACAACCTCCAACTTATACACCGGCCTCTCCATCAGCACCTCCACCCCCTCAACCTAACCTACAAACACAGTCCAAAGATAAAGAACCCATGCACCAATACAGTGCTCAAACAGTCAATGAATTATTTGATACAGATGATCAAACTTCTGACTCAAACCTAGCCATTTCAGAAAGCAGTACTGACACATAATCTCAAATTCAACTACTGATTCTAAAAAGTCCTATGCTAATATCACCAAAATCCTTATGGCCCAGCCAGAACAAACCGAACAAGGCCAACCTTTTCAAACAGATCCATATGTTGATATACCCTCAAATATTGAGGAAGAAGTACTTGAATCTTCGGCAACAAATCAACCTTCCCAACCTCAAACTCAACCCAGTTAAAAACCATCAAATGGTCCATGGTTCACATTTGATGACATTCCATCTCACAAATGGCGAGAAAGATTTTCTGAAATGTCTGCCTGGATTGACCTACAAATGCTAAGATCAGGAGCAACCACTCAATTAGTCTTTAGGGAATTCTCTACCCATTTTACGAGTGCCCTAAGAGATTGGTTTGATTCTTTAGGCCAATACAGACAATTACAGTTTATCCAAATCCCAGAAGTCTCAAGTGCTCTTGTTGTAATCCATGATCAATTCCTTGGGAATCCATCCGCAGCCTTTGAAGCGGCAAGATGAGATTATCTCAACATGAAATGCTGCTCACTCGATCCTAAGGATCTTGAATTCCATTAGAAACGGATGTCTTTATTGTTCTATAAGCTGAATGGATTCAATGAACCAACTTTAAAGCATGTCTTTTTGGCTTCACTTCCAGAAGAACTCCAACCAAACATTCAAAGACAGTTCACAGCCAATAATCTCATCCTTGACGACATCTTTCTTAGCAAAATCTTCCAGATTACCAAAGCACGCCTTGATAAACTTTGTGAGTAAAAACAGTTTTTCAAAGAACTGCTAAAAGATAAAGAGCCATTCAGAAGTGCCTGTAAAAAAGCCTTACTTGCAAATCAAGCGCAAAAAGAAGAAAGATTGTGATTGCAGTTCTAAAAAGAAAAGGCATTTCTGGAAATTCAAAAATTCAGAATCTTCATCAAAGCCCAGAAGGTCCAAAAAGCCCTACAAATTGTTCAAAAAGAAATTATCTTTTTCCAGAGAATTCAAAAGGAGAAAATCAAGCAGATGCTTTATCTGCAAGAAAAAAGGCCACTATGCCAAAGATTGTTCCAACAAAAGAGAAAAATCAATCAGGCTAGTTGAACACCTCCAAGCCACTACAGATTACTCTCCTAAAAAAGAAGAACTAGAATTCTATTTCTCTGAACAAGATAAACCAAATGACGAAACAGTGCTCGCACTAGAAGACTCATCTGTTGAATCAGAAAGTGAGTCCCAAGTCATTTTCCATTAACAGTTACTGTCCCTTGACACTTCTGTTCCAATTCCCTCCATCAAACTTCAAATATTGCCTTCAAAATACCAAAGGCCCATTCCTACAATTGGACTCATAGACACTGGAGCCCAACGAAGCATGTTAAACCCAAACATCCTTCCTCCTGAATACTGGACACAGTATGAAGAAAATTTCAGAGCAGTCAAATCTTTCCCAATTGTGTCATTTGGCCCAAAATCATTGGTTCAACTCTCCCTAACACCTCCAAATTATTCCCACTGGAATCCGAGTCAAGTCTATATTCAAACCATTCACAGACATCTTGAAACTTTACAACTTGCCTGAAACTCCCTAATCCTATCAGGATATTTCATCCAAACTTTTGACTTACTGTCCAGAATCTTATTCTGAGTTTACCCATCTAAACCCTCTTTGGAAAAACAAGTCTTTCTTCATTAAGTTACCCTTCAAACTAAATAAAGACATTAACTCGACCAAAGTGACTCACCCAGGAATAAGCCCTTCTGACTTAATCCTAGCCCTAAAGGAATGTTCGCAATTATTAGCCCAAGGTCTTCTTGAGCCCACAAACTCTCAATGGCCTTGCCAAGCATTCTATGTTGAAAAGCATTTTGAAATTGTCAGAGGAAAGAAACGTCTAGTTATTGATTACCAGCCATTAAATATGTTTTTGCAAGATGACAAATTTCCTTTACCCAAAAAACAAAGCATGTTTACTTTTCTAAAAAATGCCCAGATTTTTTCAAAATTTGATTTAAAATCATGTTTTTGGCAATTAGGCATTAAACCCTCTAAACGATATAAAACTGCCTTCTGTATCCCAAACGCCCATTTTCAATGGACAGTTTTACCCTTCAGTCTTAAAACTGCCCATTCCATTTTCCAAAAATTCATGGTCAAAATTTTTCAACCCATCCTACATCATGCATTGATTTACATTGACGATATTTTACTTTCTTCAGGATCACATAAAGAACATCGCCAACTGTTAAATCAATTCTTTGATATTGTCCAAAGTCATGGAATCATGCTGTCGGCCACGAAAAGCACAATTGCCACGGATAACATTGAATTCCTTGGCATGGTCATAAAAGATGGCCACTACCAGTCAGGAAAGCACATTGCTCAAGAGTTACGCCACTTTCCATATCAGCACCTTTTCCGAAAGCAAATCCAACAGTTTCTCGGCATTGTCAATTACATCAGAGACTTTATCCCACATGTAGACCACCACACCCACCATCTTTCTCCTTTATTAAAAAAGAAGCCACCAGAGTGGAATGCCGACCACACAACTGCTGTCACCACATTAAAGCAGATTGCACAAAATCTGCCACCACTCAAATTGATTACAGATGGCAAGCGAATATTACAAACCGATGCAAGTGACGAATCTTGGGGTGCCGTCCTCTTTGAGGAAACCGATGGAAAAGAATACTATATTGCCTACACTAGTGGATAATTTTCTGACACACACAAGCACTACCATAGCGTATTCAAAGAAATCCTAGTGGTAAAGAATGGCATCAAAAAGTTTGAGTATCATCTTATTGAACACCATTTTCTTATTCGAATGGATAGCTCAGCCTTTCCAAACATCATGAATTTCAAAGGCAAAACAGTACCAGAGAAAATGTTACTCAGGTTAAAGGATTGGTTTTCAAAATATGACTTCTCAGTCAAGCATATAAAAGGAACTCAAAACCTCATCCCTGATATGCTATCCAGACTCTCAAAGCTAAAAGAAATCCTTATCCCTCATATCTTCAAAACACCAGTTTCTTATTATCTTCATGGCCACTTCTCTACCCACAACGGCCCTTACCAGAAAAACATTTCCTCTCAATATGAATTTTCAGTCTCCCCATTAGATCCAAGACTTTGCAAGAAAATTCCTCTTTAGGTTTTTTATAAATATCTATATGATGAATAAAGAACCTATGTTTTTCCCCAGTTTCCATCCTGACCATCTTTTTCTTATAGGCCTAGTCATTACCCCTCATCGAGACATCATCGAAGATGAGCTTTGGTATACTTGGTGCCTTACAGTCCTGTATGCTACAAAAATGGTTTTCCCTGTTTTACCTCTTCTTGACAGGTTAAACAATCCAGAACAGACGACCTCTCTCATTTGGACACTCTTTGAATGGTTTTCAGCATTACCTTGGTGGCGTAAGAAACTCCAACAAATTTCTAACGTACACCAACTCAGACAACTCCCACATCAGGAAGAAAATCAATTCACCTCTGTTTTCATCATCCACCGTCAATACTTTCAACATCCTCACACCCAAGCCTTTTGGACACAAGACCAAACCTATGACTGGATCACTGTCCCGCAGCTAGCATGTCTTAACAAGATTATGAAATCAAGACCTCCCTAAAAAACTTTCTCATGGAACTTAACCATATCCCCCCAGACCGACCAACCAACCATCCTCCATACCTCTTTAGGTCTAAAACATGATATGATCATGGTCCCCACACCATCGTTACATTCTCAACCTGCCAACCGTGGAATCATCATCAAGGAAGAAAAGTCAAACTACACTGACTTCTTATTCCAAGATTCTCAAGACCCATATGAAGAATTTACTCGCATACCATCACCAACATCGTATGAACTTGGATCATCATCAGCCACTCGTTATCCAGCATTCTCATCTCAGCCTCCATAAAATCGTCCACGTGACACTATAAAGCTACTTGAAACCAGAGCACGATTCGAAAAAGAAAATCATTGCCCACATCCACCTTGTGGTCCCCAGCATCCAAGGCTCTCAAAGACATTTTTCCCAAAAGACAACCGTGACTCAGATAAAACAGATAGCTCATCCGACAACGACTACATGAATCTCTCATCTCCATAAAGTTGTTTGTCTTATTATATAATTAAAGTTTGCTTTTGCTTACTTTTGCTTTAAGTCTTTGTCGTTTGTAATAAAGTCTAAAAAGGTGTATCTTTAGTCTTGCTTTTAAAAAGATAGGGTCTTGTCCTGTCTTGTCCGAGAATTCTCCTATATAAAGAGTTCTCCCCTCACTTGTAAGATATAGAAGTTTGAAGAAATAAAATCGTGTACTCTCAATATCCATGGCCTTCTAACTCCTCTCTCTCTTTCTGCAAATGAAGATCTAAAGAAAGAAAAAGAAAAGGGATTTTGAATCTGTTCATTTTGAAAACCTAAGGAAGTATGCTCAGCACTTGCCTTCCAGTAAGGATCCTGTGCATCAGAAAACTTATGATGATTTCTTAAACGGTTTGGTACCCTGTTTTAAGACTAAAAGGAAAGTCTGTTTTAGGGTAATATAACCTACAAAGGAAAAGTTTTAAGTTTTGATGCTAAGCTTCTAAGTATATCGGCTGGAAACTAAAATTTGCGGGCTACTGGTCCAAAGGACAGATTGATCTATTGTACTTCTAATATAACAACGCCACGTGTTGAGTATTTAGTGTACTACTGCGCCTGTTTTGGTATCCATATCACAAAACGGATGATGCAACAAACATATCTAATTTGTTTTTCAAGGAAATAGTCAGATTGCAAGGAGTGCAAAACTTTGTAGTAAGTTAGGGTACTAAACTTTTGGTTTCTTTTTGTGGATGTAAATAAAACTTTGTCTACTTTGTTGCGTGCTATTATTCAAAAGAATTTGAAAACTTGGGAAGAATGTTTTGCCACATGTTGAATTTGCTTCTAATAGAACTGTCTGTTAGTAATATACCCTAAAGGCCAATCAAATGATGTTTGCTTTTAGGGAATTATTGTATTTGATTAGCATTTTGATATATATAAAATGGTAAAGTGATTAACATTCATAAATTAATTTAATGAATATAGTCCAAGAAGTAAAATAGTTAAGGAACACATTCTCGAGTATGTCGAGAATATGAAACGTGTATCCTTTGTACTATACTTCTAAAATAGTTCCTAGTGGAGGATTTATGATTGGACATTATAAATTCCTATAAACACTAGTATGTGTTATGACTCCTTATAATATGTGATACTAAAATGGATGGTGAGTTTCATATCATTGACATGAGATGTCAAGTCAAACACATAAGTACTTGTTGTAAGAATAAGTTTACTGAACTTGACCAAATATAATAAGCCATATGGTTTTGAGTGTTAATGACTTATTATAAATTGTGATAGACACTATGTTTAGTAATGGTCTTTAGACCTGAGGCATCACAGATGTCTTGTACATAGACATCTTTGATATATGAAAGCATAATGATTGATTCCTAATCAAGGAAGAGATCTAGCAATAGCTGTCACGGTTGTCCCTGTGAGATAATATGAATTGGCATGAGAAATCCTTGGCCAATATAGAATTCATCACTTTGTAATATACAAAAAGGATGTCCCTGTGAGATAATATGAATTGGATCCTTGGCCAAGGTGAAATATATTTGAAGGAGTTCAAATTATATTATCATGCCAAGTTCATTTAAATTTATTTTGAGATAAAGCATAAATGCTTAACATATTAAACCATAAGCCGTGCTTTTCTCTGGACATGGATGATAAAGAGACCAAGACATAGAGATAAAATGGAATAGGTTCTATAGATCCAACAATTCTTGTTATTTGGGTGGTTGTAAAATACTGCTAGGTGTCACTCATGACTTGTAGAAACCTTAAGATCATTATTGGTAAAGCGTATTACCAATGTATCTTAAGGTCATTAGAAAAGTTCTAATTGATTACTAAAGAATTTAGCATCATTTAATGTTTAAAGAGTTATCATTAAAATAGTTCTACTACCTTATAACAAAGAACCTAAAAGGTCACACACCTAATAGAAATGAAAAAGGAGTTACTAGAAAATGAGAAGTTAAATTTCCTAATTTTAGGAAAATTGGTATTTATATAATAATTCATTGAGAATGAATATATATATATATATATATATATATATATATATATCTTAAATATGATTTAAGATATAAATTTAGCTGTTCCATAAATAGTTTAAGGATCAAAATAAATTTCATAAATCCTCAAACATTATGTATAATATCGAGCATGTTAAATGACCATTTTAGACATGTTTCGGTTCATAAATGATTTTGGACATGTAGAATTTTGGGCTTTTATTGCATAAGAACATTTCACAAAAGAAGCCCACATTTAATCATTTGATTTGATCAAAATGACATTAATTAATTAAAGATAAAATTAATTAATTTAGCTATTAATTTATTCATAATAATTTGATTGAATAAATTATTGAAGTGATAAGATCACTTTCAATAAATAATGGCTTAGTGGGTGGGTCTAGCACATGATAATGTTTGGTGCCATTATTGAAAAGATAATGGGAGTTTTATGTGGTGGAATGAATCATCATGAACTAGCATTCATGTTTCTTCATATATCTCTCTCATTTCTCAACGAAATTTGGTGATTCCAAATCCTATGAACTTCTAGAACATTTCTAAGTGTGGACTAATTAGATGCATCACAATTGGGGTGCTTTAAGGATCCCAAATCGTGGCAAAACAGAAGCTGTTCGTGCAGTGGTCTATTTCCTGGACAGTGTTCGTAGCTTTCTGTTTTCAGTCATTTTCTCCTACCTAACGAAGTCGTTTCTGAAACTACAAGTGAGGTAAACAAACTTCAATCTTTCCTCTTGATTTTCGTTTTTGAATGAAGCCGATCCAAGGCTTCTAGAGCTTCCGCCATCTGTTTTAATTTTACTACACAAAAGTTGCGTTTTCAGAAACCTCATGGACAAATGTTGTCCTTCACTGTCCATTCAGCTACTAAATTTTCACCATTTGAGATTGTATATGGTTTTAATCCATTAACTCCTTTGGATTTATTGCCTTTACCTACTGATGAGCGTGCTAGTATGGATGGTAAAAAGAAAGCTGAATTTGTCAAGCAATTGCATGAGAGAATGCGACAACACACAGAAAAGAGAACTGAACAATACGCTACTCAAGCCAACAAAGGACGTAAGCAAGTGGTTTTTCAGCCTGGAGATTGGGTTTGGGTGCATATGAGAAAGGAGAGGTTTCTGGCACAAAGGCGTTCCAAGTTCCTTCTAAGGGGAGATGGTCCATTTCAAGTGGTTGCACGGATCAATGACAATGCCTACAAATTAGATCTTCCCAGTGAGTATAATGTGAGTGCTACTTTTAATGTTTCTAATCTTTCTCCTTTCGATGTAGGTGAAGATTCGAGGACGAATCCTTTAGAGGAGAGGGGGAATGATGAGAACCATCAAGAGAATACCATTAAAGGTGCAAGTGATCCTTTGCACATTCATGGAGGCCCAATTACAAGAGCTAAAGCCAAAAAGATGCAAGCTAGTTTAAATGGATTAATTGAGAAAATATGGATTGAAAATGCAATTCAAGATGCAAGACATCATGAATTTGGCTTGAAAAGAAGACAAGACATTGTGGGCATTATTCATGCTATTGGGCAACCAAATACACAATTGGATCAGATGCAAAGAGGTCAAATTCGAAATAAAACTAGTAATTAATATGCAAGCTATATACCATTGGAAAGATAATTAAGTTAGCTTTCCAGTGCATTTTACAGAGCTAGATTTGGAGTTCTTTAGAAGAAGTTATGACCAATTTATTACAGCTCATTCAGACTTGGGATTTTCAACGACTCCTTTGTTTTTTCAACTTTATTTATTTGTTTTGTTTCAAGTTTGTCAATGTGTAAGGTAAGTCTACCATCAATGATGGTGGGCTAACATTAAGTTTGTCAATGATAGCATTAATTATGGTGGGTTGGTGAAGACTATTGAAGCATCTTTTAACAAACCTATACTTGGAGGGTTGTTCCAATGTTTCCATTTGTATTTTTAGGATCTTGGGCTTTTATTAGCCTATTTAAACCCAGCAACCATGCTATGTAAGACAATTAGAGATTAAAGTTATTTGAATTTGAAAGATTATTCTTTCTTTAGTTCTTTTGAGAACTAGTGAACTTATCAAGAATTTGCATTCTTGTGGTGTTCCAAATTTAGACTTATCACTCACCTTCTCATCTATATCTTGAATGTGGCGTTAATATCATTCTCTATACCTTTGGTTCATGTTTTCTTAAGCATTGGGTCAAGGTTTTTTTGTCTTAAATCTGTTTAGAACTTTCTTAGGAAGTTGAAACTTCAAATTAAGAGTGGGTTTCAAAGTTTAATTGTGGGATTCGCATCAAGAAGGAGCATACCTTCAATTTGATTTGATTTAGCTTGTTCTCTTTATTGTTTCTCTTGATTTTCATCATTTTATGTGGAGGATCATCTTGTTTTTCTTTTGAGGATTTATCAGGTTCGAAATCTTTCTCTCCTTTCTTCATATCTACATCATCATTAATAAGAACATTAGAGAAACTTAGATTCATCAAATGTGACATGCAAGGAATTGTCAACAACTAAAGTTCTTTTATTAAAGACTTTATAAGCTTAACTTGAGTTTGAATATCTAATGACAACGTCGACATCTAATTTTGTATCAAATTTGCATCCAAAGCCTTTAAAATAACCGATGTTAAGTTTTCTATCTTTCCAAAGCTCGTAGTGGATTTTGTTGAGAGATGGTCTACTTAACACAAGGTTTAAAATATATCATGTGGTGTTATTGACTTTAGCCCAAAAGTATTTTGGTAAAGAGTTTTCATTTAACACAGTCCTAACTATTTCTTGAATAGACCTACTCTTTTTGTTAACAACTCCATTTTCTTGACGAGTCATTGGTGATGAAAATTTATGTTTAATGCCATACTCATTGAAAAAAACTTTCAAAAGCATGATTTTCATGTTCTCTACCATGGCTACTTTAAATGCTAGAAATAGCATAACCTCTTTGATTTTGAACACTTTCATAAATGATTTTAAAGGAATCAAAGGCATCATCCTTATTGGCTAAGAATAACACCCAAGTGTACTTAGAAAAATCATCAACTATAACAAATGCATAGTATTTTATATGAATGCTTGTGTATCTAGATGATCCAAAAAAATATTGTGAAGAAGTTGAATAGATTTTGAGGTAGAGATATGATTTTGTCTTTGAAAAATGTTTTGGCTTGCTTTTTAAATTGACATGCATAAGATAATTTGTCTTTTTGAAAGCCAAATTTTATAAGACCTTTAACTAAATCATTTTTTAGAAATCTTTAAAATCAAATACTTTTATGACCTACAATTCTATACCACAACCAACCATCATCATGTAAAGTAGAGAAACATTTATCATGAGATGATCCACAAGCAAAGAGGGTTTTACCACTTGCATTTTCAATAACTCATTTTGATTTATCAAAGATAACCTTAGAACTTTTATCGCACAATTGACTAATACTAAACAAATTATGCTTCAAATTATCAACCAAACAAACATTTTCAATAATGGTACAATAATTCTTACGAACATTACCTAGTCTTGACCACTTTACATGCAGGAAGTGTTCTTCTCACTTTCTATCTAAACTTCAATCTTTCCCTTCAAGATACAAATCTACCAACTGCCTTGAAAGTTCAAGTTCAAATTCAAGTTGCTGAGCAGATTCCTTCTGCAGAAACAGAAACCTCTATCTCAACCAGTAACTCTGAAAAATCATATGCTGATATCACCAAAATCCTCATGCCCTAGCCAGAAGAAATAGAACCAGCCCAATCCTCAAGACCATATTTAATTTTAGTGAAGCTTGAACGCCAAGAGTAGTCACTAGTCATGTGTCTTGAGCATCTACTATCCAAATACCATTTGTTTCTTTTCCTTTTTAAGCCTCCATCAAACTTATCAAATCACTCACTCTTATTTCTATAAGTGCCAAGTTTGACATCTCATGAACTTCCTCTTCATTAGTGGACTTTTCATCAGTATCATCGTATATTGTTACTATTCTTTCTTTCTTAACTTGAGGGAGTTTTGATCTTATGTGACCCCGTCCTTTGCATTTATCTTATTTTTGAAGTCTTTAAATCTTTTTTCTCACACTTGGCTTCTTGAAAAACCTTCTAAATCTTCTAGAGATCATGGCAATGTCTTCATTTTCAAAGTCACTCTCTTCATCATCATTTTTAACTTTAAAAGATTTCAAAGCAATGTTATTCTTCTTATCAACTTTGTCATTTGCTAAGTCTTACTCATATGAGATAAATGAGCCACTAAGATCATTAAGAGGTAAACTATCAAGATTATTTGCTTCTTTTATGGTTGTTCTCTTTGTTCTCTACTATTTTAGCAATGATTTAATGATCTTCTTCACTTTTTCACTTTGTGAAGGTGTTTCCTAGTGCTTCAAGAGTTTTAAGGTATTGGTGAACCTGGTGTACATGCCATGAACACTTTCATTTGCCTTCATTTGAAACAACTCATATTACCTAGTATATCTAATAATTTTGATCCCCTTGACTTGATTTTTTCCCTCATAATCATATGCATTTGTACAACTGGAAACTCTATGAAATTCTTTCTTATCTAAGGTACAAAACAAAGTATTCCAGGCTTTAGCATTTAGAGAAACTTTTCTCATTTTTGACTCACTCCATTCACATGAAGTTTCTGGAATATTTTCTTATTCTTCATTTTTCTTTCTAGGTATAAATGGACCATCACAAATTACTTCCCATGTTTCATAATCTAAGATTTGTCGATATATTCTTATCCTAATTTTCTAATAAGAATAGTTATTACCATAAAAATAACTAGAAAGAAGTGGTGGATTGGTCCTCCATGAAGGTTGAGGCATTTTGGTTTGCAATAAATATTTTACTCAAGACTGTTAAGTCCTAATTAGAGAATCAAACTTTGATACCAAATGTAATTCCAACTAGACTACCCAAGAGGGGGGTGAACTAGGGTTTTTAAAAGTTTCTTCACTAATAAACACAATTCAACTTCTTCAACCACCAAAATCCAACAATAATAATTAAGACAATTAATATAAAAAGATGAGCGTAGAGAAACTGAAACAAAAAAGGTTTTACGTGTTTCGACAAACTCTTCTATGTCCATTCCTCCAAGCAATTCGTAGCATATCTAAGATGATCCAACATCTCTTTTCTCAAGCATTTCCCATATTTACAACTTCTAAATCTCATAAATAAAGATTATTCTTACAAGATCAAATTCGTTGCAAAAGTGAATAAACAAGTTATAGTGTATGTGAGGAAGTGAGTAAAAGCTCATATATGCTTAGAATGATCAAGTTTTAGCTCAGTAGAAGATATGAAAATGAGTTAAAGTTGTCTTTTTATAGATTGATCAAGAAACTAGTTGTTAGTTGTCTTTTTATAGATGGATCAAGAAACTAGCTGTTATTCTTTTAAATTACGATATTATTGGTGTATTTGGCATACTGCATTGCATTGAAGCTTGCTAATGTGACATGTTATTGTTTGAAATAGATTTGAAAATTAAGCCTAAACAAATCACCACTAAAAATAATCGGATACCTGTTTTGAAGATAGAATATGTTAGATTATTATCGCATCACCAATAACTCAGATCACCAATAACCGGGAAGCAGATGACCCTAACTTTTATTTCTCAATTTTCCATGCTTTATATTTGACGAAACTACAAATTAGCCTAAAATGTTATAGTCTTTCAAACAGGCCATCTTCTAAAATTTTAAACAATGCTTGTATGGTTTCAGAGTTTCCAAAATTTTTCCAATTTGTCCAAATATTTAAAAACAACCATTTTGATAAAAACACTTAATTTTCATTTTCCTTCAAGTACTGGATCTTTATAGTATGAAAACATTGACATATAAATGTCATGATCATGATAATAATTTGATGACGAAATAGAAACGTTGTTGTATTGCTAATAAAAGAAACTAGATTTCTGAATAATGATAAATTTTATTGAAAGTCTAAATGAATAAGCATGACTTGCAAGACTACTTTTCAAACCATTTGTCTGATAGTCTCCACAGACATTGCTTGCATCCCTTGATCAGAGTCTTTGGGACGGTTGTTCCTTTGTTAGTGTGGTAGTACCATGATGACAAGCAAATTTGCTTTGATACCAACTGACGAAACAGAAACGTTATTGAATTGCTGATAGAAGAAATTAGGTTTCTAAATAACAATAAATTTTATTGAAAGTCTGAATAAATAAAACTAGGATTTAAAACCCTTTTTATAATAAGCCTAAATATCGTGAATTTACTAAAATAGGAAAATTCAAAATATAATATGATAATTCAATTCTTCTAATCAAAATAAGAAAAGAAAAATAAACGGCACTTAAATCCAAATTTTAGAAAAAAAAGATAAAAATCCTCAAAGAATCAAGAAAAATAGAAAAAAAATTTATAACTAAAAAATGATAAGGAAAGAAGCAGAATTTTTGACTCGATCATAGAGTATAATAGCACAAGCAATTTTAGGTTTTATTTGTCTCATCACAAGCTTCGAAATGGTAGCTTAAATTACCGAAAACAAACACTTGTAGCTTAAGTTATGGCCCTTGGAAGATACCCCCCCTGTAGTACACAACCAACCTACATCATTCAACCTTTTGAGTGCTTAATGATGCACATATTTAATCATTCTAGCTTTATAAGAAACGTGACAAGAAAAATCCCTTAAGCTAGTATCCTTGATGTCCTTGACTTGATGAGCTTTGTCCATTAAATGCCTTGCACTTGACTCACATCGATGATTTTTGCCCTTCAATAGCTAGTGAGATTCAAAGAATATGTAAATACTAAATACTTTACGTTGACATATGGTTTTTTAACATCAAAATCAAGATGTGTATAACTTTTAGATCCATATTCTTGATCAAGAAAAGATGTCATTGTTTATTGAGAAAAAAAAACTTCTTAACTAAAGTACCCTTGTTTCAGTTTCTTTATTTTCAAGAATCACGAAACCAGCCATTTTTACCATTCAACCACCATTAGAACATCTTTCTTGGCTCAAAACAAGCCTATATTCTTGATTGAACTCCTAAAACTCCAGAACACTTACATTAAGCATCAAGCTACTGTTATTGCAATACTTTTAAATTGAACTATATTCAGAGTTTTAACGTGAGGTTATATGGGGTTATACTAAAACTTGGATATACTTGTGAACCTTACTCCCTAAACCACTAATAGAGAGGTGGGTTGCAAAAATTTAAAAATGTAAAGCTCTACTTAGGTAGTGTTTACTTGTTGGAGTGGGAGTGAGGAATTTGGATTCCTCCCACTCCAGTGTTTACTTATTAATTTTGAGGAGGGAGTGGGAATTCACTGCCCCCTCTTCCATTTTTATCCTTACATTTAATCAAATAATATTTAATAAAATAAAATATTAGTCTATTTTAATAAAATAAAATAATATCATATTTATTTAAATAATAATTTACATTGACTCTAAGTTAAAATTATTTAAAAATAATATTATTATACTCATAGAGAATTAATAATATTAGTATATACTCTTTTTATTTGAAAATATAATATTATTAAAAAAATAGTATTATATTTATTTAATATTAGTAAGTAATAATAATCAATATCTTATTCTAAGAAAATATTAATTTTGTATTATATTATTAATAATAATGTTTCATTTGTGTAGCTCTTAATAATATTTTTTATTTACATAATTACAATTAAAATTAATAAAAAAATTCATTTACATAATTAAGAATATTATTAATTATTATTAATTTAAAAATATAATAAAATAAATATTTTATTTTTCAAATTTATTTTTTATTAATTTTATAATTAAAAAATTATAATTCTTTAAACAAAAGTAAAACTGCAATTTAAAATCATTTACTTCTAATTTTATATTCTCATTCCAATGTAAATAAACAACTTACTGCCACTCTCACTCCACATTCATAATCTTAGGATTCTCATTTCTCAAGATTCCCACTTAAATCCAAGATGTAAACTTTTTCGTTTATATATTTTATTTTTAGAAATTCGATTACAATGTTTAAAAAGTCTAAAAATATCACTAAAATCCTATTTAATGTTATGATGTTATAACTTAAAAAGTTATAACTATAATTATAAATTAAAAATTATTGGTGTATCATGACTTTTAAATAAAAAATTTTTACAATAGTATCAAAGAATATTATTAATTTTTCATCATAAGTGTTAAATTAAATCAAACTAATTTTTAAACCACACCCGAAGATATTTACTAAATCATTTTGTTATCTTAACTTCTCAATCACACTACTAAACAATGCCCGAGACTAGAACATTTTACAATATTTGAACACTTGCTAAAAGATTTGATATTTTATTATCATATTATTTTTTAACAGAGGTCGCCGCGTGCTATTGCACTTTTTTTTCCCCCGTTTTCTTTGACAGACTACAATGTATTATTATAGCTATAATCAGGGAAATGGCAACCATTAACAGCAGCAAGTCATTGTTTTACCCTGGCAAACGGTTTTCCATAGGTAGGAATTCAAAATTAGTTTCTTTCCTCCTCCCCATTCTAAAAGGGAAACAAGACCAATCCAATGTAATTGAAATTTGTGTTGCTCATGTATCACAAACATACATACAACACAATTTCAGTTAAATTTTCTCATGCCGCTATTGTAACATTTCGGACACTCCACTTTCTGTTGCTAATATGTCTGATGGTGTACCGGGAACGAATTGATCAGTTTCAGGCTCAGTGACAGAGATCAAAGAAGCTGATTGAATCTTCCCGGAAAGCTCCAATCGCATCAAAATAACACCCCTGGAAAATAAAAGTTTAAAAAGGAAACAATAAAAACAATTTGTGCAACTGATTACCATCATATACTCATGTACTAATAGATTTGCAGCTTGATTTATGGCTTAGCAGCTAAAAGCAACATATAAAATGAAACAGTGTAGACACTTGGAAAGAGTGACGGATGATCAATAACGTAAAACGAACATCTGAGTTTCTCAACCTATCATCATCCATTAAAAGAAAAATCCCGAAAAATTTACAGGTATCTCGAGAAACAAACTTTACCAGATAGGAACAGACAAAAAGAATTATAAATAAATATTTTTCATTAACCAAGTCTGTCTGACAGGCCCAGAATGTAACAGAGATTTGGCTTTTAACAGGCATTGTGCTTGACTGCTTTGTATGACATTCAAAGAGTATGTTCTACTTAACCATTTAAAGAATTAATGACACATTCCACTCAAAACAATAACTAGTATACTCACTCCAGACAGAAACATGTCAGTGTGCATGTTCATTGTAAAAATGCAGATAACCAAACACAATGGGGGGTGTTTCTACCTTGCATAACGAGACTGTATTGAAATATCCCGAACTTTAATTCTATTAACAGTACCACTTTGGCTTACAAGAACCACTTGCTCATCACTTTCCCCGTCTTCTGCAAAGAGAAAAAAGAGTAGGAATAATCAGAAACATTATTAAGAGATTTTAGTGAAATTGAGTAAATAATAGCTTCCAACTTGCTATAAGTGACATAGGGTTACCTGCCAAAGAGAAACCAACCACGAAGACTGCTGCCAACCGATCCTCAGCAGAAAACTGAGATATGGCAAAGAAATTAAAGGAAAAATTACAGGCAAAATGACCACCACTTCGAAGTAAATCTAGTAAAAATTGTATCCATAATACCTTATAACCTATCAAACCAACTCTGTTCAAAGGCAACTTTCGAAAGCTGCTCAAGGGAACCCGCTTTCCGTGACCACTTTCAGACACAAACAGCAACCATGGACCACTAGAACCCTTGACACTGGAGAACAAGTAAATGAGGCCGTATGTATCAACATATACGAACAAAGATATTATACCAAAATTATTGTAGACAAATACCTTGATCTATGAGAGAGGTAGAGAGAAGGAACAAAGACGTAAAGTAAATCATATGTATCCAGTGAAGATGATGTGAAATTGAGTTAATAAAGTTCCAGAAAAATCAAATATATTTCCATTTATATATATATATATATATACACATACATACATATATATATGTATATATATATATATATACACATACATACATATATATATGTATATATATATGTATACCTCAGCAACATTGCAAAAGTGTTGCAAAAGTGTTACCTATGACACCTAATTAACTGCAAGATGTGATGCAGGTCATTCTTTCCCAGGCACCACAAGGAAGGAAAAAAACTGACACTTCTCAAGCAGTACCGCAGTCATAACAGCATCTTAAATGATAAAATTTTAGGAGTGAATCAGAGGGTTACATACAGAATCATAGATGACACCTGCTAAAGCGTAAACACCAAAAAAGCTGAGGATAATGAGTGGACCCAACATTTTAGCAATCAACTAAGCAACCAAAATATAATGAAAGAAAATAATAATCTAGAATAACAGAATGACCGAAAATATATTTGAAATCAAAAGTTCCAAAAGCAATTAATAAGGAAGGATCGGGTTAGCCAGCTTTGGAGCTTATCCAGACAAATCCTATAGTAAATCAAGTCATGTTCACGGCCAAGCACCAGAATCCAACCAGCCATTTTCCTTGGGCAAAGTTGATCAATCTAGATTAGTATTGCTAGCACTATCTGTACAAGTTCAGTAACCAAAATATACCATAAGAGGTTAGAACAGAAACTAATAGGGGATAACATGCAGAGGAAAGTTTAAAAAATTACTTGCTGTGGGAATCTTCTGATGTCCTCTCCAAATCTTTATGCAAGGCCGCCGGTATAATGTCCATGCTCGCCATCTTGTCCCCATCTTTTAGTCTCATGGCCACTGAACCCCTTGTATTTCTGCTTAATGATCGGATCTGAGCTTACAACAAATAAAATGGAATATTGTAAATTCTCATTAATAAATAAACACGCACAACATGGAATTTTTAGAAGTCATTTGAGCCCCTGCTATTCTTTATGGTCATGGTTAATAAATTGAAATATTAAACTTAGGCCACTCTTGTTTGGCTTCATTACTCAGAAATAAAAGTTAGAAAATGCGACACTTCATTTCAGCAGTTAAGATTCTTAAGACCTTTCAAAAGGAACTGTAATCAAATCTGTTTTGCATCAATGGTCTAGATACAACTATTTTCATTTTTATTTTATCACTAAAAGGGTTTGGATGGGGAAAAGGAACTTCACCAACTGAAAAGAAAAAAATGGAGAAAGGAAATGACAACTCTTCAAGAGAGCTTGCTCTTCATACACGGCAAAAATCTTAAATACTTGAATAGACAACAAAGGGAAGGAGGCATTGGAAGGGTAATCCAATCAATAAACATTAATCAAAATTCCAACAGAACTTTGTCATCCTTAGACGGGCTAGATACAATATATCCCAAGTTCCAAGAGACCAAGATATAAGAGGGGACAGTAATAATTTAGATTTGTGCTTGAGTCCACCAGATATGAAAAGCAGCCCATAGATTATCAGGTTAAGTCTTATCACAAAGGATTTAATACATCTTAATGTAAGTTATTAAAGATCAAATTTTATTTCCTTTTTTCCATTCTCTTTCATTTTTTTTTTCTTATTTATTTTTTTGTTGGGTGGGGGAGGAACATAGTTTGAGGGATGAGAGGATATTTGGAAAGCAATTTTATAATTTTTTTTAAAAAAAAAATCTTGGCAATTATCTGAATGGACGCTGTGGGATTAAGCGCATATGGATAAAAAGCTGAGGCATTCAGCTTTAGGATATTAAGGTCATATTTGGTTAGAAGAATGAAAAGATGAAAGTAAGAGCGGAAGAAATGGGAAGGACAGAGGAGATAAAAGGACGGTGGAATAGAATTTGTATGTTTGGTTAAATCATGGAATATGGAATGAAACACAAACTTTTTTTTTTGGGACGAAAATAATTAACATTTTAATAATTAAGAAAAAAAATGCAGTTTTATTTTGAAATACAAGTTTATCTACTCCTAAAAATGTCAATAGCGATTAAAATGGAATGAAATATAGCTTTTTAGAAGAAAAATTTTCAACTCTAATAAGTACTGTATACTCATTAATTTAAATGAATGTAATAAATATAAAAAGTTCTAAAATATTTCCTTGTCTCCATTATAAGCTATAAATTCAATAAACGTATATTAACAAAATAAAAATTTCTAATAATTAAGCAAATGTCACATAAATTTTATAATTCTCTAAATATAACTACACTATTGAAAGAAATGTAATATACAAAACAAAGTTAATCATATTGTTAAACAAAGTTTCCATTGTTAATTATATAATTGTATATCTGCTAACTTTTACAAGGGTATTTTAGGTAATTCAATCATAAATGACAGCAACAATTGTGATTCCTACCAAACTCTTTGGTCAGGAATCATGATTCCTCAATTTGGAGGAATCAGGATTGTAAAGTTTGCAAAGTAAGCGCAAGAATAGAAGGAATTCCTTCCCAATAGGAATCACTTTCCAGTAGGGATTACCCCCAGCCAAACATGACATTAAATCCATTAATAATTCAAGTGAAGAAACAAATGCAAACCACATCTTCCGGTTCAGCTGGAGAATTAAACTACTACATCCTAACAATTAACATCCAGATTCGCCTACCTAAGCACTTAATACTCTCGATTATACATGTAGACCTTGTATGAAAATGGGAGAGATAAGGAAACAATAATTATTTAGATACAGCAGAAAAAATCTCAAATAAATTTTGCAAATATGATATATAGGGTGGGCAATTTCAGATTCGGATCGAAATTGGGTGGGCAATTTCGGATTCGGATCGAAATCGGATCAATCAGATCAGATTTTGATTGTTTGGATTGGAGAAAAGATCACCTGAATGGAATCTGAACCTGATATCTGATCCGATTAAGTTTGGATCGGATTCAAATGGGATGAATATTTCGGATTAATTCTGGTTAGGATAGGATCGGATTAAACTCGGATTGATCAATTTACAGCAACTAATTTTTTAAGATACAATTTACAGAATTGATGCATGATATTAGATAATTTCAGGCTGGGTTTTTGCACATAGATCTGTGACACAATCATCATGTCCATGTCGCTCTCAGGCCAACAATGCTTGCCATAACCAAGCCACCAACTACTCAATTTTCAAACACCCCACCAGACCCTTGTTTTCTAATTCCAAACACATCAGTACCCATCTTTGATGTTGCTACTCAAGGATATTATGTGGCTTGTGATGGTGAATTTATGATTGAGCAATTAGATGTTAAGGATATTGTGAACCCGATATTAGAAGAGGACTTTCAGGCTGCAGAGGATGCAAATTTGCAATCATGTGATTTTAGAAGATGAAGAAGAAGCAATAACGCATGTTTGAGGCTGGGGAATTGTTAACGGTTAGATGGTGTTGCCATATTGGGTGTTAGCGTGGTGAGGGTTCGTGATCATGAGTGCTTCTTATGATGCAGCTTCCGGGTAGGTTTTGTACTTTTGTTTGGGAGGATTCAACTTCAGCCATTAGGTTCCTGTTCATTTTTGTTTTTCTATTTATGTTTTAATTTTTTTTTTTTTTTTGTATTGCAAACCGATCAGATTGCTCAAATACCATCTGATTGGATGTTATGCTATATCCGAATCTGAATCTGAACCGAGGATCGGATCAGATTCAGATATGCCCACCCCTAATGATATATGTTTAAAAAAAGCATGCATAATATTTAAAAGAGCATAAAAAAACTTACAATGTCACAAGAACTTAGAATAGCCATTCCATTTTGAGAAGCCATGGCCACAAGGTCATCATTGGTGCAACAGTGAACCCATTTTAACTCATCACCAGGAACCTAGGAAATAATGTATAAAGGGTAAGATAAACATAAACTACTGAAAATAAGCTAAAACCAAATACTAAAGTCAACTATATGAGTAACTAACCAATTGAATTGCAATGATTCCAGTTGTACGTATTGAAGAAAAAAGATTCAAGGACACTTTCTTGATATAGCCATTCATTGTAAGCATTACAAGAAACTGGTCTCCGGCAAATTCACTCACGGGAATAATGGAAGTGATTCTCTCACCATCAGATAAAGATAAGATCTGTTTCCAATATCAAAACATTCGACAAATGTTTAGTTGTCACAGAAAAGAAACTGATGGAAAAATAATAAAATACTAAGTACCTGGACAAGTGGTGTCCCAGCAGCATTCCGCGTGCATTCAGGTATTTTGTATGCACGAGCTGAGTATACTATTCCCCTATCACTGCAGAAAATATATGTTAGCCATGCCACATCAAAATTTTTTAAAGGAATAAAAATGGAACAAAAATTGTGGAAGAATAGATACATCACATACTTTTTCTCATGTTTGATCAATAAAAGCAAAGAGACAGGATACGCATAAAAGGACTAGTTGTCCAAAGAAAAGAAAAAGAAAACAATGGGAACTCATAAATTAAACAATAGAACTAAAAAGACCAATATACAAGAAGAATGATCAGGTGTGCGCCATAGCACACGTTATCGTGAACGATGGGCCATGTGTCACCTGATCATCGGCCGGGCTATTAAATGCCAGCCAATGATCAGGTTACACGTGGCCAGTCACATACCTGATCGGGCTTCAATAAGTACTTAGATAAAGACCTTAAAGTTGAACATCACAAAAGAAAAAAAGAAACTCTTGCAGAGGAGATGTGAATTAAATTCATGTTAAGCTATACCCTCTCATCTTGCGACATGCCCTCCCCATACCTTTTGGTGTTCGGGGAAGTAGTACTCTATTCCTTGCAGAATAGCACAGTTGAGAAGTGACAACTTGTTTGCCCCTATAGGATGGAGCAACAGAAATTTTGAGAAATTCAAGAGCTCATGGTGCAACGAGCCAATAATCATTAAAAAAAAAAAATGTCAAGTGGCAGTGCAATGATGTGCGTAGCTGAGACACCCTAACAGACTGGTAGCCTTGAACATTGTTCCTACATGACTCAATCAACTCGATCAGGCACTTACCATCTTTTGTTATTGTTCAAATCTTTGTAAATGGGAAAAAATCCTCATTCAACTCCTGTTTTTTTTTTTTTTCCTTTTTTTGGGGGGGAGTGGAGATAGTAACACCAAAAACCAGAAAAACAAAAAAGCTCTCCGCTCCCTCCCTATATATCCAAGGAACGGCAAGACAGCGGATGTCTATGACTCTATGGTGTCTAATCCACAGTCAAACTTCTTTCAATTCTAGAAACTCAGATTGATTTTGATGAATAGATTCGACTGTGACATTGAAGAATGGTTTGCTATTATTTTGATTTCTCAAACCAAGAGATTTATGAATCGGGATACTAATACATATAAATAAAAAAGGTCCAATGGCTGCACTGGAAATTACCTCTATCCATACCTCCACTTTGGTAGTCTCCATTTATATAGGTTTAGCTGCCATACTTTATAAGGCTTCAGAATAAGTATGTGGGCAAATCAAATAAGCATAGATAGCATCCAATAGATATATTATTCATGAATTTCCCAGCCAATAGGTCCTGGGTCGCCAGCTCAAAGAATTAATTAAAGACCAGCCTACACTACGCACATCGTGTAGCAGTACCAGTGATCTCTCACAAGAAGATTAGTTCCAAGATCCTTATGGAAATCTCAGGCATTTGAAAACTTCAAGGGAGAGAGCCAGCTGTTGTTGCCAATCGCTAGTGACAACCAAGAAGTTTTAGGAGTAGGTATGAATAAAAGAGATTCATCCAAAATCTTCAGATATGGTTGAATGAGCTACAATAGCATTATAAATCACTAAATAAAATGAGAGTACAACTAATATTAATTAACACATAAAAAGTCAGAGATCACAAATTTCAACTGAATTTGCAAAATGTATGAGCAGAAAACTCATAGTTGTTTGCGTGTTGTAAGAAATTAGGGCCTGCCAAGAGCATGTTGCAAGTTCAAATACTTGAATACATCTACTCAGTCGCCTTAGAGGACCAATCAAGAACAGGGGAGCTGTTAAATAGAAAGGGTTAAAACAGATCAAGGTCACACGTGGGAGCAACACAAGATTTTGGTAATGTTTTGATAGCCACATTAAGGCTGTTCTTTTTTCATGGTCTTAAGTCTGAATCCAACTTATTGTTGTCACACTTAAGTTTTATGTGGTTTGCATTTTTTTAACTTTTTATATCTTCTTTTGAATGTCATTGTCGTCATTTTATTTCCTTCTATCAGAAAACTATCCATCTTACTAAGGATTCAAGAGTAAAGGTTACTTTTATTTTTATTCTTACGAAGCTTATCCAATACCAAAAGACAAAAAAATTTCTTCTTTTCATGAAAACATGTTATCATACATATTACTTGAAGTTGTCATGTCATTCACCATGTGGAATCAATGGTTGCAAGTTATTCAATCATATGCATGTGATAGAAGGCTATGAGCTTTAGAAGGATAGACGTACTGCCTACTGTGGCTTTAAATTTACTTATTTCCAGTGAAGATGTGGAATGAAAACCTAACCAAGACCTCCATTGGACAAAATCGAAGAAAGTAAAAGCAAGAGTCATTTTATTAATTGATCTTGATTAATACATGTCAATTTTTGTATTAGTGATGTAGCGGAAGTTTAATGTTAAGATATTTCGTTGATTCTTGAGAATACGGAATAAAGGAACAATCTAAATTCGAGTTGATTCGAAAGAATACCAGCAAATCTAGGGTGTTAAAACTCGTTGATTCCGCAAAATGCCTAGAAATAACAAAAATAGAACTCAAACCAAGAGTTTATTCCAAGCAATAATCAATAACAAATGATCAAGATCTCCCTGCTTGTAAAAGTTACGAAAAACAGTTACTTATGCTAACTAAGGCTAATCCTAATTTGACTAGAAAGCCTAAGACTGAGAATACTGAATAAAGGAACAATCTAAATTCGAGTTGATTCGAAAGAATAACTGCGAATCTAGAGCGTTAAAGCTCGTTGATTTCGCAGATTGCCAAGACATAACAAGAATAGAACTCAAACCAAGAGTTTATTCAAAGAAATAATCAATAACAAATAATCAAAGTCTCCTTGCGTGTAAAAACTACGAAAGACATTTATTTATACTAAGGCTTATCCTAATTTGACTATAAAACCTATTTTAATAAGACTTATACCCAAATTAAGAATACAACTCAAATAAACAATATCTAAACAATAAAACTATAAATATGAAACAAAATTATACTAGAATATAAATTAATTAAAATATTCCTAAATATTATAAATTTCAGCCTAATTAGGATTTCTTTAATTTCTTACTCTGCATCAATTAGTTAAAAATATAATCCCAATTCAATCTTTATATCAAATGTAAATGTTATGGAACAAAAATAAGTTTTTAAAAAAGAAAAAAAAACTATAAAATAGATAGATTCCAAGTACATTATCAATATATTTACTATGACATTAGAACATTTTGCTCATATCTTCTCAACTATTTAACTATAAATAACATGTTACATACAACATATACAGCGTATATATGATAGGGATCCCTCATTTTATTTAAGTGAAAACCAAACTAAAAGACAAGAAAAACACAGTAAATATATATATGTATGCATATGGGTTGGCTGTTACAACTGATTTTATACTTAAAATTTTGACACATTTTGAGCTATTGATATCATGCAATTTAATGACAGATATTGAACGCCAAAGTAGCATTTAATAATGTCAATTCATCCACCCTTGGACTGCATGAAATCAATGGCTTAAAATCTATGTCAAAATTTTAAGTTGAAAAAGCCTAACCCGACACACACACACACACACATATAGTAATTTTTTAACAAGTGATCCTTATTTTTATTAAAGGTCAAGCTAAAAGAAAAGAAAAACATGGGCTCCAATGCATTGTGTTTCATTTTATAGTGTATTCAAATTTATGTTTTTCTGTCTTTAGATCCCTTATTACAAGGGGACTCTATACATACACACACATAGAGATTTGCATTTTGACCTATTCAGCCTTTGGTTAAATTCAGACTTATTTATATCTTAGATAAGAGATCAAAAGTAATACAAAATAAAAAATCTTCTTTATATAACTGATAGTGGAATAAAATTATCATAAAATACCTGTCTGACAAAAATTCGATGAATGGAATTGGTCAAATCAATCTTAACAACAGACAAAATGGGTAAGAAGTACCTGAAGTAAAGTACATGGTCATGTGCATGACAAACAATAAAGTCAGACATTGCATCATTAACTCTCAGTTTTCCAACAGATTTGCCTATTGTTCCACGATTCTGAAGATTAAAGGTATTAGGCTTCATCCTCTTAACATAACCTTTTTCACTAATTGCCTGCAAATTAGATAGATTTCTTTCAGAACTGAGACCAGACCTTTGGTGTCCCATGATCTGACACTTGAATATGATGTCAGCAAATAGACAGAAAACAAAATCAATGAAGATGTTGATGAATCACATACAAGTAGCATCTCATCATTTGGAATGATATCTATATCATCGAGTTGACCGCTATCAGCGTCTTCTAACATAGAACGCCTTGGAGTTGAAAACCTGTTCTTTAGCTCAATCGCTTCTTGTTCTATTAACTATATAGAAAAAAGGAAGAGAGTGGATCAGCAAGAAAATCAAAAGATTAATTAGGTAAAATTAAATAATAGCAGAAGAATGAGCTAAGAAATTTGGAAACCCAATTTTAGAAAGAACAAAAAAGGCACATTTCATATTAACAATAAAATTTTATGAAGTAAAAGAAAGCCATCAGAAGAATGATCTTCCTATCTCCCTCTAGTACGGGCTGAAGTACTTTAATATTTCCTCGAATAATAACAACTTTTCAGGCATTGCTTACTCAATCCTATCCTTGCAGTTTCTTCATATAGCTGAACCCTAGCAGGTTCAAATTTTTCAGAATCCTTCCCCAAGATACTTTCCCAGCAAAATGAAATTAAACACCCTTGGGAATTCATAGAATTTATTATTGATCTCCTTCAAGGTGAAGCTTATGTCTATTCTCCAAACCAGAGAGGTCTGTGTGTAATTAGATGAAGCGAAGTACGGGCTGAAGTACTTTAATATTTCCTCGAATAATAACAACTTTTCAGGCATTGCTTACTCAATCCTATCCTTGCAGTTTCTTCATATAGCTGAACCCTAGCAGGTTCAAATTTTTCAGAATCCTTCCCCAAGATACTTTCCCAGCAAAATGAAATTAAACACCCTTGGGAATTCATAGAATTTATTATTGATCTCCTTCAAGGTGAAGCTTATGTCTATTCTCCAAACCAGAGAGGTCTGTGTGTAATTAGATGAAGCGAAGTTAGTGAAATTTACTCTAGAAAAAGGCAATACAAGACATTGCAATGCATGAAATTGAAACCTAAAATCTTGTTGTTTACTAAGGACTGATGAGCATAAGGCCGAAACAAATCATAACAAAAGAGTAGTACAGGTTATTTTATTGGAGAAACAGTGACAAACATGGTCCACTTTTAACAACTTTGACGGCTTTTTCCATTTTCAGAATTGTTGAAGGTTAGAGCTCCATTATTGAGACTTACCCATAAACTTAAATTCTAGGTTTAATTGCAACTCAATAAAGCATTGGAGGTACCGCGTTGGTCAATAGGTCTCGCATTTGAATACCTCCAATTATTCATCAGAACATAAAGTTACATTGATGATTATAATTTTGTGTTTTGTGACTGTGTTTTATCCACCTACATTGCACATAAACAAATATGTTAAAGCTTTAACAAAATTATTGGGCCCTTATCTATAATATTGAGCAGTTGATTTGGAAAAGAAACAACTAAGAATCAAAAAACATAACAATTCACAGCTCCAGAAAAGACAGCAGTTAATCAGTGAATGTCTCACAAAATAAAAGCACAGCATATACATCAACAGATGGTAGATAATGTAACAATAAATCAGGTGTGGGAAAAGAAATCATAAGTTCTCACTGACTTCAGAATCAATAAGCAGTTGTGCAGAACCAAAATCAGACTGAGTGGATAGATAATATGAGCAAACAAATCAAAATAATCAGAACTCTGAAATTATCTCAACTTCAGAAAGGAAAAGTGTGATTGGTATAGCTGGTCCACTATCTGTTTCAAGTTTCCTAACAAAAATATTATTAAAAAAAAAAGGGAAGCATGAATGAGAAGACATCCCATCTATAAACCAATAAGTGAAGAGCCCTAAGATGTAACAACTCTACTCTAGGATATATTGTTGGAATCAACATGAATAAAGCCAGCTTTCACCTAAAAATATGTTACCTGCAATATATTTTTCCTACTTGACAATAGTTCCTCCAGCTTCAGAATTTGTTCCATCAAGGTTATACTCTCATCAACAAACTTCTTTCTCTGAATAATAAAAATAGTAAAATCTCCTTCAGATGATATTATCTGTAAAAACTATAATCTGAGATATTTCACAAAGAAAACAAAAATTATTATGCACCTCAAGCATGGTAAGTCTTCTCAAGTTCATGTCCAAAACAGCATCAGCTTGTTTCTCAGAAAGTTTGAATTCTGCATTAAAGGATGTAATAGTTAACTAATTCTCTCTTAAAAAGCAGCTATGACCGCGAGGCATTCCAGGAATAACCAATATGCCTAGATTAAGTTTTAATAGTACTGGAAAAATTGCTCAACATTGTTTTTACAGAATCATCCAAAAATTCATGAAGACTTCAGCTAAAGTACCATGAACTACGCCTACAAGTCAAAGATCCCCACCCCCCACCCCCCTGTGGGCACTAATGACACCTCCTTTCAGCCCTTACTATAGTAGAACCAGGAAAAAGAAAAAGAAAAAAGTAATTCGAAAAAGATGCCCACATAAATAACACAAGACTAGTTAAGACATCAATGCCCAAGAACAGCTACACATTAGGATGAGACTAGGCAGACGTCTCATTGAACTTTACTCAATTTCCTGCAAAATGTCAAAATAGTTACCACACTCCTTATTATATTACAAAATGACCTGCTTGAACTTTCAATACTTCTGCAAAATAAAAAGAATTACCCTTTTTTTTATTGTCATACAAAATGTTTCATTTTTTTTTTTAATCTAAAATCAACCTTCTATTCGATAATAATAACCACAAAAAAAAAATTCCCTATGAAACAAAAATGGTATTTCACATTACGTAAATTCCTTTACTAAATAATGATAATAATCAATACGAATAAATAAAGAAGGCCTACATGGGGAGCTTACCATCCTTTAGAGCAGCAGATGCAGTTGAATTGCTAGGAGCTTCCCTAACAATGCGAATCACTCTATCCAAATTATCAAGCCCGACCATGATACCCTAAAGACACATGCACCGGATGTAAACTATTGAAGCATACACTTATCATGCAAAACAAATCAATTTACTATGTGTCTGAAGGGCCCGATCCATTTTCGAATTAAGTTACAAATATCATAACTTATGAACTATGCCCCATATGCATCACACAGTAAATTTATACACATAATACTCATACAGAAACAGAAAGAGAGACTTGATTCTGTGGCTAAACCTATTATAACTTTAAAAAGCAAATTGATATACCTCGACAATGTGTCTTCTTTCCTTCACTTGTGAAAGTTTGAACCTTGCACGTCTTTCAACAACAGAACATCTAAAATCTAAGAAAGCCTAAAAAAAGAAAAAGAACATGTAATGTTTAAAGAAATTTGTAACAATAGAAACATCTAGATAAAAATGATACAAAAAATCCACACACAAGCAGTCACCTGAAGTACTTCTTTCAAACCCATCTGTTTAGGTTGTCCATCGAGTATACTGAAATATAAAAGCAAGTCATAACTAAAATCCATTACGATAGATTAAAACATGCAAGAAAAAAATTAACAAATAAGCGGAAAAAGCAATAAGTCAAAATAATATCTTTGTTACAAAGATAATTCTAGGTTCTACGTATCACTTTCCTTTGATAGCTGAACAATTTATCCCATTGGATCCATAGAAATTTCATTCTTTATTTTACTTACCATTTTCATAGGAAAAAGAAAAATAATAAGGGGGCAGCATTTTACTCGTTTACATACCTTCAATCCCTATCTATGGCCCAAAAGAAACTTAGTTCACTCCAAATAGGCAATTCAAGTGCTAATCAAATAAGAATCTTACTCAAATAAGCAACACAGATCCTGTTGACATGCAAATTAAAGCATTTCTAAAACCAAATCTCCCAAATAAAAGATCCTAAAAGTTAACATTATAGATTCTGTCATCACAATCATTTTATCTAATTTGTAGTATATATTCTCTGTACCCCTACATTCGACAACTTTTGAACTTTTATAAATAGAACAGGTCTCACTATGATACTTAAAAAGTGCAACCACAAAAGATCTCAGCTTGTATGAATCAATATCTACAAGTCAAGATTTCTACTATAAGGCACCTCCATGCCATGCGCTTACCTTCCCGACCAAAGGCCAATATATATGGCTGTCAGGTTAAATCAGAAGCTGGTTAACAGTGAAACAAAACTAAAAATGAAATATCCATGAAAGCATAACATATGAAATTCAAATGCTATGCAAGCGGGTATCAGATCTGATTAATGACAACATCAGATTGTCTTAACTCAAAAGAGCCAAAGTAGGAGTACAGCGTATTTCAATTTAAATTGGTCTTGTGATAGATAAAGAAAACAACTCACCCAACCATGTTGCAGCTAAAACTGGACTGTAGAGCAGTAAGACGATAAAGACTATTTACAACGATCGAAGGGTCTGCTCCCCGTTTTAGCTGTAGGGTGTCAGAAAGAAATTACTTGATCACAATTGTTTCAATCACCTCATAGTATCGATAGACTGAGTCATAAAGTAATATTCATTTTGAGCAACTAAGAATTATAAAGAAGTGTGCAGTAACTGATATTACTGTACCTCAATAACTATACGCATTCCAGAACGATCACTCTCATCCCTAATATCACTGATTCCGTCCAAAGTCTGTCGAAGGAAAGAATGAAGCAAATAATAAATATTTGTGATGTATAACAGGCTAGGTTATTTTTATTCTTTTTCTTACATTTTTTTCAGATTAGGTTTTTATAGGAGTTATATATCTGTAATGGGATGGAATTCTTTTCAATTTTTATTAGGATTATGAACACTGTAAATAGGTCTATGTTTCGGTCATTTAGCAGACTTGATGAATACTAATGACTGAAATAAATGATTCTCCTCTCGATCATTTAAATCCAACCATTTATCTGACACTTTTAGTTAAGACACAAATAATTTAGTTTGACTGTTTTCAAATCCACAGTTCAAACAGAAGAAATAAAATAAATTTCAGAAGAGTTAAGAATACCTTGTTTTCAACAAGTTCAGCAATCTTCTCCACAAGCATGGATTTGTTGGTTTGGTAAGGAATCTATTTCATTCGCAAGAGATAAATAAAAGATAGAATAACTCTGAGCCCAACATTTCTACAGCTTCTTGAAAATGCATATGCATGACTGTGCAACTCTTAGAAAGGCCAAGACTATCACCTCTTTTATAATGACACCCATTCTCTTTGACTTAGAGTCAAGTAGTTCAACCTCAGTCTTTCCTCTGACTATAATGCGTCCCCGTCCAGTTCGATATGCATCCAAGATACTGGAGAAAACAATCAAATGTCAGTGCCCTATTCACACTGTTTCCCTAAGGACAACTTTAGTTACAACAAACAAAAGAGGATATAATGAAGTTGAACTAGAAATCTGCATCTAAAACAGAAGAATACATATTAAACTCTCTCAAACAAACTTCCTCAAAGATAAGCGCTTTACATTATTCTTTTCACTCAGATATTATACGATAAAGTTGACAACATTGAGTAAATTTTTCCTCTGTTTTCTTGTTCTTTGAATCTCCCAATTCTTTTCTTTATTTTGGTTTTCTACAATTTTAATTGGTCTACAATATTTTTCTCAGGTCTCCTTTTGATAGCAAACTCACTTTCACTTAAATCAAACAGAAAGGAGACTGATTACAGAAAGCAGAATCAACAAGAAGAAACGAAATTTTACTTACCCGAGATTTCCCATAATAAGTCCTCCGGTTGGAAAATCAGGTCCAGGCATGTATTCCAACAACTCTTGGAGCTAACAAAAAGCAAAATGATGCAAGAACAGAATAGCATGAGTGCATCCCATAAAAAGCAATGATAATTTTTGCACAGGACAAAATTGAAAACACTCAAAGAAAGCGAACACCTCCTGATACATTAAACTAAAATAGTTGCAAGGACAAAAGTAAGTTAGAAAAAGCAGTAAACATGAACTCGTTAATTTAATATTTCAAGACTTCGAAAAAGATCCTTTATATAGGAACACCAAGGCGATAACATTCATGGAAATAAATTTCTCAATCAAGAAGATCAGCTTTAGGTCCCATATCACAGAACTTATCTTCAAAATCCAATCCTTCCTTTCAAGCCAAATACAATGGATTAGACACATGATGAACAAACATCTCAATTTCTCTCATGGCTACTGTAATAATTTCAAAAACCAATCTAGAGATATCACCCATGCACAACCAAAATTTACTATTGGTTCAAAATGCCTAATTGAATTACTCACAAGAACCAAGCCTAAACTCGAAGCAGCAAGACAAGCTAATATAGCAAAAAACTGAATAATTGGATTTAAAGCTCATACAAGACTTTAACAAATTCCTTAAATACAGAGTACACTCATTTCTCAAAAAGTTGGATTTGACACTCATATACATGTACTATCTGATAATTCAACAGAGCAACACTGTGCGACCACATTTCCAGTATGACCCCTTTCTAGAAGATTTGACACTCGTATACATGTACTATTTCCCACTAGCAAAAGTTTGTTCTGGGATTTCAAAGGGTCCTTTCTCAGGAAGATTTTTAGCGCCACTGACTTCCAAAGATAAAACTACCTTCATTTCCTACTTTCCAAATATCAAACCAGTGAAAAACAAAACCAGCGAAAAACAAAACCAGCGCCAACTGGTCAGAATATGGGTGGACGTAGAAAAGACTTTAACACCCAGGGATTAGATTCAACTTCCCTTATCCTAAGAAAGACACAAATGTCAAAGCATAGGCACTTCAGATCACTGGAATACTTTTATAAGGTCACAAGAACATCTAATGTGCAAAGTTGCATTGTCTTCTTCTTTAGAAAGGCAGTCACACGTCAAACTAAGAAATTTGAAAATCATATCCAAATTACATTCTAAATTTTCTAAAACGTAAACTATTTTCTTCCAAAGGAAATGATTGGAAGTATATAGATCCAAGCGAATGATCCAAATAAGAATGTGAATACAGGATTTAGATGATGATTTATTGGTTTAATCAACATTTCACATAAAATAGTAAATCAGTGAATACTAAAAAAGATTAGCAAGTACAATCCCTCTCTATGTCATGGTAACTAGTCCAAGACAATGAGAAACTAAACTAAACTACTAATCCCTCTCAACTGTCGTGGTCATTGGCGCAAGAAACTGGGAAACTCCACTTTACAATATATACCTAATCTACGTTAGAATATGAAAAGCCACCCCTTCCTTCATGTCTTTAAAATCACCATCCAAATTAATCTACCCCAAACTGGAATTGCATTTTTTTCCCTTATGGTAAAAAAAAGAATAAGCGATATTATCATTTTACCGTCTAACTTTTTCTTACATACCATTTCACCACCAAAGTTTTCTGACAATTACTTTTCCCCACTTGATGTCTCAATTTTTATTATTTTACCACCAAACCGCTAACTCCGTTAAGAAATTACTAATGTCAGAGGGGTATTTCAAGAATTTCAATAATTAAGCCAAAACTATCATAAATTTTGTATATAATTAATTTTTTTTAATTTAGAGGATTAAATTATACTTACACAATTTTGAGGTACATCAAACATTTATTATAGATTTTGTCAAAAATTATGTTATTTTTAACAGTTTGATAGTAAATGATAAAAAATTGAAATATTACGTGGGAAAAAGTAATTATCAGAAAACTTTAGTGGTAAAGCGATATGTCAAAAAAAAAAAGTCATTCAATTAAAATGATAATATCCCAGAAGAAAACTGTATTTATAAAAATTACAAAAAAGATGGATATGAAGGACAAACAGCTGGCTAAAACCAGCCTTCTTCATCTAAACATGATAAAAATTTACAACTGAATACAAAAAGAAAAGACCCTAAAATAGACCCAAAACAAAGGAAACACAACCGCAAAGCACAAAAATTCCAAAATGGCTTATCCAAAACCCTCTATCACAGAATAAAAAGCACAGAATCATATTGTGTTCTGTACAACATTGTTACCCAAGACATAAGAAATAAATTAAAAATTTAATCAATGTCCAATACTCTCAGCTCAAGTAATCAAGGGATAGATTTTGGGCACTTACTGTGGCTTCAGGATTATGAATTAATGCACAGAGCACATCTACCAACTCTCCAAGATTATGAGGTGGAATGTTGGTTGCCATGCCAACCTGTAAATATGGAATAGTCCTCTATGAGAATCATTTTGCTCATGCAAGAGATTGGACAACATCATAGGACAAGGAGGTACCAGTAACAGAGAATCAACCAATATAGTACAAAAATATTTAAGGAAAAGATGCACAAGAAATCACCGCAATCCCAGAGGCACCATTGAGCAGCAAAGTTGGAAGTCGAGTAGGCAAAAGTGATGGTTCTTTTTGTGATTCATCAAAGTTAGGAACAAAATTAACCTGCAAGGATTTAATAATAATAAGCAGATTAATGATACTATAACGAACTATAATAAATGTGTATGCATTAGGAAACAACACTTACGGTATCTTGATCAATATCTGCCAACAACATTGCTTCAGAAAGTGCCTGACAAAAAATAAATAAATAAACTACCTTTTAAGAAACTTGATAGCTTAAGAACCTAACGCAAAGAAAAGGCACAACTGTGGCCTTAAATGCTATTACTTGTGGACTGCTGGTCCACTTTCTTGTAATTTGCATTATCACCAATAAGTTTTTTCTATTCTTATAGTTAGTAGAAATAATAATGACAGACCATAAATGCATATTCTGGCAAGAGGCACAATTTCTCTCTAATATTTGACTTGATAAAATTTACATGGTGAAGCAATCGTAGCAAAGCTATTTTGATGACAATATCAGAATAGGACAAATCAAGAGGTAAATATAAGGCAGCTTTTGGATGGGTGGTGATTAATCCCTGAAACTATATGGTTTCTCAAAAGACTTGGCTAATTAGAGTTTGATTTCTTAATCCCAAGGTAAAGAAGGCTATAGGAATTGGTGATTTTTGATAAATGTATTTGGAAACTTCCATTGGCAAACCATGGCCTTCAAGAATTCCTCCCCACTTGCCTCTTTTAAGAGAAACCAAAATTTGAATTAAAGAATAAGAATGAATACAGAGAACTGGAGCAGCTGTTCACCAAGTATGCATAAAACTAAAACTTTTCATGTCATTGACAAAGGTGTTACAATTATTCCATTTCTATCACAAACTCTCAGCCCACCATTTTCATTTCCCGTAACCCTTCATCATAAGTTCTCTCAGTCTTAAATCTTCATTTCTGTGACAAAGGTGTTCAACATGACTCAAGTTCTACCTCACAATCTAAAAGATATCATATTTGTTCCCTCCAGCTACACCTCATCAAAGTTCTTACATGGGCTTGACATATAAAAAAATCTGGAAGTGTGAATGCCAGCATAAAAGCAGGAGTTGCAATGAAAACAAAATATCATCACATACTTCCAATCTGCACTCTGTATAACGCATGGCAGCAGCAGGATCTGCGTCAATTGAACCAAAATTCCCATGCCCTCGGATTAGGGGGTATCTTAGCGAGAAATCCTGGATTTAAATATCATGAAATGAGTTTCATATTAGATTAGCAAAAAAAAGTAATATTAATAGTAGCCAAACAGACATACATAACTGTAAAAGAAATAATATACCATCTAGAGAACATATGGCCATTAAAACATTTCACCATCAAGCACCGAAAAGTGCTTGTCAATTTGCATATTTGAGCATTATTGAGAGCACCAAGAGCACCCATATAATAACATCATGTACACAAAATGTGCATTCCAAATCTCATTCCTAACATAATTTGGGCATTCGTTACCAGTTCTTTTTCTTTTTTTCCTTGCATTTATCATCACAGAAAGCTTTAGTGTAACAATAACATAAATAATCATTAAAATCAATAACTGCACTAACAAAGTGACATATTTTAAGGTTGAGAAAATGTCTTTTACCTACCAACCATGTGCATATCCATCCAGCGAAAATGACAACTCTTGAACAGCAACCATTTGGCTTACTAGTAAGAGCACATAATAAAGACGCTAAGAAGAATTTACATACACTAAGCTAATATATTTTATCAGAACATCTTATATTGTGCACCTTCCTTATAATTCCTTCACAACTATAACTCAATTGCTTATTCCTGCATCAGACAAAATGTCACAAAAGTAAAAATCAAACCCCTCCCAAACCCTGTGAACCCAATCCCAAGCCTCTTGCACCACCCCTAGAGTTCTTACCAATGAAACCAAATATGTGGGGAAAAAAATGACCAATTTATTTCCACAAGCATAAAAAAGAAAAATATATTACAACAATTAAGACAACAGTTAAAAGTACAAGGATTAAATAAAGAAATAAACAGCTTAAAGAAGTTACTAAAATAACCATTGACTCAACTATAGGCCCCAACAAAAAGAGCTACAAATATTTTTAAATCAAAATTGAAATTACAAATAATGAGTCAACTCCTTTCTAATAGCATTTTTTCCCCCTTATATGAAATCCTAATAAGTCTGAATTTTACCCAAGTATAAATACTGTGAATGCATATGTTTGTTTTTCATTTTATGTCTGAGCATAAGTGATAAGTTGTTTGGTTTTGCATAATAAAACATTGAAAAAAATGTAGTGTGACCTTTATGCCCTTATAATATCCTTACATTTGTATGTATAAGAATTTTTAAGCTAAACACTTAATATGTTGTCTGGATAATTTATAAATATAGATTAATAAAAGTTCATAATTTAATTAAAATAATTTCACAACATTGCTTATTTACATGATGTCCAACTTCTTTTCTTTTTTTCTTTTCAAAATCTTGCAGGCTGCATAAATTCAATCATTTAAATAAAACATAAATATATTAAAAATTTTGCTACAACAATAACATTATTTCAGAGATAATTGTGTCTTGTGTAAAAATGCTTTGGAAAGCATTGACCACTTATTTCTTCACTGCCCAGCTGCTTTCTTCTTGTGGTTTAAGCTGTCTTGTGGTTTAAGCTGTTTAGGACTTTTAAATTGAGTTGGGCAGCACATGCAAAGAGCTTTTCTGCTCTCCTGGAAAAGTTTTTGAGAGTTAAGGTAGGGGGAAGGCTTCGGTCTTAAGGGATTGTGAATCGTAGCTCTCCTTTGGGTCATATGGATTGAAAGAAACTTAAGAATTCTTTAGGACAAAGTGATAACTTAAGAATTCTTTAGGACAAAGTGATAGAAGATTACATGTTTCTTTGGGACAGAGCCAAATTCTGGGCTTCTATGGGCTTCTACCTGTCCAGACTTGAAGATTTATCTTTCTTCTTTATTTTGATTAGTTGGGAAGCAGCTATGGCGTAATATCATTAGAATTTATGATCTTATAAGATTTCTAGTTCTAGGGCTTGGGGATTTTGTCTTAGGATTACTTGTAACATATTTACCCATGAGAACTGGAAATTTAAAAAAAAAATTATCTATATCTCATAAAAAATACTTTTATTACCTCGTTTGAAAAAAGGTATTGAAGCATTCTAAGGTTAATTTATATAATAATTAAAGTTAAATTAAGTAGTTAACGAAAGCTTATATATATAAAAAAATTTCTTAATTATCACTATCATAATTACTAATTTTAATAAAATGTTTTTTCCAACCGAAGAAACGAATATAATTTACTTTATTAATTAATAGCAAATTAACTACTTACTAAATAACATTATTATAATAGTTAATAATAAAAGCAACGGGTAAAAATAAAGGTATGATTTACCAACTAATTAATACAACAATAAAAGTTTTATAAATCGAATTGGTATTTTACATGAACATAATTATCTAACAATTCAAATGATGATATGAGTACAATTACTGATAATCAATTTAATAAACAATAAGTATATTATTTATTTATTAAATACTATAAGTAATTTATTAAAAACATTAAATTTAGAAAAATATTTTATTATTATTTGTATTAATAAATCCAAATTATTTTAAACATTTATATTTACTAAATTAGAGTTCATATTTAATTACAATTTACTTTAAATTTTTTAACATATAATTTAGTCCAATCCTGTATTTCACCGAACTCAAGAGAGTACCATATATAATCAAGTCCTTCACACCAAACCTGCCTAAATGTCTTACAATCAGATTCTAGTTACAAACACAAACAACCCAAAAAACTTGAATGCCTGATAACACCCCTTTCTTTCATTCTTTCTTTCTTTTTTTATGGGAGATAAATGAATTGAATTATTTATATCCAGATTAATAACAACTTCAATCACATACAAAATTATACTAACACTTCAACTAAAACCAATTCATAATCCGTCAAATAATGTCATGATTTGATAGTTCATTTTTTCAGCCCTTGTAGATGGTAACTGGATAGCACTACAAGTTTACCCAGTGCAACAAAGAGATATATTGACCAGCAATAGATACTGTATACATCGTCCCACAAGTTACCTGAGCCATTCGAACCAAAGAATCGTAGACAGCACTGTCTCCGTGTGGATGAAATTTACCTAGAACCTGGAATGAGATATTAAAGATTATTAGGGTCAAGGAATACAGATTTAGTAGCTTCCAATAAAAGATTGTCTTGTGCGTCACTTAATAGTAACTCTAACCTCCCCAACAACTCTAGCACATTTCTTGAAAGGTTTTCTAGATGAAAGGCCCAACTCATGCATTGCAAATCTGATGCAAAAAATTTCCAATCAAAAGAAATAACATGTTAATCAGAAAAAAAAAAAGAGAGAATTAAGTCAGAAAAATTTATAGTAACATCGTATGGCCTTTCTCCGGCACAGTAAGAAGAGAGAGCAAAAGAAAATATTTCAGCAAGGCATGTGTCTGCTAACTTTGTCTAAAACAACTAATCAGGTACGATTCATTGAGCAGAGACCATTATAGTTTTTCTTTCTTTTTCTCCTGATATTTATGATTATTGCCAACCCAACAGGTTCCATGAACAAATTTATCTTTGTTCCTAAAATCAGAAGTTTCTTTATGCATTTTAAAAAGCGATTATGAATAGATAAATAAATAAATATTTCTTATTAATTTTCTAGAGTTTGGCTCAAATAGACAGAAATGCTTTACGGAGAAACGCTTGATAGATGAGAAGGGAATAAAGCCATACCAAAACACTTCTCAAGGCACTCTAGTTCGCCAATAATATGAATAAACAAATAAATTCCAAAGCTTTAAAAAAGAATGAAGCTCACAGAATCCGACGGTGCACGGGCTTCAAGCCGTCTCTAACATCAGGCAAAGCACGTCCCAGCAAAACAGACATAGAATAAGTGATATATGACCCAGTCATTTCCTCATGGAGCTCCACCGGCACTATCCGAGGCGAAACATCGGGGCCCACCGTGGCAACACTGCCGTTTCCATTTCTCTCCTCATCCTTCGAGGCAAGAATAGGAGTGCGAGAAGAAGGAGGAGGGCGAGAGGGAGGAAAGGATAGGAAACGGCGAGGCAAAGATAGAAAGCGAGCGTGACGGCGGTAGTTGCGGAAGAGGAAGAAGGAGGAAGAGAAGCGCAGAGTCGAAGAGAGCGCCATTGGCGAATTGTTTGTGAAAATCGAGAAGTTCATTCCATTTACAAAAGCAAAAATTATAAGAAAATTTTAGTGTGGCTTGCGTCTAAATGATGAAATTAGGGGATTTGTTCGAGACTTCGAGCTCTAAAACCCTAGGGGTTATTAATTGCGCGCCAATATAGAATTTTGGGCATGGCTACAGTACAGATGTATGTAATACATGCAAGAAATTAAAAAAAAAAAAAAAGAAAAAAGCAGAGCAATACACAAAAAAATAAAATAAAATAACTGGGAGCAACCGGTTGCAATGAATTAAATAACAATAATAATAATAATAATATTCAATTATAATAAGTAAAATATTAATAAAATAATTATTATTTTATTATTAAAAGACATAACAATAAAAAATTATTTTTATAATAATAAAAAAAGTGTTTCAAGTTTAATAGTATATGTATCAAGTTAATGGTATTAATTTCATGTTTATTGGTTCATTAATTTCATTATTTTCATGATTGCAAGTTAATGATCATAAGTTTCATGTTTATTGGCATAAGTTTCAATTTCCTTCTGTTTCAAGTTTAATGATAACTTAATGGCCATAATTTCATGTTTATTGATCTATTAATTAAATGATTTTCATGGTTGCAAGTTAATGATCTCGTATTTCATGTTTGTTGCCCGAAGTTTCAAATTCATTACTTAAATGATTTTCATGGTTGTAAGTTAATGATAACATATTCATGTTTATTGCCATGAGTTTCAAGTTCCAAGTATCATGTTAATGGTTATGGTTTCATATTTAATAGTCTATTAATTATATTATTTTCATGGTTACAAGTTAATGATCTCATGTTTCATGTTTATTGCCCTGAGATTCAAGTTCACTAGTTTCACGTTTAATGGTTTAAGTATCAAGTTAATGGTCATGGTTTCATGTTTATTGGTCCATTAATTAAATGATTTTCATGGTTGCAAGTTAATGATCTCATGTTTCATGTTTATTGCCCTAAGTTTTAAGTTTATTAATTAAATGATTTTCATGGTTGCAAGTTAATGACTAATGTTTCATGTTTATTGCCCAAGGTTTCAAGTTCACAGGTTTCACGTTTAATGGTTTGGATATTAAGTTAATTATTATGATTTCATATTTATTAGTCCATTAATTAAATGATTTTCATGGTTGCAAGTTAATGATCTCATGTTTCATGTTTATTGCCCTAGGTTTCAAGTTTATTAATTAAATAATTTTCATGGTTGCAAGTTAATGATCTCATGTTTCATGTTTATTGCCTTAGGTTTGAAGTTTATTAATTAATAATTTTTATGGTTGCAAGCTAATGATCTCATGTTTCATGTTTATTGCCCTAGGTTTCAAGTTCATAGGTTTCAAGTTTAATGGTTTCGATATCAAGTTAATGGTCATGATTTCATGTTTATTGGTCTGTTAATTAAAAGATTTTCATGGTTGCAAGTTAATGATCTCATGTTTCATATTTATTGCCCTAGGTTTCAAGTTTATTAATTAAATAATTTTCATGGTACAAATTAATGATCTCATGTTGCATGTTGATTGCTTTATGTTTCAAGTTCATGGGTTTCAAGTTTAATGGTCAAGTTATCAAGTTAATGGTCATAATTTCATGTTTATTGGTTCATTAATTAAATGATTTATTAATTAAATGATTTTCATGGTTGCAAGTTAATGATCCAATGTATCATGTTTATTACCTTAAGTTTCAAGTTCACTAGTTTCAAGTTTAATGATTTAGGTATGACGTTAATGATCATGGTTTAATATTTATTAGTCTGTTCATTAAATGATTTTCATGGTTGCAAGTTAATGAACTAATGTTTCATGTTTGTTGCCCGAAGTTTCAAGTTTATTAATAAAATAATTTTCATGGTTGCAAGTTAATGATAACATGCTTCATATTTATTGTCCTGAGTTTCAAGTTCTTTTGGTTTCACGTTTAATGGTTCAGATATCACGTTAATGGTTATGGTTTCATGTTTAATGGTCCATTAATTATATTATTTTCAAGGTTGCAAGTTAATGATCTCATATTTCATGTTTATTGCCCTAAGATTCAAGTACACTGGTTTCACGTTTAATGGTTTAGGTATCAAGTTAATAGTCATGGTTTCATGTTTATTGGTCCATTAATTAAACGATTTTCATGGTTGTAAGTTAATGATCTCATGTTTCATGTTTATTGCCCTAAGTTTCAAGTTTATTAATTAAATTATTTTTATTGTTGTAAGTTAATAATCTCATATTTCATGTTTATTGCTCTAGGTTTCAAGTTCACATGTTTCAAGTTTAATGGTTTAGGTATCAAGTTAATGGTCATGATTTCATGTTTATTGGTCCATTAATTAAATGATTTTCATGATTGCAAGTTAATGATCCCATGTTTCATGTTTATTGCCCGAAGTTTCAAGTTCATTAATTAAATGATTTTCATGGTTGCAAGTTAATGATAACATATTTCATGTTTATTACCCTAAGTTTCAAGTTTCTTTGGTTTCACGTTTAATGGTTCTGATATCGAGTTAATGGTTATGGTTTCATGTTTATTGGTCCATTAATTAAATGATTATCATAGTTGCAAGTTAATGCCCTTATGTTTCATGTTTATTGCCCTAGGTTTCAAGTTGATTAATTAAATAATTTTTAAAGTTGCAAGTTAATGACCTTATGTTTCCTTTAATGATATATTTATTATAATTAAATATATATATATATATATAATTTATTGTTCATTTTAAGATATATAGAATATACCAATATAATTCTTCTAACAACTTTCTTTATTTTTTTAAAAATTTCAAAATTTTACTCTAGTAAGTTGCATTGCATGTTGGAAAATAAAATTTAATGTTAAAACAATGGTTATCCATTATGTGATTTTTTTAATGTAAGATGGAAGTAAATAATTCTCAAAATATTGTTAAAATCAAAGATTAACAAAACTTGATATCTTCATTCTTGATTATGGAGATCACTAAAAAAAGAACAAAAATCAAAAGATAATTAAACAAACATCAATAAGAAAATAAAGGATAAATGACAAGGCTATATAATTGTCAAACTACTGCTGCCTATGACTGTAGCAATTGTTGGAATTTAAGCAACAACAACAACAGCTACTGTCTGCGTCTTGCCGCACGATTCTTTGCTTGTCTTTGCATAAGCATAAAGCCTTCTTCCGCCTATGTTGCACAGGCATGCAGCAGCTACAACAATTTTAATAGGCGGAATTGCATGTCAAATGGGTACTACTACTTATCTTTGACTTTGGTATGCAAAGAATAAAGAAATACTACTTATGCAGTTGCATGTGCGAAGCTCTCAAGCCTCGCCTATCTTTGCACAAGTATGCAGTAGCGGTAGTTGTTGCATAGCAGCCAGCAGCAAGCTACTGTTGCATAACCAGCTAGCAATAAGATGAGCAAAGAAGACTTATGTTGTCAGGCAAAGAAACAACGATTCTTTATGCAACTGCAACAATAGCTGTTGCTGCTGCCGCCTATATTGCATGAGCATGCGGCGAAGAATAAAGTAGATTGCTACTTATGCAATCAACAATAATATTCTTCTCTGCCGCCTATATTGCAGCATGGCATGCGAAGAATAATTGTCTTGATAAGCAACCAGATATGACTTATCTTTGTGCCTTGTATATCAGCACCACATCTTTGTAATTCCAACAGCTATTTATGCAACAGCCGTAACAGCACCAACACCTCGAACGCCAGCAAATAAACCACCAATTCCAACCAATAAAATTATAAGGCCTCATATTTGCAATACACTTGAAATTTAATAAGGCTAGGGATAGACAAATGGACATAATTTTTTTGCAGTCTACAGACCATTGATGTTGAGTTTAACAATATTCAAAAGTTAGGCCAAACCAAAACTAACAAACAAAATTAATAGTCACCATCACTAGTCTTAACCAACAGCAGCTAAAGGGTTGGTGGATGTGGGAAAGGAAACCCTAGAGCTTTGAACAGTTGCCGCTAAGTATCAAGGATGGCTTGCTGACCTTTGAGAAGCTGCTGCTGGTAGTCAGAAATGCGTTGCTGCTCCTCAACAAGTCGTCGTTGCTCGTCCAGTATATGCTGTTGAAATTGGGCTTGCTGTTGGGACAATGTGCGAACCTCTTCCAACAGTAGTTGAACCTGACCATTATTAGGTGTTGAAGCATGTTCCTCTGGAGCGGAAGGGGGAGGTTAAGGTCGTTGAAGGGTACGAAAATTCGGCAGTTGATCCACGGCACAACATCGTTACGTATTCGTCGATCTGAAGGAGCAATGCAGGTATACCTATTTTTTTTATTGAACTATCCTTAATCCATTCTCCATTCTTCCAATCAAGCCCTAAACTGAGAATAAGGTCATCCCCTAATTTCTTTAAGGTGTCAAATGTGGGCTCATCAATTGGAACTCTAAAATATTTAAGGATTCAAGTAATAAATCCACCAAAGGCAAAAGACCGATTATTGACGACAGGAATACTAAGCATGTGCCTAAGGATGACATAACCAAAATTTACTTTGCGACCCCTTAAAATACAATCTAATAATGCCACATCCAGACGCGTGACATAGTGACCATGCCCGCCCCTAAAAGTGACCACATGCTGGAGTATGCTGTGCAGGATTCAAACTTGCAAACATAAATACTGGGCAGGAAATTGAAGATTGCATACATCATCAGATAAATCAGAATGTCTACAGATGTTCCTAACAACATTAACATGGGCATATCTCGCAAATTTTAGTTTCTTCCTAGTTGAGTATAATTCCAACCCTTCATTTTTTATTCCTAGGATTGTATTTAGGACAGCGACATCAAACTCAATTGGAATGCCAGCAGCACTTGTGATCACTCGATTTTGTTTTTCAGCGGAAGTATCCATGTTCGAGTAAAAGACCTTTACAAGATTGGGGTATGCATTCTCTGCAATATTCAAGGCATTAGACCACCCCACACCATCAAGCAATTCCCTAAACTTCTTATTGCAAATAGAAAGGCTATCCATACAATCCATATTGACAAAGTAAGAGGATAATACCGGGCCGCCCATGAATCGTCGTAGAAACGGTTTGCTATTGGAGTAATTGGAAAATGGGTTGAATTGAAGTCAGGGATGTCGTCAAGGCTATCGGTGGGGCATTGCCGTTTCTTCTTACCCACATACTTCCTTTGTTTCGTCCGTGAAGTTTCACCACCTGCCATGGAAACTAAAGCCTTAATTTGAATGACAACTATTGTGTTTTAGGTCAATAAAACCTAATTGAAGGATGTCAAAACCTATAAGCAGATCTTTGTCTGGAAGATGATAAGCTGCAATCTTTTTCCAAATAATGCAATTCGGAAAGAATTGAATACCAATGGGTTTTTTGGTAATCAAAGTAGTTTCAAAGGTTTCACCATTGACTGCTCTGAATATCTTTGAGTAAGGTTCCCAACATTTTGAGGGAAGAATAAAAGGATCAATCATACTGGTGTCTGATCCAATATCAAGAAATCCTATGACAAGAATGAGTTTGTAAAACTTTGAAGGAAGGACTGATACTTTAAGGGAAGGTTTTCGTGTGATGGAGACTTGATTGACACTTTGGATTGCAGAAATGATTGAGATATCATCAGAGTCAGAAGACTCTGCGATAATAAAAGCAGTTTGTTCATCTTGTCCTGATTGTTCTGAGAAGTTTGACTCAATATCTTCGTGTTCCGAAAGCAAGGAGGAATCCTGGAGATGTTGAACAAGTCTAACAGCTTTTGTAGATTTTTTATGACAATTTCGGGCAAAATGATCGCGTCTCTTGCAGATGAAACAACGGTTGGATTTCTTTAAACTTAAACTTTACAAGAGAGGAGATGCCCTTATATGGAGGCCTAGAGATACACTGATAAAGTGAGACCCTTATCTTTTACTTAGCTAAATAGATAAGGTGGGACCCTTATCTTTAACAAAAGAAAGTAAAACATAATTATGAAAGCACATCACGCCAAACTTTGGAAAAGTAAAAGCACATTTTTCTAAAAGCAAAGCTAAAGCATAATTATTACAATACAACAAACATCTTAAAGAGAGATAGTGTCGGTATCAGATTTTGTGTTATCTTGATCACGATCTGGATGAGAATATCCTGGAACACATGGCCAAGGATAGTTCTGACTTTTTGGTGATAGTGAAAGAACTAGCTGTGGGAAATCTTCAGGTTGTGTTGAGTATGGAGGATATTGTGAGGAAGATGCTTCTGGAAAATCATGTGATGGTGTTGCAGCTTTTCTTTTGTGTGGCGTTGGAGGTTCAGGTTCAGTGATAGAGTACTTAGATTCTGATGGGAAAAGTGAATGGAAATCTTCATATGGATCTTGGGAGTCTTAGAATAAGACATTGGTAAAATCAGGACAATGTTCTGTAACAAGGATTTCATGAGGAGTGGAGCTGGAACCTGGATTACAGGTTTGAGTTTTTGGAATTATTTCAAGGGTATGAGCTGGACCAAGAGATGTATGGTGAATATTACTGGTTGGAGGTTGGACATTATTTAGTTCCATGAGATAGGCTTTTAGGGCTGAAGTGACAGTTGGATCATGATGGATTGGGAATGGGTGTGAAAAGTTCTCAATTCATAAGCCATATCCTGTGTCCAGTAATCTTTTATTTCTGGATGTTGGAAATAAGGCTTGTGAATGATGAAGACTGTGGTGAATATATTGGCTTCTTGTTCAGGAAATCTGCCTAACCCGTGAAAGGTACACAGATTTTTTAGTTGTCTACGCCACCAGGGAATTGGCGAGAACCATTCTAAGAGAGTTCATAAAAGTTCTGGAGAAAACTAAGGAGTTGTAAGATGGTTAAGAACAAGCTTAATAGGGATGACGAGCTTAGTGGCATAGAGTGTAGTGAGACATCACATGTACTAAAGTTCATCTCCTGAGTGATGAGGTTGGTGAGGGTAAGACCTGTAAGGAACAGGTGTTCCAAACAGAGGGATGGAAAACGGTCAGGTTTTCTGTTTTGAACATTGAAGAAATACCTATAGAAGAATTTCTTTGCCAAGTCCTGGATTTGGAAAGCTGATTGAAAGGGATATTCATGGAAAAGGTTCTCTGGTTAAAAGCTTTAAAGGGAAGTGATCGATTCATGCTATAATTGGGATAGTTTGGATGGAGGAGATGAGTGCGGGTTTATTTATAGACGGACGGGTGAGAAAATCAAGGATAAGATTCTGTTTACCTTTGATGTGCTCGACTGTGAAGTCATATTTGGCGAACCAGTTTTGAGGTTGAGTAACTGCTTGTCAGGAAGCATTTTGTTCTTGAAGTCAAAGATTTTGGGAAAAGATGAATTGTCCATGTTGATAATGAAGTGATAGCTGATGAGATGAAATTCAATTTTTTTAATTCCATATTTCACTGCGAAAATCTCTTTGTAGATCACATGGTAGTTCTTTTTAGATTCTTTGAATTGGCCGCTTGTGATGAGAACCATCAAGAGAATACCATTAAAGCTTCAAGTGATCCTTTGCACATTCATGGAGGCCCAATTACAAGAGCTAGAGCCAAAAAGATGCAAGCTGCTTTAAATGGATTAATTGAGAAAATATGGATTGAAAATACAATTCAAGATGCAAGACATCATGAATTGGGCTTGGAGAGAAGACAAGACATTGTGGCCTTTATTCAAGCTATTGGGCAGCCAAATATGCAACTTGAATCAAATGCAGGAAGGGCAACTTCGGAATAAAAATGGTATTGATTGAGCCAGAAGTAATATGCAAGCTATATACCATTGGAAAGATAATTAAGTTAGCTTTCCAATGAATTTTACAGAGTTAGATTTGGAGTTCTCTAGAAGGCGTTATGATCAATTCATTACAGATTGTTCAGACTTGGGATTTTCAACGACTCCTTTGTTTTTCAACTTCATTTATTTGTTTTGTTTCAAGTTTGTCAATGTGTTAGGTAAGTCTACCATCAATAATGGTGGGCTAACATTAAGTTTGTCAATGATAACATTAAATAAGGTAAGTATTAAGTTTGTCAATGCTAGCATTAATTATGGTGGGTTGGTGAAGACTTTTGAAGCATCCTTTGACAAACCTATACTTGGAGGGTTGTTCCAATGTTTCCATTTTTATTTTTAGAATCTTGGGTTTTTTTATTAGCCTATTTAAACTCAGCAACCTTGCTATGTAAGAAAATTAGAAATTAATGTTATTTTGAATTTGAAAGATTATTCTTTCTTTGGTTCTTTTGAGAACTAGTGAACTTATCAAGAATTAGCATTCTTGTGGTGTTCCAAATTTAGACTTATCACTCACCTTCTCATCTATATCTTGAATGTGGCGTTAATATCATTCTCTATACCTTTGGTTCATGTTTTCCTAAGCATTGGGTCAATGTTTTGTTTGTTTTAAATATGTTTAGAACTTTCTTGGGAAGTTGAAACTTCAATTTAAGTGTGGGTTTCAAAATTCCATTGTGGGATTCGCATCATTTGGTATCAGAACTAGTTTCTAATTAGGTTTGAATGTCTAATATATTTTGATTATCAAAAAAAAAAAAGAGAGAAAAAAAACGTACCAAAAAAAAAAAAAAGCTTGCAAAAGGAATCAAGTATTCCTACTTTCATCAAATTGAATTTTAGTTATTCCTTTTCCTTGACATTGTTTGCACACAATATCAATTGTGTTCCTTTGCTTTCTTGCTTTCTTTTCATCAAATTCCTTGTTGTTCTTTGTGTCCTCTTAATTCCTTTTCTTTGTTTAGTGTGTTGATTCGTCATATTTGGTGTGCCACCTGGGTTTTTCTTGATTTTGTTTATTTAGTTCAATGAAGAACTGAAAGAGAGAATTAAGTGTGGTTAAAAAAAAAAAAAGTTTGTGAGATCATTAGAGGGTAAAAGCCAATTTGTGTTAAACACGAGAGTTAAGTGACATCAAATTGAGTGAAACACGTGAGGGAGTGTTGTGAGGTCTTTTTGTTAACATTTTTTTTTTCAGATCACAAATATGTCAAAAGATCAAGAAGCTGTAGACCAATCATTCATGCTCAAAGCCATGCAACAACAATTTGAGCACATGAATATGATGTTTGGAGAGATCCGTGACAAATTGGAGAGGCAAGACACTGCCATAGCCAATCTACAAAGGGGGCAACAACCAATAGCTCCTAATGTAAGAGGTAATCAAGGGCGTGCTGCCATGGGAGAAGAAGATGGTGATGACCTAGATAATTTTGATGACCAAGCCACTGTTGACATGCGTGGAAGAGATGATAGAAGGGCAAGACGTATAGATCGTGATTTGGGGAGTATCAACTAAAAATTCCTTCTTTTCAAGGTAAAAATGATCCGGAAGCTTATTTGGAGTGGGAAAAAAAAGTGGAGCTAGTATTTGATTGCCACAACTACTCTGAGGAGAAAAAGGTAAAACTAGCTGCCGTTGAATTTACTGATTATGCTATAATTTGGTGGGATCAACTTGTTTTGAGTAGGAGACGAAATCGTGAAAAGCCTATAAACACTTGGGAGGAGATGAAGGCCATCATGAGGAGGAGATTTGTTCTAGTCATTATTATTATAGGAGCTGCATCAAAGGCTTCAAAGTCTTACACAAGGTTCTAGAAGTGTGGAAGATTACCACAAGAGATGGAAGTAATCATGATTCGAGCCAACATTGAAGAAGAACGAGAGGCCACTATGGCAAGATTTTTACATGGTTTAAATCAAGATATTGCTAATGTGGTTGACTTGCAGACTATGTTGAGTTGGAAGACGTGGTTCACATGGCCATGAAAGTGGAACGACAATTGAAAAGAAAGGTTCCACTAGAACTAATTTGGGTTCTTCTTCCTCATGGAAGTCAAAATGGAGCAAAGATGAAAAGGTTGTTTCAAAGCCCAAGATTGAGCCATTCAAAGATCATAAAGAGGGAGGCAATCAAAGCAAAGGTAAATCTGATTCCCAACACTCTAGAAATAGAGATATTAAGTGTTTTAAATGTTTGGGGACAGGTCATATTGCATCTCAATGCCCAAACAAGAGAGCAATGATCTTGAGGGATAATGGTGATGTGGAAACCGAGAGTGAATCGGATGATGATCCTATGCCACCTTTGGAGGATGCTAATGATGGTGTAGAGTATCCTGTTGATGGTAAATTGATGGTTGCTAGGCGTGCTCTCAACATGCAAGTAAAAGAGGATGCGGAGGTACAACGTGATAACATCTTTCATACTAGATGCCACATCAAAGATAAGGTATGTAGTATGATAATTGATGGTGGAAGTTGTACTAATGTAGCTAGCACTAGTTTAGTTGAAAAACTGAATTTGAAAACTTTGAAACATCCTAGGCCATATAAGCTACAATGGCTGAATGATTGTGGGGAAGTTAAGGTAAATAAACAAGTGCTGGTTTCATTTTCTATTGGGAGATACAAGGATGAGGTTGTATGTGATGTAGTACCCATGCATGCTGGACACATTCTTTTGGGGCGACCTTGGCAATATGATAGGCATGTGACACATGATGGTTATTTAAATAGATATTCTTTTGTAATGAATGAAAAGCAAATCACTCTTGTACCTTTAACACCTAGACAAGTGTATGAGGATCAAATGTCAATACAAAAAGAGAGTGATGCAAAAAAGAAAAGGAGAGTACAAAAGAAAGAGATTGAGAGAAAAGTAAGTGCAAAGATAGAAAAAAATATTGTTGAGAGAAAAGAGAGGCAACAAGTGAACTTGTTTGCAAAAGAGAGTGAGGTTAAGAGGGCTTTCTTTTCAAAACACCTATCATTGTACTTTTGTGCAAAGAGGCTTGTTTACATACTAATGAGCTTAACGTTTCTTTGCCTAGTGCTATTGTGACTCTTTTGCAGGACTTTGATGATGTGTTTCCAAATGAGGTCCTTAATGGCTTGCCACCTATTAGGGGAATTGAGCATCAAATAGACTTCGTTCCTGGAGCTACCATTCCTAATAGACCCGCATATAGAAGCAACCCCGAGGAGACAAAGGAGCTTCAAAGGCAGGTTGAAGAACTTTTGGCAAAGGGATATGTGAGGGAGAGCATGAGTCCTTGTGCGGTACACGTTCTACTAGTGCCCAAAAAGGATGGAACGTGGAGAATGTGCGTTGATTGTCGTGCAATCAATAAAATCACTGTAAAGTATCGACATCCTATTCCTAGACTTGATGACATGCTTGATGAATTGCATGGTTCTTATGTGTTTAGTAAAATTGATCTTAAAAGTGGATATCATCAAATTAGGATTAGAGAGGGAGATGAATGGAAAACTGCCTTTAAAACAAAATATGGTTTATATGAGTGGTTAGTGATGCCATTTGGGTTATCTAATGCACCTATCACTTTTATGAGGTTAATAAACCATGTTTTGCGTGCTTTTATTGGTAAGTTTGTAGTTGTCTATTTTGATGATATTTTGATCTATAGTAAAAGCATAGAAGAACACATTGAACATTTGCAAAGTGTATTGACTGTTTTAAGGAAGGAAAAATTGTATGCTAATTTGAAGAAGTGTTCTTTTTGTACAAATCAGATTGTTTTTCTTGGTTATGTTGTGAGTGCTAAAGGAATTAAGGTTGATGAAGAGAAGGTAAAGGCTATCAAGGAGTGGCCTACACCTAAAAGTGTAAGTGAGGTAAGAAGTTTTCATGGTTTGGCTAGTTTTTATAGAAGATTTGTGAAAGATTTTAGCCACCTTGCTGCACCATTAACTGAAATTGTGAAGAAACATGTGGGATTTAAGTGGGGTAGTGAACAAGAAAGGGCATTTAATCTAATTAAGGAGAAATTAGTTTCTGCACCATTACTTGCTTTACCTGATTTTGCTAAAACTTTTGAAATTGAGTGTGATGCTTCAGGTATAGGTATTGGAGCTGTTTTGGTGCAAGAAGGGCGTCCAATTGCTTATTTTAGTGAGAAATTGAGTGGAGCAGCCCTAAATTATCCTACCTATGACAAAGAGATGTATGCATTGGTGAGAGCATTGGAAACTTGGCAACATTATCTTCTACCTAAAGAGTTTGTTATACACACTGATCATGAGTCCTTGAAGCATTTGAAAGGCAAGGTAAGTTGCATAAGAGACATGCCAAATGGGTTGAATTTATTGAGCCATTTCCTTATGTGATCAAATACAAACAAGGTAAGGAGAATGTTGTGGCTGATGCATTATCTAGAAGGTATGCACTTATCTCTACCTTAAATGCAAAGTTGTTAGGATTTGAGCATATCAAAGAATTATATGTTAATGATCCTGATTTTGCTAATGTGTTTAATGCTTGTGAGAAAGTTGCATTTGGAAAGTTCTATAGGCATGATGGGTTCTTATTTAGAGAGAATAAACTGTGTGTGCCTCATAGTTCTTTGCGTGAATTGCTTGTGCGTGAAGCCCATGGGGGAGGTTTAATGGGACATTTTGGCATTACAAAGACTTTAGATGTTTTAAAAGAACACTTTTTTTAGCCACATATGAAACGTGATGTTGAAAGAATATGTGAGAAGTGTATCACTTGTAAACATGCTAAGTCTAAAGTTTTACCCCATGGATTGTATACACCTTTACCATACCTAGCGAACCTTGGGTTGATATTTCTATGGACTTTGTTTTGGGTCTACCTAGGTCAAAAAGGGGAAAGGATTCTGTTTTTGTTGTTGTTGATAGGTTTTCAAAGATGGCACATTTCATTCCATGTCACAAAACGGATGATGCAACAAACATAGCTAATTTGTTTTTCAAGGAAATAGTCAGATTGCATGGAGTACCAAGGAGCATAGTTTCAGATCGAGATGCTAAGTTCTTGAGCCACTTTTGGAAAACTTTATGGGGTAAGTTGGGTACTAAACTTTTTTTTTCTACTACTTGTCATCCACAAACTCATGGACAAACTGAGGTTGTAAATAGAACTTTGTCTACTTTGTTGCGTGCCATTATTCAAAAGAACTTGAAAACTTGGGAAGAATGTTTGCCACATGTTGAATTTGCTTACAATAGAACTGTCCATTCAGCTACTAAATTTTCACCATTTGAGATTGTACATGGTTTTAATCCATTAACTCCTTTGGATTTATTGCCTTTACCTATTGATGAGCGTGCTAGTATGGATGGTAAAAAGAAAGCTGAATTTGTCAAGCAATTGCATGAGAGAACGCGACAACACATAGAAAAGAGAATCAACAATATGCTACTCAAGCCAACAAAGGACGTAAGCAAGTGGTTTTTCAGCCTGGAGATTGGGTTTGGGTGCATATGAGAAAGGAGAGGTTTCCAGCACAAAGGCGTTCCAAGTTGCTTCCAAGGGAGATGGGCCATTTCAAGTGGTTGCACGAATCAACGACAATGCCTACAAATTGGATCTTCCTGGTGAGTATAATATGAGTGCTACTTTCAATGTTTCTGATCTTTCTCTTTTTGATGTAGGTGAAGATTCGAGGACGAATCCTTTTGAGGAGAGGGGGAATGATGAGAACCATCAAGAGAATACCATTAAAGCTTCAGTGATCCTTTGCACATTCATGGAGGCCCAATTACAAGAGCTAGAGCCAAAAAGATGCAAGCTGCTTTAAATGGATTAATTGAGAAAATATGGATTGAAAATACAATTCAAGATGCAAGACATCATGAATTGGGCTTGGAGAGAAGACAAGACATTGTGGCCTTTATTCAAGCTATTGGGCAGCCAAATATGCAACTTGAATCAAATGCAGGAAGGGCAACTTCGGAATAAAAATGGTATTGATTGAGCCAGAAGTAATATGCAAGCTATATACCATTGGAAAGATAATTAAGTTAGCTTTCCAATGAATTTTACAGAGCTAGATTTGGAGTTCTCTAGAAGGAGTTATGATCAATTCATTACAGATTGTTCAGACTTGGGATTTTCAACGACTCCTTTGTTTTTCAACTTCATTTATTTGTTTTGTTTCAAGTTTGTCAATGTGTCAGGTAAGTCTACCATCAATAATGGTGGGCTAACATTAAGTTTGTCAATGATAACATTAAATAAGGTAAGTATTAAGTTTGTCAATGCTAGCATTAATTATGGTGGGTTGGTGAAGACTTTTGAAGCATCCTTTGACAAACCTATACTTGGAGGGTTGTTCCAATGTTTCCATTTTTATTTTTAGAATCTTGGGTTTTTTTATTAGCCTATTTAAACTCAGCAACCTTGCTATGTAAGAAAATTAGAAATTAATGTTATTTTGAATTTGAAAGATTATTCTTTCTTTGGTTCTTTTGAGAACTAGTGAACTTATCAAGAATTAGCATTCTTGTGGTGTTCCAAATTTAGACTTATCACTCACCTTCTCATCTATTTCTTGAGTGTGGCATCAATATCATTCTCTATACCTTTGGTTCATGTTTTCCTAAGCATTGGGTCAAGGTTTTGTTTGTTTTAAATCTGTTTAGAACTTTCTTGGGAAGTTGAAACTTCAATTTAAGTGTGGGTTTCAAAATTCCATTGTGGGATTCGCATCAGCTTGCATGAGCACAATAATGGTCTGAACCGTCAATTCTTTTAATGAGGATAGCAATCCAATAATTGTCACTGGCATCAGTCTGGAGGATGCGCTGGCCGTTAGTGGGAATCCTGAGTGGAGGAGGTGACTGGGCTATCACTTTTAGTTGCTTGATAGCTTCTGTCTGATCTGGACCCCATGGTTGGTACTGTTTCTTTAGCATGTGTGAAAGCACACTGGTGTGGACCGCTACTTTAGGAATAAAGTCACGGACATAATTAATAATGCCGAAAAACTGCTGAATTTGCTTTTTATTGAGATCTGTCTAGGAACTTTAATAATTTAGCTGCAATGTGTGGACCAGGGTGATAATGGCTGTCTTTGATGACCATGCCAAGGAAGTCAATTGATTCCTTTGCGATGTTACTTTTCTTTTCTGAAAGCATGATTCCATGTGTCTGGATAATGTGATAGAAATCCAAAAGGAGTTAAGAAGGAATTTTTAGTTTGATACTCCCCATGTCGCGATCTATACGTCTTGCCCTTCTATCATCTCTTCTGCACGTGTCAATGGTTGCCTGGTATCTAGGTCATCGTCATCTTCTTTTCCCAGGGCAGCACGCCCATGGTTACCTCTTAAATTAAGAGCTATTGGTTGTTGTCGCTTTGTAGATTGACTATGGCAATGTCATGCCTCTCCAATTTGTCACGGATCTCTCCAAACATTAGATTCATGTGCTCAAATTGTTGTTGCATGGCTTTGAGGATGATTGATTGGTCTATAGCTTCTTGATCTTTTGACATATTTGTGATCTGAAAAGAATATTAGCAAAAAGACTTCAAAAAACTCCCTCACGTGTTTTACTCAATTTGATGTCACTTAACTCTCATGTTTATCACACAAATTGGCTTTTATCCTCCAATTATCTCACAGACTTTTGCCTTTTACCACACTTAATTCTCTCTTTCATTTCTTTATTGAACTAAATAAACAAAATCAAGAAAAGAAAACCTATGTGGCACTCCAAATATGGCAAACCAGCACACTAAACAAAGAAAAGGAATTAAAAGGACACAAAGAACGACAAAGGAAATTGAAGAAAAGAAAATAAGCAAGCAAAGGAACACAATTGATATTATGTGTAAACGATGTCAAGGAAAATGAATAACTAAAATTCAATTTGATGAAAGTAGGGATACTTGAATCCTTTTGCAATCCTTTTTTTTTTTTGGGTTGTATGTTTTTTTCTCTTTTTTTTTCTTTTTTTAATAATAAAACTAGCTCTGATACCACATGATGCGAAACCACAATGAAATTTTGAAACCCACACTTAATTTAAAGTTTTAACTTCCCAAGAATGTTTTAAACAGATTTAAGCGAGACAAATATCTTGATCCAATGTTTAAAAAAAATGAATCAAAGGTATAAAGAAGGATATTGATTCCACACTCAAGATTTTGATGAGAAGGTGGTAATAAGTCTATTTTAGAATGCTACAAGAATGCAAATTTTTATAGATCTGGTGTAAACAATGCCACATACTATTATGGTATCAGAGCCATACCAGAGTTTTACTTTCCTTGAAAATAAAATTATTTTCAAAATTATGTTCTTCAAATCACAAAATGGTATGATAGAAGTTTTCTTATGATTTTTTTAAGTTAAAGACTTCAAAGACATAGAGAAATTTCCAAATATGGCATCATCTTCACCAAACGAATCTTCTACATCTTCTATAATCACTCCAATCTCTCTTTCTTCTACTCTCTCACTCCCAAAAACCTGTGCTAAACAAACAGCCAACAAGATAGAAAATCTTGTTGAATATTCTTACATCCCTGAATTCGCACAAATCAATGAGTCATATTTCCCTCTCATTAGTCCTTACCAACTTTACAAATGCCCACACTTCTTTACCCGCAGCATCCGCACCCTCATCACTACCAGACGACCACAACCAAAAGAATAAATCCAGTCTTCTAGATTGGATCAGTGCACACTTCAGGCTACTACAGCTGAACAATATGTTACTCTGGAAATTTCTTCAGAGTTAATCTCCAATTGGAAAAGAAAAAGTTATACCCATCTCCATCTCGGAGGAGTAAGATTAATCCCGACCTTACATGGAAAGAAAGGATTACCTGTCATAACTAGAATTGCTATGCTGGACACTAGGTTTAAATAGTATCAAGATGCTATTATTGGTACTGTTCTCACCACTCTTCATGCAGGAAGAGTTTTGCTCACCTTTTATCCAAATTTCAATCTTTCTCTTCAAGACACCAATCTTTCCACAGCCTTGAAAGTCCAAGTACAAATTCAAGGTGCAGAACAAATCTCTTCTGTAAAGATTGCAACCTTTCACCATCAGCTTATCTATAGGCTTCAAAATCACGCCTTAGACTTACCCACACCTGAGCACCACTCTGACGCTCTTATGGTGTTAGCAGAATCAGATCAGATACCCACCACCATCCAAATTCTAAGACAGATTCCTCGACATGAACTCATAAAACTCATGCCTTTGGAATGGATTTCAAATTATGAAAAGTTTCATACCAACACTGCTCATATTCAAACATCAGAAAGTATGTTCTAAAGGAGACCAGATGGAACGGTCAAATGACTTTCAGACCTCCACCAACAACATTAGAAGAGCCTCCAAGGCTCTCATTCACCTATTCAGCAATGATCACAGCTGTTCAGACAGCACAAGAAAAGCTGCTAATTACAGGATTCAATTCAGAAGGATATATTGTCTACCCAGCTAAACTCAATGACCACTTTCTTTGGGATATACCAGGATCAGGAAACTGTCACCCAGATTATCCTTGTTGGGATAATTGGGAAGAAGAGGACGATTATGATTCAAAACGGAGAAGGAAACCCAAAAAGAAAATACCCAAACCCCCGTGTTCACACAATAAACCCAAACCACCACATAATCCTCCACCTCCACCAGCTCCTTTACCCATTTACAAAAAAGAACTTAAATGGATTGCAAAGAATTGTAAAACTGAAGTTCTTCCACCAATTCAACATACCATACCTACCATACAACTCATGGCTTGCATAATATTTCATCAACATCACAAGATTATTCCTCTAATTTCCCTGTTTTAGAAACACATGCCGACCCACAAAGAAAAATTGTAACCAAACCCTTTATTCCTTCAACCATCACTTCTACAGGTCACTTAGAAGACCCCAAACCTTTTGAAGCTGTCCTCAACTGGCAAACACAAAATGCCAGAGTCCAAAATGAAACCCTGATCGATATTTATAAAAAGGTTAATCATATCAGTTTCCGAACTAATCATATTGAGTCCAAAGTTGATTCAATTACTTCACAGATGCAGCAGATCTATCAGAATCTCCAATCCAGAATCTCTCAACTGGATTCAGAGTTACGAGCCATACTTAGTCAAAGGTACTATGGCCCAGAATTTGACCAAAAAGAAAAAGAAATCAGGAAATTAAAAGCAGAGCTTGAACATATTGAGTCACAAAGGCAAAGGCCAACATTATTCACTATATTACCACTTTTACCTACCATCAACCCAACTTTCCATCCCTTTGCACCAATGCTATCTCCCATTAAATCACAAGATCCATCTAAACTATTTGGCGTGACACACACTTTATTTAGGAATAATCCATTGCCAAAACCATCTCGATCTAAACCTCAACCTCGAACTCGACCAGAAAAAATACCTCAACCATCTTTGTCAATCCTAGAATACCAATCACTTCCTTACACATCTCTACCCATACAAGCATCACCAGCTCAAGCCAAAGATAAAGCACCCATGCAACAGTTCAGTGCCCAAATGGTCCCAAATCCATTTGATACAGATAATCCGATTTCTGATTCAAACCTAGCTGTTTCAGAAAACCTATCAGAATCTGAGACAGAATCTTCCCCTGAATCCTCAATATCAACTAGTGACTCTAAAAAGTTATATGCTGATATCACCAAAATTCTCATGGCTCAACCAGAAGAAACTGAACCTGCCCAATCATCAAGAACAAACCCATTCTTTGAAATACCCTCAGATATTGAGGAAGATCCACCTGAAGGAACCTCAGCCACAAACCGACCTGCTTAGCCTCAAACTCAAAATGATCATAAATCATCAAATGACCCATGGTTTACTTTTGATGATATACCTGCAACCCAATGGAGAGGACGACTATCAGAAATGGCCTCCTGGAGAGATCTCTAAATGTTAAGGGTAAATGCAACAACAGCCTCTGTTATTAGAGAACTTGCTACCCTTTTTTATGGGATCTCTAAGAGATTGGTTTGGTACTTTAGGAGAGTACAGACAACTATAGTTTGTGCAACTTCCTAATGTCTCAAGTGCTCTTGCTGTTATCCATGAACAATTCATTGGAGAATCTGCAGCAGTATTTGAAGCTGCAAGACGTGACTATCTCAACATGAAATGCTGCTCCCTCAAGGCTAAAGATCTTGATTTCCATTACAAACAGATGTCAATTCTATTTTACAAGCTTAATGGATTCGATCCTACTCTTAAATATGTTTTTCTGGCTTCATTACCTGAAGAATTATAGCCAAATATACAAAGGCAGCTCACATCTCTTAATCTCCAAATTGACAATATTTTTTTCGGGAAAATCTTTCAAATCGCCAAAGAATGCTTAGAGAAACTATGTGAACAGAAACAATTTTTCAAAGAACTGCTGAAAGATAAAGAGCCTTTTTGAAGTACTTGCAAAAAGCCTTAATTGCAGATCAAATGAAAAAAAAAGATTGCGAGTGCAGTACAAAAAAGAAAAAGCATTTCAAAAAATTCAGAAATCCAGATTCTTTTCTTAGATCAACGTCCCGGAGAAAATCGTACAGGTTTTTTAGAAAAAGATCCAGTTCTTTCAGAGAACAACAAAGGAGAAAATCAAGCCGATGTTTCATCTGCAAAAAGAAAGGCCACTATGCTAAAGATTGCCCCAACAAAAAAGATAAGGCAATCCGTTTACTTAAACATCTACAGGCCACCACTGATTACTCTCCTCACAAAGATGAAATTGAGTTCTACTTCTCAGAACAAGAGGAACCTACTGATGAAACAGTGTTCGCACTGGAAAACTCATCTGATGATTCTGAAAACGATGAGTTTCAAATTTTTTTCCACCAATAACTTCTGTCCTTAGACACCACTATTCCAATTTCATCCATAAAACTCCAAATCTTACCTTCAAAATTCCAAAGACCAATTCCTGCCATTAGACTTCTTGATACAGATGCCCAAAGAAGTATGTTAAACTCAAACACTCTTCCACCCCAATTTTGGCAACATTATAAAGAAAATTTCAAAGCAGTCAGTGGAAAATTCTTCACCACTAAATTGATTACCAAAAAACCTATTGGTATTCAAATATTTCCAAACTGTATTATCTAGACAAAAGTCATCGGTTCTCATCTTCCTAATAAGGATATCCTGTTAGGATTTGATATCATTCACCAGATAAAACACCTTCAAATCATTCCTACTAGAATTCGAGTCAAGTTCATGTTCAAACCTTTCACCAATATTCTTAAACTTTATGGTCTAACTGAAACCCCTCAGTCCTTCCAAGACATTTCCACAAAGTTTTTGAAATATTGTCCTGAGTCTCATGCTGATTTCCACCATCCAAATCTCTGTGGAAAAATCCGCATTTCTTTGTTCAGTTACCATTTAAACTGAATAAAGATATCAACCCAACTAAAGCCACCCATCCAGGAATGAGTCCCTCAGACTTAGTTCTAACCTAAAAAGAATGTTCTCAGTTGCTAGCCCAAGGTCTCATAGAATCTACCAATTCTCAATTGGCTTGCCAAGCCTTTTATGTTGAAAAACATTCCGAAATTGTTAGAGGGAAAAAACGATTAGTCATTGACTATCAGCCTTTAAACATATTTTTACAAGACGACAAATTCCCTTTGCCAAAAAGACAGAGCATGTTCACTTTTCTCAAAAATGCCCAAATCTTTTCAAAATTTGATCTTAAATCCGGATTTTGGCAACTTGGCATCAAACCCTCAAAAAGATACAAAACCGCCTTTTGCATTCCAAATGCCCATTATCAATGGACGGTTTTACCCTTTGGTCTTAAAACAACACCATCCATTTTCCAAAAATCCATGGTCCAAAATTTCCAACCTATCCTGCGTAGTGCATTGATTTACATTGACGATATTTTGTTATTTTCAGGTACACATGATGAACATCGCCAATTGTTAGATCGATTCTTTGATATAATCCAAACTTATGGAATCATGTTATTAGCTAAGAAAAGCACAATTGCCACCAATAACATTGAATTCCTTGGAATAACTATCAAAGACGAACACTACCAGCTAGGAAAGCACATTGCCCAAGAACTTATCCACTTTTCAGATCAGGACTTTTCCAAAAGACAAATCCAGCAATTTTTAGGTATTATCAACTACATCAGAGACTTTATTTCTCATGTTGATAATCACACCCGCCAGCTGTCACCTATGTTGAAAAAGAATCCACCACCATGGAACAACGACCACACACTTACTGTCACAATTTTAAAGCAAATTACGCAAAATCCACCACTATTAAAGCTTGTTACAGATGGTAGATGGATACTGCAGACTGATGCAAGTGACGAATATTGGGGGACCATCCTCTTTGTAGAAGCAAAGGGCAAAGAACACTTTATTGCCTATGCTAGTGGACACTTCTCTGACACACAAGTCCATTACCACAGTGTGTTCAAAGAAATTTTAGCAGTCAAGAATGGTATTTAGAAATTTCAGTATTATCTTATCGGCTACCACTTTCTTATCAGAATAGACAACTCGGCCTTTCCTAACATTATGAATTTCAAAGGTAAAAATGTTTCTGAAAAGATGTTGCTAAGGTTAAAAGACTAGTTTTCGAAATATGACTTCTCTGTGAGGCATATAAAAGGAGAACATAACCTCATCCTTAATATGCTCTCAAGACTTGCAAAATCAGAAAAATTCTTGTTTTTCATATCCTCTCAAAATCATTTTCCTATCATCTTCATCGCTACTTCACAAGTCATAACCAAAAAATATTTTCCTCTTGGAAAAACCTTCACCACCGTCTTTGCTATATAAGAGTTTGCTAAGAAAGCTGTTTTTAGGTTTTTCATGAAAGCCTATTGATGCGAATCCCACAATGAAATTTTGAAACCCACACTTAAATTGAGGTTTCAAATTCCTAAGAAAGTTCTAAACAGATTTAAAACAAACAAAACCTTGACCCAATGCTTAAGAAAACATGAACCAAAGGTATAGAGAATGATATTGACGCCACACTCAAGAAATAAATGAGAAGGTGAGTAATAAGTCTAAATTTGGAACACCACAAGAATGCTAATTCTTAATAAGTTCACTAGTTCTCAAAAGAACCAAAGAAAGGATAATCTTTCAAATTCAAATAACATTAATCTCTAATCCCTTACATAGCAAGGTTGCTGAGTTTAAATACACCAATAAAAACCCAAGATCTTAAAAATACAAATGAAAACATTGGAACTACCCTCCAGGTATAGGTTTGTCAAAGAATGCTTTAGAAAGTCTTCACCAACCAACCATAATTAATGCTATCATTGACAAACTTAATACTAGCCTACCATAATTAATGCTATCATTGAAAAACTTATTATTAGCCCACCATCATTGATGATAGACTTACCTTACACATTAAAAAACTTAAATCAAAACAAACAAATGAAGTTGAAAACAAAGGAGCCGTTGAAAATCCCAAGTCTGAACAAGCTGTAATGAATTGGTCATAACTCTTTCTAGAGAACTCCAACTCTAGCTCTATAAAATTTATTGGAAAGCTGACTTAATTATCTTTCCAACGGTATATAACTTGCATATTACTTTAGGCTCAATCAATACCAGTTTTATTCTGAAGTTGCCCTTGCTGCATTTGATCCAAGTTATTTATTTGGCTGCCCAATAGCTTGAATAATGGCCACAATGCCTTGTCTTCTCTCCAAGCCCAATTCATGATGTCTTGCATCTTGAATTATATTTTCAATCCATATTTTCTCAATTAATTCACTTAAAGCAGCTTGCATCTTTTTGGCTCTGGCTCTTGTAATTGGGCCTCCATGAATGTGCAAAGGATCACTTGAATCTTTAATGGTATTTTTTTGATGGTTCTCATCATTCCCCCTCTCCTCAAAAGGATTCGTCCTCGAATCGTCACCTACATCGAAAGGAGATAGGTCAGAAACATTGAAAGTAGCACTCACATTATACTTACCAGGAAGATCCAATTTGTAGGCATTGTCATTGATCTGTGCAACCACTTGAAATGGACCATCTCCCCTTGGAAGCAACTTAGAATGCCTTTGTGCTGGAAACCTCTCCTTTCTCATATGCACCCAAACCCAATCTCCAAGCTGAAAAACCACTTGCTTACGTCCTTTATTGGCTTGAGTAGCATATTATTCAGTTCTCTTTTCTATGTGTTGTCGCGTTCTCTCATGTCATTGCTTGACAAATTCAGCTTTCTTTTTACCATCCATACTAGCACGTTCTTCAATAGGTAAAGGCAATAAATCCAAAGGAGTTAATGGATTAAAACTATATACAATCTCAAATGGAGAAAACTTAGTAGCTGAATGGACAGTTCTATTGTAAGCAAATTCAACATGTGGCAAACATTCTTCCCATATTTTCAAGTTCTTTTGAATAATGGCACGCAACAAAGTAGATAAAGTTCAATTTACAACTTTAGTTTGTCCATCAGTTTGTGGATGACAAGCAGTAGAAAACAAAAGTTTAGTACCCAACTTACCCCACAAAGTTTTCTAAAAGTGGCTCAAGAACTTAGCATATCGATTTGAAACTATGCCCTTGGCACTCCATGCAATCTGACTATTTCTTTGAAAAACAAATTAGCTATGTTTGTTGCATCATTCGTTTTGTGACATGGAATGAAATGTGCCATCTTTGAAAACCTATCAACAACAACAAACACAGAATCCTTTCCCCTTTTTGACCTAGGTAAACCCAAAACAAAGTCCACAGAAATATCAACCCAAGGTTCGCTAGGTATGGGCAGAGGGTTATACAATCCATGGGGTAAAACTTTAGACTTAGCATGTTTACAAGTGATACACTTCTCACATATTCTTTCAACATCACGTTTCATATGTGGCCAAAAAAAGTGTTCTTTTAAACATATAAAGTCTTTGTAATGCCAAAATGTCCCATTAAACCTCCCCCATGGTCTTCACGCACAAGCAATTCACGCAAAGAACTATGAGGCACACACAATTTATTCTCTCTAAATAAGAACCCATCATGCCTATAGAACTTTCCAAATGCCACTTTCTCACAAGCATTAAACACATTAGTAAAATTAGGATCATTAACATATAATTCTTTAAGATGCTCAAATGCTAACAACTTTGCATTTAATGTAGAGATAAGTGCATACCTTCTAGATAATGCATTCGCCACCACATTCTCCTTACCTTGTTTATATTTGATCACATAAGGAAATGGCTCAATAAATTCAACCCATTTGGCATGTCTCCTATGCAACTTACCTTGCCCTTTCAAATGCTTCAAGGACTCATGATCAGTGTGTATAACAAACTCTTTAGATAGAAGATAATGCTGCCAAGTTTCCAATGCTCTCACCAATGCATACATCTCCTTGTCATAGGTAGGATAGTTTAGGGCTGCTCCACTCAATTTCTCACTAAAATAGGCAATTGGATGCCCTTCTTGCATCAAAACAGCTCCAATACCTATACCTGAAGCATCACACTCAATTTCAAAAGTTTTAGCAAAATCAGGTAAAGTAAGTAATGGTGCAGAAACTAATTTCTCCTTGATTAGATTAAATGCTCTTTCTTGTTCACTACCCCACTTAAATCCCACATGTTTCTTCACAATTTCAGTTAATGGTGCAGCAAGGGTGCTAAAATCTTTCACAAATCTTTTATAAAAACTAGCCAAACCATGAAAACTTCTTACCTCACTTACACTTTTAGGTATAAGCCACTCCTTGATAGCCTTTACCTTCTCTTCATCAACCTCAATTCCTTTAGCACTCATAACATAACCAAGAAAAATAATCTGATTTGTACAAAAGGAACACTTCTTCAAATTAGAACACAATTTTTCCTTCCTTAAAACTGTCAATACACTTTGCAAATGTTCAATGTGTTCTTCTACGCTTTTACTATAGATCAAAATATCATCAAAATAGACAACTACAAACTTACCAATAAAAGCACGTAAAACATGGTTCATTAACCTCATAAAAGTGCTAGGTGCATTAGATAATCCAAATGGCATCACTAACCACTCATATAAACCATATTTTGTTTTAACATTCATCTCCCTCTCTAATCCTAATTTGATGATATCCACTTTTAAGATCAATTTTACTAAACACACAAGAAAAATGCAATTCATCAAGCATGTCATCAAGTCTAGGAATAGGATGTCGATACTTTACAGTGATTTTATTAATTGCATGGCAGTCAACGCACATCCTCCACGTTCTATCCTTTTTGGGCACTAGTAGAACTGGTATCGCACAAGGACTCATGCTTTCCCACACATATCCCTTTGTTAAGAATTCTTTAACCTGCTTTTGAAGCTCCTTTGTCTCCTCGGGGTTGCTTCTATATGCGGGTCTATTAGGAATGGTAGCTCCAGGAACAAAGTCTATTTGATGCTCAATTCCCCTAATAGGTGGCAAAGCATTAGGGACCTCATGTGGAAACACATCATTAAAGTCCTGTAAAGGAGTCACAATAGCACTAGGCAAAGAAACGTTAAGCTTATTAGTATGTAAACAACCCTCTTTGCACAAAAGTACAATGATAGGCTGTTTTGAAAAGAAAGCCCTCTTAACCTCGCTCTCTTTTGCAAACAAGTTCACTTGTTGCCTCTCTTTTCTCTCAACAATATTTTTTTCTATCTTTCCACTTGCTTTTCTCTCAATCTCTCTTTCTTTTGTACTCTCCTTTTCTTTTTTTGCATCACTCTTTTTTTTTATTGATATTTGATCCTCATACACTTGTTTAGGTGTTAAAGGTACAAGAGTGATTTGCTTTTCATTCATTACAAAAGAATATCTATTTAAGTAACCATCATGTGTCACATGTCTATCATATTGCCAAGGTCACCCCAAAAGAATGTGTCAAGCATGCATAAGTACTACATCACGTACAACCTCATCCTTGTATCTCCCAATAGAAAATGAAACCAGCACTTGTTTATTTACTTTAACTTCTCCACAATCATTCAGCCATTGTAGCTAAACTAGTGCTAGCTACATTAGTACAACTTCCACCATCAATTATCATACTATATACCTTATCTTTGATGTGGCATCTAGTATGAAAAATGTTATCACGTTGTACTTCCGCATCCTCTTTTACTTGCATGTTGAGAGCATGCCTAGCAACCATCAATTTTCCATCAACAGGTTATTCTACACCATCATTAGCATCTTCCAAGGGTGGCATAGGATCATCATCCGATTTATTCTCGGTTTCCATATCACCATCATCCCTCAAGATCATTGCTCTCTTATTTGGGCATTGAGATGTAATATGACTTGTTCCAAAACATTTAAAACACTTAATATCTCTATTTCTAGAGTGTTGGGAATCAGATTTACCTTTGCTTTGGTTGTCTCCCTTTTTATGATCCTTGAATGGCTCAATCTTAGGCTTTGAAACAGTCTTTTCATCTTTGCTCCATTTTGACTTCCATGAGGAAGATGAACCCAAATTAGTTCTAGTGGAACCTTTCTTTTTCAATTGTCGTTCCACTTTCATGGCCATGTGAACCACGTCTTCCAACTTAACATAGTGCTGCAAGTCAACCACGTTAGCAATATCTTGATTTAAACCATGTAAAAATCTTGCCATAGTGGCCTCTTGTTTTTCTTCAATGTTGGCTCAAATCATGATTATTTCCATCTCCTTGTGGTAATCTTCCACACTTCTAGAACCTTGTGTAAGACTTTGAAGCCTTTGGTGCAGCTCCCTATAATAATGACTAGGAACAAATCTCCTCCTCATGATGGCCTTCATCTCCTCCCAAGTGTTTATAGGCCTTTCACGATTTCGTCTCCTACTCAAAATAAGTTGATCCCACCAAATTATAGCATAATTAGTAAATTCAACGGCAGATAGTTTTACCTTTTTCTCCTCAGAGTAGTTGTGGCAATCAAATACTAGTTTTACTTTTTTTTCTCACTCCAAATAAGCTTCCGGATCATTTTTTCCTTGAAAAGAAGGAATTTTCAGTTTGATACTCCCCAAATCACGATCTATACGTCTTGCCCTTCTATCATCTCTTCCATGCATGTCAATAGTGGCTTGGTCATCAAAATTATCTAGGTCATCACCATTTTCTTCTCCCATGGCACCTCGCCCTTGATTACCTCTTACATTAGGAGCTATTGGTTGTTGCCCCCTTTGTAGATTGGCTATGGCAGTGTCTTGCCTCTCCAATTTCTCACGGATCTCTCCAAACATCATATTCATGTGCTCAAATTGTTGTTACATGGCTTTGAGCATGAATGATTGGTCTACAGCTTTTTGATCTTTTGACATATTTGTGATATCAAAAAAAATGTTAGCAAAAAAAAAAAAAAACCTCGCAACACTCCCTCACGTGTTTCACTCAATTTGATGTCACTTAACTCTTGTGTTTAACACACAAATTGGTTTTTACCCTCTAATGATCTCACTTTTTTTTTTTTATTAACCACACTTAATTCTCTCTTTCAGTTCTTTATTGAACTAAATAAACAAAATCAAGAAAAACCCAGGTGGCACACCAAATATGACGAATCAATACACTAAACAAAGAAAAGGAATTAAGAGGACACAAAGAACAACAAGGAATTTGATGAAAAGAAAGCAAGAAAGCAAAGGAACAAAATTGATATTGTGTGCAAACAATGTAGAGGAAAAGGAATAACTAAAATTCAATTTGATGAAAGTAGGAATACTTGATTCCTTTTACAAGCTTTTTTTTTTTGGTACTTTTTTTTCTGTCTCTGTTTTTTTTTTTGATAATCAAAATATACCAAATGATGCGAATCCCACAATGAAATTTTGAAACCCACACTTAAATTGAAGTTTCAACTTCCCAAGAAAGTTCTAAACAGATTTAAAACAAACAAAACCTTGACCCAATGCTTAAGAAAACATGAACCAAAGGTATAGAGAATGATATTGACCCCACACTCAAGAAATAGATGAGAAGTGAGTGATAAGTCTAAATTTGGAACATCAGAAGAATGCTAATTCTTGATAAGTTCACTAGTTCTCAAAAGAACCAAAGAAAGGATAATCTTTCAAATTCAAATAACATTAATCCCTTACATAGCAAGGTTGCTGAGTTTAAATACACCAATAGAAACCCAAGATCCTAAAAATACAAATGAAAACATTGAAACTACCCTCCAAGTATAGGTTTGTCAAAGGATGCTTCAGAAAGTCTTCACCAACCAACCATAAATAATGCTATCATTGACAAACTTAATACTAGCCTACCATAATTAATGCTATCATTGAAAAACTTATTGTTAGCCCACCATCATTGATGATAGAATTACCTTACACATTGAAAAACTTGAAACAAAACAAACAAATAAAGTTGAAAACAAAGGAGTCGTTGAAAATCCCATGTCTGAACAAGCTGTAATGAATTGGTGTTAACTCCTTCTAGAGAACTCCAAATCCAGCTCTGTAAAGTGCATTGGAAAGCTAACTTAATTATCTTTCCAACGGTATATAGCTTGCATATTACTTCGGGCTCAATCAATACCAGTTTTATTCCAAAGTTGCTCTTGTTGTATTTGATCCAAGTTGTGTATTTGGCTGCCCAATAGCTTGAATAATGGCCACAATGCCTTGTCTTCTCTCCAAGCCCAATTCATGATGTCTTGCATCTTGAATTGTATTTTCAATCCATATTTTCTCAATTAATTCATTTAAAGCAATTTGCATCTTTTTGGCTCTAACTCTTGTAATTGGGCCTCCATGAATGTGCAAAGGATCACTTGAATCTCTTATCAGACTCATTTTCATTTTCAACCTTCCATCCAAAAAATCTGTTCCTTACAGGCTTGACCCTAGACCCTTCCAGGGATATCTCAAAAGATGAGTTATGGTACATCTTCTGTCTAACTGTCCTCTATGCCACTAAACTGATTGTCCCTGTCACTCTCACTTTGGAATACCTGCTTAATCCAGACAAATCCACTTCATTAACCTGGACACTATTTGAATGGTTTTCTCCAATTCCTTGGTGGAGAAAAAAGCTCCAACAGTTGTCAGAAATTTATAATTTGAAACGTATGCCACCACCCGAAGCAAAAATAGTCACATCCGTGTTCATTATTCATAGGCCATACTTCCAACATCCAGACACCAGCTCATTCTAGACTCAAGACCAAGTATATGATTGGTTGACTTTACCACATCCAGCCCTCCTTGAACAAGATAGCGGAATACAGAAAAATCTCCACAATTATCTTTGTGAATTAAATCATCAAAAATGCTCCGCACAAGGACATTACTCACACCTCTCTGGGTCCACAACACGACCTCATGATGATCCCAACTCCATCTGCCATATCCAAACCAAAATCCACAAGCATCATAATCAAAGAAGAAAAACTAGATTTCACTGATTTCCTCTACCAAGACTCACAAGACCCATGGGAAGAATTTCTCCCACTCAGTCAACATCTCCAACAATTTCCACAACCAACCATGCATGAACCAGGATCATCATCTCAGCCTCAACCTCAGTCTCAGAAAAAGGACAAAGCAACCCAGACGTCACCAAAGCAATTACTACCAGGCTACAGAAGAGATTGCCCTTATCCACCTTGTTGTGGTCCCTATTGTAAGCATCCAAGACTATCCAAAATATTTTTCCCAAAAAATAACGACCGTGATCCAGATGAAACCGACAACTCATCCGAAGACGACTACATGAATCTCAACTCTCCATAAAGTAGTTTGTCTTGTTGTAGTAAATGTTTTACTTTGCCTTGAATAATTATTAAGCGTATTGTTTTTCTTTAAAGCTTTAGTTTTGTCAAAAGTCATGTACGTTTTGTCAAAAGTCATGTTAGCTATTAAAGCTTTTGTCGCTTGTAATAATGCTTGCTTTACCTTTAGAAGACATCTTGATAAGGACATGTCTTATCAAGAACTAGTCAAGTTTCTTCCTTATATAAGGAAGTTTCCTCTAGTTGTAAGATATCGGGTTTTGAAAAATAAAATTCCTATTCTCATTATCCATGGCTTGCTAAAATTCTCTCTCTCTCTGTGTCAATGAAGCTCTGGAGCTTGAAAAAAATAAGAAAGCTTAAATCTGTTCATTTTGAAATCTCAAGTATGCTCTGTACTTGCCTTATGCAAGGATCCTGTGCATCAGAAAACTTGATAAGTTTTATCTGGTTTGGTACCTTATTTTAGACTAAGAGGAAAGTCTGTTTTGGGTTGTAAAACCCAGAAAAATGTTTTAAGTTTTGATGCTCATAGAGGTATATCGGTTGGAAACCAGAACTTATGGGCTACTGGCCCAAAGTACAGTTTTAACTGTTGTAGATCTGGTGTAAACAACGCCACGTACTATTATGGTATCAGAGCCAGGTTTCCAGCCGATATATCGGCTCTGGTTTCTAGCCGATATACCTCTATGAGCCTCAAAACTTAAAACATTTTTCTAGGTTTTACAACCCAAAACAGACTTTCCTCTTAGTCTAAAACAGGGTACCAAACCAGATAAAACTTATCAAGTTTTCTGATGCACAGGATCCTTGCATAAGGCAAGTGCAGAGCATACTTTCTTGAGATTTCAAAATGGACAGATTTAAGCTTTCTTAATTTTCTTTGAAGCCTTAGAGCTTCATTGAGAGAGAGAGAGAGAATTTTAGAAAGTCATGGATAATGAGAATAGGAATTTTATTTTTCAAAACCTGATATCTTACAACTGGAGGAAACTTCCTTATATAAGGAAGAAACTTGATTAGTTCTTGATAAGACATGTCCTTATCAAGATGTCTTCTAAAGGTAAAGCAAGCATTATTACAAGCGACAAAAGCTTTAATAGCTAACATGACTTTTGACAAAACTTACATGACTTTTGACAAAACTAAAGCTTTAAAGAAAAAAAATCCGCTTAATAATTATTCAAGGCAAAAGTAAAACATTTATTACAACAAGACAAACTACTTTATGGAGAGTTGAGATTCATGTAGTCGTCTTCGGATGAGCTGTGTGTTTCATCTGGATCACGGTCGTTATCTTTTGGGAAAAATGTTTTGGATAGTCTTGGATGCTTACAATGGGGACTATGGCAAGGTGGATAATGGCAATCTCTTCTGTAGCCTGGTAGTAATTGCTTTGGTGACGTCCGGGTTGCTTTGTCCTTTTTCTGAGGCTGAGGCTGAGATGATGATCCTGGTTCATGCATGGTTGGTTGTGGAAAGTGTTGGAGATGTTGACTGAGTGGGAGAAATTCTTCCCATGGGTCTTGTGAGTCTTGGTAGAGGAAATCAGTGAAATCTGGTTTTTCTTCTTTGATTATGATGCTTGTGGATTTTGGTTTGGATATGGCAGATGGAGTTGGGATCATCATGAGGTCGTGTTGTGGACCCAGAGAGGTGTGAGCAATGTCCTTGTGCGGAGCATTTTGATGATTTAATTCACAAAGATAATTGTGGAGATTTTTCTGTATTCCGCTATCTTGTTCAAGGAGGGCTGGATGTGGTAAAGTCAACCAATCATATACTTAGTCTTAAGTCCAGAATGAGCTGGTGTCTGGATGTTGGAAGTATGACCTATGAATAATGAACACGGATGTGAATATTTTTACTTCGGGTGGTGGCATACGTTTCAAATTATAAATTTCTGACAACTGTTGGAGCTTTTTTCTCCACCAAGGAGTTGGAGAAAACCATTCAAGGAGTGCCCAGGTTAATGAAGTAGATTTATTTGGATTAAGTTGGTATTCCAAAGTGAGAGTGACAGGGACAATTAGTTTAGTGGCATAGAGGACAGTTAGGCACCAGATGTACCATAACTCATTTTCAAAAATTCTTGTAATCAACCCTATATAATGTACTCGTATTCAATAAACGAAAAAAGCTTTTTGATGCAATTGGTGAGTGAGATAATCCTCTTTGGTTCTTTATAAACTCTTTAAACTTATCAGATTTCCGTGGCGTTCAATATCTTGACTTATCAATCAGACTATCCTTAGCTGATTGTGGCGTCTTCACATACCATAAGGTTCGTGCTTTCAATAAGCATTGGGTCGAGGATCCATTCCATTCCTGGTTTAGATTCGATCTTGGGAACTAATTTGGTTAGGGTCGCGTCAGTTCTTGACAGAGTTCGTATCATTTGGTATCAGAGCCTAGGCTCCAAGGTCAGATCCATCTATCTTTGTTATTTTTCAATCTTGTTTGAATTTTTTTCATCCTTGTTCTAGTATCTAAAAAAAATGTCGTGAACAATATTTGTGTGACGAGTGCCTTGTGAACAATATTTTTAGGGTTTCCTTTTTAAATCAATTTTGTATTCTTGTGGTTTAATTCTCCTTAAATCCACAAGTTTTACTTATTCCTTTTCCTAATAAAAAAAATCTCCAATCTTCTCTTAAAATCTTTCATTTTTTTTTATTATTGTGTCTTGGAAGTCTAAACAAGTTGTAAAACCCATAAGTGAAAATTTTGCCTAAAATTATAACTCGAATTTCGGATACATTGCCTTCTTACTCTTGAAATTAAATTTTCCTCAGTTTGATAAGAACAGATTAATTTTGAAATTAAATTTCCTTAGTTTGAAATTAAATTTTCCTTACTAAGAGTGGAAAACGGCAAGAGAGTGTGAGCATATTAGAGGGTAAAAGTCAATTAATTTGAGTGAAACATGAGTGGAATTGAGTGATTCATTTTTCATGAGTGAAACACTTAAGGGAGTGAGGTGAGGTCCTTCCACATTATTTCTAACTTTCTTTTGCAGATAATAGCTATGTCTCAATCTAGAACGAAATACAAATGAAAAGGATCAATCCACAACTACTCAGAATTTACAAGTTCAAGCATTGACGGGAGAGATGAGGAGGATGATGAGGTTTGAATTAGAGCTCATACATGAGCGTTTGGATCAAGTGGAAAACACACGTGCAGGGCAGCCACAACCCGTTCTCCAAGTACATAGGAGAGAAAGAGCTCCAGCTAGAAGAGAGATTGATGACTATTATAGGGATGAGTATAATGAGGGTGATGACTTAGTGGGTAGCTATAGGAGAGACGGACAAGATCGGAGAGCTAGGAATAGAGATGATGGATTAAGTGGCATAAAGATAAAGATTCCATCTTTTCAAGGAAAATCCGACCCAGAAGCATACCTTGAATGAGAGAAAAAAATGGTGTTCATATTTGACTGCCACAATTATTCAGAAGCAAAAAAAAGTAAAATTAGCTATGATTGAGTTTTCTGACTATGCCATTACTTGGTGGGATCAACTTGTTACAAGCAGGAGACGAAATAGAGAACGTCCAATTGAGACATGGGATGAAATGAAATCATTGATGAGAATGCGTTTTGTACCTAACCACTGTTATTGAGATTTGTACCAAAAATTACAACGTCTTACACAGGGTAGCTGAAGTGTTGAGGATTATTATAAAGAAATGGAGATTGCCATGATTAGAGCAAATGTGGAGGAGGATAAAGAAGCTACCGGGGCAAGATTCTTAAGTGGTCTTAATCGGGAGATTGCAGATAAGGTTGAGTTGCAGTATTATGTGGAGATTGAGGAGATGGTCCACAAAGCTATCAAGATTGAGCAGCAACTCAAGAGGAGTGGTAACACTCATGCAGCCCTACACTCAAGTTTCACTCCTTGGAAGCCGAGATATGTGAAACGAGATGAGAGGCCACAAGCATCTACTACACCTAAGCAAATAACCGAGCACTCCAAGCACAATTCACAAGGTAACACCGTGACTCTTACTATTAGGAATCGTAACATTAAGTGTTTTAAATGTCAAGGCAAGGGGCATATTGCAAGTGAATGTGTGAATAAAAGAGTTATGGTGTTGCGGGACAATGGTAAGATTGTAACTGAAGATGAAACGGAAGAAAATGAGATGGCGCCGTTAGAAGACGTCGAAGATGAAGAGTATGTAGCCCCTGGAGAATTGACGAAGCAGTGCAACGAGAAAACATTTTCCATACTAGGTGCTATGTTCAAGACAAAGTATGTAGTATGATTATTGATGGAGGAAGTTGTACTGATGTTGCTAGTACTATCATGGTAGAGAAGTTAGGGCTTCCGACACTTAAACACCCACGACCATACAAACTACAATGGTAAAATGATAGTGGTGAGGTGAAAGTGAACAAGCAGGTACTAGTGACTTTTCAGATTGGCAAGTATGAAGATAAGGTACTTTGTGATGTAGCACTTACATTGTACTCACCAGGCAAATCCAGTTTGTATGCATTGTCATTGATCCGTTCCAAAACTTCGAGGTAATAGCTTAGATTTCCTTCGTTCCGGAAATCGTTCCTTACGCATGTGTAACCACACCCAATCGCCAGGTTTAAAGACTAGCTTATGTCGCCCTTTGTTGGCTTGTTCAGCATATTGCACAGTTCTCCGCTCAATGTTGAACTTCGCCCTCTCGTGTATTTGTTTAACAATTTCAGCCTTTTTCTTGCCATCTAAGTTAACACCCGCAGAAACAGGTAATGGAGTTAAATCTAATGGGGTACGTGGCGTTGTTTACACCAGGTCTACAACAGTTAGAACTGTACTTTGGGCCAGTAGCCCGCAAGTCCTGGGTTTTAAGTAGATATACTTGTATGAGCATCAAAATCCTTAAAACAATTTTGTAGGTTTTACAACCCAAAACAGACTTTCCTTTTAGTCTAAAACAGGGTACCAAACCAGATAAAATTTATCAAGTTTTCTGATGCACAGGATCCTTGCTGAAAGGCAAGTGCAGAGCATACTTCCTTGAGATTTCAAAATGAACAGATAAAATCTTTATTCTTTTCTTTTCTTTAGAACTTCATTTGCAGAGAGAGAGAAGAGTTTAGAAAGTCATAGCTTAGAAAACACGAGAGTTTTTATTGATAAGGCTTGATAACTGATGATGATTTTACAATGAAGCGAGAAATCCTTTATATAAGGATTCCAAGCGTAAAGATAAGACAGGACCCTTATCTTTTGCTTTTTGAAAAGGAAAAGATACACTTATTACACTCCTTTAATTATTACAAGCGACAAAGACTTAAAGCATGACGTGGATATGACTTTTACAAAAGTAAAAGCTTAAAGTAAAAGCAAGCTTTAATGATTACAACAAGACAAAATCATAAAGCAAACATAATTATTACAACAAGACAAACTACTTTAATTATTGCAACAAGACAAACTACTTTATGGAGAGCGGAGATTCATGTAGTCGTCTTCAGATGACCAATCTGACCAGTCTGGGTCACCTTCTGGTGGGGGAAATGGCTGGGAGCGCCTAGGAAACTTCCTGTGGGGACCATGAGTAGGTGAATGAGACCTGTAGCCTTTTGGTAAAGTCTTGGGTGATGATGACTTGGATCTGGGGCTTGGTATTTGGGTTGCTTTGTCTTTTTTCTGAGGCTGAGGTTGAGATGATGATCCTGGTTCATACATGGTTGGTTGTGGAAATTGTTGAAGGTGTTGGTTGAGTGGAAGGAAGTCTTCCCATGGGTCTTGAGAGTCTTGGTAAAGGAAGTCAGTGTAGTCTGGTTTTTCTTCCTTGATGATGATACCGGTGGACTTTGGTTTAGATATGGCTGATGGAGTGGGAATCATAATCATGTCATGTTGTGGGCCAAGGGATGTGTGGAAGATATCCTTATGAGGTGGAGTCTGGTGATTGAGTTGGGAAAGGTAATTGTTGGGGTTGGGCTGGAATTCATTTTCAATGAGGGCTGGATGAGGAGTGGTGAAATATTCATATACCTGATCTTGGGTCCAGAAAAGGTTGGTGTCTGGATGTTGGAAATATGGGCGATGGATAATGAACACAGATGTGAACATTTTGGCTTCAGATTCAGGCATGCGATCAAGATTGTATAATTCTGTTAATTGCTGTAATTTCTTTCTCCACCAGGGAATGGGGGAGAACCACTCGAGAAGGGTCCAGATAAGAGAGGTGGATTTTTGGATTAAGGAGATGGGACAAGGTTGAATGAACTGGTAAAACCAACTTAGTAGCATATAAGACAGTTAGGCACCAGATGTACCATAACTCATCTTCGGTAATTTCATTGGGTGGATCAAGTGTTAAACCAGTAAGAAACATGTTTTCTGGATGGAAGGTTGAGAAAGGAAATGAATCTGCTAAAAGGTAAGCTTTCATGAAGAATCGAAACATAGCCTTTTTTGCAAATTCTTGGAGGGCAAAGACTGAGGTGAAGGTTTTGTCAAGGGGAAATGTCTTTTTGGTGATAGCTTCAGAAGGAAGGGAAGTAGCCATGAGAATAATGGGAAAGTGATATCTGATGGAAACAAGGGCTAGAGGCTGTTCTGGTTTTGAGAGTCGGGATAGCATATCAGGGATGAGGTTGTGAGATCCTTTTATATGCTTGACAGAAAAGTCATATTTGGAAAACCAATCTTTTAACCTGAGTAACATCTTTTCTAAACAAATGTATTACCTTTGAAATTGAGGATATTGGGAAAGGCTGAACTGTCCATTCGGATGAGAAAATGATGTCCAATGAGATGAAACTCAAATTTTTTGATACCATTCTTTACCGCTAAGATTTCTTTGAAGACGCTATGGTAGTGCTTCTGTGTGTCATAAAATTGTCCACTAGCGTGAGCGATAAAGTGTTCTTTTCCATTGATTTCTTGAAGGATGGCACCCCCATGATTCATCACTAGCATCCTGTTTTTGCAATATGCGTTTGCCATCTGTGATCAACTTTAGTGGTGGCGAGATCTTGCGCAAGTTGCTTTAGAGTAGTAAATGACAAAGACTTGTGTGGTCCGAATTCCACTGGTGGGCTTCTTTTCAATAAAGCCGAAAGGTGATGAGTGTAACGGTCGACATGTGGGATAAAGTCTCGATGTAGTTGACAATGCCAAGAAATTGTTGGACTTGCTTTTGGAAAGTTCTTGATCTGGAAAGTAAAGCAATTCTTGGGCAATGTCTTTCTGTCTTGGAGTGTCCGTCTTTAATGATCATACCAAGGAATTCAATATTATCTGTTGCAATGGTGCTTTTCTTTGCGGATAACATGATACCATGGGTTTGGATAATGTCAAAGTGATTTAACAACCTGGCGATGTTCATCATGTGTTCCTTCAAAACAAGAAATATCGTCAATGTAAATCAATGCATGATGCAAGATAGGTTCAAAGATTTTGACCATGGATTTTGGAAAATGGAAGGGGGCATTTTGAGGCCGAAGGGTAAAACTCCCATTGAAATGAGCATTGGGAATACAAAAAGCGCTTTTGTACCGTTCGAAGGTTCAATGCCTAATTGCCAAAAACCGATTTTAAATCAAATTTTGAAAAGATCCAGGCATTGTTGAGAAAAGTAAACATGCTTTGTCTTTTGGGCAATGGAATTTATCGTCTTGTAAAAACATGTTTAATGGTGGTAGTCAATGACTAAGCGTTTCTTTCCTGGACAATCTCAGAATGTTTTTCAACATAAAAGGCTTGGCAAGCCCATTGAGAATGGGTAGGTTCGATAAGACCTTGGGCTAACAATTGGGAACACTCTGTTTGGGCTAGACTAAGTCGGAAGGACTCATTCCCTATGAGTGGCTTTTGTGGGATTAATATCTTTATTTAGTTTAAAGGGCAACTTAATGAAGAAAGACTGATTTTTCCAAAGTGGGTTTGGATGGGTGAACTCAGAATGGGATTCTGGATAATATTGTAAAAGCTTGGTTGAAATGTCATGGTAAGATGGGGTGTTGCGATAAATTGTAAAGTTTCAAAATGTCTGTGAAAGGTTTGAACATGGATTTGAGTCGGATGCCATTGGGAATGATCTGGAGGTGTTTGATCCGTGAATTATGTCAAAACCTAACAAGATATCCTTATTAGGCAGATTGGATCCGATAACTTTGGTCCAAATGACACAATTAGGAAAAAGTTGAATACCAATGGGTTTTTGGTAATCAATTTGGTAGTGAAGAATTTTCCACTTTGCAACCCTAAATGTTCTTTGTAGTGGGTCCAAATTTCGGGGAAGAATGGGTGGATTTAACATACTTCTCTGGCTCCAGTATCTAAAAGACCAATTCTTTGGAATGGGCCTGTGGAATTTTGAAGGTAAGATTTGGAGTTTAATGGAAGGAATGGGAACGAAGTGTCGAGAGACAACAATCACCGTGATGGAAAATATTTTGGGGCTCATCATTTTCTCAATCACTAGATGAGTCTTCCAAAGGTCGAACACTGTTTTTCGTCAATGGGTTCTTCTTGTTCAGAGAAATAGGATTCAAGCTCTTCTTTTTCGGAGAAATAATCAGGTGGTAGCTGAAGGTGTTCAACTAGCCGAATAGATTTTTCTCGTTTGTTGGGACAATCTTTGGCATAGTGACCTTTTTCTTGTAGATAAAACATCTCGCTTGATTTTCTCCGTTTCGATCTCTCGAATGAACTTGATTTTTTCCCCAAGAATCAGAAGGCTTTCTGGATTTGCGAGGCTTTGAAGAATATTCTCAATTGCTGAATTTCCTAAATGCCTTTTTCTTTTTGGAACCGCAATCACAATTCTTTTTCTTTTGCACTTGATCCTGAGATAAGGTTTTTGCAAGCACTACGAACGGCTCTTTTTGTCTGCATAATGATTCTTTGAAAAACTGTTTTTGCTCACAAAGTTTATCAAGGCATGTCTTAGCAATCAAAGATTTTGCCAAGAGATATAGTGTCAAGACTAAGATTGTGAGTTTTGAGCCGCCTTTGGATGTCAGTTGTAGTTCATCCGGTAGGGAAGCCGAAAAGACATGCTTCAATGTAGGTTCATTGAATCCATTAAGCTTGTAGAACAAGAGAGACATTCGTTTGTAATGGAATTCAAGATCTTTAGCATTGAGAGAGCAGCATTTCATATTGAGATAGTCTCTGCGTGCAGCTTCAAAAACTGCAGCTGGATCGCCTAGAAACTGATCATGAATAATCACAGAGCACTTGAGACTTCGGTATTTGAACAAATTGCGATTTACTGTCATCGCCTAATAATGAATCAAACCAATCTCTTAGGGCACCCGTAAAACGAGTAGCAAATTCCCTAAGAACGGAATGAGTAGTTGCTCCTGACCGTAACATTTGGAGATCAATCCAGGCATAAGATGGAATATCATCAAATGTAAACCATGGGCCATTGGATGGTTTTTCACTGGTGTGACCGCGAGAGGGTTGAGGTGTGGCAGAAGATTCAGCTGGAGGTTCATCCTCAATATCTGAGGGAAGGTCAAAATATGGTTCAGGTGGTCGAGAGGGTTGACCTTGGTCAGGTGGATTGTCAGCCATGAGGATTCTGGTAATATCAGCATAAGACTTTTCAGAATCACTAGTTGTGGATAGTGAAGTGGATCTTTGTATCGAGAGGGTTTCAAACAAATTAGGTTTGAATCAGAAGTGGATTCATCAATTTCTGGAGATGGATTGGCTATCTGAGCACTGTATTGATGCATAGGTGTTTTATCTTTAGACTGTGTTGGTGGTGGAGGCTGTGGTGAGGTTGGGGTGTGAGTTGGAGGTGGTGCTCTGGAATAGTTAATGAGGATTTGTAGGTTCTGACTGGAGGAGGAGGCTGAGGTTTGGGTTTTGGTTTTGATTTGGGTTTTGGTGCTGGTGGAATAGGGTGGTCTCTGAATAGAGTATGGGTCATGCCAAATAATTTGGATGGATCATAAGATCTGATTGGAGAAAGCATAGAAGCAAATGGGTGGTAAGGTGGACTTATGGTGGGTATAGGTGGTGATGTGGTAAACAAGGTAGGTCTTTGTTTTTCAGATTCAATCTGGGCAAGCTCAGTTTGTAAGCGTCTGATCTCTCTTTCTTTTTGGTCAAACTCTGGGCCATTGTATCGTTGAGCAAGCATGGTTCGGAGCTCTGAATCTAATTGAACAATTCTGGATTTAAGATTCTGGTGGATCTGCTCCATTTGAGCTGTAATTGAGTCAACTTTCGTCTCAATCTGTTCAGTTCGTAAACTGATTTTTTCGACCTTGGAATGGATATTCAACAAGGTATCATTTTGTGCTCTGGCATTTTGGGTTTGCCAGTTGAGGACTGATTCAAAAGGTTTAGGAGGTTCAAGATGACTGATTGAGGTAATAGCTGAAGGAATGAAAGGTTTAGACACAACATTGCGTTGTGAATCAGTATGGGTGTCAAGTGGAGGAAAAGATGAAGAATAGTCTGAAGAGGTGGAGGAAAACATCATACAAGCCAATGGTTGTACGATTGGTGTGGAGTTGTGAGAAAATGAGGGAACTTCAGATGTGCAATTTCGTGCAAGCCATTTGAGTTCTTTTTTGTAAATGGGTAGTGGACTTGGTGGAGGTGGAGGGTCTTTTGGTGGTTTGGGTTCACAGTGTTTACATGGGATAGGTAAGGTTTTCTTTTTGGGTTTTCTTTTCCTTTTGGTGTCATAATCATCGTCCTCTTCCCAATCATCCCAACAGGGACAATTTGGGTCGCACATTCCTGAGCCAGGGACATCCCATAAGAAATGTCCGTTGTGTTTGGCTGGATAGACAGGATAACCATCAGAATTGAACCACGATTGGCAGATCTTCGAGCCATGCGAATAGCCGTGATCATGGAGGAATAAGTGAAAGAGAGCGGGAGGCTCTTGTAGAGCACTTGGGTGGTTTGAAAGTCATACGAACTGCTCCATCTCGGTCGTCTTTCAAACATGCTTTCTTTCTGATGTCCGAATAGCCGAGACATTATTATGGAACTGCTCATAGTTTGAGATCCATTCAAGAGGCATAAGCTGTATGAGCTCATGTCGAGGAATTTGTCGTGGGATCTGGATAATGGTTGGGATCGATTCGATTCTCGCTAACACCATGAGGGTGTCGAGTGATGTTCAGTGTGGGTAGATCTACGGCATGGTTTTGAAGCCTATAGACCAATTGATGATGGAGAGTAGCAATTTTGGCTGAAGAAATTTGTTTTGCACCTTGAATTTGGACTTGGACTTTCAAGGCTGTTGGAAGGTTGGTATCTTGAAGAGAAAGGTTGAAATTTGGATAGAAAGTGAGTAGAACACTTCCTGCATGAAGGGTTGTGAGGACAAAGACTATAACAAAGATCCTGGTACTGTTTGAACCGGGTATCCAACATAGCAATTCGGGCAGTGACCGGTAATCCTTTTCTCCCATGAAGGGTGAGGATTAATCTTACTCCTCCGAGATGGAGATGAGTATAACCTTCTCTTTTCCAGTTTGAGATTAACTCGGAAGGGATTTCCAGAGTTACATATTGCTCAGCAGTGGTTGCTTGGAGTGAACACTGATCAAGTCTAGAAGACTGGATGTATTCTTTTGGGTGAGGCCTTTTAGTGGATATGAGAGTTCTGAGGCTTCGGGTAAAAGAACTGGGTCGTTTGTACAACTGGTAAGGACTGATAAGAGCGTATTAGGATTCACTGATTTGGGCAGATTCAGGAATATAGGAGTATTCTACAAGATTTTCTATTTTATTGGTAGTGTGAGAAGTACAAGATTTGGGTAAAGAAAGTGTAGAAGAAAGAGTAATAGGAGTCGAAGGAGTTGAAGATGAAGATGATGCCATGATTGAGAAATTCTCTCTGCGCCTGAAGTCTATTGAGCAAAATTGAATAAAAGATTTTAATCATACCATTTTGGTGAAATGAAGAACAAGGTTTTGAAAACAAAGGGGTTTCAAACGGTGAATACTTAGTAGCATGAACGAAACGATTATAAGCAAACTCAACATAAGGTAAACAATCTTCCCAAGTTTTAATGTTCTTTTTAATGATAACTCGCAACAGAGTAGATAAAGTTCTATTCACAACTTTTGTTTGACCATCAGTTTGAGGGTGACAAGTAGTTGAAAACAACAACATAGTTCCTAACTTAGCTCAAAAGGTTTTCCAAAAGTAACTTAAAAACTTAGCATCCCTATCAGAAACAATTGTGTTGGGCATACCATGCAACCTTATAATCTCCCTAAAGAATAGGTTAGCAACATTAGAAGCATCATCTCTTTTGTGGCATGGTGTAAAATGTGCCATCTTTGAAAATCTATCCACAACCACAAAAATTGAGTCTTTCCCTTGTCTAGACCTAGGTAAACCTAGCACAAAATCCATCGAAACATCAATCCAAGGTGCACTAGGTATTGGCAAAGGGGTGTATAAGCCATAAGGTTGCACTTTCGATTTGGCTTGCCTACAATTAACATATTTACCACAAAGTCTTTCAACATCCCGCTTCATATATGGCCAATAAAAGTGTTCCTGTAATACTGCTAGAGTCTTTACAACTCCAAAATACCCCATTAACCCTCCTTCATAGGATTCTCTCATTAGCAAATCTCTCAAAGAATAGTTAGGCACACATAGTTTATTCTCCTGAAATAAATAGCCATCATGCCTATAATATTTTCCGACTGTGATCTTTTCACAAGCTTGATATTCAACACTAAAATCATGGTCATCAGCATACAATTCCTTAATATGTTCAAACCCAAGTAATTTAGCATTAAGTGTTGAGATTAAGACATACCTGCAGGAAAGCGCATCTGCAACAATGTTTTCCTTACCTTGCTTGTAACGAATGACATATGGAAATGTCTCAATGAATTCTACCCATCGAGCATGTCTCTTATTCAGCTTGTGTTGTCCTTTAAGGTGTTTCAAAGACTCATGATCGGTGTGAATCACGAACTCCTTAGGCCATAGGTAGTGCTGCCATGTTTCACTAAAGTAAGCAATTGGTCGTCCTTCCTGTATTAGGACTGCGCCAATACCAATACCTGAAGCATCGCATTCAATTTCAAATGTTTTATTAAAGTTAGGCAAAGACAATAAACGAGCATTGGTCAGCTTTTGCTTGATTATTTGAAATGCCTTCTCTTGCGCTTCTCCCCATTTGAATCCAACATCTTTTTTTATTACTTTAGTAAGCGGTGTGGCTAATGTTCTAAAGTCTTTCACAAATCGTCGATAGAAACTAGCAAGCCCATGAAAGCTTATCACATTACTTACACTTGTGGGACTCAGCAACTCTTGGATTGCACGTACCTTTTCCTCATCTACCTGTATACCCTGTGCACTCACAACAAATCTTAGAAACACAAGTTTGTTTGTGCAAAAAGTACACTTCTTCAAATTAGCAAACAACTTTTCTTTTCTAAACACATCTAAAACAGATTTCAAATGTACTACATGATCATTTATGTTTTTGCTATAAATGAGGATATCATCAAAATAAACAACAACAAATTTGCCAATAAAAGCTCGCAAGACATGATTCATAAGTCTCATAAAAGTGCTTGGGGCATTAGTTAGGCCAAAAGGCATGACTAACCATTCATACAAACCATATTTTGTTTTAAAGGTAGTTTTCCATTCATCTCCTTCTTTCATTTTAATCTAATGATATCCACTTTTCAAATTGATTTTGGAAAATACACTAGACCCATGTAATTCATCAAGCATGTCATCTAGTCTAGGAATGGGATGTCGATAATTTACCGTTATGTTGTTGATGGCTCGACAGTCAACACACATTCTCTACGTCCCATCCTTCTTAGGAACTAATAAAACGGAAACTGCACATGGACTCATGCTTTCTCTCACGTACCCTTTTTCCATCAATTCATTAACTTGCCTTTGAAGTTCCTTGGTCTCCTCTGGATTGCTCCTATAGGCTGGTTTATTTGGAATGGTTGAACCGGGTACAAAATCAATTTGATGCTCAATCCATCAGATTGGAGGTAAACCATGTGGTGTTTCCTCAGGAAAAACATCCTCATACTCCTGCAAAAGAAAAGTAATAGAACTAGACAAAGTAAGGTCAAATTCGTTAGTGTTCAAAAATGCTTCTTTGTACAAAAGTACAATCATGGGCTGACGTGAAAACAATGTTTCTTTTATCTCACTTGCTCTCGCATAGAAATTATTTTTTTTTCCATCTGATTTTCGCTCAATGGTCGTATTTTTCTTTGGTTTTTCTCTCATATTTTCCTCGGCCTCTTTTTGAATTTCACACTCTTTTTCTCTCTTTTTCTTTTCCTCACTCTCTCTTTGTAGGCTCACTTGGTCTCCGTAAACCTGCTTTGGTGTCAATGGAACAAGAGTGATGTTGCGTTGATTAAATACAAATGAATATTTGTTGGTGAAGCCATCATGCTTCACACGTCTGTCGAATTGCCAAGGCCGCCCAAGTAACAAGTGTCCAGCCTGCATTGGCACTACATCACAAAGCACCTTATCTTCATACTTGCGTTGATATTAGTACGTGGCGTACTAATATGGTATCACAACGCCACGTCTGTCGAATTGCCAAGGCCGCCCAAGTAACAAGTGTCCAGCCTGCATTGACACTACATCACAGAGCACCTTATCACCTCACTACTGTCATTTAACCATTATGGTTTGTATGGCCGTGAGTGTTTAAGTGTCGAAAGCCCTAACTTCTCTACCATTATAGTACTAGCAACATTAGTACAACTTCCTCTATTAATAATCATACTACATACTTTGTCTTGAACACAGCACCTAGTATGGAAAATGTTTTTCCTGTTGTACTGCTTCGTCTTGCTTTACTTGAATACTCAAAGCTCTCCTCGCAACTAAAGTCAATTCCCCATGGGCTACATACTCTTTATCTTCGACTTCCTCTAATGGTGGCATCTCATTCTCTTCCGTCTCATCTTCAGTTACAACGTCACCATTGTCCCGCGACACCATAACTCTTTTATTCACACATTCACTTACAATATGCCCCTTGCTTTGACATTTAAAACAGTTAATGTCACGATTCCTACTAGTAGGAGTCACGATGTTACCTTGTGAATTGTGCTTGGAGTGCTCGGTTACTTGCTTAGGTGCAGTAGATGCTTGTGGCCTCTCATCTCGTTTCGCATAGCTCGGTTTCCAAGGAGTGGAACTCGAGCTTGGGGCTGCACGAGTGTTACCCCTCCTCTTAAGTTGCTGCTCAATCTTGATAGCCTTGTGGACCATCTCCTCAATCTCCACGTAATGCTGCAACTCAACCTTATCTGCAATCTCTCGATTAAGACCACTTAAGAATCTTGCCATGGTTGCTTCTCTATTCTCCTCCACGTTTGCTCTAATCATGGCAATCTCCATTTCTTTATAATAATCCTCAACACTTCGGCTACCTTGTTGAAGATGTTGTAATTTTTGGTATAACTCTCGATTTCTCATCAATGATTTCATTTCATCCCATGTCTCAATTGGATGTTCTCTATTTCGCCTTCTGCTTATAACAAGTTGATCCCACCAAGTAATGGCATAGTTAGAAAACTCAACCACAACCAATTTAACCTTTTTTGCCTCTGAATAATTGTGGCAGTCAAATATGAACTCCATTTTCTTCTCCCATTCAAGGTATGCTTCTGGGTCATATTTACCTTGAAAAGATGGAATCTTCATCTTTATGCCACTCAATCCATCATCTCTATTCCTAGCTCTCCTGCCTTGTTCGTCTCTCCTATAGCTACCCGCTAAGTCCTTACCCTCATCATACTCATCCCTATAATAATCATCAATCTCTCCTCTAACTGGAGCTCTTTCTCTTCTACGTGCTTGGGGAACGGGTTGTGGCTTCCCTGCACGTGTGTTCTCCACTTGATCCAAACGCTGGTGTATAAGCTCTAATTCAACCCTCATCATCCTTCTCATCTCTCCCATCAATGCTTGAATTTGTAAATTCTGAGTAGTTGCAGATTGATCCTCTTCATTTTTGTTTCGTTCTAGATTGTGAGGCATAGCTATTATCTGCAAAAGAAAGTTAAAAATAATGTGGAAGGACCTCACCTCACTCTCTTACATGTTTCACTCAAGAAACTCGGTTCTTATTAAACTAATCAAACTAATATCAGGATTTCAGCAGTAATTCACAAAGATGACATTAAAAAGAATTTAATTTCAAGAATAAGAAGGCAATGTGTACAAAAGTTGAGTTTTGATTTTGGACAAAAATTTCACCTATTACGTAAAACTTATTTTTTGACTTTCAAGACACAAATAATGGAGAGAAAAAAAATGAAAGATTTTAAGAAACGGTTATATTTTTTTTTTTAGGAATAAGTAAAACTTGTGGATTTTAAGAAACTAATCAAACTGTTCACAGTTTTTTTTTTATACTAGAACAAGGATGAAAAATTCAAATAAGAATGAAAAGCAATAAAGATAGATGGATCTGACCTTAGAGCCTAAGCTCTGATACCAAATGATACGAACCCCATCAAGAACTGACGCGACCTTAACCAAATTAGTTCCCAAGATCGAATCTAAACCCAGGAATGGAATGGAACCTTGACCCAATACTTATTGGAAGCACCAACCTTGGTATGTGAAGACGCCACAATCAGCTATGGAAGGTCTGATTGATAAGTCAAGATATTGAACGCCATAAAAATTCGATAAGTTCAAAGAGTTCGTAAAGAACCAAAGAGAATTAACTCTCACAATTGCCAAAAAAAAGCTTCCCCTCGTTTATTAGATACGAGTACATTATATAGGGTTGGTTACAAGAATTTAAACCAAATCACAATCCTAATCTAAGTAAATAGGAAAGAATTTAAACCAAATTAGAATCATAATCTAACTAAATAGGAAAGAATTTAAACCAAATCAGAATCCTAATCTAAGTAAATAGGAAACAATTTAAACCAAATCAGAATCCTATTTGGCTTTAAATGCCTTACATCAATTAAATGGAAACTAGGCAATTAAAATAGAACTAACTGATTTGTTTTCCTAATAGCCTCCTTAAGAAATGGGAAAGTATCTGAAAAAGGAAAATAATATATTTTTCCGCCATAATGTGCAAACCAACTCCCTATTTCATGGAAGTGAATATTTGGAAACTTCCAAAAGCCTGAATCATGCATTTATCATGAGCGATTCCTTCAAAGGGCCTCCATGAATTTGATTGAGCCCAACCTGCTTGAATCAATCCATTAAGCGCTTCTTTGAATTTCTTTGCTCGAGCTCTCGTAACGGGTCCGACGAGAACTTGAATAGGATCTGAATATACCTCATCCCATGTGCTTGTGAAACTCTTATCCTTAATCTCATCATCTTGTTTCTAAATTTGTTTGGGAATTTGGATGATGGTAGGAATGGTGTCGGTGTCAGCAAGGATCATCAGGGCATTGGTTGTGGTGTGTGCTGTAGAAAGATCTAGTGCATGATTTTGTAATCGATACACTATTTGGTGATGGAGTGTGGTAATTTTTGAAGTGGGTATTTGTTCTACTCCTTGGAGCTGGATCTGGACTTTCAACGCCTCTGGTAGGTTGGGATCCTCAAGGTGAGTAAGACACTGCCAGCATGGAGAGTGGTTAAGATGGTTCCTATAACAACATGTTGATACAGTTTGAACCGTGTTTCAAGAAGAACAGTTCTGGCCGTGACAGGTAAGCCTTTTCGGCCATGGAGGGTAAGAATGAGACAGACACCACCTAGGTGTAAATGAGTATATCCTTCTTGTTTCCAAGAGGCGACGAGGTCTCGAGGTATTTCAAGAGTAATATATTGTTCACTCTGAGAGGCTTGAAGAGCACACTGATCTAAAAGGGATGACTGGATGTATTCTTTTGGTAAAGGTCTTCGGGATGAGATGAGGTTTCGAATGCTTCTAGTGATAGAAGTCTTTTGTTTGTAAAGCTGATAAGGGCTCATGACAGGAAATTGGGATTCATTAATTTGGGCTGATTCTGGAATATAGGAATATTCGACAAGATTTTCTATTTAAGAGGGTACATGTTTGTGGCAAGATTTTGGCAAGGACAAGGTAGAAAAAAGAGAGACATGCGGAGAGGTAGATGAGGAAGGAGTTGAAGATGATGCAGGAGTTTTTTCCATGTTTTGAGATTCTTCTTCTAGGAGTACGAATAATGTTATTTAAAATTATTAATGATACCACCTTTAGCTTGGTTTATTTGGCTCTGATACCACGTTGGGCCTGGGCCTAACTCAGCCCTTTAGCCATTCCAAATAGACCAGCCTATAGGAGCAATCCAGAGGAGACCAAGGAACTTCAAAGGCAGGTTAATGAATTGATGGAAAAATAGTACATGAGAGAAAGCATGAGTCGATGTGCAGTTCCTGTTTTATTAGTTCCTAAGAAGGATGGGACGTGGAGGATGTGGGTTGATTGTCGAGCTATCAACAACATAACGGTAAAGTATCGAGATCCAATTCTAAACCAGATGACATGCTTGATGAATAACATGGGTCTTGTGTATTTTCCAAAATCGATTTGAAAAGTGGATATCATCAGATTAGAATGAAAAAAGGAGATGAATGGAAAACTGCCTTTAAAACAAAATATGATTTGTATGAATGGTTAGTTATGCCTTTTGGTCTAACTAATGCCCCGAGCACTTTTATGAGACTTATGAATCATGTCTTGTGAGCTTTTATTAGCAAGTTTGTTGTAGTACATAAATGATGATATCCTCATTTATAGCAAAAACATAAATGATCATGTAGTACATTTAAAATTTGTTTTAGATGTGCTTAGAAAAGAACAGTTGTTTGCTAATATGAAGAAGTGTACTTTTTGCACAGAGACAAACTTGTGTTTCTAAGATTTGTTGTGAGTGCACAAGCTATACAGGTTGATGAGGAAAAGGCACATGCAATCCAAGAGTGGCCGAGTCCCACAAGTGTAAATAATGTAAGAAGCTTTCATGGGCTTGCTAGTTTCTATCGACGATTTGTGAAAGACTTTAACACATTAGCCGCACCGTTTGAAATTATTTATAGTTTTAATCCTTTAACCCCATTGGATTTAACTCTATTATCTGTTTCTAAACGTGTTAACTTAGATGGTAAGAAAAAGGCTGAAATTGTTAAACAGATACACGAGAGGGCGAAGTTCAACATTGAGCAAAGAACTAAACAATATGCTAAACAAGCCAACAAAGCGCGACATAAGCTAATCTTTGAACTTGGCCATTGGGTGTGGTTACACATGCGCAAGGTTTCTAATTTGAATCCTTTTGATGTAGGTGATGATTTGAGGACAAATCCTCTTTAAGAGGAGGGAATGATGAGATTAAGGATAAAACTATCACAGGCACATGGGATGAGGTATATTCAGATCCTATTCAAGTTCCCGTTGGACCCATTACAAGAGCTCGAGCAAAGAAATTCAAAGAAAGGCTTAATGGATTGATTCAAACAACTTGGGCTCAATCAAATTTGTGGAGGCCCTTTAAAGGAATCGCACATGATAAATGCATGATTTAGGCTCTTGAAGTTTCCAAATATTCACTTTCATGAAATAGGGAGTTGGTTTGCACATTATGGCAGAAAATATATTATTTTCCTTTTTCAGATATTTTCCCATTTCTTGAGGAGGCTATTAAAGAAACAAATCATTTAGTTCTATTTTAAGCCAATTAGGATCCTGATTTGATTTAGATTCTTTCCTATTTACTTAGATTAGGATTCTGATTTGATTTAGATTATGTCCTATTTACTTAGATTAGGATTCTGATTTGGTTTAGATTCTTTCCTATTATGGAAGATTTAGATTCTGATATAATTTTTGGTTTAGGATTTATTTTCAAAAATTCTTGTAACCAACCCTATATAATGTACTTATATCCAATAAACAAAAGAAGCGTTTTTGATGCAATTGGTGAGAGAGATAATCCTCTTTGGTTCTTTACAAACTCTTTGAACTTATCAGATTTCCGTGGCGTTCAATATCTTGACTTATCAATCAGATCATCCATAGCTGATTGTGGCGTCTTCACATACTAAGGCTCGTGCTTTGAATAAGCATTGGATCGAGGTTCCATTCCATTCTTGATTTAGATTCGATCTTGGAAACTAATTTGGTTAAGGTCACGTTAGTTCATGATGGAGTTTGTATCCTTAGCGCACTTATTATTCTAAATCAAGCTCTCAGCTTTATCAATCTCTTAAGCGAAGAAAAAGTAGAATAATGTTTTAATAGAAGGTTTGAATGATATATCAGATGCTGAACTTTCAGATCTTGAAACTTCCTTAAATGAAGCTGCAGATAAATGTCAACAAAATGTCAACTTTTAGAGCTCCCCAGTCATGTTTTACTATAAAGCAGTATTATAAAAGGTCGTCTCTTGTAGATCTTCTATGTGAAAAATATGATTATCAGCTAACAATAAGTTACGATGGTCGAAGTGTTTGTAAATGGGACATAGATGGTCTATCAAAATATTAAACTATCAATGTCTCTAAGAACATGACAATGTATGCAAAAGCTACTAGCAATAATGGCAACTCAGATGAGCAAATAACAATTGTTATTGTTTTAGGATTTGTAGGCCTGCTTCAAGGTTGGTGGGATCTTAAATGAACTCCTCAATGCAAAGAAGGAAGATGAGCCTTCTTCGTCTGGTGTTAATCTAGAACCACCATTTGGAGAAAGAGTAGTTTTTGAATACTATAAAGAAGGTAGGTACCATGAAATGGCATACATTAGTTACATTAATAGTTAAAAGGGAATTGCATATTGATACTCCAGCCTTGATAGACACTGAAGCATATCTAAGCAACATAAATGAAGGGTTGATCCATACTAAATATTTTGAAAAGACCACAACAATTCTTCAGACAGCTAATGCTGAAAGACTACCCATTACGTTTAAACTTCCTAATGTAGTTGTTTGTTTTGAAGGGCTATGTATAGAACTTATTTTTGTTCTAATAAAAGGTTTTAACTCTACGGTGATTATTAGATCCGGTTTTATGGCAAAAATCTTGTCTTTAAAGGTTATAGAAGCTGGAATTTTTGTAGAAATGGGGGAGAAAACTTTTCGATTCAATTTCTATGAAGAACTATATATAGCTTTAGTCTCTTAAAAAACAAATTATCTTAGGAATTAAGAGAATTGAAGAAGAACTTCAGTCTCTTGTAATACAGTAAAAGATAGATTATCAAAAAGATCATTTTCAACAAAAGGATGTGTAGAAATTCCTAATGCCTTTTGGGAACAAAAGAAGAATGTAGTAACTCTCTTTTACAAGGAAACTGAAATTCCTACTGAAGCAAGGCCCATTGAAATGTATGAAAGCCTCTTAGAGATTTGTAAAAAGGAAACTGAAGACCTCTTAAAAGAAGGGTTTATAAGGAAAAGCTATTCACCTTCATCTTGCCTAATTTCTAATGTGAAAAATGTATCGAAAAAGGAAAGAGGAGTCCCTCAATAAGGTGCTTAGATGGATTAGATATCCACTACCCAATAAAAAAGATCTATCAAAAAGATTTCATTCAATAGTAATCTTTTTAAAGTTTGTCACGAAGAGTGGATATTGTCAGATGCAAATCACTAAAAGCATGGAACATAATGCCATTTGGGCTAAAAATATAATTTTAGAACATAATGACTGACATTTTTAATCTGTATCCAGGTTTTGCTATTGCCTAATAGATGATGTTCTAATATATTCTAAGTCTATAGATTAGCACTTTAAACATGTGAATGCTTTTTATAAAACTATTAAGAATGTTGGTCTAGTCATTTCGGCCAAGAAAATGAAGTTATCCTAAACCACAATTTCTAATTGATAGAGCTATCGAGTTTGCTTCGAAATTCCATGATGACACTAGGCATAGAAAGCGATTGCAAAGATTTCTACGAAGTCTTAGTTACATAGCAGACTTCTATTAAGATCTAGGTAAAGACACTAAACCTCTATATGCTAGGTTGCAAAAAAATCCTTCTCTTTGGACACTTGAATGTACAAAGGTAGTCCAAAAGCTCAAGCTTAAAGCCAAAGAGCAATCGTGTTTAGCCCTAGCCAATGTAGATGCCTTTAAAATAGTAGAAACTTATGCCTTAGACCTAGGCTATGGGGGTGATGAGATTAAGGATAAAACTATCACAAGCACATGGGATGAGGCATATTCAGATCCTATTCAAGTTCCCATCGGACCCGTTACAAGAGCTCGAGCAAAGAAATTCAAAGAAGTGCTTAATGGATTGATTCAAGCAACCTAAGCTCAATCAAATTCGTGGAGGCTCGTTGAAGGAATCGCATATGATAAACTCATGATTCAAGCTCTTGAAGTTTCCAAATGACCACTTCTATGAAATAAGAAATTGGCTTGCACATTATGATGGGAAAATATATTATTTTCATTTTTCAAATACTTTCTCGTTTCTTAAGGAGGCTATTAGGGAAACAAATCAGTTATTTCTATCTTAATAGCCTAGTTTCCATTTAATTGATGTAAAGCATTTGAGCCAATTAGGATCCTGATTTGTTTAGATTCTTTCCTATTTACTTAGATTATGATTATGATTTTGTTTAAATTCTTTCCTATTTACTTAGATTAGGACTCTGATTTGGTTTAGATTCTTTCCTATTAGGGAAGATTCATATTCTGATTTGATTTTTGATTTAGGATTTATTTCCAAAAATTCTTGTAACCAACCCTATATAATGTACTCGTATCCAATAAACATAAAGAAGTTTTATGATTGAGAGTAAATTTTAGAATAAATATTATGATGAGATTGACAAAATTATCACAAGTACGTGAGATAAGGTATATTCAATCCTATTCAAGTTCTTGTCGGATCAGTTATAAGAGCTCGAGCAAAGAAATTCAAAGAAGTACTTAATGAGTTGATTTAAGCAACTTGAGCTCAATCAAATTCGTAGAGACCCATTGAAGGAATCGCACATGATAAATACATGATTCAGGCTCTTAAAGTTTCCAAATAATCACTTCCATGAAATGGGAAGTTAGCTTGCACATTATGGTGGGAAAATATATTATTTTCCGTTTTCGGATATTTTCCCATTTGGAAAATATACTAATTTCCTTTTTGGACACTTTCTTGTTTCTCTAGAAAGCTAGTGGAGAAACAAATCAGTTATTTCTCTTTTAATTATAGAGATTCCATTTTAATTGATGTAAGGCATTTAATCCGATTAAAATTCTGATTTGATTTAGATTATTTCCTATTCGCTTAGACTAAGATTTTGATTTGATTTAGATTCTTTCCTTTTTTGTTTTAGATTAAGATTCCAATTTGATTTTGGTTTACGATTTATTTTCAAAAATTCTTGTAACCAACCTATATAATGTACTTGCATCCAATAAATAGAGATAGATCGGTTTTGATGCAATTGGTGAGAGAGTTAATTCTTTTTAGTTGTTAAACAAATTCTTTGAACTTATCGGATTTCCGTGGCGTTCAAACTCTTGACTTATCAATTAGATCATCTATAACTGATTGTGGCGTCCTCACATACCAATGTTCGTGCTTTCATTGAGCACCAGGTCTCAATTCCATTCAATTTTAGGTTTAGATTTAATCTTGGAGACTAACTTGATTATAGTCACATCAGTTCTTGGCGGGGTTCAGTCAAACAATCATCAAATCTTGTCATAACTAACTTGCCACATCAACATAACTAAGTTTACTAAGCTGCTGACTAAACTACAACGCTAGTAATGCTTTGAAATTCATCAAACCTCTAGATCACCTTCCTTATCATGATCGCAATGATCGAGCCTCTATGTCACAATCATTACTGTACTCTCTAATGCAGAAGAGCTAGAGATGTTGTGAAGGGAGAGAAATAGAAAAAATAAAAAATAAAAAAGCTTTTAAAATTTTTTTAGTCTTTAAGTTTTTCACATCGTTAAGTTACAGTCACTTAACTAGGTCATATGCCACATCTTGTGCAAATAGTTTTTTTGTGCCATTATTATTTGGCATCACATGCTACAAATAACTCTCAAGTGGTGAAACATCTTCTTTGTATTAAAGTTGAATACATTATTATTAAAGAGAAAATAGTAATAATAATAACAATAATAAAAATAAAAATAATAATAATAATAATAATAATTAATAAGTAATAAAATATAGTAATTCTCCAATGCATAGGAGGAGGTTGTGTTTCTTATCCTTTATTGACATTCACATGTTAAAAGTTGAAATAATTTATTGTAAGGTTGCTGGTATCCAATTAACATAAAAGGGCTTTCAAAAGTACTGAAAGAGTTCTACAGTTACCTTGGTTCGGTTTGGTTTTGGCTCAAAGCTGAACTAGAAAGAAACTAATGGACTTACAATTTTGTGAACCAAATATGAAGTAAACATTAAAACTGAACCAAAGTTGCTAAGTGGAGTTCTTACTTGCTACCTGTCCACCTATTGAGCGAGATATAACATTATAGTATTCTCTAGTGCCTCAAATAGCTTTGCTATTTAGTATCTATTATTAATGTCCATTGAGTTACCTTATACCTCTAAATTAGAGGTGGGCAAAATTTGGTTTGGTTCGGTTTTTTATACGTTCGGTTCTTATTGTATAACTGGACCGAACCGAACCGAACCGAAAAATCCAGTTTAGTTCGGTTCGGTTCAGGTCATATTCAAATCTGCATCTCTTTTATACACAACTAATTAATTCAACGGGTCAGATTCTCTTTTAAACTTAAAAAAAGTTAAAATACAAGTTATCAATTAAAATATTACACAATTAAAACCAAAGCTTTCAATAATTCAATCTATGACTTCCTTTCTTCATTTCTTAAAAGCTTCTAGCCGCCATAGTTGATGAATCCAATGATGTAAGTGCAGATTTCTCCAGCTTTACATAAAAATAATTTAATAAATTAATTTAAAAAATTAAAATTAAAATGCATAAATTACATTCTTGAAGTTGAAAGACTTACCAGATTGAACTATTTGATAAAGCCCTAAGTCTTGAATGCATGAACAATCAATGTTAACATGAAGCTCTTCATTGCTACCAACTGAAGAGTGTAACCAATTTTGTGAACAAATCAAGGCTTCCACCATTTAAGGAGTCAATGAACTTCAGAATGGATCAAGAATACGTCCACCAGTGCTAAAAGCAGATTCGGAAGCTACCTTCGAAATAGGAATCGCAAGCACATCCTTGGCCATAAGTGACAAAATTGGATATTGGTCATTGCTTGTATCCTCACTTGGGTCAACCAAATACACTTCCACCTCACTTTTTCCCACAGTCTCTTTCTTTCTCTTTTTTTCTTTTAAAAGCTTCCGTACTATAATAAGTATTTTCCCTTGACTCACTTCCTCCCACATTCACATCTATATCACATGACAAGATACTAGGAGTCGTAGAGCACAAAGCATGATAACAGTTATAAACCGCTACCAATTGATCTTTGATACTTGCTACCATTGCTTCAACTTTGTTAGTATCATACAAGGATTCAAAACAAAATAAGACAAACTCCAACTTATATCGAGGATCAAGAACAACTGCAATAATCAATAATTTGTTCATGTTTTCCACCGAACCCCAATATTTATCAAACTTTGTCTTCATTTTCTTTGCCATTGCACTCAACATAGAATCTGCATCAATAATGGTATAAGAGCCTAACTAAACATGAAAGAGGTGGTATCATTAGTAATTTTAGATAACATTATTTGAACTCCTAGAAGAAGATTTAAAAAATATGGAAACAACTCCTTCGACTTCAGCTCCTTCTTGCTTTTGCTCTTCCTCTTCCCATATCTCTCTGTCTTCTACTCTTTCTCTACCAAAAAACTGTCAGAAACATATTACCTCAAAAATTAAAAATCTAGTTGAATACTCCTATATTCTTGAGTCTGCCCAAATCAATGAGTCTAAATTCCCAGTCATGAGTCCCTACAGTCTCTACAAACAGAATACTTCCTTCACCAGAAGTATCCGTACCCTGATTTCCACCAGAAGACCACTCCCAAAAGAATACATCCAAATATTTCTGCGGATCAAATAAGTGCCCTCCAAGCATCTCAAAGTGAACAATATGTTACTTTAGAGATTCCTTCTGATCTCGTAACCTCTTGGAAATGAGAAGGGTATACACATCTTCCCCTTGGTGGAGTTCGGCTAATCCTCACTCTCCATGACAGAAAAGGCTTGCCTGTTACAACCAGAATTACTCTTCTAGACACACAGTTCAAATAGTATCAACATGCTATTATTGGAACCATCCTGACCACTCTCCATGCTAGAAGTGTCTTATTGACTTTCTATCCAAATTTAAACATGTCCCTAGAAGATCCCAACCTGCCAACAGCCTTGAAAGTTCAAGTTCAGCTCCAGGGAGCAGAACAAACACCAACTTCAAAGATCGCAACTCTCCATCATCAGAAAGTCTATCGATTACAGAATCATGCACTAGATCTTCCTACAACCCAAACCACATCAGATGCACTGATGATCCTTGCTGATACCGACACCATTCCAACCATAATCCAAATTCCCAAACAAATCCAGAAGTAAGATTTGCTCAAACTCATGCCTCTTGAATGGCTAACCAATTACGAGCACTTTCATCAAAATTCTGAACAAGCCACTTTTGAAAGAAGAAATGATGGACAGGTCAAACTGTCTTTTCAAAAACCTGAGACTACCCCAGTTTCAGAAGTTCCAAGGCTTTCATACACTGCAATGATCACTGCAGTACAAACTGGTCAAGAAAAGAAGTTTCCTATCCATGGTTTTTCGTCAAATGGATATCCTATCTATCCTGACAAACTTAATGGTCATTTCTTATGGGATGTTCCTGAAGCCCATATGTGTAATCCGAATTGTTCTTTTCTGGATGATACGAATGTTGATGATGAAATTGAATTTATAAGAAGAAAAAAAAAAGAAACCTTCTCATCCTAAAACTCCTTGTAAACAATTTCCACCACAACCTCCACCAAATCCAAAACCTCCCAAAATAAGATCGTGCTTAATGTTTTCAAGCCGATCTTATGATGAGTCATTTCCTCCTCTTGAAAGACAAGTTGATTCACAAACTCAAGTTGTGTCAAAACCATTTGTCCAAACTCCTGTTACATTCTTTGGAAAAATTGAAGAACCAAAACGGTAGAAGCTGTTTTGAATTGGCAAACAAAAAAGCCAGTGTCTAGAATCAAACTTCATCAGTTGGGAAAAAAGATTGATCGAGTTGCCAATCAGGTGATGCGAATCCCACAATGAAATTTTGAAACCCACACTTAAATTGAAGTTTCAACTTCCCAAGAAAGTTCTAAACAGATTTAACACAAACAAAACCTTGACCCAATGCTTAAGAAAACATGAACCAAAGGTATAGAGAATGATATTGACGCCACACTCAAGAAATAGATGAGAAGGTGAGTGATAAGTATAAATTTAGAACACCACAAGAATGCTAATTCTTGATAAGCTCACTAGTTCTCAAAAGAACCAAAGAAAGAATAATCTTTCAAATTCAAATAACATTAATCTCTAATTCTTACATAGCAAGGTTGCTGAGTTGAAACACACCAATAGAAACCCAAGATCCTAAAAATACAAATGAAAACATTGGAACAACCCTCCAAGTATAGGTTTGTCAAAGAATGCTTCAAAAAGTCTTCAACAACCAACCATAATTAATGCTATCATTGACAAACTTAATGCTAGCCTACCATAATTAATGCTATCATTGAAAAACTTATTGTTAGCCCACCATCATTGATGGTAGACTTACCTTACATATTGACAAACTTGAAACAAAACAAACAAATGAAGTTGAAAACAAAGAAGTCGTTGAAAATCCCATGTCTGAACAAGCTGTAATGAATTGGTCTTAACTCCTTCTAGAGAACTCCAAATCCAGCTCTGTAAAATGCATTGGAAAGCTAACTTAATTATCTTTCCAATGGTATATAGCTTGCATATTACTTCGAGCTCAATCAATACCAGTTTTATTTCAAAGTTGCCCTTGCTGCATTTGATCCAAGTTGTGTATTTGGCTGCCCAATAGCTTGAATAATGGCCACAATGCCTTGTCTTCTCTCCAAGACGAATTCATGATGTCTTGCATCTTGAATTGTATTTTCAATCCATATTTTCTCAATTAATCCATTTAAAGCAGCTAGCATCTTTTTAGCTCTAGCTCTTGTAATTGGCCCTCTATAAATGTGCAAAGGATCACTTGAATCTTTAATGGTATTTTCTTGATGGTTCTCATCATCAGGTCTCACAGACTGAAACAAAGGTTGATTCCATTAGCAGTCGCCTTGATCAGATTTATATAAATATGCAATCCAAAATCTCTGAATTGGATACAGATCTCAGAAGAATGATTAATAATCATATCTGCGGTCCAGAGTTCAACAGAAAAGAAGCAAAGATCAGAAAACTCAAAACTGAGTTAGCCAGGATTGATGCTGAAAAAGCGCGACCTTCACTCTTTACCAAGAAACAGTCTACCCCAATTTCTCCTCCAGTGTTTGACACTTACCAACCTTTCTATACACCATCCCAGTCTCAACCAGTTCTTTGGTTTTTCTCACCTTCAACCACAACAAACTCCTCAACCAAAACCTTCTTCACCCAAGAAATCAAAATCCACAGTGAAAATCTCATAACCAAAACCAAAGGCCACTCCTTCCTCTCCTGTTCCTCTAGAAGACTCACCTCAGCAACTTCTGAACCTTCGAAAAAAGATAAATAGCCAGCTGACCAATACCATTACCATAATCTTCAAACTCAAGTTTCATCTCAAGTCTCATCTTCAGAATTTGAACCAGAAACTAATTCTGAGTCTAATCCATCCGAGTCAAACTCATTCTTATCCTCCTCATCCTCAATAGACTTCAATCATACCTCTTTAGATTCAGAATCAGAATATGTTGACATCTTTGGCATACTCATGGCATCTAAAACTGAAGAAACAGAACCTGCTCAATCATCAAGAACAGAACCAATCTTTGAAGTACCCTCTGACATTGAAGAAGATCAAGATGAATCTTCAAACAGGCCTATTCCGCTTGTTCCACCTGTACCTCCATCAGCCTCTAATGGTTTAACAAAGCCAACATCAGCTTCCTGGTTTACATTTGACGACATTCCTCATCACAAATGGCCTTCTAGATATCAAGAATTAGATGCATGGATTGATCTCCAATCAACAAAGCCAAATGCTACCTCACAATCAGTTCTCAGAGAATTTATGTCCTGCACAACGAGTTCCTTACAAGACTGGTTAGAGAGTTTAGGAGAATACAGGCAGCTCCAGTTCATGCAGACCACAACTGGATTAGCTCTCTCAATCATCTATGAACAATTTATTGGTGACAAAACTGCATCCATTGAAGCAACAAGAAAGGAATATCACCAAATGAAATGTTGTTCTCTTAAAATACAACTGTTGGAAACTCATTACAAAAGAATGAGTCTGCTATTCTACAAGTTAAATGGATTCAATGATCCATCCCTCAAACATGTCCTCATAGCCTCTCTTCCTTCGGAGTTACAACCTGAGCTACAGAGACAAATCACATCCTCCACTCTAGACATAGCCAACATCTCTCTTGGAAAGATTTTCCAAATGGCCATGTCAGGTTTAGATAAGCTCTGTGAACAGAAAGAATTTTTCAAAGACCTCATTGAAAACAAACAGCCATTTGCTTCAGCCTGTAAAAAATCCTATCTCAAGATTGAGTGCAAAGATGACAAGAAGTGTGTTTGTCCAACCAAAAAGAAAAAATATTTCCAGAAACACTTCCACAAAAAATTCAAAAAACCTTTTCGTTATTTCAGAAAGAAATACCCATCCTAGTATAGGAAAAAGAAATCTAACCGTTGTTTCATCTGCAAGAAACACGGTCACTTTGCTCGAAACTGTCCTCAAAAGTCTGCCAAAGCTGTTCGACTTATTCAACCTCTCCAGCATTCCTCTATGCTTTCTAAAAACGAAAATGAACAGACTGCTTTCATTATCGCAGAGTCTTCTGACTCTGATGATATTTCTATCATTTCTGCAGTTCTAAGTGTCAATCAAATCTCCACCACACGAAAACCTTCACTTAAAGTATCTGTCTTTCCCTCAAGTTTCACAAACCTATTCCTGTTATCGGTTTTGTTGATACTGGATCAGACACCAGTATGATTGACCCTTCTATTCTTCCTTCAGAATGTTGGGAAAATCATTTAAAGATATTCAGAGCAGTCAATGGTGAAATTTTTGAAACTACCTTGATTACCAAAAAAACCCATTGGTATTCAGTTCTTTCGAAATTGTATTATTTGGAAAAAGATTGTAGCCTCTCATCTTCCAAACAAAGATTTGCTTATAGGTTTTGACATTCTCCAATTAGTTAAAAACCTATTCATCACCCCTCTGGAATTTGCTACAAAAAAATGTTTTTGCCTTATACAGATACTTTACGTCTGTACACATTGTCTGAAACACCTTCTCCATACACAGAAATTTCCCAGAAACTCTTACAGTTCTGTCCAGAAAGTCATTCACAATTCCATCATCCCTTTCCTCTCTGGAAAAATGAACAGTTATTCATTCACCTTCCTTTCAAACTCAACGAAGACATAAACCCCACAAAAGCATCTCATCCGGGTATGTCTCCAACTGACCTCTCACTTGCTAAGCAAGAATGTTCTCAATTGCTTCAGCAAGGTCTGATTGAACCCACTGATTCAAATTGGGCTATTCAAGCCTTCTATGTTGAAAAAAGATCTGAATTAATTCGTAATAAGAAAATGTTAGTTATTGATTACCAGCCACTTAATTCATTTCTTAAAGATGATAAGTTTCCCCTTCCAAAAATTCAATCCCTATTTGTCCATCTTCAAGGGGCTCATATCTTCTCTAAGTTCGATTTAAAAGCTGGTTTCTGGCAACTTGGTATCTCACCAGTTCACCGTCCCAAAACAGCCTTATGTATTCCTGATGCTTATTATCAGTGGACTGTCATGCTTTTTGGTCATAAAGTTGCTCTGTCATTATTTCAAAAAGCCATGACCAAAATCTTCAATCCTATCCTCCATCCTGCCCTGGTCTACATCAATGATATTTTACTTTTCTCATCTGATCATGATAGACACCAGACACTCCTTTATGATTTTTATTATATTATCTAGACACATGGAATCATGCTTTCAGAAAAGAAAAGCAACATCGCAAAAGAATCAATTGACTTTCTTGGCATGGTAATTAAAGATGGCCACTACTATCCAGGTCCACATATTGCGGCAGAATTATTAAAGTTCCCAGACACAGATCTCAATAAAAAAAAATACAGCAGTTTCTCAGCATTATTAATTATGTCCGTGACTTTATTCCTAAAGTAGCAGTCCACACCAGCAAGCTTTCACGCATGCTCAAGAAACAATGTCAACCATGGGGACCACAACAGACAGAAGCTGTCAAGTATCTAAAGGTGATAGCCCAGTCACCTCCTCCACTCAGAATTCCCACTGATGGCCAACGCATCCTCCAAAATGATGCCAATGATTATTATTGGAGTGCTATTCTCATTAAAAGAATTGATGGATAAGACCGTTACTGTGCTCATGCAAGCGACCAATTCAAAGATTTAGAAAAGAACTACCATGTAATCTACAAAGAGATTTTGGCGATAAAGTATGGAATTAAAAAATTTGAGTTCTGTCTGATCAGTCATAAGTTCCTCATCAACATGGACAATTCCTCTTTCCCAAAAATCTTTGAATTCAAGAACAAAGTGCTTCCTAACAAGTAATTACTCAGCCTAAAAAAGTAGTTTGCCAAATATGACTTCACAGTCCAGCACATCAAAGGTAAATAGAACCTTATCCCTGATTTCCTTACTCGTCCGTCTATAAATAAACCCTCACTCATCTCCTCCATACAAACCATCTCAGTAATAGCCATTTATCGTTCACTTCCCTTCAAAGCTCTTAACCAAAGATCATTTCCCATGAATATCCCTTTCCAGTCAGCCTTCCAAATCCAGGACTTTGTAAAGAAATTCCTTTACAGGTATTTCTTCAATGTTCAAAGCAAAAAACCTGATCGTTTTCCTTCTCTCTGTTTAGAACACTTGTTCCTCACAGGTCTTACCTTTACCAACTTAGACATCTCAAAAGATGAACTTTGGTTTATGTGGTGTCTCACTACTTTCTATGCTAAAAAGTTGGTCATCCCTATCAAACCAGTCCTCAACCACATCACAATCCCTGAGTTTTCACTACACCTTCTATGGACACTCCTAGAATGGTTCTTGCCACTCACCTAGTGGCGCAAGCAGTTAAAAAATTTGTGTACTTTTCACGGATTAGACAGAATCCCAGAACCAGAAGCTAACATGTTCACTACAGTCTTCATCGTCTATAGGTCTTACTTTCAACATCCAGAAACAAAAGATTACTGGACACAAGAAATGGCTTACGAATGGAGAACTTATCCACATCCATTCCCACTCAACCATGACACATCAGTCACATCCGTCCTAGAAGCCTACCTCATGGAGCTCAACAATGTTCAACCTCCTCCCAGTAATATTCACCACACATCCATTGGTCCAGCTCACACCCTTGAAATAGTCCCAAAAACTCAGACTTGTACTCCAGATTCAAGTTCAAGTCCACATGGAATCCTTGTTACAAAACACCGTCTTGATTACACCAATGTCCTCTTCCAAGATACCCAGGATCTGTATGAAGATTTCCAGTCACTTCTTCCATCACAATCTCAGTATACTGTCACTGAGCCTGAACCTCCAAGTCCACACAAAAGAAAAGCTACTACACCATCACGTGATCTTCCGAAAGCATCCTCCTCACAATACCCACAAGTTCTCAACATAACCTGAAGATTTCCCACAACCAGTTCTTCCACTAATGCGAATCCCACAATGAAATTTTGAAACCCACACTTAAATTGAAGTTTCAACTTCCCAAGAAAGTTCTAAACAGATTTAACACAAACAAAACCTTGACCCAATACTTAAGAAAACATGAACCAAAGGTATAGAGAATAATATTGACACCACACTCAAGAAATAGATGAGAAGGTGAGTGATAAGTCTAAATTTGAAACACCACAAGAATGCTAATTCTTGATAAGTTCACTAGTTCTCAAAAGAACTAAAGAAAGAATAATCTTTCAAATTCAAATAACATTAATCTCTAATTCTTACATAGCAAGGTTGCTGAGCTTAAACGCACCAATAGAAACCCAAGATCCTAAAAATACAAATGAAAACATTGGAACAACCCTCCAAGTATAGGTTTGTCAAAGGATGCTTCAAAAAGTCTTCACCAACCAACCATAATTAATGCTATCATTGACAAACTTAATCTTTAGCTTTCCATAATTAATGCTATCATTGAAAAACTTATTGTTAGCCCACCATCATTGATGGTAAACTTACCTTACACATTGACAAACTTGAAACAAAACAAATAAATGAAGTTGAAAAACAAAAGAGTCGTTGAAAATCCCAAGTCTGAACAAGCTGTAATGAATTGGTTTTAACTCCTTCTAGAGAACTCCAAATCCAGCTCTGTAAAATGCATTGGAAAGCTAACTTAATTATCTTTCTAACGGTATATAGCTTGCATATTACTCCGGGCTCAATCAATACCAGTGCATTTGATCCAAGTTGTGTATTTGGCTGCCCAATAGCTTGAATAATGGCCACAATGCCTTGTCTTCTCTCCAAGCCCAATTCATGATGTCTTGCATCTTGAATTGTATTTTCAATCCATATTTTCTCAATTAATCCATTTAAAGCAGCTTGCATCTTTTTAGCTCTAGCTCTTGTAATTGGGCCTCTATTGATGAGAACCATCAAGAGAATACCATTAAAGCTTCAAGTGATCCTTTGCACATTCATGGAGGTTTTAGCTCTAGCTCTTGTAATTGGGCCTCTATTGATGAGAACCATCAAGAGAATACCATTAAAGCTTCAAGTGATCCTTTGCACATTCATGGATGCCCAATTACAAGAGCTAGAGCCAAAAAGATGCAAGCTGCTTTAAATTGATTAATTGAGAAAATATGGATTGAAAATACAATTCAAGATGCAAGACATCATGAATTGGGCTTGGAGAGAAGACAAGACATTGTGGCCTTTATTCAAGCTATTGGACAGCCAAATATGCAACTTGAATCAAATGCAGGAAGGGCAACTTCGGAATAAAACTGGTATTGATTGAGCCAGAAGTAATATGCAAGCTATATACTGTTGGAAAGATAATTAAGTTAGCTTTCCAATGAATTTTACAGAGCTAGATTTGGAGTTCTCTAGAAGGAGTTATGACCAATTCATTACAGCTTGTTCCGACTTGGGATTTTCAACGACTCCTTTGTTTTTCAACTTCATTTATTTGTTTTGTTTCAAGTTTGTCAAACGTGTTAGGTAAGTCTACCATCAATAATGGTGGGCTAACATTAAGTTTGTCAATGATAACATTAAATAAGGTAAGTATTAAGTTTGTCAACGCTTGATTAATTACGGTGGGTTGGTGAAGACTTTTGAGATCCTTCGACAAACCTATACTTGAGGGTTGTTCCAATGTTTCCATTTTTATTTTTAAATCTTGGGTTTTTTTATTAAATTTATTTAAACCCAAAGAACTCATGCATGTAAAAAATTAAAATGAATGTTATTTTGAATTTGAAAGATTATTCTTTCTTTCTTTTTTTCGTTAACTAATAACTTATCAAGAATTAGCATTCTTGTGGTGTTCCAAATTTAGACTTATCAATCACCTTCTCATCTATTTCTTGAGTGTGGCGTCAATATCATTCTCTATACCTTTGGTTCATGTTTTCTTAAGCATTGGGTCAAGGTTTTGTTTGTTTTAAATCTGTTTAGAACTTTCTTGGGAAGTTGAAACTTCAATTTAAGTGTGGGTTTCAAAATTTCATTGTGGGATTCGCATCATCTATAAATGTGCAAAGGATAACTTGAATCTTTAATGGTATTTTCTTGATGGTTCTCATCATTCCCCCTCTCCTCAAAAGGATTCGTCCTCGAATCTTCACCTACATCGAAAAGAGATAGGTCAGAAACATTGAAAGTAGCACTCACATTATACTCACCAGGAAGATCCAATTTGTAGGCATTGTCATTGATTCGTGCAACTACTTGAAATGGACCATCTCCCCTTGGAAGCAACTTGGAATGCCTTTGTGTTGGAAACCTCTCCTTTCTCATGTGCACCCAAACCCAATCTCCAGGCTGAAAAACCACTTGCTTACGTCCTTTGTTGGCTTGAGTAGCATATTGTTCAGTTCTTTTTTCTTTGTGTTGTCGCGTTCTCTCATGCAATTGCTTGACAAATTCAGCTTTCTTTTTACCATCCATACTAAAGACGTTACGTTATTGATAGGTAAAGGCAATAAATCCAAAGGAGTTAATGGATTAAAACCATATATAATCTCAAATGGTGAAAATTTAGTAGCTGAATGGACAGTTCTATTGTAAGCAAATTCAACATGTGCCAAACATTCTTCCTACATTTTCAAGTTCTTTTGAATAATGGCACGCAACAAAAAGTTCTATTTACAACCTCAGTTTGTGGATGACAAGCAGTAGAAAACAAAAGTTTAGTACCCAACTTACCCCACAAAGTTTTCCAAAAGTGGCTCAAGAACTTAGCATCTCGATCTAAAACTATGTTCCTTGGCACTCCATGCAATCTGACTATTTCCTTGAAAAACAAATTAGCTATGTTTGTTGCATCATCCTTTTTGTGACATGGAATGAAATGTGCCATCTTTGAAAACCTATCAACAACAACAAACACATAATCCTTTTCCCTTTTTAACCTAGGTAAACCCAAAACAAAGGCCATAGAAATATCAACCCAAAGTTCGCTAGGTATGGGTAGAGGGTTGTACAATCCATGGGGTAAAACTTTAGACTTAGCATGTTTACAAGTGATACACTTCTCACATATTCTTTCAACATCACATTTCATATGTGGCCTAAAAAAAGTATTCTTTTGAAACATATAAAGTCTTTGCAATGCCAAAATGTCCCATTAAACCTCCCCCATGGGCTTCACGCACAAGCAATTCATGCAAAGAACTATGAGACACACACAATTTATTCTCTCTAAATAAGAACCCATCATGCCTATAGAACTTTCCAAATGCAACTTTCTCATAAGCATTAAACACATTAGTAAAATCAGGATCATTAACATATAATTCTTTAATATGCTCAAATCCAAACAACTTTGCATTTAATGTAGAGATAAGTGCATACCTTCTAGATAATACATTGGCCACCATATTCTCCTTACCTTGTTTGTATTTGATCACATAAGGAAATGGCTCAATAAATTCAACCCATTTGGCATGTCTCCTATGAAACTTACCTTGCCCTTTCAAATGCTTCAAGGACTTATGATCAGTGTGTATAACAAACTCTTTGGGTAGAAGATAATGTTGCCAAGTTTCCAATGCTCTCACCAATGCATACATCTCCTTGTCATAGGTAGGATAGTTTAGGGCTGCTCCACTCAATTTCTCACTAAAATAGGCAATTGGACGCCCTTCTTGCATCAAAACAGCTCCAATACCTATACCTGAAGCATCACACTCAATTTCAAAAGTTTTAGCAAAATCAGGTAAAGCAAGTAATGGTGCATAAACTAATTTCTCCTTGATTAGATTAAATGCCCTTTCTTGTTCACTACCCCACTTAAATCCCACATGTTTCTTCACAATTTCAGTTAATGGTGCAGCAAGGGTGCTAAAAACTTTCACAAATCTTCTATAAAAACTAGCCAAACCATGAAAACTTCTTACCTCACTTACACTTTTAGGTGTAGGCCACTCCTTGATAGCATTTACCTTCTCTTCATCAACCTCAATTCCTTTAGCACTCACAACATAACCAAGAAAAACAATAGTGATTTTATTAATTGCACGACAGTCAACGCACATCCTCCACGTTCCATCCTTTTTGGACACTAGTAGAACCGGTACCGCACAAGGACTCATGCTTTCCCTCACATATCCCTTTGCCAAGAGTTCTTTAACCTGCCTTTGAAGCTCCTTTGTCTCCTCGGGGTTGCTTCTATATGCGGGTCTATTAGGAATGGTAGCTCCAGGAACAAAGTCTATTTGATGCTCAATTCCCCTAATAGGTGGCAAACCATTAAGGACCTCATTTGGAAACACATCATCAAAGTCCTGCAAAAGAGTCACAATAGCACTAGGCAAAACGCGTTAAGCTCATTAGTATGTAAACAACCCTCTTTGCACAAAAGTACAATGATAGGCTGTTTTGAAAAGAAAGCCCTCTTAACCTCGTTCTCTTTTGCAAACAAGTTCACTTGTTGCCTCTCTTTTCTCTTGACAATATTTTTTTCTATCTTTCCACTTGCTTTTCTCTCATTCTCTCTTTCTTTTGTACTCTCCTTTTCTTTTTTTGCATCACTCTCTTTTTGTATTGACTTTTGATCCTCATACACTTGTTTAGGCGTTAAAGGTACAAGAGTGATTTGCTTTTTATTCATTACAAAAGAATATCTATTTAAGTAACCATCATGTGTCACAAGCCTATCATATTGCCAAGGTCGCCCCAAAAGAATGTGTCCAGCATGCATGGGTACTACATCACATACAACCTCATCCTTGTATCTCCCAATAGAAAATGAAACCAGCACTTGTTTATTTACTTTAACTTCTCCACAATCATTCAGCCATTGTAGCTTATATGGCCTAGGATGTTTCAAAGTTTTCAAATTCAGTTTTTCAACTAAACTAGTGCTAGCTACATTAGTACAACTTCCACCACTAATTATCATACTACATACCTTATCTTTGATGTGGCATCTAGTATGAAAAATGTTATCACGTTGTACCTCCGCATCCTCTTTTACTTGCATGTTGAAAGCACGCCTAGCAACCATCAACATGATATTCTACACCATCATTAGCATCTTCCAAAGGTGGCATAGGATCATCATCCGATTCACTCTCGGTTTCCACATCACCATCATCCCTCAAGATCATTGCTCTCTTATTTGGGCATTGAGATGCAATATGACATGTCCCCAAACATTTAAAACACTTAATATCTCTATTTCTAGAGTGTTGGGAATCAGATTTACCTTTGCTTTGGTTGCCTCCCTCTTTATGATCCTTGAATGGCTCAATCTTAGGCTTTGAAACAACCTTTTCATCTTTACTCCATTTTGACTTCCATGAGGAAGATGAACCCAAATTAGTTCTAGTGGAACCTTTCTTTTTCAATTGTCGTTCCACTTTCATGGCCATGTGAACCACGTCTTCCAACTCAACATAGTGCTGCAAGTCAACCACATTAGCAATACCTTGATTTAAACCATGTAAAAATCTTGCCATAGTGGCCTCTCGTTCTTCTTCAATGTTGGCTCGAATCATGATTATTTCCATCTCCTTGTGGTAATCTTCCACAAAGTCAACCTTGTGTAAGACTTTGAAGCCTTTGGTGCAGCTCCCTATAATAATGACTAGGAACAAATCTCCTCCTCATGATGGCCTTTATCTCCTCCCAAGTGTTTATAAGCCTTTCACGATTTCGTCTCCTACTTAAAACAAGTTGATCCCACCAAATTATAAAGATAATCGAAATTCAATGCTAATTTAGTTTTACCTTTTTCTCCTCAGAGTAGCTATGGCAATCAAATACTAACTCCACATTTTTTCCCACTCCAAATAAGTTTCCGGATCATTTTTACCTTGAAAAGAAGGAATTTTCAGTTTGATACTCCCCAAATCACGTTCTATACGTCTTGCCCTTCTATCATCTCTTCCACGCATGTCAACAGTGGCTTGGTCATCAAAATTATCTAGGTCATCACCATCTTCTTCCCACATGGCAGCATGCCCTTGATTACCTCTTACATTAGGAGTTATTGGTTGTTGCCCCCTTTGTAGATTGGCTATGACAGTGTCTTGCCTCTCCAATTTGTCATGGATCTCTTCAAACATCATATTCATGTGCTCAAATTGTTGTTGCATGGCTTTGAGCATGAATGTTTGGTCTACAGCTTCTTGATCTTTTGACATATTTGTGATATGAAAAAAATAATGTTAGCAAAAAAAAAAAACTCTCAACACTCCCTCACGTGTTTCACTCAATTTGATGTCACTTAACTCTCATGTTTAACACACAAATTGGCTTTTACCCTCTAATGATCTTACAAACTTTTTTATTTTTATTAACCACACTTAATTCTCTCTTTCAGTTCTTTATTGAACTAAATAAACAAAATCAAGAAAAACCCAGATGGCACACCAAATATGACGAATAAACACACTAAACAAAGAAAAGGAATTAAGAGGACACAAAGAACAACAAAGAATTTGACGAAAAGAAAGCAAGAAAGCAAAGGAACACAATTGATATTGTGTGTAAACAATGTCAAGGAAAAGGAATAACTAAAATTCAATTTGATGAAAGTAGGAATACTTGATTCCTTTTGCAAGCTTTTTTTTTGTACTTTTTTTTCTTTTTTTTCTCTCTTTTTTTTTTTTGATAATCAAAATATATCAGACATTCAAAACTGATTAAAAACTAGCTCTGATACCAAATGATGTGAATCCCACAATGAAATTTTGAAACCCACACTTAAATTGAAGTTTCAACTTCCCAAGAAAGTTCTAAACAGATTTAACACAAACAAAACCTTGACCCAATGCTTAAGAAAACATGAACCAAAGGTATAGAGAATGATATTGACACCACACTCAAGAAATAGATGAGAAGGTGAGTGATAAGTTTAAATTTGGAACACCACAAGAATCTTTAATTGATAAGTTCACTAGTTCTCAAAAGAACCAAAGAAAGAATAATCTTTCAAGTTCAAATAACATTAATCTCTAATTCTTACATAGTAAGGTTGCTGAGTTTAAATACACCAATAGAAACCCAAGATCCTAAAAATACAAATGAAAACATTGGAACAACCCTCCAAGTATAGGTTTGTCAAATGATGCTTCAAAAAGTCGTCACCAACTAACCATAATTAATGCTATCATTGACAAACTTACTGCTCGCCTACCATAATTAATGCATTGAAAAACTTATTGTTAGCCCACCATCATTGATGGTAGACTTACCTTACACATTGACAAACCTGAAACAAAACAAACAAATGAAGTTGAAAACAAAGGAGTCGTTGAAAATCCCAAGTCTGAACAAGCTGTAATAAATTAGTCTTAACTCCTTCTAGAGAACTCCAAATCCAGCTCTGTAAAATGCATTGGAAACCTAACTTAATTATCTTTCCAACGGTATATAGCTTGCATATTACTTCGGGTTCAATCAATACCAGTTTTATTCCAAAGTTACCCTTGCTGCATCCAAGTTGTGTATTTGGCTGCCCAATAGCTTAAATAATGGCCACAATGCCTTGTCTTCTCTCCAAGCCCAATTCATGATGTCTTGCATCTTGAATTGTATTTTCAATCCATATTTTCAATCCATATTTTCTCAATTAATCCATTTAAAGCAGCTTGCATCTTTTTAGCTCTAGCTCTTGTAATTGAGCCTCCATAAATGTGCAAATGATCACTTGAATCTTTAATGGTATTTTCTTGATGGTTCTCATCATCCACCATCACCAAAAAGTCAGAACTGCCTTTGGCCATGTGTTCCAGGATGTTCCCATCCAGATCGTGATTCAGATGACACAGACTCCTCTAACGTGACTATCTCGCTTTAAGATATTTGTCATGTTGTAATAATTATGCTTACTTTAACTTTATCTCTACTTTTTTTAAAGTATGCTTTTGATAAAGTAAAGTTTGTCGTGATAATTAAAGGATACACAATCATGCTTTAATTATTAAAGTTTGTTTTATTACTTTTATTTTGTTAAAAGATAAAGGTCCCACCTTATCAGTTTATCTCCAGGCCTCCTATATAAGGGCCTTCTCTCCTTTGTAAAATTCAAGAGTTAATCAGAAGTTGTTAATCGAATTAAGTTTTCATATCTCTATGATGTCTCTCTAAATCTTCTCTTTCTTCTAAGAATCAAAGAAGTTATTTGAATTAATAACAATACGTTCACCTCTATTTCTATACTGAGTATGCTCTACACTTGCCTTGATTCCAAGAATCATGTGCACCAGAAAGGTCCTGTTTTTATCCTCCAAAACCGATTTTTGTAAAACAAAATTATTTTCTCACAGCGTTCACCCTCTTTGAAGGCCGCGAGTGTCGTGTTTCGGGTGGTATCGTGAAAAAATGTTTTCAATATGATTTTCGGATTTGGTTTTTAATGGATAAGTGTATATCGGCTGGAATACCCGAGAGTGCGGGCTACTGGTCTAAAGCATGCTCTTGCAGCATGATCTCTCTAGTTTAACAATGCCACACAGTCAATAAGGATTGGATAGTACTCACCTAAAAGAATACAAACAAAAGAAATAGAAATTGCATTAATAATAATAAATATCATGCTAATCAAGAAATCAAACAATTTTAAAAAAGAGTCTAAAATTTCCAGTGGAATAATAATAACAATAAATAACAAACAAGTTATATTCACCCGATGAAAATATAAATTTGAAGTTACAATTAAAGAAGCACTAAACTTCACAGTCACATCTTTAAAAATCTCTAAAAATTGAACAAAAACAGCTGCATTGTCCCAATCTTCAGGTTTAGGTGGCCTTATGTTCCCACTTCCATCCACATCCTCTTTGAAATAGTTACGATAATGTTCATCCTCTTCTTCCAACCGTTCAAATGCCTTGCGAAACTTAAATGCACTACTCAACATCGAGTAGGTAGAATTCCATCGGGTAACAACATCTAACACCACAGACCCTTTACTTTTAATCTTCTCATGTTCAACACACTTTTTAAATCTATTCTCCCTTGCTGGAGATGATCTTACATACCTCACTACATTACGGATGCTAGTAACTGAACCTTTTAATTATGTCAGTCCTTAACCAACAATCAAGTTTATAATATGTGCACAACATCGCAAATGTAGAAATTTACTCCCTAACAATGTTCCATCTACTTGCCAACTTTTTAACTCTCTCTTTACATACTTGACAGCCAAATCATTAGCAGAAGCATTATTTACAGTAATTGTAAGTACTCTATCTATACCCCAATCATGCAAAACAGTCTCTATCTCTTTCCCAATTAAGTCCCCTTTATGGCTTGTTATTTGACTGAAACTTAAGATTTTCCTCTGCAATTGCCAATTAGAATCAACAAAATGAACTGTTACAACCATGTAATTAATATTTTGAATGGAACTCCACGTGTCAGTGGTAAGACACACCCTCATCTTACTAGCAATGAAGATATTTTTCAGTGCTATCTTCTCTTCTAAATACAACTGATAAACATCTCAAACAAGTGTTCTTCGAGAAGGGGGCTCAAACTGAGGACAAGCAACATGACCAAAATAACGAAACCCTTTACCCTCAACAAAACTAAATGGTAACTCATCAAGCACAACCATTTTAGCACAAGCTTTCCTACATTCTTCCTTATCAAAAGAAACAACTGCAGTACTAGAAGCGCTAGTGTGAGAGGTTTACTACTTTGCTCTGATTCATCTACTTTAGTTGCCAAGTAATTTTCACAAACCTTAAGATGAGCCCATGCATATTAGTAGTCTCATTTTTCACAGGATGACAAACATAGGTTTTACCACAAAAATTACACGCAGCCCTCGGTTCTCCGTCGCATCTAACTAAAATGAGTCCATGCATCCGATACTTTCTTTCTTGACCTTTTTCTCTCAATTGAACTGAACTTTCCTTGGTACATTGCTCTGCCCCGATATCATATTCTGGATCCATTTTACCTAACCCAGTATTAATTAGACGGGTAAAAGAATCGTAGTTCTCTATTTGTCTAGATGCGTATAGACTAACTTGTTAACCACAAACTAGCAGCAAATTAGGGTATGGACTAACTTGTTAACCACAAACTAACAGCAAATTAAGGTTGTTAGAGCTTCGCTCTGAATACTACAAAATCCTGATTTTGTTTTGGTTAATATAGGGACGCTCCGCAGGTGCAAATGAGAAAATTATATGTTCCCAGTAAAATTAAAAGTGTTTTAAAACATTTTATTAGCTATAGCAGCCTGTCAATCAAGAATATTCAAAGGCGCTTTACTTAAGTATCAAAGTACTTCAATAATGACAACATCAACTGCTCTGAACAATTACACTAGCATATAATAATAATAATAATAATAATAATAATAAACGGTACAAATTAAACATTATGACACAGAGAGTAGCTAAAATTGTATTTTAGCTAATATATTCGTCCAGATGCTGACGGGATGAATTATGATTCATGAATGGTAGTCGAAAATTTAAAGTGACACGTGAATAATCATGAATGCTAATAGAATTGATGAGATTAAGGATAAGACTATCACAAGCACATGGGATGAGCTATATTCAGATCCTATTCAAGTTCCCGTCGGACCCGTTACGAGAGCTCGAGCAAAGAAATTCAAAGAAGCACTTAATGGATTGATTCAAGCAACTTGGGCTCAATTAAATTCATGGAGGCCCTTTGAAGGATTCGCTCATGATAAATGCATGATTCAGGCTTTTGAAGTTTCCAAATATTCACTTCCATGAAATAGGGAGTTGGTTAGCACATTATGGCGGAAAAATATATTGTTTTCCTTTTTCAGATATTTTCCCATTTCTTAAGGAGGCTATTAGGAAAACAAATGAGTTAGTTCTATTTTAATTGCCTAGTTTCCATTTAATTGATGTAAGGCATTTAAAGCCAAATAGGATTCTGAATTGGTTTAAATTCTTTCCTATTTACTTAGATTAGGATTCTGATTTGGTTTAAATTCTTTCCTATTTAGTTAGATTAGGATTCTAATTTGGTTTAAATTCTTTCCTATTTACTTAGATTAGGATTCTGATTTGGTTTAATTTCTTGTACCCAACCCTATATAATGTACCCGTATCTAATAAACGAGGGGAAGCTTTTTTTTGGATGCAATTGTGAGAGTTAATTCTCTTTGATTCTTTACGAACTCTTTGAACTTATCTGATTTCTGTGGCGTTTAATATCTTGACTTATCAATCAGACCTTTCATAGCTAATTGTGGCGTCTTCACATACTAAGGTTCGTGCTTCCAATAAGCATTGGGTCAAGGTTGCATTCCATTTCTAGATTTAGATTCGATCTTGGGAACTAATTTGGTTAGGGTCGCGTCAGTTCTTAACCGAGTTCGTATCATTTGGTATCAGAGCTTAGGCTCCAAGGTCAGATCCATCTATCTCTGTTGCTTTTCATTCTTGTTTGAATTTTTCATCCTTGTTCTAGTATCAAAAAAAAAAAATCTATGAACAGTACTGCGTGAACAGTGCCGCATGAACAGTATTTTTTTAGGGTTTCCTTTTTAAATCAATTTTGTATCCTTGTGGTTAATTCTCCTTAAATCCACAAGTTTTACTTATTCCTAAAAAAAAAAATAATAACCCTTTCTTAAAATCTTTCATTTTTTTTCTCTCCATTATTTGTGCCTTGAAAGTCAAAAAATAAGTTTTACCTAATAGGTGAAATTTTTGTCCAAAATCAAAACTCAACTTTCATATACATTGCCTTCTTATTCTTGAAATTAAATTCTCTTTAATGTCATCTTTGTGAATTACTGCTGAAACCCTGATATTAGTTTGATTAGTTTGATAAGAACTGAGTGAGGATTACTAAGAGTGGAAAAAGACAAGAGAGTGTGAGCATATTAGAGGGTAAAAGCCAATTAATTTTAGTAAAACACGAGTGAAATTGAGTGATTCATTTTTCTTGAGTGAAACACGTAAGGGAGTGAGGTGAGGTCCTTCCATATTATTTTTAACTTTCTTTTGCAGGTAATAGCTATGTCTCACAACCTAGAACGAAACACAAATGAAGAGGATCAATCTGCAACTATTCAGAATTTATAAATTCAAGCATTGATGGGAGAGATGAGAAGGATGATGAGGGCTGAATTAGAGCTTATACACGAGCGTTTGGATCAAGTGGAGAACATACGTGCAAGGCAGCTACAACCCGTTCCCCAAGCACGTAGAAGAGAAAGAGCTCCAGTTAGAGGAGAGATTGATGATTATTATAGGGATGAGTATGATGAGGGTGAGGACTCAACGAGTAGCTATAGGAGAGATGGACAAGGCAAGAGAGCTAAGAATAGAGATGATGGATTAAGTGGCATAAAGATAAAGATTCCATCTTTTCAAGGTAAATCCGACCCAGAAGCATACCTTGAATGGGAGAAGAAAATGGAGTTTATATTTGACTGCCACAATTATTCAGAGGCAAAAAAGGTTAAATTGGCTGTGATTGAGTTTTCTGACTATGCCATTACTTGGTGGGATCAACATGTTATAAGTAGAAGGCGAAATAGAGAACGTCCAATTGAGACATGGGATGAAATGAAATCATTGATGAGAAAACGTTTTGTACCTAACCACTATTATCGAGATTTGTACAAAAAATTACAACATCTTCAACAAGGTAGCCGAAGTGTTGAGGATTATTATAAAGAAATGGAGATTGCCATGATCAGAGCAAATGTGGAGGAGAATAGAGAAGCAACCATGGCAAGATTCTTAAGTGGTCTTAATCGGGAGATTGCAGATAAGGTTGAGTTGCAGCATTACGCGGAGATTGAGGAGATGGTCCATAAGGCTATCAAGATTGAGCAGCAACTCAAGAGGAGGGGTAACACTCATGCAGTCCCAAGCTCGAGTTCCACTCCTTGGAAGCCGAGCTATGCGAAACGAGATGAGAGGCCACAAGCATCTACTGCACCTAAGCAAGTAACCGAGCACTCCAAGCATAATTCACAAGGTAACACCGTGACTCCTACTAGTAGGAATCGTGACATTAAGTGTTTTAAATGTCAAGGCAGGGTGCATACTACAAGTGAATGTGTGAATAAAAGAGTTATAGTGTCGCGGGACAATGGTGAGGTTGTAACTGAAGATGAGACGAAAGAGAATGAGATGCCACCATTAGAGGAAGTCAAAGATGAAGAGTATGTAGCCCCTGGGGAATTGACTTTAGTAGCGAGTAGAGCTTTGAGTGTTCAAGTAAAGGAAGACGAAGCAGTGCAACGGGAAAACATTTTCCATACTAGGTGTTATGTTCAAGACAAAGTATATAGTATGATTATTGATGGAGGAAGTTGTACTAATGTTGCTAGTACTATAATGGTAGAGAAGTTAGGGCTTTCGACAGTTAAACACCCACGGCCATACAAACTACAATGGTTAAATGATGGTGGTGAGGTGAAAGTGAACAAGCAGGTACTAGTGATTTTTTAGATTGGCAAGTATGAAGATAAGGTGCTTTGTGATGTAGCGTCAATGCAGGCTGGACACTTGTTACTTGGGCGATCTTGGCAATTCGACAGACGTGTGAAGCATGATGGCTTCACCAATAAATACTCATTTGTATTTAATCAACGCAACATCACTCTTATTCCATTGACACCAAAGCAGGTTTACGGAGATCAAGTGAGCCTACAGAAAGAGAGTGAGGAAAAGAAAAAGAGAGAAAAAGAGAGTGAAATTCAAAAAGAGGTCGAGGAAAATATGAGAAAAAAACAAAATAATTTCTATTCGAGAGCAAGTGAGATAAAAAAAGCATTGTTTTCACATCAGCCCATGATTGTACTTTTGTACAAAGAAGTATTTTTTAACACTAACGAATTTGACCTTACTTTGCCTAGTTCTATTACTTTTCTTTTGCAGGAGTATGAGGATGTTTTTCTTGAGAAAACACCACATGGTTTACCTCCAATCCGAGGGATTGAGCATCAGATTGATTTTGTACCCGGTTCAACCATTCCAAATAGACCAGCCTATAAGAGTAATCCAGAAGAGACCAAGGAACTTCAAAGGCAAGTTAATGAATTGATGGAAAAAGAGTACGTGAGAGAAAGCATGAGTCCATGTGCAATTCCCGTTTTATTAGTTCCTAAGAAGGATGGGACGTGGAAGATGTGTGTTGACTATCGAGCCATCAACAACATAACGGTAAAGTATCGACATCCCATTCCTAGACTAGATTACATGCTTGATGAATTGCATGGGTCTAGTGTATTTTCCAAAATCGATTTGAAAAGTGGATATCATCATATTAGAATGAAATGAGGTGAATGGAAAACTACCTTTAAAACAAAATATGGTTTGTATGAATAGTTAGTCATGCCTTTTGGCCTAACTAATGCCCCGAGCACTTTTATGAGACTTATGAATCATGTCTTGCGAGCTTTTATTGGCAAGTTTGTTGTTGTTTATTTTGATGATATCCTCATTTATAGCAAAAACATAAATGATCATGTAGTACATTTGAAATCTGTTTTAGATGTGCTTAGAAAAGAAAATTTGTTTGCTAATCTGAAGAAGTGTACTTTTTGCACAGACAAACTTGTGTTTCTAGGATTTGTTGTGAGTGCACAGGGTATACAGGTAGATGAGAAAAAGGTACGCGCAATCCAAGAGTGGCCGAGTCCCACAAGTGTAAGTAATGTGAGAAGCTTTCATGGGCTTGGTAGTTTCTATCGATGATTTGTGAAAGACTTTAGCATATTAGCCGCACCGCTTACTGGAGTAATATAAAAAAAATGTTAGATTCAAATGGGGAGAAGCGCAAGAGAAGGCATTTCAAATAATCAAGCAAAAGCTGACCAATGCTCCCTTATTGTCTTTGCCTAACTTTAATAAAACATTTAAAATTGAATGCGATGCTTCAGGTATTGGTATTGGCGCAGTCTTAATGCAGGAAGGACGACCAATTGCTTACTTTAGTGAAAAGTTGGTAGGGCAGCCTTAAACTACCCAACTTACGATAAGGAGTTGTATGCATTGGTTCGAGCATTAGAAACGTGGCAGCACTACTTATGGCCTAAGGAGTTTGTGATTCACACCGATCATGAGTTTTTGAAACACCTTAAAGGGCAACACAAGCTGAATAAGAGACATGCTCGATGGGTAGAATTAATTGAGACATTTCTATATGTCATTCGTTACAAGCAAGGTAAGGAAAATATTGTTGCAGATGCCTTTCCGGCAGATATATCTTAATCTCAACACTTAATGTTAAATTACTTGGGTTTGAACATATTAAGGAATTGTATGCTGATGACCATGATTTTAGTGTTGAATATCAAGCTTGTGAAAAGATTGCAGTCGAAAAATATTATAGGTATAATGGCTATTTATTTGGGAAAATAAACTATGTGTGTCTAACTGTTCTTTGAGAGATTTGCTAGTGAGAGAATCCCATGGAGGAGGGTTAATGGGGCATTTTGGAGTTGTAAAGACTCTAGCAGTATTACAGGAACACTTTTATTGGCCACATATGAAGCGAGATGTTGAAAGAATTTGTGGTAAATGCGTTAATTGTAGGCAAGCCAAATCAAAAGTGCAACCTTATGGCTTATATACCCCTTTGCCAATACTTAGTGTACCTTGGACTGATATTTCGATGGATTTTGTGCTAGGTTTACCTAGGTCTAGACAAGGGAAAGACTCAATTTTTGTGGTTGTGGATAGATTTTCAAAGATGGCACATTTTATTCCATGCCACAAAACAGATGATGCTTCTAATGTTGCTAACCTATTCTTTAGGGAGATTATAAGGTTGCATGGTATGCCCAGGACAATTGTTTCTGATAGGGATGCTAAGTTTTTAAGTTACTTTTGGAAAACCTTATGGGCTAAGTTAGGAACTAAGTTGTTGTTTTCAACTACTTGTCACCCTCAAACTGATGGTCAAACAGAAGTTGTGAATAGAACTTTATCTACTCTGTTGCGAGTGATCATTAAAAAGAACATTAAAACTTAGGAAGATTGTTTACTTCGGGTTGAGTTTGCTTATAATCATTCCGTTTATTCTGCTACTAAGTATTCACCGTTTTAAATTGTTTATGGTTTTAATCCTTTAACCCCATTAGATTTAACTCCATTACCTATTTCTGAGCGTGTTAACTTAGATGGCAAGAAAAAGGCTGAAATTGTTAAATAGATACACGAGAGGGAGAAGTTCAACATTGAGCGGAGAACTGAGCAATATGCTAAACAAGCCAACAAAGGGCAACATAAGCTAGTCTTTGAACCTGGCGATTGGGTGTGGTTACACATACGCAAAGAACGATTTCCAGAACGAAGGAAATCTAAGCTATTACCTCGAGGGGATGGTCCATTCCAAGTTTTGGAACGGATCAATGACAATGCATACAAAATGAATTTGCCTGGTGAGTACAATGTAAATGCTACTTTTAATGTTTCTGATTTAAGTCCTTTTGATGTAGGTGATGATTTGAGGACAAATCCTCTTCAAGAGGAGGGGAATGATGAGATTAAGGATAAGACTATCACAAGCACATGGAATGAGGTATATTCAGATCCTATTTAAGTTCCCGTCGGACCCGTTACGAGAGCTCGAGCAAAGAAATTCAAAGAAGCGCTTAATGGATTGATTCAAGCAACTTGGGTTCAATCAAATTTATGGAGGCCCTTTGAAGGAATCGCTCATGATAAATGCATGATTCGGGCTTTTGAAGTTTTCAAATATTCACTTCTATGAAATAGAGAGTTGGTTTGCACATTATGGCAGAAAAATATATTATTTTCCTTCTTCAGATACTTTCCCATTTCTTAAGGAGGCTATTAGGAAAACAAATTAGTTAGTTCTATTTTAATTACCTAGTTTCCGTTTAATTGATGTAAGGCATTTAAAGCCAAATAAGATTCTGATTTGATTTAAATTCTTTCCTATTTACTTAGATTAGGATTCTGATTTGGTTTAAATTCTTGTAACCAACCCTATATAATGCACTCGTATCTAATAAATGAGGAGAAACTTTTTTTTATGCAATTGTGAGAGTTAAATTCCCTTTGGCTCTTTACGAACTCTTTGAACTTATCGGATTTCCGTGGAGTTCAATATCTTGACTTATCAATCAGACCTTTCATAGCTGATTGTGGCGTCTTCACATACCAAGGTTCGTGCTTCCAATAAGCATTGGGTCAAGGTTCCATTCCATTCCTGGGTTTAGATTCGATCTTGGGAACTAATTTGGTTAGGGTCGCGTCAGTTCTTGATGGGGTTCGTATCAAGAATAATATTCATTTCATTAGTGGCATTATTTAAAGTGAAAAATGGGCAATTATAAAGCAAGACAACTTTTAGTTTAAGACTTATTGTATGCATTGTATATTTATAATAGTTAAGAGAGTCAAAGAGATAAAGAACATTAAATAATCAAAAGTGAGAGGACATAGACACATAGTTAATAATTACAAGTAGCATCTATGAATGTAATCATGTAGACTTTTCCTGAGGCAGTGGCTTGAAACTTGCAGGAGATTCTTATTGAGTACTTATAATTTGAGTTAGAGTAAAACAACTCATAAAATTGTTTAATTTAATTAATCCTTTTAAATCCCAATTTTTGAAACTAAATTCTCCATTGAAAGGAGGTTGCTAGATTCGTAAAACACACACAACCAGTGATATAATTCTCTAGATTGTGCCACGGATGCATATATCTCTAGATTGTTAACAGTTATGCAAGTGTTTGTTTTTTTTATATTAATCAACTGACATAGATTGTAACTACATAAATCATCAAAGTAGCTGTCTAAGCAATCATAACAGTAAGAAAACTAGAGGAATATATATAGTGTAAGTTAGAGAGTAATAATGGCAATAAATCAAAGTTGAAACTTACACAAACTTCACCCTCAATAGGCTTCAATGTCATTGTTCTTCCTAGCCCCACGAAATAGTATCACAGTTGCTACTGCAAATGCCTTCCCAGCTACAGTAAAGTTAGTCACGCCAAAAAAAAAAAAACATAGCTGCAACAAATCAAGTCTTTTTCAAAACATATGCCAAGCGAACTCGAGCCCAGCTTTGAACTGTACATAACCATTAAGCATTAAATAAAACACACATATCACTCATGGAATTATAGGCATAGAACTAAACGACTCATAACCATTAAGCATTAAACAAAACCGAGTCTCTCATTCCTATTTTACCAAAAATAAATCTGACCCAAATGTCACTTTCCTCAACAAGCCATGAATTTGCAATCCTTCCCCAATCAAACCCAACCAAGAACATGCTTTCAAAACTAACGATGCCGAGAATTTATCAATAGAAACCCCATTATCAAGCATTAAACAAAACACAACCAGATCTTAGTTTGGGTCGAGCCCATAAGAATAAACAGAGGAAACTAACTAGAAAGTGCAGCGAAGATAGAGAGAAAATTGACCTTAGATGGTAAGCTCGACTGTGGGCGACGGACGGCGACGGCTGGCTATGTGAGACTCGACGGTTGGCTATGTGAGACGCGATGGGGGCTGTGAAATTTGGATAAGAAAGATGAGATTTGTGAGTGTAACGTTTTACTCGACGGCGATGGTTTTCTTGTTAAACTTAATCTCGGTTCGGTTTCGGTTTTCATCAATCCCAATTGAAATCGAACCGTCTATTCAAGGTTATTAAACAACTGAATGAATTATCAACCAAACCTGATAGAACCGAATAAAAACGGTTCGGTTCGGTTCATCGGTTCAGTTCGATTCGGCTCTTTAATTTTCTGCCAACCCCTACTAAATGCCTCTTTGTTGCTAGCGAAAATGGAAGATCAATCTTTAAAGAGTATATTATTTCGTTACTACTGATGGAAAATTCAGCATTTCAATGAAATGTTCTCCTTTTGGGGTTTCTAATGAAATATTCTGTTGTTTATGTTTGTTTATACCATTTGGTCAAATGATAATTCTCTGATATGTTTCATATTAAATGCATTCCATGGCGATGGAGATAGTTGAGTTGGCTAAGTGCAAGCAGTTGTCATTGTTAGGGACGGAAAATTGATTTATAACTATGGCATATCGTGGTAAGCCTTGAATCTATACTAGATTTTATAACTATAATTCATCATTAGGTTCGGTTATGTTGAAAATACTTCACAATAGAGTACTTGATGATGGCTGTATGATTATAGAGATAAATATTAGATTTACACTTACTACTATGATCTGATGGTCATCATTAGTGCTCCACGGTGGAGTAGCTCCACTGGAGCCACTACCTTTATCAATTAATAGTTTGAGAATCTTATACTATTGATAGTAAGATATGTTTTGGATTTTTACAATAGAATTGTAGAATCTAAAATTGTGTGAGAAATAATATGATGAATTGCGAAAGCCACGTTGTAAAGTATTTGAGAGCTTAGCGCTGGCAGCTAAAACACACATTGCATTGGGATTGTTGTAACTTTTAGGTATGTTCCGGATTGAGATGTCAATAACTATTAACATTTAGCAACTATTTTAAGGTAAAAGAGAATAACAATAAACTTAACTATTTGTTACTTTAAAAAAGAAAACTTATTCTCCGTCCATAATTGTTTTGAAAATAGGTAAAACTAAAGAGCAATTTTTTAAATTTTTTTTGGAAAATTTTAATACTTGAAATAAGAAAAAAAAGAAAGAAAAAAAGAAAGAAAAATATAAAATTCGGAAAAGAGCTAGAAAAATATGAAAATAACTAAAATATAAAATTCGGAAAAGAGCTAGAAAAATATGAAAATAACTTGAAGTATGTTAAATATCTAGCAACCTCAATAATTTTTTAGTGTTAAATTTTTTGTGGTAAAATACATCTGTCAGAAAATCTTGATGGTGAACTAATATGTTAGGAAATTTTTAGTGGGAAAAAGACAACTTTTATGTGAATAAAGGTTTATTGACGCGTCTCTCATTCTTTGCACTTTTTAAAATGCATATTTAATCTAATTACTTCCGATTTTTCAATAATGTCTTTTTAAAACATTCTCGGCCAGCCGTTAGTAACTAATATAACCCGGTTGCTGCTAGAAATATACTTGCTGGCTGATAAACATTTGTTAAAAAGAAAAAGAGAACATTTGTTTAGCACTTCAGATTTGAGCATTTTTCTGCTGTTAAGGAATTGCACCCAATGAACATTTATTAGCAAAGTCATCTCTGAAGCTTAGCAACTTCGACTTAGATATCTACTTATCAATGGTGTTTGAACATAATGGAGCGCTCGAAGTAGGGTCTGTAATCCCCACTGCAAAAACAGACGTGGCCCTGGAGTTTCTATGGTAATATAATCTAAATTTCTGAAAGCATTCATTATATGCAGTATCAATCCTTGGTAGAACGAAGGCTGTCTCGCCGAAGCAGGACATCAACCTATACAAACTATAGAATCCAGCTGCCACAAGACCAGGTATAGAATCCGGGTAAGCATCCAAATACCGTGTGGTGGGGGGCACTAAATTGGGTGCTTCAATATGGTTACGACAGACCCAGGCTGAAGAGATACTACAGAAGGAATTAGCTGTTTTCATCAACCAAGTAGATCATGAACTGTCATCATTTTTTTCCCCTTTTCCCTCTATTTTCTTACCCTCAGATGATATAGAACCAGTGGTGCATTTAGCATTTTAAATCAAACCTCTTTTGTCTCCGAGTTAAGAAGACCCATTTGTTCCGTGAGCTGATCCATACTCTGGACTTTGTTCCATCCGTTCTCTATTGGCTGCATTTCATTTCCCACAGTTTTGACATCCACCGAGGTTGATTCAATGTCCTCCGTAACTGGACTGTGTACAATATCCCATAAGCCAGAACTCTCTAGCAAAGCATCAATATCAGCATCAGTTGAAATGTCATCAATTTCTATAGGCACTGAACCATTCACTATCAATGAAGTGGGATCAACATATCCTCCATTCTCCATCCTGGATCCAATGAAACTTTCTGCAGGAATACCATCCATACTTTCGGGCATTATTTCTGGAATCTGAGCAAGATCAGGCGTGATTATGTCAGACTCTGAAATAGGAAGAGAGGTTGCTTCTTGTGCCCCTACCAGCAAATTAATATCTGGAAATTGATCTGCTGTAGTCTTTTCAGAAGCTGTGGCATGTGCAGAGGATTGCCTTTCGGTTGCAGCAGCTGATGGACCATCCACTAATATCCCAGAAGCTGCTGGCGCATAAGGTCCTGAAGTTTGGAGGACTTCTTGAAGAGTTACTCCTGACATATGGCTTGAAGTGCTTCCAGTATTAGACGACGATGCACCATCTCCAATCAGGTAGTTATCATGATTGTTGTTAAAAGATTCTAGCTGAGAACTCTCCATTTTTATAATCTTCCGAAGCATTGATTTTGCTGCCTCGTTCATAGAAGGTTGGTACTTAACAATCTGTCCATCAGCAGTAGTAGCGTGATCATCTTCAGCAACACCTTCCTGCCTGATCCTACGCTTTTTGTTGGCTTCAGCTATCCGTTTATTGCTATCATTTTGTTGCTGTACAAACTGGGCTAAGAAACCAGGGCTCTGCACAGCTTTTGCCAGGAATGCCATCATTTGCTGGTGCCGCTGCTCCATCCCCTGAAGACGTTGAACCATGGTTTGCAGCTGGCTATCAGTAGCCTGCTGCTGCTGCCTCAACCTAACAAGTTCCTGCATAAGCACGTTCTTGTCCCTCTTAAGCCTCTCTACTTCTTCCTCAAGCCCAAATTTCCCAACTTCAACACAAGCACCCACGGAAGAACTTTGTGCATTTGGTTGGTGTGACTGCTGATGACCATGTCCGTGCGCAGGTTTTCTCCTACTAATACTCCGAAGCAGGTGCTTTTGACCACGTAAAAAGCCCTCATTGGCGAATTCCCAGCGGTCCGGATCAACTTTTCTAAAACCCTGTTTGGCAAGTGAAATTTAATGGAAGGAAAATACGTTTGCTCCACAGAATTGACAAAATATCAAAAAGTCAACACACAGTCAGTAAAGCTTATGGTAAACAAAGACCATCCGAATTTTAATCTTTTAGAACTCCTAAAAACTTGAGCACATTTTCTCAACCAAAAGAGGACAGTGTAGAGAATGCTATGTACATGGAAATGATCAAACTAATTCATCAGGTGTTTGTTCCTTCTAGAAGAAGCTCAATTTTAATAATGCAAAGGGGGGCAAAAAAATTGCTTTCCTGTCCTTTATTTTCTACATCATTTCAAGAGGTTCATTACTAAATTGTGAGAATTTTAAACAAGAAATTTTAGGTAAAAATTATCTTACATGGTAGAGACTGACCTTACCTGATGTTCGGTCAAAGAAAGAATAAGGGTGGGAACGGAAGCAGGATTCTTTTCCCCCCATTCTGTTTGTTAAGACATCAAGGAATAAGGAATTAGGATTCCAGCTTTCTGTAGAATCACTTGAATATAGTCCAAATTCCATTACTTGACATTGTAAACTAATTAAATTTGTATATATAATAAACTTGTTACTTAATTTTATAATTTAAATAGCCAAAACTCTTAAAAAAAAGTGTACAACTGGTCAAATCCTAGCACCAACAACAGTAAAATAATGAGGTACGTAAGTGCATATTACCCTAAAGCAGCCAAACAAAATTACCATAAAGAGGGAAAACTTGAGCCATACAACAATAATATGAATATCTATGAGACATTCTCTATACAATAAAGAAAAACAACCCTGCCCGTGCAATAAAACTGCCCTCTACACATACAAACCAACTTAAAATCCTTCCCAATATAAAAGAATAAAAAGAAAGAATTATCTTAAAATTCTTTAGAAACAAAGGCCAAAGAGATATAAAAAAGCAAATTTTATGCAAGCAAAAGACTTGGTTCTCTCTCTTATCTTTGAAAAGGCAACTACTTTTCCCAATTGACCCAAAAAAAAAAAAAAAGAGATAGTACACATACTTCCACAGCTATTTCGCCTTCTTTCTCCTTCCAAAGGCAAAAACGTACTCCAAAAGCGAAGAACCACAAGACCTTTGAACTGCTCCAAAGATTCTAGTTTCTTAGCATAAAAAGAAGTATCCACACTACTTTTAACTAGCTAGCAACACTTAGTATCAGCAAACGGAAGATAAAACTTATAGCAAATACAAGACCGTTCAAGAAACCAAAGATTAGAATGAGGATGCTAACACAAAAGACGATAAAACTATCAAATTACCATGTTGTGCTCATTTTCTAAGTGCACCCTATGCCATCTTAAGTCATCAGCATCTTATGATAGCCAAATTACTGTCTTGTGCTGTGTTGGCAAAATCAAGCAAAGTTGATGCTAACTAAATTTGTTTTCACAGAAAGAAAAAATAATTATGCAATGGAAGCACAAACTTCCAGTTAATGTTAGAAATTTGGCCAACAACAGCATAAACAATTTCTTACGTCTTGACATTAACAGCATTATCAAGTACTACAGCCATAAATAATTCTTAAGATTATTGTATTTTTAATTTAATGCAGAAACATAATTTAGACCATATAATCTGTATAAATGTGTTTAGATCTACAGTTTCGAATAAGGATTTACAAAGACCATAGTTTAGAATTTACAAGACAAAGCTAATGCATCATCCAGGCAAACCATCACCAGCTAGATACATCATTTTCAGCAAACCGTTGTGTAAACTATGTATTGTAACACATATAGAAGCTAATGAAAAATGAAAACTCCATACGACTGGTGTTTTAATCACGCTTCAAGCTAGGACGATTGATCAACCAGTCTTAGGGCAACTGGCTTCCTCCACTTTTACTTTTGTTTACTTATCCCTAACACTTGCACATAGGAAATGAGACTTACTCCACGTTTACTACGAATTTAGAAGGTGTTTTCTTTCGCTCATATATAACTATTTAATTTCTTTTATTAACCTAAACAGTAAATAAATGAATAAAAAAGAAATGAGGATTTCTATTCAAGTCACAAAACAAATATTATGCTTACATCATAGGTTTACACACAAGACCAGTATGCATAATAAAGAAAACACAATGTGTGGAATCTCTAGCTTCCTCCACAAATTCATTATCCAGTAGATAACAATTATTTTTAGATAGATTAGACTATGACAAAGTACAAGATGGGTTATACCTAGAAATAGATATGGATGCTTTGCGAAAATACTCTGTTTTCCAAGTGTATATTTGTCAAAACAATATGCACCAGAAAGAGGGGGGGGGGGGGGGTTCTTCATGGTTATAATTGCATAAGCTTGTTTCCCTAGTAACAAAGAGGCAGTACATGTATCGCCTAAAATGCAGTTCATTCACCACCTAGCCTTTGGATGGCTGCAAATTACAATGGTGAGAATACAAAATAATTTGTTACCTTCTGTTACCAAGCATAACAGACAATTGAAAACACCAGATTACCACATCTAGACTCACACAAGCACTTTTGCCTATCATTAAATAGGCATTGCCTAATCTCTGTAAGTTCAGCACTATTCTTGGCCCCAGCTGACTTTAAACTATTACAACAGGAACCAAAAAAAAAAGGAGTAATAATCATAAGTAACCTTTGAAATCAGGTTATGATAAACCTCAGATTTGAATTCTTTCCCCATTTCCCCCTTCTGCTCCATTTGGTTGCTGAAAAAACGCATGAAGAGACATCATTACAGGTTTCAATAATTAACATTCCAACATTCAGAAGGCATTGATACAGAAGCATTAAATCCCCATCATCACCCATCCTGCAAATGTAATCAACCCTGCTTTTTCAAAAGCCAAAACAATATACAAAATTTGATTTTAAAAGGTAACATCCTACCATTTTTCCTTCTAAGTTTCTTAGCAACCAAATGGAGCATTTCCATGGTAGTTCTAAGGGTTCGGGAACACTTGAATTTAATCCAGACACTCCAGCACTCCGTTAGACTGCTAACCGAAGATTTTCTGGTTTCTCATACTCTAATTGGAGTTTATTAGGGTAATTTTTTCCTCTCTCAAAACACACTGAAAATTCAAGCAATAAAAATCAAATCTCCACCCCTTTTTAACCTTATCCCCAATTTCAATATCCTAATGTAACATATCAAGGCACATCAGACAATCCAGCAACTAATCACATACAGTACTCGAATCAGCCAATTGATCCAAAAACAAGATCCAAACCATTATTTCTATTACTTTCACCAATTACTTTAGCAACCAGAAAAGATCAGTCTATTGAGACAATATAATTTTAACTAAATGCTAAATCCGAAATATTAACTTAACACTATCAATAACAAATAGCAAATAAAATACATATGAAAAATATATCTTCAATTATATAAGCAGACCAACCATATTCATTAATCATCAAGAACCCAAGCCAAAACCCAAATATATTAAAAAAAAAAAAACACAGACACTGTTCCAGTAACTAAAACACAAATAATAGCTGCACTTGGAAGTAAAGAAATAAAATCTAACAAACTAAAGGCAACTTTGATGAAATAAGCCAATTAAGTAAACACATACGTAAGTGTTTAACTGGCGAACAAAGCTAGAAAAGTTGTTGTGCTTGAAGTACTTAGGAAGGAGGTCACGCGCGAACTCGGGAGGGTTCCAAACGACGACGCTGTTGCTGGTAGGGCTCCAAGACACTATCGAGTCCGTCGCCGGATCATCCACCATGTCGTAAGTTTTGCTCAGAAACGGCGGTGGTGCATTCGTAGCATGCTGCACAGGGGTCGGCTGTGATGGAGGCGTACCACCACCACCAGTCGCCGACGGATCACCAGCGCCTCCGCCTCGGTTGGAGATTCCATCCATGCTAACAAATCACACTAAAAATTTCAACTTTTTTTTCCCTATAAAACAATTAGGGTTTTCTTTCCCCTGGAAAAAAAAAAAGCATTACATTAAAGAAGCTCTTTGTAAAAGCGCGGTTAGATTTTGAAGAGATTTGACAAGTAGGTTCTGTACGGCCACGGGAGATCGGGGGTAGGCTAGAAATAAGGCGACGAAGACGACGACAATTTTACGCTCCCCGAAATTACCGAAATTTTTTTTTTAGTATAATGACCATTTTGCCCTTTCATTGGTGGGATTTAGACAAATTTGTCCATCCATTTTTAATTTTTTATTTTATAAAAAAATAATGTCAATAATGGGGGGTGGGCCGGGTCGCTATAGATTTTAAGTCAGGGTCTCGTAAATTGTTTGGCTCAATTTAATTGATGTACTAAAATAAAATAGATAATTTATTAATTATTTCTTTCAATAGGTATAATAAAAAGAAATAAAAGATAAATAAATTAAAAATAAAATAAATATTTTAAAAAAATATTATTAAAAATATGTACACAAAATGTCAAAAGTTTATTTCATACTTTGTATATTTTATCTCAAGTTTAAGGCTAAAAAATCATTTATTTAGTTTTATGTTTCATGTAATATATTCCAAATATCACAAAATTTTCTTTGTTCCCTCATTTAATGTTTGCATTCAAGTTTAATATCAAATGTTTAGAGTTTCATAATAAGCATTTTATATTTCATGTGAGCGTAGACACATGGTACAATCTTAAACTTTTTAAAATTAATGTTGGATTGAAGGTCTAGAAATTCTTCTAGAGGCTTCTGAGTCTCTAGATTAGTTTTTTAAATTCGAGAATCATTAGTTTTAGGATTTACTTACAAAATAGAAAAATAATACTTAAAACTAACAAAAATAGACAATTCATAATAGATTAGGATTTGTAAATGTGATAAAATTGTTAGTGTTATCAGCATTGTAAGTAAAAGTTGATAATTTAATTTTTGAATGCACACTTAAAGTATTAGTCACACCCTCCCACAAAATTTATTTCTAGTCCTACCAAATAAAGCACTATTTATAAAAAGCGGCATTATTGTATAAGTTGGTAATTGCTCTTCTCCTCCTTAAGCAATTAAATAAGTAAACTCTCCCAATTTTTTTTTTTCCAGGAAAAATATCTCATAGACTAGATATCAATATGATGCGAATCCCACAATGAAATTTTGAAACCCACACTTAAATTGAAGTTTCAACTTCCCAAAAAAGTTCTAAACAGATTTAACACAAACAAAAACCTTGACCCAATGTTTAAGAAAACATGAACCAAAGGTATAGAGAATGATATTGACGCCACACTCAAGAAATAGATGAGAAGGTGAGTGATAAGTCTAAATTTGGAACACCACAAGAATGTTAATTCTTGATAAGTTCACTAGTTCTCAAAAGAACCAAAGAAATAATAATCTTTCAAATTCAAATAACATTAATCTCTAATTCCTTACATAGTAAGGTTGCTGAGTTTAAATACACCAATAGAAACCCAAGATCCTAAAAATACAAATGAAAACATTGGAACAACCCTCCAAGTATAGGTTTGTCAAAGGATGCTTCAAAAAGTTTTCACCAACCAACCATAATTAATGTTATCATTGACAAACTTAATGCTAACCTACCATAATTAATACTATCATTGAAAAACTTATTGTTAGCCCACCATCATTGATGGTAGACTTACCTTACACATTGACAAACTTGAAACAAAACAAACAAATGAAGTTGAAAATAAATGAGTCGTTGAAAATCCTAAGTCTGAACAAGCTGTAATGAATTGGTCATAACTCTTTCTAGAGAACTCCAAATCCAGCTCTGTAAAATATATTGGAAAGCTAACTTAATTATCTTTCCAACGGTATATACCTTGCATATTACTTCGGGCTCAATCAATACCAGTTTTATTCCGAAGTTGCCCTTGCTGCATTTGATCCAAGTTGTGTATTTGGCTGCCCAATAGCTTGAATAATGGTCACAATGCCTTGTCTTCTCTCCAAGCCCAATTCATGATGTCTTGCATCTTGAATTGTATTTTCAATCCATATTTTCTGAATTAATCCATTTAAAGCAGCTTGCATCTTTTTGGCTCTAGCTCTTGTAATTGGACCTCCATGAATATGCAAAGGATCACTTGAATCTTTAATGGTATTTTCTTGATGGTTCTCATCACAATAAATCTTCCTTTGTGCTCAATTGTAAATAAACACAAAACATATGGGGTTTCATCGAAAGAGTACAATTTTTTTGGGTCTAAAAAGTCAATAGGGTTTCTATTAGTAGGCAGTGGATTATTTACAAATAAACAAACAAATAATATATCTTTAACCCATGCACAAGCTTTGGGCCAGTTACTCTTAAACTAAATGGCCTTAGGGCATTATACGTTGAAACAATTCTTATGAGCTTAGTTACTCAGATTTTTTATATAACGAAATTGAACACATTCAATTTTTTTCATAGAATTTTATCATTTTACATGACCAATCACTGTTGATTAAATAAGATGTCCCGTTGCTAGGCAAAAATTTTACTTTATTGAATTTTTTTAAACAAAACTTCACTATTTTACGCAAGCAATCACTACTGATTAGCTAGGATGCCTGGTTACTAGACAAAAGCTCAAAACTCATTTTTAGAATGAAACACACGTTTTCCATGTCTTAGATGTCACCCCCAACAAACCAAGAGAATTAAGTATTTTGGATTTCAACTTATGACCTACAAGTATGTGACATGGGGTATGTGTGTTGGAATGGTTTAATAACATCTGTTAGATGATCAAATGAAGTGTAATTTATCAGTAAATGTGATTAAAAAAACCTCACAAATTTAATTATTTGAAGAGATTTTATTAGAAAATACAAAAAGGAGCAAAGATGCTTCTCAAGAGCAACAAAAAACTTCTTATTCCGTCATTTTCAAATAGAAAAAAAATAGCAAACTCATAAAAACATAACTATCCACCTAGCCAGATCGAGACATTGTCCCAATGTCTAAAAAGAAAGGAAATAAAGTTGATAAAACCACACTTGATAAGCATGGAAGGAAAATAAATGCTTGCAAACAAATATAATTAGTATATAAGAAAATAGAAAGAATTACAGATGAAGATTCCATCTACCATTTTATGCTTCTTGCCAAGTCTGATCAATCTAGATAAGAAGTGATTGGGTGGGTTTCAAGCCGATATTCTTGCAATCAGTTAATTTAATTATGAATAGTTTTGGCATGAACAAGGATTCTTTGTGAGGAAGGGGAAAGGAAACCATGCCTCACAACAATATCAAGAAATATCATCAGAAGACCATAGTAATGATTTACATCCAACAACTTAATAGGTTTTTGGTGGATATTTAGTTGTGCCCATGGTGTAATTATGAAAATTCTTCCAAGGTGTCATGTCGATCGGCCAAAGTAATAAAAGCAATTAGCATGTTCATGCATACATTGACAATGATTTTATTCTCTATTTGTTTTCCCAATAATGTTTGCTTTCATTAAAACTTATGAGATTATACCCAAAATTGACTTCCTTTAGTCTGCAACCTATGAGATAGACCCCATTAATCTAAAGTTACCACCTCCATATATTAAATTTATTTTTCGCTCAAATAATAACTCCCAAGTTCTTTGGCAACTTCAACAAAATCTAGAATATGTCCATAAGTTGATCCACAAAATACATAAATATTATTAAGATGTTGAATTAGAACTATTGCTGTTATGATTCTCTTTCTTTTAAGTATTTATAAATCCGAGAAAGGTAGTACACCAATGATAATAATTGTGGAGGTTAGCAATTGTCGAATAGAGTGTCATGAATAGTAAGAGGATGAATTAATCAAATGCTACAAGAAATGTCAAATGAATAAGTCAACAAAGTTAAGGCAGAATATGAAAAAGAAAGATATACACTGATAGTTGCAATTATAGCCTACAATTTCCTCTAGTTTTACGTCTAGTAATAGTTAAATGCCCTCTATGGATTGGGATGAACTTCCAATCTAATTTTCTTAGAAATTGGCAAACAAGGCCTTTTAAAGTTAAATTCCCAAGACTAAATTACACACGTTCATGTTGAAATTGTGTCATTAATCCTTGGATTGAACAACTTCCTACTTAGGTCATGCCTAACAAATTTAAATATTATCCACAAGATTATCAGATACCCTAAAGAGTGACAATTTGTGTTACAAGTCCAGCATGCACATTTATAACTAACACCTATCCTCTTAGCTCTGCGCTTTTTGCCATAAGTGTTCTTCTCCAAGCTAGGCATGGGAGAAACAAATGATATGTAAGAGACCTTGCTAGGTAATCAAACTTTAGCTCCAATAAGCCAACGAACACCTTTTGGGATTCCATACATTATTAATAGCTTCATTCTTTCAAACTATGCTTCATAAATGTTAATCAAAGAGTGTGGAGAGATTGAAAGAAAGTTTGAATAAGGTTTTTTTAATAATTTCTACCATGATTATCTGTATCAGATGGATCTGGGACCATTTGGTATGAATGGAATCCCACATCGCTTGGGATCACTCACGAGGAGTAGTTCAAATAGCCATGTGGTTCCCCAACTCTACGAGGCATTTTGGGTGTTGGGCTTAGTTCACGGGCCTTAGTACCCATAATGGTATCAGAGCCATATCGGAGTTTTACTTTCCTTGAAAATAACAGTATTTTCAAAATTATGTTCTTCACACCCCAAAATGCTATGATCAAAGTTTTCTTATGCTTTTTAAGCTAAAGACTTCAAAGATAGAGAGAAATTTCCAAATATGGCTTCACCTTCGTCAAATGAATCTTCTACTACTTCAGTAATCACTCCAGTCTCTCTTTCTTCTACTCTCTCCCTCCCAAAATCCTGCACTAAACAAACAGCCAACAAAATAGAAAACCTTGTTGAATACTCCTACATCCCTGAATCCGCACAAATCAATGAGTCATCTTACCCTCTTATTAGTCCTTGCCAACTTTACAAACGCCCACACTCTTTTACTCGTAGCATCCGCACCCTCATCACTACCAGAAGACCGCACCCAAAAGAATATATCCAGTCTTTTAGATTGGATCAGTGCACACTTCAGGCTACTACAGCTGAATAATATGTTACTCTGGAAATTCCTTCAGAGTTGATTTCCAACTGGAAAAGACAAGGTTACATTCATCTCCATCTCGGAGGAGTAAGATTAATCGTGACCTTACATGGACGGAAAGGATTACCAGTCATAGCCAGAATTGCTATGCTAGACACCAGGTTCAAACAGTATCAAGATGTCATTATTGCACTCGTTTTCACCACTCTTCATGCAAGAAGTGTTCTCCTTACTTTCTAACCAAATTTCAACCTTTCTCTTTAAGACACCAATCTTTCCACGGCCTTGAAAGTCCAAGTACAAATTCAAGGTGCAGAACAAATCTCTTCTGTAAAGATTGCAATCCTTCACCATCAGCTTGTCTACAGGCTTCAAAATCACGCCTTAGACTTACCTACACCTGAGCACCACTTTGACGCCCTTATGGTGTTAGCAGAATCAGATCAGATACCCACCATCATCCAAATTTCAAGACAGATTCCTCGACATGAACTCATAAAACTCATGCCCTTGGAATGGATTTCAAATTATGAAAAGTTTCATACCAACACTGCTCCTATTCAGACATCAAAAAGCATGTTCGAAAGGAGACCAGATGGAACAGTCAGAATGACTTTCAGACCTCCACCAACAGCACCGGAAGAGCCTCCAAGGCTCTCCTTCACTTATTCAGCAATGATCACCGCTGTTCAGACAGCACAAGAAAAGTTGCCAATTACAGGGTTCAATTCTGAAGGCTATCCTGTTTACCCAGCTAAACTCAATGGCCACTTTCTTTGGGAGATACCAGGCTCAGGAAACTATGACCCAGATTGTCCCTGTTGGGATGATTGGGAAGAAGAGGACGATTATATTTCAAAATGGAGAAAGAAGCCCAAAAAGAAAATACCCAAATCTCCATGTTCACACAACCAACCCAAACCACCACATAATCCTCCACCTCCACTAGCTCCTTTACCCATTTACAAAAAAGAACTTAAATGGATTGAAAAGAATTGCAAAATTGAAGTTCTTCCACCAGTTCAAAATACCATACCTACCATACAACCCATGGCTTGCATGATGTTTTCATCAACCTCACAAGATTATTCCTCCAATTTCCCTGTTCTAGAAACACATGCCGACCCACAAAGAAAAGTTGTCACCACACCCTTTATTCCTTCAGCCATTACTCCTACAAGTCACTTAGAAGACCCCAAGCCTTTTGAAGCTGTCCTCAACTGGCAAACACAAAATGCCAGAGCCCAAAATGATACCCTGGTCGATATCCATAAAAAGGTGAATCATATCAGTTTACGCACTGATCATATTGAGTCTAAAGTTGATTCAATTACTTCACAGATGCAGCAGATCTATCAGAATCTCCCAACTGGATTCAGAGTTACGAGCCATGCTTAGTCAAAGATACTATGGCCCAAAATTTGATCAAAAGGAAAGAGAAATCAGGAAATTAAAAGCAGAGCTTGAACAGATTGAGTCAGAAAGGCAAAGGCCAATATTATTCACCACATCACCACCCTTACCTACCATCAGCCCAACTTTTCATCCTTTTGCACCTATGCTATCCCCCATTAAACCACAAGATCCATCCAAATTATTTGGCATGACACATACTTTATTCAGAAATAATCCATAACCAAAACCATCTCGATCTAAACCTCAACCTCGACCTCGACCAGAAAAATTACCTCAACCATCTTTGTCAATTCCAGAATACCAATCACTTCCTTACGCATCTCTACCTATACAAGCATCACCAGCTCAAGCCAAAGATAAAGCACCCATGCAACAATTCAGTGCCCAAATGGTCCCAGATCCATCTGATACAGATAATCCAGTTTCTGATTCAAACCTAGCTGTTTCAGAACGCCCATCAGAATCTGAGACAGAATCTTCCCCTGAATCTTCAATATCAACTAGTGACTCTAAAAAGTCCTATGCTGATATCACCAAAATTCTCATGGTCTAACCTGAAGAAACTGAACCAGCCTAATCATCAAGAACAGATCCATTCTTTGAAATACCCTCAGATATTGAGGAGGATCCACCTGAAGGAACCTCAGCCACAAACCGGCCTGCTCAGCCTCAAGCTCAAAATGATCATAAACCATCAAATGGCCCATGGTTTACTTTTGTTGATATACCTGCAGCTAAATGGAGAGAACGACTATCAGAAATGGCTGCTTGGACAGATCTCCAAATGTTAAGGGCAAATGCAACAACAGCCTCTGTTCTTAGAGAACTTGCTACCCGTTTTACGGAATCTCTAAGAGATTGGTTTGATACTTTAGGAGAGTACAGACAACTACAGTTTGTGCAACTTCCTAATGTCTCAAGTGCTCTTGCTGTTATCCATGAACAATTCATTGGAGAATCTGCTGCAGTATTTGAAGTTGCAAGACGTGACTATCTCAACATGAAATGTTGCTCACTCAAGGCTAAAGATCTTGATTTCCATTACAAACGGATGTCAATTCTGTTTTACAAGCTTAATGGATTCAATGATCCTACTCTTAAACATGTTTTCCTGGCATCATTACCTGAAGAATTACAGCCAGATATACAAAGGCAGCTCACATCTCTTAATCTCCAAATTGACAATATTTCTTTGGGGAAAATCTTTCAAATCGCCAAAGGATGCTTGGAGAAATTATGTGAACAGAAACAATTTTTTAAAGAACTACTGAAAGATAAAGAGCCTTTCCGAAGTGCTTGCAAAAAGCCTTAGTTGCAAATAAAATGCAAGAAACAGAAAGATTATGAGTGTAGCACCAAAAAGAAAAAGCATTTCAAAAAATTCAGAAATCCAGATTCTTTTCCTAGATTAAAGTCCCGGAGAAAATCGTACAGGTTCTTCAGAAAAAGATCCAGTTCTTTCAGAGAACAGCAAAGGAGAAAATCAAGGCGATGTTTCATCTGCAAAAAGAAAGGCCAATATGCTAAAGATTGCACTCACAAAAAAGATAAGGCAATCCGTTTACTTGAACATCTACAGGCCATTACTGATTACTCTCCTCACAAAGATGAAATTTTGTTCTACTTCTCAGAACAAGAAGAACCTACTGATGAGACAGTGTTCGCACTGGAAAACTCATCTGATGATTCTGAAAATGATGAGTTTCAAACTGTTTTTCACCAACAACTTCTGTCCTTAGACACCACTATGCCCATTCCATCCATAAAACTCCAAATCCTACCTTCAAAATTCCAAAGACCAATTCCTGTCATTGGACTTCTTGATACCGGTGCCCAAAGAAGTATGTTAAACCCAGACATTCTTCCACCCCAGTTTTGGCAACATTATGAAGAAAATTTCAAAGCAGTTAATGGAAAATTCTTCACCACCAACTTGATTACCAAAAACCTTATTGGTATTCAAATCTTTCCAAACTGTGTTATCTGGACAAAAGTCATCGGTTCTCATCTTCCTAATAAGGATATCTTGTTAGGATTTGATATCATCCACTAGATAAAACACCTCCAAATCATTCCTACTGGAATTCGTGTCAAGTCCATGTTCAAACCTTTCACCAATATTCTTAAACTTTATGGTCTAACTGAAACTCCTTAGTCCTTCCAAGAAATTTCCACAAAGTTTTTGAAATATTGTCCTGAGTCTCGTGCTGATTTCCACCATCCAAATCCTCTGTGGAAAAACCCACATTTCTTTATTCAGTTACCATTTAAACTGAATGAAGATGTCAACCCAACCAAAGCCACCCATCCAGGAATGAGTCCCTCAGACTTAGTTCTAGCCCAAAAAGAATGTGCTCAGTTGCTAGTCCAGGGTCTCATAGAGCCTACCAATTCTCAATGGGCTTGCCAGGCCTTTTATGTTGAAAAACATTCTGAAATTATTAGAGGAAAAAAACGATTAGTCATTGACTACCAGCCTCTCAACATGTTTTTACAAGATGACAAATTCCCTTTGCCAAAAAGACAGAGCATGTTCACTTTCCTCAAAAATGCCCAAATCTTTTCAAAATTTGATCTTAAATCCGGATTTTGGCAACTTGGCATCAAACCCTCAGACAGATACAAAACCGCCTTTTGTATTCCAAATGCCCATTATCAATGGACGGTTTTACCCTTTGGTCTTAAAACAGCACCATCCATTTACCAAAAATCCATGGTCCAAATTTTCCAACCTATCCTGCATAGTGCATTGATTTACATTGACGATATTTTGTTATTTTCAGGTACACATGATGAACATCGCTAATTGTTAGATCGATTTTTTGATATAATCCAAACTTATGGAATCATGTTATCAGCTAAGAAAAGCACAATTGCCACCAATAACATTGAATTCCTTGGAATGACTATCAAAGACGGACACTACCAGCCAGGAAAGCACATTGCCCAAGAACTTATCCACTTTCCAGATCAGGACCTCTCCAAAAGACAAATTCAGCAATTTCTAGGTATTATCAACTACATCAGAGACTTTATTCCTCATGTTGATAATCACACCCGCCAATTGTCAGCCCTGTTGAAAAAGAATCCACCACCATGGAACAACAACCACACACTTGCTATAACAACTTTAAAGCAAATTGCGCAAAATCCGCCACCTTTAAAGCTTATCACAGATGGTAGACGGATATTACAGACTGATGCAAGTGACGAATCTTGGGGGGCCATCCTTTTTGAAAAAGCAGAGGGCAAAGAACACTTTATTGCCTATGCTAGTGGACACTTCTCTGACACCCAAGTCCATTACCACAGTGTGTTCAAAGAAATTTTAGCAGTCAAGAATGGTATTCGGAAATTTGAGTATCATCTTATCGGTTACCACTTTCTTGTCAGAATGGACAACTCAGCCTTTCCTAACATCATGAATTTCAAAGGTAAAAATGTTCCTGAAAAGATGTTATTAAGGTTAAAAGACTGGTTTTCGAAATATGGCTTCTCTGTGAAGCATATAAAAGGAGAAAATAACCTCATCCTTGATATGCTCTCAAGACTTGCAAAACCAAAAAAATCCTTGTTTTTCATATCCTCTTAAAATCATTTTCCTATCATCTTCATGGCTACTTCACTCCCATCACAAGCCATAACCAAAAAATATTTTCCTCTTGGAAAAACCTTCACCATCGTCTTTGCTATACAAGAGTTTGCTAAGAAAGCTGTTTTTAGGTTTTTCATGAAAGCCTATCTCTTATCAGACTCATTTCCATTTTCAACCTTCCATCCGGAAAACCTGTTCCTCACAGGCTTGAGTTTAGACCCTTCCAGGGATATCTCAGAAGATGAGTTATGATACATCTGGTGCCTAACGGTCCTCTATGCCACTAAACTGATTGTCCCTGTCACTCTCACTTTGGAATACCGCTAATCCGCAAAATCCACTTCATTAACCTGGACACTCCTTGAATGGTTTTCTCCAATTTCTTGGTGGAGAAAAAAGCTCCAACAGTTGTCAGAAATTTATAATTTGGAATGTATGCCACCATCCGAAGCAAAAATGTTCACATTCGTGTTCATTATTCATCGGCCATACTTTCAACATCCAGACACCAGCTCATTCTGGACTCAAAATCAGGTATATGATTGGTTGACTTTACCACATCCAGCCCTCCTTGAACAAGATAGCAGAATACAGAAAAATCTCCACAATTATCTTTGTGAATTAAATCATCAAGCTGTTTCACACAAGGACATTGCTCACACCTCTTTGGGTCCACAACATGACCTCATCATGATTCCAACACCATCTGCCATATCCAAACCAAAATCCACAGGCATCATAATCAAAAAAGAAAAACCAGATTTCACCGATTTCCTCTACCAAGACTCACAAGACCTATGGGAAGAATTTCTTCCACTTAGTCAACATCTCTAACAATTTTCACAACCAACCATGCATAAACCAGGATCATCATCTCAGCCTCAGCCTCAGAAAAAGGACAAAACAACCGAGACGTCACCACAGCCATTACCACCAGGCTACAGAAGAGATTGCCCTTATCCACCTTGTCGTGGTCCCCGTTGCAAGCATCCAAGGCTATCCAAGCCATTTTTCCCAAAAGATAACGATCGTGATCCAGATGAAACAGACAGCTCATCCGAAGACGACTACATGAATCTCAACTCCCCATAAAGTTGTTTGTCTTGTTGTAATAAATGCTTTACTTTTCCTTGTATAATTATTAAGCATATTGTTTTTCTTTAAAAGCTTTAGCTTTTGTCAAAAGTCATGTTAGCTTTTGTCAAAGTTATGTTAGCTTTTGTCAAAGTCATGTTAGTTTTTGTCAAAGTCATGTTAGTTTTTGTCAAAGTCATGTTAGAGTCATGTTAGCTTTTGTCAAAAGTCATGTTAGCTATTAAAGCTTTTGTCGCTTGTAATAATGCTTGCTTTACTTTTAAACGACATCTTGATAAGGACATGTCTTATCAAGACCTAGTTAAATTTCTTCCTTATATAAGGAAGTTTCCTCCAATTGTAACATATCGGCTTTTGAAAAATAAAATTTCTATTCTCATTATCAATGGCTTTCTAAAACTCTCTCTCTCTGTCAATGAAGCTCTAAGGCTTCAAAGAAAATTAAGAAAGCTTAAATCTGTTCATTTTGAAATCTCAAGGAAGTATGCTCTGCACTTGCCTTATGCAAGGATCCTGTGCATCAGAAAACTTGATAAGTTTTTATCTGGTTTGGTACCCTGCTTTAGACTAAGAGGAAAGTCTGTTTTGGGTTGTAAAACCTGGAAAATTGTTTTAAGTTTTTGATGCTCATAGAAGTATATCGGCTGGAAACCAAGACTTGCGGGCTACTGGCCCAAAGTACAGTTCTAATCACAGACTGTGTAAACAACGCCACGTACTTTCTAACTGTTGTAGACCTGGTGTAAACAACGCCACGTACTTTCTAACTGTTGTAGACCTGGTGTAAACAACGCCACGTACTAATATGGTATTAGAGCCAAACTCGTGTGGTGTGTTCAGGCGGGGGATATGAATGGAATCCCACATCACTTGGGATCACTCACGAGGAGTAGTTCAAATAGCCATGTGGTTCTCCAACTCTACGAGGCCTTTTAGGTGTTGGGCTTAGTTCACGGGCCTTAGTACCCATAGTGGTATCAGAGTATTGTCACGAAATAGCTATACAAAAGTCACGAAGTATTGTCATCCACCATTTAATTTGGTAGAAAAATTAAGTATCTTGTTTGATACGAACCCCGTCGAGAGCTGACGCGACCTTAATTAATTTAGTTCCCAAGATCAAATCTAAACCAGGAATGGAATGAAATCTCGACCCAATGCTTATTGAAAGCACGAACCTTCGGATGTGAAGACGCCACAATTAGCTATGGATGGTCTAATTGATAAGTAAAGAATTTGAACACTACGAAAACCCGATAAGTTCAAAGAGTTCGTAAAGAACCAAAGAGAATGAACTCTCTCAACCAAATCAGAATCATAATCTAAGTAAATAGGAAAGAAATTAAACCAAATCAGAATCCTAATCTAAATAAATAGGAAAGAATCTAAATCAAATCATGATCTTAATTGGCTTTAAATGCCTTATATCAATTAAATGGAAACTAGCAATTAAAATAGAACTAACTGATTTGTTTCCCTAACAGCCTCCTTAAAAAATGGGAAAGTATCTGAAAAAGAAAAATATTATATTTTCCCACCATAATGTGCAAACCAACTCCCTATTTCATGGAAGTGATTATTTGAAAACTACAAGAACCTAAATCATACATTTATCATGTGCAATTCCTTCAACGGGCCTCCACGAGTTTGATTGAGCCCAAGTTGTTGGAATCAATCCATTAAGCACTTCTTTGAATTTCTTTGCTCGAGCGATTGTAATGGGTCCGACGAGAACTTGAATAGGATCTGAATATGCCTCATCCCATGTGCTTGTGATAGTTTTGTCCTTAATCTCATCATTCCCCTCCTCTTGAAAATGATTTGTCCTCAAATCATCACCTACATCAAAAGGACTCAAATCAAAAACATTAAAAGTGGCACTTACATTGTACTCACCAGGCAAATCCAGTTTGTATGTATTATCATTGATATGTTCCAAAACTTAAAATGGGCCATCTTCTGGAGGTAATAACTTAGATTTCCTTCGTGTTGGAAATTGTTCCTTTCGCATGTGTAACTGAACCCAATCGCTAGGTTCAAAGACTAGCTTATGTTGCCCTTTGTTAGCTTGTTTAGCATACCACTCAGTTCTCCGCTCAATGTTGAACTTCGCCTTCTCGTATATACTTATGGAACTCGGCCATTCTTGGATTACACAACAAATCCTAGAAACACAAGTTTGTCGATGCAAAAAGTACACTTCTTCAGATTAGCAAACAACTTTTCTTTTCTAAGCACATCTAAAACAAATTTCAAATGCACTACTGATCATTTATGTTTTTTTTTCTATAAATAAGGATATCATCAAAATAAACAACAACAAACTTGCCAATAAACTCTCGCAAGACATGATTCATAAGTCTCATAAAAGTGATTGAGATATTAGTTAGACCAAAAGGCATGACTAACCATTCATACAAACCATATTTTGTTTTAAAGGTAGTTTTCCATTCATCTCCTTCTTTCATTCTAATCTAGATTGATGACTAGTAGGTAGCTATAGGAGAGTTGGACGATGTAAGAGAGCTAGGAGTAGGGATGATGGATTAAACGGCATAAAGATGAAGATTCCATCTTTTCAAGAAAAATCTGACCCAGAATTATACTTTAAATGGGAGAAGAAAATGGAGTTTGTACTTGACTGCCACAGTTATTTAGAGGCAAAAAAAGTAAAATTGGTTATGATTGAGTTTTCTGACTATGTTATTACTTGGTGAGATCAGTTTATTTTAAGTAGGAGGTGAAATAGGGAATGTCCAATTGAGACATGGAATGAAATGAAATCATTGATGAGAAGGCGTTTTGTACTTAACCATTATTATCGAGACTTGTTCCAAAAATTACAATGTCTTACATATAAGGTAGCCGAAGCATGGAGGATTATTATAAAGAAATGGAGATTGCCATGATTAGAGCAAATGTCAAGGAGGATGGAGAAGCTACCACAACACGATTCTTAAATGGTCTTAATCGGGAGATTGCAGATAAGGTTAAGTTGCAACATTATGTGGAGATTCAGGAGATGGTCCACAAAGCCATCAAGATTGAGCAGCAACTTAAGAGGAGGGGTAACACTCGTGCAGCTCCAAGCTCAAGTTCCACTCCTTGGAAGCCGAGCTATGTGAAATGAGACGAGAGGCCACAAGCATCTACTACACCTAAGCTAAGATCCGAGCACTCCAAGCACAATACATAAGGTAACACCGTAACTCCTATTATTAGGAATCATGACATTAAGTGTCTTATATGTTAAGGTAGGGGGCATATCGCAAGTAAATGTGTGAATAAAAAAGTTATGGTGTTGCAGGACAATGGTGAGATTGTAACTAAAGATGAAGACAAAGATAAAGAGTATAAATCCTTGGGGAATTGACTTTAGTAGCGAGGAGAGCTTTGAGTGTGCAAGTAAAGGAAGACGAAGCAGTACAACGGGAAAACATTTTCCATACTAGGTATTATGTTCAAGACAAAGTATGTAGTATGATTATTGATGGAGGAAGTTGTACTAATATTGCTAGTACTATCATGGTAGAAAAGTAAGGGCTTCCGACACTTAAACACGCACGACCATACAAGCTGCAATGGTTAAATCACAATAGTGAGGTGAAAGTGAACAAGCAGGTACTAGTGACTTTTCAGATTGGCAAGTATGAAGATAAGGTGCTTTGTGATATAGTACTAATATAAACTGGACACTTGTTACTTGGACGGCCTTGGTAATTCGACAGATGTGTGAAGCATGATGGCTTCACCGAAAAATATTCATTTGTATTTAATCAACGTAACATAACTCTTGTTCCATTGACACCAAAGCAGGTTTATGGAGACCAAGTGAGCCTATAGAGAGAGAGAGTGAAATTCGAAAAGAGACCGAGGAAAATGTGAGAGAAAAACCAAAGAAAAATATGGCCAGTGAGCTAAAATCAGATGGAAAACAAAAGAATTTCTACGGGAGAGCAAGTGAGATAAAAAAAAGCATTGTTTTCACATCAGGCGATGATTATACTTTGTACACAAAGGCATTTTTTAACACTAATGAATTTGACCCTACTTTGCCTAGTTCTATTACTTCTATTTTGCAGGAGTATGAAGATGTCTTTCTTAATGAAGCACCACATGGTTTCTTTCTAATACGAGGGATTGAGCATCAGATTGATTTTGTGCCCGGTGCAGCCATTCCAAATAGAAGGATGAGATGTGGATGATGTGTATTGACTATCAAGCCATCAACAACACAATGGTAAAGTATCGACATCCCATTTCTAGGCTAGATGACATGCTTGATGAATTACATGGGTCTTGTGTATTTTCCAAAATTGATTTGAAAAATGGATATCATCAGATTAGAATGAAAGAAGGAGATGAATGAAAAATTGCTTTTAAAACAAAATATGGTTTGTATGAATGGTTAGTCATGCATTTTGGTCTAACTAATGTCCTGAGTACTTTTATGAGACTAATGAATCATGTCTTGTGAGCATTTATTGGCAAGTTTGTTGTTGTTTATTTTGATGATATCCTCATTTATAGCAAAAACATAAACGACTATGTAGTACATTTGAAATTTGTTTTAGATGTGCTTAGAAAAGAAAAGTTGTTTGCTAATCTAAAGAAGTGTACATTTTGCAATGACAAACTTGTGTTTCTAGGATTTGTTGTGAGTGCACAAGGTATACAGGTTGATGAGGAAAAGGTACGTGCAGTCTAAGAGTGGCTGAGTCCTACAAGTGTAAGTAATGTGAGAAGCTTTCATGGGCTTGCTAGTTTCTATTGACGATTTGTGAAAAACTTTAGCACATTCGCCACACCGCTTACTGAAGTAAAAAAAAAAAAAAAAGATGTTGGATTCAAGTAGGGAGAAGCGCAAGAGAAGACATTTCAAATAATCAAGCACAAGCTCACTAATGTTTCTTTATTGTCTTTGCCTAACTTTAATAAAATATTTGAAATTGAATGTGATGCCTCAGGTATTGGTATTAGCGTAATCCTAATGTAGGAGGGACGACCAATTGCTTACTTTAGTGAAAGTTGAGTGGGGCAACCTTAAACTATCCTACTTACGATAAGGAGTTGTACGCGTTGGTTTGAGCGTTAAAACATGGCAGCACTACCTATGGCCTAAGGAGTTTGTGATTCACACCAATCATGAGTCATTGAAACACCTTAAAGGCCAACACAAGCTTAACAATAGACATGCTCAATGGGTAGAATTCATTGAGACATTTCCATATGTCATTCGTTACAAGCAAGGTAAGGAAAACATTGTTGCAGATGCGCTTTCCCGCAGGTATGTCTTAATCTCAATACTTAATGCTAAACTATTTGGGTTTGAACATATTAAGGAATTGTATGCTGATGACCATGATTTTAGTGTTGAATACCAAGCTTTTGAAAAGACCGCAGTCAGTAAATACATTAGGCATGATGGCTATTTATTTCGGGAGAATAAACTATGTGTGCCTAACTATTCTTTGAGAGATTTGTTAGTGAGAGATTTCTTTCGGGTTAATGGGGCATTATTTGGAGTTGTAAAGACTCTAGCAGTTTTATAGGAACACTTCTATTGGCCATATATGAAATGAGATGTTGAAAGACTTTGTGGTAAATATGTCACTTGTAGGCAAGCCAAATCGAAAGTTCAACCTTATGGCTTATAAACCCCTTTGCCAATACCTAATGCATCTTGGACTGATGTTTCAATGAATTTTGTGCTAGGTTTACCTAATTCTAAATAAGGGAAAGACTCAATTTTTGTGGTTGTAGACACAGATTTTCAAAGATGGCATATTTTATTCCATGCTCCAAAACAGATGATGCTTATAATATTGCTGACTTATTCTTTAGGGAGATTGTAAGGTTGCATGGTATGCCTAAGAAAATTGTTTCTGATAGGGATGCTAAGTTTTTAAGTTACTTTTGGAAAACTTTATGGGTTAAGTTAGGAACTAAGTTATTGTTTTCAACTACTTGTCACCCTCAAATTTATGGTCAAACAGAAGTTGTGAATAGAACTTTATCTACTCTGTTCAAGTTATTATTTAAAAGAAGTTGTGAATAAAACTTGGGAAGATTGTTTACCATATGTTGAGTTTGCTTATAATCGTTCTATTTATTCTGCTACTAAGTATTTACTGTTTGAAATTGTTTATGGTTTTAATCTTTTAACCCATTGGATTTAACTCCATTACTTGTTTTTGAGCGTGTTAACTTAGATGGCAAGAAAAAGGCTGAAATTATTAAACAAATACACGAGAAGGCGGAGTTCAACATTGAGCGGAGAACTGGGCAATATGCTAAACAAGCCAACAAAGGGCGACATAAGCTAGTCTTTGAACTTGGCGATTAGGTGTGGTTACACATGTGCAAGGAATGATTTCCAGAACGAAGGAAATCTAAGTTATTACCTCGAGAGGATGACCCATTCTAACTTTTAGAGCGGATCAATGACAATGCATACAAACTGGATTTGCCTAGTGAGTACAATGTAAGTGCTACTTTTAATATTTCTAATTTGAGTCCTTTTGTTGTAGGTGATGATTTGAAGACAAATCCTTTTCAAGAGGAAGGGAATGATGAGATTAAGAATAAAACTATCACAAGCATATGTGATTAGACATATTTAGATCCTATTCAAGTTCCCGTTGGACTCGTTATAAGAGCTCGAGCAAAAAAATTCAAAAAAGCGCTTAATGGATTGATTCAAGCAATTTGGGCTCAATCAAATTCGTGGAGGCCTGTTGAAGAAATCGTACATGATAAATGCGTGATTTAGGCTTTTGAAGTTTCCAAATAATCACTTCCATGAAATAGGGAGTTGGCTTGCATATTATAGTGGGAAAATATATTATTTTCCTTTTTTAAATACTTTCCCATTTCTTGAGAAGGCTATTAGGGAAACAAATCAGTAATTTCTATTTTAATCACCTAGTTTCCAGTTAATTGATGCAAGGCATTTAAGCCAATTAGGTTAGAGAAGATTCAGATTTAGATTTGATTTTTGGTTTAGGATTTATTTCTAAAAATTCTTGTAACCAACCTTATATAATGTACTCGTATCCAATAATGAATCAAACCAATCTCTTAGGGCATCCAGTTCTTTTACCCGAAGCATCAGAACTCTCATATCCACTAAAAGGCCTCACCCAAAAGAATACATCCAGTCTTCTAGACTTGATTAGTGTTTACTCCAAGCAACCCCTGCTGAGCAATATGTAACTCTGGAAATCCCTTCCGAGTTAATCTCAAACTGGAAAAGAGACGGTTATACTCATCTCCATCTCGGAGGAGTAAGATTAATCCTCACCCTTCATGGGAGAAAAGGATTACCGGTCACTGTCTGAATTGCTATGTTGGATACCCGGTTCAAACAGTACCAAGATGCTGTTATAGGTACTGTCCTCACAACCCTTCATGCAGGAAGTGTTTTACTCACTTTCTATCCAAATTTCAACCTTTCTCTTCAAGATACCAACCTTTTAACAGCCTTGAAAGTCCAAGTCCAAATTCAAGGTGCAGACCAAATTTCTTCAGCCAAAATTGCTACTCTCCATCATCAATTGGTCTATAGGCTTCAAAACCATGCCTTAGATCTACCCACACCTGAACATCACTCTGACACCCTCATGGTGTTAGCAGAATCAGATCAGATCCCAACCATTATCCAGATCCCAAGATAAATTCCTCGACATGAGCTCATACAGCTTATGCCTCTTGAATGGATCTCAAACTATGAGCAGTTCCATAATAATACAGCTCCTATTCAGACATCAGAAAGCATACTTGAAAGACGTCAAGATGGAACAGTTCGTATGACTTTCAAACCACCTCCAAGTGCTCCACAAGAGCCTCCTCGGCTCTCTTTCACTTATTCCTCAATGATCACAAATGCTCGATGACTCAAGAAGATCTGCCAATCACAGGGTTCAATTCTGATGGTTACCCTGTATATCTAGCCAAACACAACGGACATTTCTTATGGGATGTCCCTGGCTCAGGAATGTGCGACCCAAATTGTCCTTGTTGGGATGATTGGGAAGAGGACGATGATTATGACACCAAAAGGAAAAGAAAACCCAAAAAGAAAACCTTACCTGTCCCATGTAAACACTGTGAACCCAAACCACCAAAAGACCCTCCACCTCCACCAAGTCCACTACCCATTTACATGAAGACGACTACATGAATCTGAAGACGACTACATGAATCTCCGCTCTCCATAAAGTCGTTTGTCTTGTTGTGATAATTATGTTTTGCTTTTGCTTTATAACTTTGTCTTGTTGTAATCATTAAAGCTTGCTTTTACTTTAAGCTTTCACTTTTGTAAAAGTTATGTCCAAGTCATGCTTTAAGTCTTTGTCGCTTGTAATAATTAAAGGTGTATAATCAATATGTGTAATAAGTATGTCTTTTACTTTTCAAAAAAGATAGGGGTCCTGTCCTATCTTTGTGCTTTGAAATCCTTATATAAAGGATTTCTCGCTTCATTGTAGGATATCAGCTATCAAGCATTATCAATAAAAACTCTCGTGTTTTCTAAGCTATGACTTTCTAAACTCTTCTCTCTCTCTCTCTGCAAATGAAGTTCTAAAGAAAAGAAAAGAATAAAGATTTTATCTGTTCATTTTGAAATCCCAAGGAAGTATGCTCTGCACTTGCCTTTAAGCAAGGATCCTGTGCATCAGAAAACTTGATAAATTTTATCTGGTTTGGTACCCTGTTTTAGACTAAAAGGAAAGTTTGTTTTGGGTTGTAAAACCTACAAAATTGTTTTAAGTATTTTGATGCTCATAAAGTATATCGACTGGAAACTAGGACTTGCGGGCTACTGGCCCAAAGTACAGTTCTAACTGTTGTAGACCTGGTGTAAACAACGCCACGTACTAATATGGTATCAGAGCCAGGTTTCTGAAACAGCTAGGTTTGAATCAGAAGTGGATTCATCAATTTCTGGAGATGGATTGGCTATCTGAGCACTGTATTGATGCATAGGTGTTTTATCTTTAGACTGTGTTGGTGGTAGAGGCTGTAGTGATGTTGGGGTGTGAGTTGGAGAGTGGTGCTCTGGAATAGTTAAGGAGGATTTGTAGGTTCTGACTGGAGGAGGAGGCTGAGATTTGGGTTTTGGTTTTAATTTGGGTTTAGGTGCTGGTGGAATAGGGTGGTCTCTGAATAGAGTATGGGTCATGCCAAATAATTTGGATGGATCATAAGATCTGATTGGAGAAAGCATAGAAGCAAATGGGTGATAAGGTGGACTTATGGTGGGTATGGGTGGTGAGGTGGTAAACAAGGTAGGTCTTTGTTTTTCAGATTCAATCTGGGCAAGCTCAGTTTGCAAGCGTCTGATCTCTCTTTCTTTTTGGTCAAACTCTGGGCCATAATATCTTTGAGCAAGCATGGTTCGGAGGTCGGAGTCCAATTGAACAATTCTGGATTTAAGATTCTGGTGGATCTGCTCCATTTGAGCTGTAATTGAGTCAACTTTCGTCTCAATCTGGTCAGTTCGTAAACTGATTTTGTCAACCTTGGAATGGATATTCAACAAGGTATCATTTTGTGCTCTGGCATTTTGAGTTTGCCAGTTGAGAACGGATTCAAAAAGTTTAGGAGGTTCAAGATGACCGATTGAGGTAATAGCTGAAGGAATGAAAGGTTTAGACACAACATTGCGTTGCGAATCAGTATGGGTGTCAAGTGGAGGAAAAGATGAAGAATAGTCTGAAGAAGTGGAGGAAAACATCATACAAGCCAATGGTTGTACGATTGGTGTGGAGTTGTGAGAAAATGAGGGAACTTCAGATTTACAATTTCTTGCAATCCATTTGAGTTCTTTTTTGTAAATGGGTAGTGGACTTGGTGGAGGTGGAGGGTCTTTTGGTGGTTTGAAAGTCATACGAACTGTTCCATCTTGACGTCTTTCAAACATGCTTTCTGATGTCTGAATAGGAGCTGTATTATTATGGAACTGCTCATAGTTTGAGATCCATTCAAGAGGCATAAGCTGTATGAGCTCATGTCGAGGAATTTGTCTTGGGATCTGGATAATGGTTGGGATTTGATCTGATTCTGCTAACACCATGAGGGTGTCAGAGTGATGTTCAGGTGTGGGTAGATCTAAGGCATGGTTTTGAAGCCTATAGACCAATTGATGATGGAGAGTAGCAATTTTGGCTGAAGAAATTTGGTCTGCACCTTGAATTTGGACTTGGACTTTCAAGGCTGTTGAAAGGTTGGTATCTTGAAGAGAAAGGTTGAAATTTGGATAGAAAGTGAGTAAAACACTTCCTGCATGAAGGGTTGTGAGGACAATACCTATAACAGCATCTTGGTACTGTTTGAACCGGGTATTTCTCAATCTTATGTTGACAAAGTGATTTCCAACAATTTGATGAAGAATCCAAACTCAACTCTGAAACAAGTTGAAAACTTTGATAGACAGTCAAACAAGAAAAACTGAGTACTTGGACTCAATGACAAACTGGAATTGAAAGCGATTACTTCAAATAAACAAGACAAACAGTGTGTTTCAGAATCCACACACAAGCAAAATCACACAACAATTCAGCCCATATTCTCAATTCATTAGCATTTTGCACATAGTTTATTCCCTTCAATCATAGAATTACTCATCCAATATGCATATTCATACATCAAACAAACAAAATAAAGTACAAAAATTGAAGAACACATTTTTTCCTTAAAAAATGGAGAAACAAGAACTCACTTGTAACTCCACAGTGATAGCAAGGACCTTGCTTTCCCATGTTCTTCCCTTAGTATTTTTTTTTAACCCTTTAAAGGAAAATAATTCTAACAAAATTCTGGTAAACAAAAGGGAAAAAGGGCAAATTTATTGACAAAAGTTGAAACGAAAATTAATAAATTTGTAAGAAAAAAAAAACTGTTTTTTCTTAATCTATATTTCTTCAAGCCTCGTATGGCATATACAAACACAGCTGGGCACAAACAAGAAAGGCTTCTCAAAGAACAAAGCTTTGCTTGAAAAAATATCAAAAGCCAAAGACCCAAAGATATTTTCTCGATTTTTTTTTTTTTTTTTTGGGTTGGTTATGTGGTCTTATTTATTTAATTGTTATTTTAAAAATCACAAAAAAAATAATGACAAAAATACAATAAGAAATGAAAAGATAGAGATGGGTTTCTCACTGGGAATCAGACAATCAAATGGAAAAAGTAAAAGACCATTGAGAGAGAATCTAATTAAATGGTCATTAAAATGTGAAAGAGAAGAAGCGAGGTAAGAAGAAGAAAGAGAAGTGTTTGTGTGTATAAATAATATATGACCTTTTGTTGTTGTATACTTGTATGTATCCATCCAATGGTCCATGGTTTACATTTGATGATATTCCATCTCATAAATGGCGAGACAGACTTACCAAATGTCCGCTGGATTGATCTCCAAATGTTACTATCGCCAGCAACTACTCATTCTGTTCTTAGGGAATTTGCTACTCGTTTTACGGGTGCCCTAAGAGATTGGTTTGATTCATTAGGCCAGTACAGGCAACTGTACTTTGTTTAATTACCAGAAGTCTCAACTGCTCTTGCAGTTATTCATGATCAGTTTCTAGGCGATCCAGCTGCAGTTTTTGAAGCTGCACGCAGAGACTATCTCAATATGAAATGCTGCTCTCTCAATGCTAAAGATCTTGAATTCCATTACAAAAGAATGTCTCTCTTGTTCTACAAGCTTAATGGATTCAATGAACCTACATTGAAGCATGTCTTTCTAGCCTCCCTACCAGATGAACTACAACCAGACATCCAAAGGCAGCTCAAAACTCACAATCTTAGTCTTGACACTATATCTCTTGGCAAAATCTTTCAGATTGCTAAGACATGCCTTGATAAACTTTGTGAGCAAAAACAGTTTTTCAAAGAATCATAATGAAAAGAGCCATTCCGTAGTGCTTGCAAAAAACCTTATCTCCAGATCAAGTGCAAAACGAAAAAGGATTGTGATTGCAGTTCCAAAAAGAAAAGGCATTTCCGGAAATTCAACAATTCAGAATATTCTTCAAAGTCTCGCAAATCCAGAAAGCCTTACAGATTCTTCAGGAAAAAATCAAGTTCATTCAAAGATCAGAAACGGAGAAAATCAAGCAGATGTTTTATCTGCAAGAAAAAAGGTCACTATGCCAAAGATTGTCCCAACAAACGAGAAAAATCTATTCGGCTAGTTGAACACCTTCAGGCTACCACTGATTATTCTCTTGAAAAAGAAGAGCTTGAATCCTATTTCTCTGAACAAGAAGAACCCACTGATGAAACAGTGTTCGCACTGGAAGACTCATCTAGTGATTCAGAAAATGATTAGCCCCAAAGCATTTTCCATCAACAGTTGTTGTCTCTCGACACTTCTGTTCCCATTCCTTCCATTAAACTTCAAATCTTACATTCAAAATTCCACAGGCCCATTCCAGCAATTGGTCTTTTAGATACTGGAGCCCAAAGAAGTATGTTAAATCCAGCCATTCTTCCCCCTGAAAGCTGGACCCACTACGAAGAACATTTCCGCGTTGCAAGTGGAAAATTCTTCATTACCAAATTGATTACCAAAAAACCCATTGGTATTCAACTTTTTCCTAATTGTGTCATTTGGACCAAAGTTATCGGATCCAATCTGCCTAATAAGGATATCTTGTTAGGTTTTGACATAATTCACCAGATCAAACACCTCCAGATCATTCCCAATGGCATCCGAGTAAAATCCATGTTCAAACCTTTCACAGACATCTTGAAACTTTACAATTTGTCTGAAACACCCCCATCTTACCACGACATTTCAACCAAGCTTTTACAATATTGTCCAGAATCCCATTCTGAGTTCACCCATCCAAACCCACTTTGGAAAAATCAGTCTTTCTTCATTAAGTTGCCCTTCAAACTAAATGAAGATATTAATCCCACAAAAGCCACTCATCCAGGAATGAGTCCTTCTGACTTAGTCCTAGCCCAAACAAAGTGTTCTCAATTGTTAGCCCAAGGTCTTATCGAACCTACCCATTCTCAATGGGCTTGCCAAGCCTTTTATGTTAAGAAACATTCTGAGATTGTCCGAGGAAAGAAACGCTTAGTCATTGACTACCAGCCATTAAACATGTTTTTACAAGACGATAAATTCCCATTGCCCAAAAGACAAAGCATGTTTACTTTTCTCAAAAATGCCCAGATCTTTTCAAAATTTGATTTAAAATCAGGGTTTTGGCAATTAGGCATTGAACCTTCTGAACGGTACAAAATTGCTTTTTGTATTCCCAATGCTCATTTCCAATGGACAGTTTTACCCTTCGGTCTCAAAACAGCCCCTTCCATTTTCCAAAAATCCATGGTCAAAATCTTTGAACCCATCCTGCATCATGCATTGATTTACATTGACGATATTTTACTGTTTTCAAGAACACATGATGAACATCGCCAGTTGTTAAATCAATTCTTTGATATTATCCAAACCCATGGCATCATGCTGTCGGCAAAGAAAAGCACCATTGCAATGGATAATATTGAATTCCTTGGTATGATCATTAAAGACGGACACTACCCCGGCCCGAAAGTACATTGCCCAAGAATTGCTTCACTTTCCAGATCAGCAACTTTCCAAAAAGCAAGTCCAACAATTTCTTGGCATTGTCAACTACATCAGAGACTTTATTCCACATGTCGACCATTACACTTATCACCTTTCGGCTTTATTGAAACAGAAGCCTCCAGAGTGGAATTCAGACCACACAAGTGCTGTCACTACTCTAAAGCAACTTGCACAAGATCTGCCACCATTAAAGTTGATCACAGATGGCAAACGCATATTGCAAACAGATGCTAGTGATGAATCATGGGGTGCCATCCTTCTTGAAGAAATCAATGGAAAAGAACACTTTATCGCTCACGCTAGTGGACACTTTTCTGACACACAGAAGCACTACCATAGCGTCTTCAAAGAAATCTTAGCGGTAAAAAATGGCATCAAAAAATTTGAGTTTCATCTCAGTGGACATCATTTTCTTATCCGAATGGACAGTTCAACCTTTCCCAATATCCTCAATTTCAAAGGTAATACTGTTCCCGAAAAGATGTTACTCAGGTTAAAAGATTGGTTTTCCAAATATGATTTCTCTGTCCAGCATATAAAAGGATCTCAAAACCTCATCCCTGATATGCTATCCCGACTCTCAAAACCAGAACAGCCTCTAGCCCTTATTTCCACCAAATATCACTTCCCAATTATTCTCATGGCTACTTCACTCCCTTCTGAAGCTATCACCAAAAAGACATTTCCCCTTGGCAAAACCTTCACCTCAGTCTTTGCCCTCCAAGAATTTGCAAAAAAAGCTATGTTTCGATTCTTCATGAAAGCTTACCTTTTAGCAGATTCATTTCCTTTCTCAACCTTCTATCCAGAAAACATGTTTTTTACTAGTTTAACACTTGATCCCCCCAATGAAATTACCGAAGATGAGTTATGGTACATCTGGTGCCTAACTGTCTTATATGCTACTAAGTTGGTTTTACCAGTTCATTCAACCTTGTCCCATCTCCTTAATCCAGAAAAATCCACCTCTCTTATCTGGACTCTTCTCGAGTGGTTCTCCCCCATTCTCTGGTGGAGAAAGAAATTACAGCAATTAACTGAATTATACAATCTTGATCGAATGCCTGCATCTGAAGCCAAAATGTTCACATTTGTGTTCATTATTCATCGGCCATATTTCTAACATCCAGACACCAACCTTTTCTGGACTCAAGATCAGGTATATGAATATCTCACCACTCCTCATCCTGCCCTCATTGAAAATGAATTCCAGCCCAACCTCAACAATTACCTTTCCTAACTCAATCACCAGACTCCACCTCATAAGGATATCTTCCACACATCCCTTGGCCCTCAACATGACATGATTATGATTCCCACTCCATCAGCCATATCCAAACCAAAGTCCACCGGTATCATCATCAAGGAAGAAAAACCAGACTACACTGACTTCCTTTACCAAGACTCTCAAGACCCATGGGAAGACTTCCTTCCACTCAGCCAACACCTTCAACAGTTCCCACAACCAACCATGTATGAACCAGGATCATCATCTCAACCTCCGCCTCAGAAAAAAGACAAAGCAACTCAGACATCACCACAACAATTACCACCAGGCTACAGAAGAGATTGTCATTATCCACCTTTCCGTGGTCCCCGTTGCAAGCATCCAAAGCTCTCCAAGACATTTTTCCCAAAAGATAATGATCGAGATCCAGATGAAACAGATTGGTCATCTGAAGACGACTACATGAATCTCCGCTCTCCATAAAGTCGTTTGTCTTGTTGTGATAATTATGTTTTGCTTTTGCTTTATAACTTTGTCTTGTTGTAATCATTAAAGCTTGCTTTTACTTTAAGCTTTTACTTTAAGCTTTTACTTTTGTAAAAGTTATGTCCAAGTCATGCTTTAAGTCTTTGTCGCTTGTAATAATTAAAGGTGTGTAATCAATATGTGTAATAAGTATGTCTTTTACTTTTCAAAAAAGATAGGGGTCCTGTCCTATCTTTGTGCTTTGAAATCCTTATATAAAGGATTTCTCGATTCATTGTAGGATATCAACTATCAAGCATTATCAATAAAAACTCTCGTGTTTTCTAAGCAATGACTTTCTAAACTCTTCTCTCTCTCTCTGCAAATGAAGTTCTAAAGAAAAGAAAAGAATAAAGATTTTATCTATTCATTTTGAAATCCCAAGGAAGTATGCTCTGCACTTGCCTTTCAGCAAGGATCCTGTGCATCAAAAAACTTGATAAATTTTATCTGGTTTGGTACCCTGTTTTAGACTAAAAGGAAAGTCTGTTTTGGGTTGTAAAACCTACAAAATTGTTTTAAGTATTTTGATGCTCATAAAAGTATATCGGCTGGAAACCAGGACTTGCGGTCTACTGGCCCAAAGTACAGTTCTAACTGTTGTAGACCTGGTGTAAACAACGCCACGTACTAATATGGTATCAGCAATTGGTGAGAGTTAATTCTCTTTGGATCTTTACGAACTCTTTGAACTTATTGGATTTTTGTGGCGTTCACACTCTTGACTTATCAATCAGACCATCCATAGTTGATTGTGGCGTTTTCACATACTAAGGTTCGTGCTTTTAATAAGCATTGGGTCAAGGTTCCATTCCATTACTAGTTTAGATTCGATATTGGGAACTAAATTGATTAGGGTTAGATCAGTTCTTGACGGGGTTCGTATCAATAGAGCTATTGTGCACAGATATGGCATTACATATCAAAATTCACAACAATTAACACAAGGACCTGCATCTTCCACAAACTTACTTTTAATCAAAACTAAAAATAGAGGTCGGCAAATTTGAAAATTCACAAAATATTCATTAGGACTCAGAAGATTCATTTCTTTTGTTTTAATGATAGTAGACATATCCAATGAAAATATATATAAAATTCAAAATTTATGGATGTATGAAACTATTTAATATTATTTTGGGTATAAGAAACCTGTCCAAAATTTCTAGATCTGCCACTTCCTAATTCAAAAATTCATATCTTTGGTTATGCATATCTAAAAAAAAAAATTCCATTTTCGATAAATAGAGGAAACAATAAGGAATTTGTATTAAAACAGAAAATAACATAAAGAATACTGTAACAAAATTTCCTATATCTATAGAAGCTATTTGGGTTACTGAATAAATTGTAGAATTGAAAGCTACTGCGGAAAATTAAAATTTCCCTTTCAATGAACATGAAGCATATCAACAAAAAGCTTAGGAAATCTAGTTTCAAAAAATATAATTCATTTTATATGGTTCTAGCCAAATCAAAAGTACAGTAAAATATCCACACTGTTTACAGCATCTTAGAATTACTAAAAATACATACTCATCACTTTCAAGCATTAACCATGTAATTATCAATAATTATCAATCAACCAACCAACATAAAGAAAGAGTCCCATGGACTAAACAAACAATAATTCAAGAGTTTAACATCCTTTATAGAAAAGGAAAACCAACCCAAAGCAAAGTGAGGGTGGGCAAAAAAGAAACAGGAGTAAAAAAATAATCGCTTTGGTTTGGTTTGTTTCTATTTCGATTCGGTATTTTTTCTTTTCAAAGACTGAATAGTTTGGTTCTGTGTAAAACAAAATATTTTGGTTTAGTTGTCAGTTTTAAATTGATTGAACAATTTAAGTGTAAAACCAAGTATTTTGGTTTTGTTTTTGGTTCTATCCAAACTAAAAAATTCAATAAATTAATTTTAAATTAAAGAAATGCCACGTAGCATTATTTGACATTTGAAAACACATTATTATCATACATATGCACACACCATAACATTATAGTATAACCAATCCTAGCCCTAAATGCAAACCAAACCCTTCATTCCTCGTTTTCTCACCCAAATCGTAACCCCAAATCCAATCCTCCCACCGTCACAAATGAAGTCACCAATCCTAGCATCCAAAATCAAAATCCTCACAAAGCCCCTTCTCTATACAAACCTTAGTCCCCAAAATCAAACATGCCGCTCACAAATCTCAATCTCAAAAGTTTAACCCACGAACCATATTTCCTCATTGAGGACCCCACTAGCTAGTGCCTCCATTATTGTATTGTTTCTTGTTCGCAGTACGTAGCATTGTTATACTAGAACTATAACAGATCAAGCTGTCTTTTGGACTAGTAGCTTGCAAATTCTGGTTTCCATGTTTTCCCATGCTTTTTTTGTTATCTATTTTTGTAATAGTGTAAAAAATATTGTTGTGTTTTCGTTTTTAACTGGCCAACTATGGCATCAACTTCCTCAACTGAAACTTCTTCTTCTTTTGTTACTACTCCAATCTCACTTTCTTCTACTCTTTCACTACCTAAATCTTGCACCAAACAAACAGCCAACAAAATTGAAAACCTTGTTGAATACTCATACATACCTGAATCTGCCCAGATCAATGAGTCTTCTTTCCCTCTTATCAGTCCTTACCAACTTTACAAGAGACCACACTCTCTCACCCAAAGCATCTGAACCCTTATCACCACCAAAAGGCCCCATCCAAAAGAATATATCTAATCTTCTAGATTAGATCAGTGCTGAACAATATGTCACTTTGGAAATACCCCTAGAATTGATTTTCTAACTGGAAAAGAGAAGGTTATACGCATCTCCATCTTGGAGGAGTCAGACTAATCCTGACCTTACATGGAAGGAAAGGATTACCTCACACCTGAATTGCTATCTTGGACACTGATTCAAACAAGATGATGATCTTTGTTATTGGTACTGTCACGACCACTCTACACGTAGGAAGTGTTCTTCTCACTTTCTATCCAAACTTCAACCTTTCTCTTCAAAATAAAAATTTACCAACAGCCTTGAAAGTCCAAGTTCAAATTCAAGGTGCTGAGCAGATTTCTTCTGTAAAAATTGCAACCCTTCATCATTAGCTTGTCTATAGGCTTCAAAATCATGCCTTAGACCTTCCTACACCTGAAAACCACTTTGACGCCCTCATGGTGTTAGCAGAATCTGATTAGATCCTAACTATCATCTAAATTCCAAGACAGATCCCTCGACATGAGCTCATAAAACTCATGCCCTTGGAATGGATTTCCAATTATGAAAATTTCCATGCCAATACTACTCCTATTCAGACATCAGAAGGCATGTTTGAAAGACGACTTGATGGAACTGTTAGAATGACCTTTCGGCCTCCACCATCGGCCCGACCCTTAAAGAGCCTCCTAGGCTATCCTTCACCTACTCTTCTATGATCACAGTTGTTCTGACAGCTCAAGAAAAGTTGCCAATTGCAAGTTTTAATTCAGCAGGCTATCCAATATACCCTGCCAAAGTCAACGGCCATTTCTTGTGGGATATTCTAGGCTCAGGAATGTGCGACCCAAATTGTCCCTGTTGGGATGATTTGGAAGAGGATGATTATGATTCAAAACGAAAAAACAAACCAAAAAAGAAAAAAACATCATCTCCCATGGAAACACAATCAACCCAAACCACCTTAAGATCCTCCACCTCCACCAAGTCCATTACCCATTTACAAAAAAGAACTTAAGTGGATTACAAAACATTGCAAGACTGAAGTTCCTTCACCAGTTCAAAACCCAATTCCTTCTACATAACCCCTTTCTTGCATGATGTTCTCCTCTACTTCTAAAGATTATTCTTCCACTTTCCCAGCCTTAGAAGTTCAAAGAGACTCACAACGAAATATTGTGACAAAACCTTTTATTTCTTCAGCAATCATTTCCCAGGCCATCTTGATGAACCCAAGCCTTTTGAATCAGTCCTCAACTGGCAAACACAGAATGCCAGAGCATAAAATGTGTAGAAAAATGGAAAAAACAGAGAGACAATCCAGTAAAACCTTTCCTTTTATTTTTTTTATATCTCAAAACACAGTGATCGGTAGAAATAAATAGGAAAACTAGAGAGCAATTCTAGGGCTAATTTTTAGGACCATAAAATCAGAGTATATCTACTTTCCTGATTTATGATATTTTCCTATTTTATTCAAAAGACAAGAAAATAATTAAGAATCCCTAAATTATCGACACTCCCCCTCAAGTTGGTGCAAAGATATCAATCATGCCCAACTTGCTAACTTGAAGTTCAAATGGCTGTCTCATCAAGCTCTTGGTGAAGACATCTGCAAGCTGATTCACAGTAGGAACAAAAGGAGTACAAATTATCCCTTCGTCAAGCTTCTCTTTTATAAAATGTCTATCAATCTCAACATGTTTTGTTCTGTCATGTAACACCGGATTATGAGCTATACTGATAGCTGATTTATTATCACAGTACAGCCTCATAGGAGACTAAATGGTTGTCTAAGTTCCTCTAGAACCCGTTTTAACCACAAAGATTTTCACACACTCCTTGAGCCATCGAACGAAATTCAGCTTCTGCACTACTTCTAGCAACAACACTTTGCTTTTTGCTTCTCCAAGTAACTAGATTACCCCATATAAAAGTGCAGTATCCGGATGTTGATCTTCCTCGGTGATTGAACCGCCTAATCTGCATCAGTGTAAACTTCAATTCCTCTCTTCTCATTTTTACCAAAAAACAGACCTTTCCCTGGAGTTGCTTTCAAATAACGGAGAATTCGAAACACAGCTTCAAGATGTTCCTCACAAGGAGAATGCATAAATTGACTCACCATACTTACAGCAAACGCTATATCAGGTCGAGTGTGAGACAAATAAATCAACTTCCCAACTAACCTTTGATATCTACCAGTATCCACATGAACTCCTCCTTTCACTTCTCCAAGCTTCACATTTGCTTCAATTGGAGTATCAGCTGGCTTACACCCACTCATACCAGTTTCTTTCAAAAGATCCAAGGTATATTTTCTTTGTGACAGCACTATACCTTTCTTTGATCTCGCAATTTCCATTCCTAAGAAATATCTTAATTGCCCCAAATCCTTTATCTCAAACTCCTTAGCTAAACACTGCTTTAATCGGCTCATTTCATCTATATCATCTCCTGTCAGAATTATATCATCTACATAAACGATCAAAACTGAGATTTTGTCTTTGGTGGAGACTTTTGTAAAGAGAGTATGATCTGCCTGTCCTTGACTGTAGCCCTGACTTTTCACAAACTTTGTAAACCTCTCAAACCAGGCTCTAGGTGACTGTTTAAGACCATATAATGATCTCTTAAGTCTACATACTTTGGATCCAAACTTCTTAGTAAAACCAGGTGGAGCCTCCATGTAGACTTCCTCTTCAAGATCACCATTGAGGAAAGCATTCTTTACATCTAATTGATTTAGAGACCACCAGTCATTTGCAAAGAATCGACAAAAGAACACGAATAGTGTTTAGTTTAGCCACTGGAGAGAAAGTTTCAGAATAATCTACTCCATAAGTTTGTGTATAGCCTTTAGCTACTAGTCGAGCCTTATATCGTTCTAAGGATCCATCAGAGTTATATTTCACAGTGAATACCCATTTACAACCAACAACAATTTTCCCTTGTGGCAGATCAACTTTTTCCCAAGTAGCATTCTTCTCCAGAGCTTTCATTTCCTCAAAAATAGCCTCCCTCCATTCAGGAACCTTTAGAGCTTCCTGTACATTATTTGGAATAACCACACTAGAGACTTGTGAAATAAAAGCACGAAAGGAAGGAGTCACATTGTTATAAGAAATAAAGTTGGACAAAGGATGTTTAGTACAAGACCTAACACCTTTCCTAAGAGCAATAGGAAGATTTTCTTGATTTGAGGAATTTAACTCAAAATTACCTGGAGGATTCTTGTCAGAATTTTCATGATCCAACCTCTGGTCAGATTCTTGGTGATGCTGTAGGACAGTGTTCCTCTTCTTTTTTTGCTCAAGGTACTCCTTTGAATACACAAGACCTTTATACCGTTTCGTGCACATATCTGACATTCCAGAATTTTTGTTCTGTGATGGCATTAACGGTGGTTGTCCAGAATTTTCTTCAGGCAAAACATCATTATTAATACAATCAAATTCAATGGTAAAGTCAGAATCATTTAAACACATATCATTTTCACTATTGTTTTTCTCCTCCTGAAAATGAAAATTGTGATAGTATGATTGTCCTTCGAAGAAAGTGACATCCATAGAAACAAACATTTTTTTCAGAACTGGATCAAAGCATTTATAACCTTTTTGATTTGTAGGATAGCCTACAAAAATGCATTTATGTGCCTTTGGATCAAGTTTTGTTCTTCTAGAGTCATGGTTATGGACAAAAGCAATACTACCAAAAATTTTTAAGGGAATACTCGTTATTAACCTTGAAGTTGGAAAACATTTATGGAAAAGGTTTATTGGTGTCTTAAACCCCAAAGTTCTTGTAGGCATTCTATTTATTAAAAAAGTGGCTGTCAAAACAGCTTCTCCCCAAAGATATTTTGGAACTTTAGTTGTAAAGCTCAAGGCCCTAGCAACTTCAAGGAGATGCTTATTCTTCCTTTCAGCCACTCCATTTTGTTGTGGAGTATTGCTGCAAGAACTTTGATGAATAATTCCTTTCTCATAAAAAAAATTCCCTAACACATGATTAAAAAACTCTTTGCCATTATCACTCCGAAAAATCTTAATCTGAGTCTGAAATTGTGTTTGTACCATAGTATAAAAATTTTTAAACACACTTTCAGCATCAGATTTATCTTTTAGCAAAAATACCCAAGTAACTCTAGTATGATCATCAATAAATGTAATAAACCAGCGTTTTCCAGAAAAGGTTGCCACTCTAGAAGGGCCCCATACATCACTGTGAATCATAGTAAATGGTTTTGATTTTCGGTATGGTTGTGGCAAAAAAACAGCACGATGATGTTTAGATAATTCACAAACTTCGCATTGAAAATTGGAAGCATTTTTATTTATGAATAATTTGGGTAATAATTGCTTTAAATATTGAAAACTTGGATGTCCTAACCGAAAATGCCATAACATAATCTCATTGTTACTGGAAGTAGAAATAGAATTGAAACAGGTCTGCTGGTCTTGCCTTCCAAAGTTTGAACCATTATTGAAGAGGTAGAGGCCACCGTCTTGCCTAGCATCCCCAATCGTCTTCCCCGAGGTTAAATCCTGAAATTTACAATGAGAAGACCAAAAATTAATTTGACAGTTGTGATCACGAGTTAGTTTACTGACTGACAAGAGATTATAGGACAAATGAGGAACGTGAAGAACATCTTTCAAAGTAAGAAGAGGAGAAATAATAATTTTTCCTTTCCCTGCAACAGTTGCAAAGGAACCATCTGCTATTTTGACCTTTTGATTTCCTGCACAAGGTGAATAAGAAGAAAACAACTGCGAGGACCCACTCATATGATCAGTTGCTCCAGAATCTAATATCCAGGAGGTGTTTGGATTGATACAGGTAAAGGCTGTGGTGAAAAAATTACCTGATTGGGCTAAAGAACAAGATGAACTAGAATTTCCTATGGATTGGGATTGAAACATCTTGTACAGGTGCTCCATTTGTTCCTTAGTAAAAGGAAGATATTCTGAGGATGACTGCTGCTCTGAATTAGTGGTGCTAACCTGGAAAGCACGAGTATCGCCTGCTGGCCGAGCATCATCACCTGATTTCTTCTTCCAATTTGCAGGTTTTCCATGGAGTTTCCAACAACTTTCTCGTGTATGCCACGGTTTCCGACAATGATCACACCATGGCCTTTGTTTGCCTCCTCGTTTATCTCCTTGTTGCTCATTACCACGAGCTACAAGGGCTGAACCATCAAGATCATTCTTTGGTTCCTCTACTCGCTTTAACATCACATGTCTCCGAGCTTCCTCGCGACGAACCTCTGAAAAAACTTCTCTAATAGAGGGCAGAGGTTTTCGCCCCAAAACTCGTCCTCGAACCTCATCAAGGTCTTTATTTAGACCCGCCAAAAATACGAACACTCGACTTTGCTCAACTTTTTTCTTGTATCGAGCACTATCATTTGGACTCTCCCATACCTCAACTTCAAACATATCTAGTTCCTGCCACAAAATCATCATGTCATTATAATAGGCAGTTACATCTCTATCACCTTGTTGCGTCCGCCACATCCGAGTATTTATTTCATATAATTGAGAATGATTCTCTAGGTCAGAGTATGTCTCTCTAACAGCCTCCCAGACATCACGAGCAGTTGGCAGAAACATGAACGGCTTTCCCAAAATAGGTTCCATGGAATTAATAAGCCAGGCTGTTACCATCGAATTTTCTGATCGCCACTGTAGGAATTTTGGGTCATCAGCAGCTGGAGGTTGAATTTCTCCATTCAAATATCCGAGTTTTCCCTTGCCATCAATCACCAACCGCACAGACTGAGACCACTCTAAATAATTTTTACCATTTAACTTGTGAATGGTTATTTGCAAAGTGTTTTCACTGACAGGCACAATTGGGGATGGCTGGGAAATCCCTTCAAATGATGTCGTAGTGCTGTTAGCGTCGGAGGAAGCCGAACCAGAGCCAACCATGGCTGCTTTGTAATTCATGGCCAAACCCTAAGGCTCTGATACCATGTAGAAAAATGGAAAAAACAGAGAGACAATCCAGTAAAACCTTTCCTTTTATTTTTTTATATCTCAAAACACAGTGATCGGTAGAAATAAATAGGAAAACTAGAGAGCAATTCTAGGGCTAATTTTTAGGACCATAAAATCAGAGTATATCTACTTTCCTGATTTATGATATTTTCCTATTTTATTCAAAAGACAAGAAAATAATTAAGAATCCCTAAATTATCGACAAAATGAAATACTAATAGACATCCATAAGAAGGTTGACAAAATCAGTTTACGAACTGATCATATTAAGTCCAAAGTTGATTCAATATCTGAGCAAATGCAGTAGATTTATCAAAATCTTCAATCCAGAATCAGTCAGCTAGACTCAGAATTGCGAGCCATGTTAAGTCAAAGATACTATGGTCTTGAGTTTGATCAAAAGGAAAAAGAAATCAGACGACTGAAAGTGGAGCTTGACCAAATTGAGACAGAACGACAAAGGCCAACACTTTTCACCAAATCACCTCCCATACCTACCATTAGTCCTGCCTATCATTTTTTTGTGCCTATGTTCTCACCTATCAAACCATATATCCCTCTAAACTTTTTGGAATGACACATACCCTTTTTAGAAATAATCCTCTATGAAGTCCATCCAAGTCAAAACCAAAAACTCATCCATGACCAATCAGAATCCATCAACAAACACAATCAACTCCTGAACAAGAAAAAGAATCTCCTGGCTATATTCCTGAATTCCCACAAACACAACCATTGCCTCAAACCCGATCAAAAGACAAAGGGCCAATGCAATAATTTAGTGCTCAAACAGTCCACGAACCATCTGATATAGATAATCAAACTTCTGATTCAAACCTAGCCATTTCAGAAAGTGAAACACAAACAGAAACAGAAACCTCTATCTCAACCAGTGACTCTGAAAAATCATATACTGATATCATCAAAATCCTCATGGCCCAGCCAGAGGAAACAGAACCAGCCCAATCTTAAAGAACAAACCATATTTTTGAAATACAGACATTGATGAAGATCCAGCTGAATCTTCAGCAACAAACCAACCTCCACAACCTCAAGCTCAAAATAACCAGAAACCATCTAATGGTCCATGGTTTACTTTTGATGATGTACCCACATCTAAGTGGAGAGAAAGGCTTAGTAAAAATTCTCAGCATGGATTGATCTCCAAATGTTAAGAGCAGGAGCAACAACTGAATCATTCCTTAGAGAATTTGCTACCTGTTTTACGCGATCTCTGAGAGATTGGTTTGATACTTTAGGCCAATACAAACAACTACAGTTTGTACAGTTGCCTAACATCTCAAGTGCTCTTTCTGTTATTCATGAACAATTCATTGGAGAACCAGCTACAGTCTTTGAAGCTACTAGACGAGATTATCTAAACATGAAATGCTGCTTACTCAACTCCAAAGATCTTGATTTCCATTATAAACGGATGTCAATCTTGTTTTACAAGCTTAATGGATTCAATGATCCTACTCTCAAGCATGTATTCTTAGCCTCGTTACCAAAAGAATTACAACCTGACATTCAAAGACAACTCACAGCTCACAATCTCAACATTGACAACATTTTTTTGGGGAAAATCTTCCAGATCGGCAAGGGATGTTTGGAAAAACTGTGTGAACAGAAATAATTTTTCAAGGAGCTATTGAAAGACAAAGAACCTTTCAGAAGTGCTTGCAAAAAACCTTATTTGCAGATCAAGTGAAAAAAGAAAAAGGATTGGATTGCAGTCCCGAGAAAAAGAAGCATTTCAAAAAATTCAGAAACTCAGAATCTTTTCCTAGATCAAAACCTATGAGAAAATCATACAGATTTTTCAGGACAAGGTCCAGTTCATCCAGAGAATAGAAAAGGAGAAAATCAAGCACGTGCTTCATCTGCAAAAAGAAAGGCCACCACTATGCTAAAGATTGTAAAAATAAAAAAGACAAGGCAATCAGACTTGTTGAGCATTTACAGGCCACCACTGAGTATTCTCCTCAGAAAGAAGAAATAGAGTTCTATTTCTCGGAATAAGAAGAACCCAATGATGAAACAATGTTCGCACTAGAAAACTCATCGGATGAATCTGAAGAAGATGAGTTTCAATATGTTCTACACCAACAACTCTTGTCCCTAGACACCACCATTCCTATCCCATCCATAAAACTCCAAATTTTACCCCGCCAATTCCCGCCTATGGACTTCTTGACATAGGTGCCCAGAGAAGTATGTTAAACCCAGACATTCATCCTCCACAATCTTGGCAACATTACGAAGACAATTTCACTACCAAATTGATTACCAAAAAACCCATTGGTATGGACCAAAGTCATAGGATCAAAACTTTCTAATAAGGACATCTTGTTAGGTTTTGATATCATTCACCAGATAAAACACATTTAAATCCTTCCCAAAGGAATCAGGGTCAAGTCTATTCTTAAGCTTTATGGGTTATCTAAAACTCCCCAGTCTTTCCAAGATATTTCAACAAAGCTTCTGAATTACTATCCTGAATCCCTTGCTAATTTCCACCATCTAAACCTTTTATGGAAAAATAAGCATTTATTTATTCGACTACCATTCAAGCTAAATGAAGATGTCAACCCAACCAAAACCACACATCCAGGAATGAGTCCTTCTGACTTAGTCCTATCCCAAAAAGAATGTTCACAACTGTTAGTCCAAGGTCTGATTGAGCCCACAAATTCTCAATGGGCTTGCCAAGCTTTTATGTTAAAAAACATTCTGAGATTGTTAGAGGAAAAAAACGATTAGTCATTGACTATCAGCCTCTAAACATGTTCCTACAAGATGACAAATTCCCTCTACCAAGAAGACAAAGCATGTTTTCCTATCCCAAAAATGCCCATGTTTTTTCAAAATTTGACCTTAAATCAGGTTTTTGGCAACTTGGCATTGAACCCTCAGAAAGATATAAAACTGCCTTTTGCATACCAAATGCCCATTATCAATGGACAGTTTTACCCTTTGGCCTGAAAACTGCCTCATCCATTTTTTAAAAGTCCATGGTCAAAATCTTTCAACCCATCTTGCATCATGCATTGATTTACATTGACGATACTTTGTTGTTTTCAGGTACACAAGATGAACATTGCCAATTGTTAAATCAATTCTTTAATATTATCCAATCTCATGGAATTATGTTGTCAGCAAAGAAAAGCACGATTGCCACAGATAACATTGAATTTCTTAGAATGATTATCAAAGATGGACACTACCAACCAGAAAAGCACATTACCCAAGAGCTAGTTCACTTTCTAAATCACTATCTTTCTATAAAGCAAATACAGCAATTTCTCGACGTTGTCAACTATATCAGAGATTTTTTTCCTCATGTTGACCACTGCACAAGCCAGCTATCAGCTTTGCTGAAAAAGCATCCACCTCAATGGAATGACTAACAACACACGTGCTCTTCTCACTCTAAAAGAGATTGTGCAAAATCTGCCACCATTAAAGTTGATAACAGATGGCAGGCGCATACTTCAGATAGACGCAAGTGATGAATCATGGCGTGCCATCCTCCTTGAGCAAACAGACGGAAAAGAAAACTTTATTGCATATGCTAGTGGACAATTTTTTGACACACAGAAACACTACAACAGTTTTTACAAAGAGATTCTAGCAGTTTGAATACCATCTCATCGGCCATCATTTTCTTATCAGAATGGACAATTTAGCTCTTCTCAACATCATAATTTCAAAGGAAAAACAATTCCTGAAAAGATGTTGCTAAGACTCAAAGACTGGTTTTCAAAATATGACTTCTCTGTGAAGCATATAAAAGGAGCCCAAAACCTTATCCCAGATATGCTCTCCAGACTTGCAAAACCAGAAAAAAAAACCTTATCTCTCATTGCCTCAACCTACAATTTCCCCATCATCTTTATGGTTACTTCATTACCCTTACAATCCATTACGAAGAAAACCTTCCCTCTTGGAAAAACTTTCTCAACAGTTTTGGCAATTCAAGAATTTGCAAGAAAAGTTATCTTCAAGTTTTTCATAAAAACCTATCTCCTATCAGATTCATTCCCCTTTTCAGATTTCCATCCAGAAAACTTTTTTTTGACAGGTTTAATCCTGGATCTCTTCAGAGACATCTCAGAAGATGAGTTATGGTACACCTGGTGCCTAACTGTCCTTTATGCCACAAAACTAATTGTGCCTGTTACTCTCACATTGGATCATCTTCTCAATCCGGACAAATCAACGTCACTCATTTGGACACTCCTTGAGTGGTTCTCTCCACTTCCATGGTGGAGAAAGAAACTACAACGGTTATCAGAAATTTATAACTTGGAACGTATGCCAGCATCAGAATAAAAAATGTTCACAATCGTGTTCATAATTCATAGACCATACTTCCAACATCCAGAAACCAACCTCTTTTGGACCCAAGATCAGGTATATGACTGGCTAACCATACCACATCTAATCCTTCTTGAGCAAGACAGGGAGATCCACAAAAATCTCTAAAATTACCTTTGCCAACTAAACCATCAACCTACTCCTCACAAAAGCATTTCCTATACCTCCTTGGTCCGCAACATGAGATCATCATGATGTCAACTCCATCACCAATCTCAAAACCAAAATCCACAGGTATTGTCATTGAAAAAGAAAGACCATACTTTACAAACTTTCTGTACTAAGATGCACGAGACCCATGGGAAGAATTCCTCCCGTTAAGTCAACATCTCTAACAACTCCAGCAAATTCAACCAACACATGAAGCCCTCAGTTCCAGCAATCAACCATCTCTCACCAATTGCCCAAAAGCAGACGATTACCCCTGGCCACCTTGTCATCCAGATCACAAACATCCAAAACGTCCAAAGTTGAAAGTTCTTTTCTCAAAAGATAAAGATGAAACGGACAACTCATCTGACGAGGATTACATGAATTTATCGTCTCCATAAAGTAGCTTGTCTTGACTTGCTTTGTGTTTTTAAAAGTTGTTTGTTGTGTTGTGATAATTGCTTTGCTTTTACTTTAGCTTTTCAAAAAGTAAAGTGTGTTGTCTCATGTAATAATTAAAGTATGTCATAAATATGTTGTTTACTTTTGCTTTTGCTTTTATCAAAGTCATGCTTTAATTATTAAAGCGAGACTTGTCGTTTGTAGTAATTAGTTTGCTTTTGCTTTTTCAAAAGAACCTTGATAAGGATATGTCTGATCAAGATCAAGAATTCCCTATATAAGGAATTTTCTGCCCCATTATAAGACAGAGAAGTTTGAAGAAATAAAATTTCGTGTGATTTCTATAATCATGAGCTTTTAAAACTCTTCTCTCTCTGTCGAGAAAGTTCTAAGGCTTTGAGAAAATAAGAAAATTTAAATTTGTTCATTTTGAAATCTCAAGGAAGCAGCTCTGTACTTGTCTTTAGCAAGGATACTGTGCATCAGAAAACTTGATAATTTTATCTGGTTTAGTACCCTATTTTAGACTAAGGAAAGTCTGTTTTGAGTTGTAAAACCTAGAAAATGTTTTAAGTTTTAATGATGTTCACAGGGTATAGAGGCTGGAAACCCAAGCATGCGGGCTAATGGTCCAAAGGGCGATTTTAATCGTCATTGCTTTGGCATAACAACGCCACGTACTCAAATACCCTTTGGTATTTGATTTTTTTTTTGCTTTTGATATACTATAACAAAGATTATGGAGAGAATATGATGAAATCTGCAAAGAGTAAATAGCAAAGTTTTTAATTTTTTAATAAGTTCCAGATCTGAAAAGATTTACAACTGTTTGTGTTGCCATAAGTCCTATTTTGTATTCATTGAGATCTGTTAACTTTGTATACCATTCTGTTGTAAATAAACGATCTATAGGGAAAAGGATTTTTCTTACTCTAATCTTTTTAGTGGACCACTAAACAGTAAAAAGAACTCACTTTTACTATGAAGAAGAATGATTTTCAATTATCTTTGCAAGGCTATCTTTGGGGGGTTTCGTAGATGGGCAAAACTCACTAGTCTTACAAGGGTACAGAAGGGATAGAAGGACCCCACTCATGTAGGCGGGTAGGGTATTTCTATTTTAGCGTAGGATATGAAAGTACTCTATTTTTGGTTGTTTTGTGTTAGAAGCACCTTTTGACAATGTTGAAGTCAAGAAAGGTGTACATTCTAACTTAGGAGAAAATCATAAAAAGGCTACAATGCCTGATCTTGCTTTTACAAATAGGTCCATTTGTTAAGAGGAAGACAAGGTTGGAGTGGAAGACAGGTAAGGCTCTAGTTCGGTAATGGTTCGATGCTTTTTTTAGTTTAATTTTTTTGGTTAATTTAAAATCAATACGTTAATTTAAAATTAATACCAATGTAAATTGCAATTTTTGACTTATAATGAATACCAAACCAACCCCTAATGAACACTTTGCTTACCCCTAAAGCGAAGTAAAAGATCCCAAACAAACTTCTTTCCAAATTCAAAAAGAAAACACCACCACTTTTTTCCTCCTCTTCCTTTTAATGAATGTATTTTCTCCTTTTTTTTTTCGAAATTATAGTAAATACGAAGAGAGAAACAAGCTTTGACTTTTTAACCAAAAAAACATTATGGATAAGATAAGGTAACTGTCCCCTTTTTTCCTTTCTAAGTCTAAGTCTTTATTTCAAAGAAATAAAATAAAACAAAACAATGGGTATTACAAAAATGGTTTGCATATAACAGTAAAGTCTTTTGTAAATCTCTTATAAAACCCAGCATGTCTTAAAAGGGAACAGACTTTCCTAACTGCCTTTAGTGAAGGTAATTTTGAGACGGCTTTGACTTTGGCTTTGTTGACTTCAATTCCATCAGAAGACATGATATGACCCAAGACAATTCTAGAAGTGGTCATGAAATGATATTTTTATAAATTTAAACCAAGTCCTTTTTCTTTCAAAATTTCCAAAACTTTTTCTAAATTATTAAGACATTTATCAAAAGAGCTTTAAATATCGTAAAATCATCCATAAAAACCTCTAAATATTTTTCAACCATGTCATTAAAAATGCTTAGCATGCATCGTTAAAATGTTTTAGGAGTATTATAGAGTTCAAAAGGCATTCTCCTAAATGTGAATATTCTCAAGAGTTTGGTTTAAAAACGAAAGGGACAATAGTCTTTTCTAATGGCATCTTTTAAGTTTTTGTAGTCAATGCACATGTGCCTCTAGATGGGATTCATATTGGCATTAGCTCATCTTTTTCATTTTTTTACAACAATTATCATATATTTCTTTGGTACCAGTTGATGAGAACCATCAAGAGAATACCATTAAAGCTTCAAGTGATCCTTTGCACATTCATGGAGGCCCAATTACAAGAGCTAGAGCCAAAAAGATGCAAGCTGCTTTAAATGGATTAATTGAGAAAATATGGATTGAAAATGCAATTCAAGATGCAAGACATCATGAATTGGGCTTGGAGAGAAGTCAAGACATTGTGGCCTTTATTCAAGCTATTGGGCAGCCAAATATGCAACTTGAATCAAATGCAGGAAGGGCAACTTCGGAATAAAACTGGTATTGATTGAGCCAGAAGTAATATGCAAGCTATATACCGTTGGAAAGATAATTAAGTTAGCTTTCCAATGAATTTTACAGAGCTAGATTTGGAGTTCTCTAGAAGGAGTTATGACCAATTCATTACAGCTTGTTCAGACTTGGGATTTTCAACGACTCCTTTGTTTTTCAACTTCATTTATTTGTTTTGTTTCAAGTTTGTCAATGTGTTAGGTAAGTCTACCATCAATAATGGTGGGCTAACATTAAGTTTGTCAATGATAACATTAAATAAGGTAAGTATTAAGTTTGTCAATGCTAGCATTAATTATGGTGGGTTGGTGAAGACTTTTGAAGCATCCTTTTGACAAACCTATACTTGGAGGGTTGTTCCAATGTTTCCATTTTTATTTTTAGAATCTTGGGTTTTTTTATTAGCCTATTTAAACTCAGCAACCTTGCTATGTAAGAAAATTAGAAATGAATGTTATTTTGAATTTGAAAGATTATTCTTTCTTTGGTTCTTTTGAGAACTAGTGAACTTATCAAGAATTAGCATTCTTGTGGTGTTCCAAATTTAGACTTATCACTCACCTTCTCATCTATTTCTTGAGTGTGGCGTCAATATCATTCTCTATACCTTTGGTTCATGTTTTCCTAAGCATTGGGTCAAGGCTTTGTTTGTTTTAAATCTGTTTAGAACTTTCTTGGGAAGTTGAAACTTCAATTTAAGTGTGGGTTTCAAAATTCCATTGTGGGATTCGCATCACCAGTTATGTTTGACTTACCCATTTATAATAAGAGATAAGAAATGGTATTAACAGTCACAACAGTTCATCTTTTTTGTGACTAGTATGCTCTGCACTCGCCTTTTATAGGATCTTGTGCATCAGAAAGTTCTCTTTATCTTGTTCTCAATCCAACAGTTCATCCAAAATGGCAAAACCAAAATGGCAACAAAGAAGGATGAACTGTGATAAATGATTTGTTGGACTGAGAATTAGATAAAGAGAACTTTCTGATGCACAAGATCCTATAAAAGGCAAGTGCAGAGCATACTTGTTATAGAAGAGATGAACTATTATGACTGTTAATACCCTTTCTAAATTATTAGAGAAATAGAAGGAAGTTTAGAAGGCCATGGATAGAAATCAGAGATATCAGATTTGGAAAACAAGTTCTGCCTTCTTTATTCCTCGAACCTCTCTTAAATAGAGAAGAGTCAAAACAAAATACACTAAAGCCAAAATAAAAGATAGGACAGGACCCCTATCTCTTACAAAGTAAAAGCAAAAGCAAAAGATAGGACATGACCCCTATCTCAAAAGATAGGATAAGACCCCTATCTTTAACAAAGTAAAAGCAAAAGCAAAAGATAGGAAGGACCCTTATCTTTAATAAAGTAAAAAAAAGATAGGACAAGACCCCTACTTTAACAAAGGAGGGAGACAGATTATCGACATCGCTGTCGATTTATGCAAAAGGTTCTTTCCACCATGGTAAATTTACATAATGCTGGTCATAGTCAATTGGGACTGCTGCATTAGAGGTTGATGCCGTAGCAAGTGTCACTGATGTCGAAGGGGTATCTGTCACCATGAGAGTGGGTCTTTCAGTAGAGGGAATAATTGTTGAAAATTCATTCCATGGACATCAATGTAGTTTAGTTTTTCTTCTTTGAGAAGGAAGTGAAAATTCATTCCACTAGTAGTCTCAGGGGAGTTTGAAGTTGAAGTGATGACTAACAGGTCATGATGAGGACCCAAAGAAGTGTGTGGTATATCATGATGAGATATTTGGACATGATTAAGTTCAAAAAGGAAGGATCAAGGACGGATCATGAGTAAGAGGGAAAGGATGAGGAATAGTTTTCCATTTGTATGCTTGGTCATGTGTCCAAAAAAGCTTAGTAACAGGATGTTGGAAATATAGACGGTGGATGATAAAAACAGAGGTAAACTAATTCTTTTCATATTCAGGGATTTTTTCAAGGTGTAGGTGATCAGCAATTGTCTTAAGTTGTCTTCGCCACCATGGAAGGGGAGAAAGCTACTCAAAGAGTGTCCAGAGAAGTGATTGAGACTGTGCTGGATCCATTAGAGCCTGAAGAATTGGTTGGAGAGGAAAAACTAACTTGGTAGCATAGAGTAGAGACAAACACCATAGATACAATAGCTCATCTTCTTGGATGTCCCTGGTATTAGTGATTGTCAAACCAGTCAGGACAAGGTGATAAGGATGAAAGCTGGAAAAATTTAGTGGTTGGTTTCTATAGATGTTCATGAAATACCGGAAGACAAACTTTTTTGCAAAGTCTTGTATTTGGTATGTTGAGGAGAATGAGAGGTTTAAAGGAAAGGTTTTTCTAGTCAGACCATGAGCAAGTAAAGAGGTTACCATGGTGATAACTGGAATAGTGGAAAATGAGGAGAAGAGAGAAACCAGAATGGTAAGTCTAGATAGAAGATTTGGGATGAAGTTTTCTCTTCCTTTGATGTGTTGGGTTGTGAATTCATAATGGGAAAACCAGGATTTAAGACGAAGGAGTTGTTGGTCCATCTGATCTGACAAGGAAATGATGTCTTACTAGATGGAATTCAAACTTTCAGATTTCGTATTTTACGGCTAAGATTTCTTTGATCTTTGTCATTGATTTTTTCCAGAAGTATCGCTCCCCAAAATTCATCACTGGCATCGGTTTGCAAAATGCATCGTCCTGTTGTGGGAATCTTTAAAGGTAAAAGTGTTTAGACTTTTGACCGCATTAGTCTGCTCAATTCCCCAAGGTGGGGCAGTCTTCTTTAACATCTTAGATAGCTGGCTCTTGTGACATGAGGGAGAAAATCTCGAAGATAATTTACTATCCTGAGAAATTACTGTAGCTACCTTTTTGAAAGGTATTCATCAGGGAAAAGAAGTAATTCTTGGGCAATGTGTGGTCCAGGATGACAATATCCGTCTTTGAGAGTCATTCCAAGGAATTCAACAAAGTTTTGACCCATGGTGCTTTTCTTTTCAGAAAGCATGATGCCATGTGTCTCCACGATATCAAGAAATTGAGAAAGGAGCAGTTGATGAGAATCATGATCCTTTGAAAATAAAAGGATGTCATCAATGTAGATAAGAGCTTGATGGAGTATGGGGCCAAAGATTCTTATCATCACCTTTGGAAAAAGTGAGGGGGCCACTTTGAGGCCGAAAGGCATGACTTTCCATTAGAAGTGTGCATCAGGAATGTAGAAAGTCGTTTTGTAGATCATTAGGATGGATTCCTAATTTCCAAAATCCTGCTTCGAAATCAAACTTTGAAAATACTTGAGCATCTTTGATATTCACGAACAAGGACTGAATTTTTGGAAGGGGAAACTTGTCATCTTAGAGAAAGCAATTGAGAGGTTGATAATAATAACAAGTCTCTTTTTCTTTCAGACTTTTTCAGACCTTTTTCCAAATAAAATGCTTGGCATGCCCAGTCAGAGCTTGTAAGCTCAATGAGACCTTGTTGTAAAAGTTGAGAACATTCTTCTTTTGCTAACACCAAATCTGTTGGTGTCATGCCAAGGTGAGTAGCCTTGGTTGGATTGATATCTTCATTTAGCTTAAAAGGAAGCTTAATGAAAAAATCTTTATTTTTCCAAAGTGGTGAAGGATGTGAAAACAGGCTGTGGTTTTTAGGGCAATAAGGAAGAATTCTGGATTTGAGAGGTTCATAACATGATGGTGAACCAGACAGGGAATATACTTTCAGGACTGAGGTATATGGTTGGAACATTTGTTTGTAATGGATACCTGTGGCTGTGACATGGAGTTTTTTAATGAGATGGAGTACATCAAAACCAATTAAGAGGTCTTTGTCTGGTAGATTAGAACCAACAATTTTGATCCAGAGGATACAATTCGAAAAGAACTGTATTCCAATTGGTCTTTTTGTAATCAGGCTAGTTTGAAACAACTGATCATTTGCAGCTTTGAAATATTCTTTGTGGATTTCCCAAAATTGGCTACGAAGAATGGATGGATTGATCATAGATCGTTGAGCTCCTGTATCAAGAAATCCAATAACAGGAATGGGTTTTTTGAACTTTCCTGTTAAAATTTAGATTTTGATGGATGGAATTAGAACAGCAGGTTGAAGCTGTTAAACTGTCTGTATCATATAAATGTGTTCATTATCTGAATTATCTGATCCTTCTGCAAGGACAAAAGTAGCCTGTTCATTATAATCTTCTTGTTCAGAGAAGAACGACTCAACATCATCAGAGTCTGAAAGTAATGAAGACTTTTGGAGGTGCTGAATAAGTCTGACTGCTTTGGTTGGACGATTAGGACAATTTCTAGCAAAATGACCCTTTTTTCTTGCAAATGAAGTACCGGCTTCCTTTTGAATGAAGAGACTTAGTAGAATTCTTTTTCTTAAAGAAACTATATGAACTGGCTTTTTTGAAGGAAGACCGTTTTATTTTGTATGGAAAGGAAGATTGCCAGAAATAAGATTTCTTTTTTGTAGGACACTCACAATCTTTTTGGTCTTTACATTTGATGGTGAGATATGGTTTTTTCCAAGCTTGTTTTAAGGGCTGTTTATCTTTGATAAGATCTCTGAAAAATTCTTTCTACTCACAAAGTTTATCGAGATAGCTAATAGCCATCTGATATATTTTTCCAGGAGAAAGATTTGCCACATCTAAATAGGGGAGATGAAGCTGTCGTTGAAGCTCTGGTTGAAGTTCTTTAAGAAGTGATGCCATAAAAACAAGCCATTGAGCTTGTAATACAAAATGGACATTCTGTTGTAATGATAGTTGAGATCTTTGCTTTCTAACGAACAACATTTCATCTGATGAAATTCTTGGCGAGCAGTTTCCTGGGCTGCAGCTGGTTCTCCAAGGAATTGTTCATAAATGACTGCAAGAGCAATTGAAACTTTTGCAACTTGTACGAACTGTAGCTGCCTATATTGGCCGAGGCTTTCAAACCAGTCTCTTAATGATCCGGTGAATCTTGAACTAAATTCTCGGAGGACTGTTTGATAATTAGATCTAATCATTTGGACATCAATCCATGTAGCAGGGGGCTTACCATTTGACTTTGGGAATATCGTCAAATGTAAACCATGGTCCACTAGAAGGCTTAGGAGCATCATTAGGAGAAGGAGATGTTGTGGGAGCACTTTTTTCTTCTGCTTCCTCAACGATTGGAGGATCAGTGGGGGCGGAAGTAGATGTTTTGTTAGAACCTGTGGATGGTTAAACCATAAGTAGTCCAGAGAATGTCTGCTAAATTTACATTAGTATCAGGGGATTGATCCATAATTTCTGTTTTAGCTTCTGAAGAATAATAAGAGTCTGAGGAGAAAATATCGGTTGGTTCGATTATTTGGGATAAGGGTGCTTTATCCTTTGGGATGGGTTGTAGTCCTGGTGGTTCTTGAAAAGCTGGTGTGTCTGCTGTTGTTCTTGGATATATAGGCAGTGTTGGTTGTTGAATGGTAACGGTTGGCTGGTGGGATGAAGATGAGGGTATATATGGTTTACTGGGTTTAGTTTTTGGTTGCAAAAAGGGTTCTCTGAACAACGTATATGTCATTCGAGGACCCTAGTATCTGTTCTTGATCATAAGCCGAAGCTCAGAATCAAGTTAAGAGATTCTAGTTTGCAGATTAAGGTATATTTGTTCCAGCTGAGCAGCAATATTATCCATTTTCTGGTCAAGGTCCTGTAACGCCATGTTTTGGGCTCTGTCGTTTTGTGTCTACCAGTTAAGAACTGTCTCAAATGGTCTTAGATCTTCAGTTTGACCACTGGGAGTAACGGGAGATTGTACAAAAGGCTTAGTAACAACCTTTGTCTAATTATCTGTCTGTTTCTCCAATGAGGAAAATGATCATTATAGGAGGAAAACATCATGCGTGACCGAAGTATGGGTAGAGAAGCCTTTGAATCAGGTTCATCTGGGGAATGGCAAGAATCTGGTTTGCATGTTGTTTTTCTAGTTGCTCTCTTCTTGCAGCGTCTATGCCTTCAAAGACTGTCATCATCATCATCCGTAGCTTCATCCAGGCAAGGACAATCTGGATTACACATATGAGAGCCAGGAGCATCCCAAAGAAAATGTCCATCAATCTTATCAGAGTAGATCGGATACCCAGAAGCAGAAAAGCCATAAATGGGTAGATCTTCCTATGCCTCGAAACAACAGTAATCATGGAAGAATAAGAAAAAGATACTCTGGGAGGTTACTCTAAAGGAGGATGAAAAGTCATACGGACAGTGCCGTCAGATCTTTTTTCAAACAAAGCTTCTGAGGTTTGGACAAGTTGAGAATTTTGGTGTAATTTTTCATAGTTGGACAGCCATTCCATGGGCATGATTTTGAGAAGTTCATCTTTCTGGATCTGTTTGGGTATCTGGACAGATTGAAGAACCAAAACAGTATGAAGCTATTTTGAACTGGCAAATAAAAAATGTCAGTATCCAAGATCAAACACTTCACCAGTTGGGGAAAAAGATTGATCGAGTTGCCAATCAGGCCTCACAGACTGAAACAAAGGTTGACTCTATCAGCAATCGTCTTGATCAGATTTATATAAAGTTGCAAGACAGAATCTCTGAACTAGACACAGATCTCAGAAGAATGATTAATAATCACATCTGGGGTCCAGAATTCAACAGAAAAGAAGCAGAGATCAGAAAACTCAAAACTGAGTTAAACCAGAATTGATGCCGAAAAAGCTCGACACTCTTTACTAAGACACAATCTATACCTATTCCCCCTCAAGTGTTTGACACTTACCAACCTTTCTATACACCATCCAGATCTCAACCAGTTTATAACCAATTCTTAGGTTTTTCTCACCTTTAACCACAAAAAGTTCCTAAACTAAAACCTTCTTCACCAAGGAAAACAGAATCCAAAGTGAAAATCTCAAATCCAAAACCAAAGGCCACTTCTTCCTCTTCTGTTCCTCAAGAAGATTCACCAACAGCAACCCCTAAGCCTTCGAAAAAAGACAAATAGCCAGCTGAGCAATACCATTACTGTGGTATCCAATCCCAAGTCTCCTCTTCAGAATTTGAACCAGAAACTAATCCTGAGTTAAAGTTCAGCTTCAGGGGGCAGAACAAACACCTACCTCTAAAATTAAAATTTGGATAAAAAGTCAACAAGACACTATCAATATGGAGAGTTGTGAGGATGGTTCCAATAACAGCATGTTGATACTGTTTAAATCATATGTCTAGAAGAGCAAATAGTGTATCGATTACAGAATCATGCACTAGATCTTCCTACAGCCCAAACCACATCAGATGCCCTGATGATCCTTACTGATACCGACACTATTCCAACCATAATCCAAATTCCCAAACAAATCCAGAAGCAAGATGCATGGATTGATCTCCAAATGACAAAGCCAAATGCTACGTTAGAATCAATTATCAGAGAATTCATGACCCATTCAACGGGTTCCTTACGAGACTGGTTAGAAAGCTTGGGAGAATACAACCAGCTTCAGTTCATGCAAACCACAACTAGGTTAGCACTCTCTGTTATTTATGAATAGTTTATTAGTGACAAAACTGCAACCATTGAAGCAGCAAGAAAAGAATATCACCAAATGAAATGTTGTTCCCTCAAACGGCATCTTTTGGAAGCTCATTACAAAAGAATGAGTTTGCTATTCTACAAGCAAAACAGATTCAATGATCCAACCCTCAAACATGTTTTCATATCCTCTCTTCTCTCTGAGTTATAGCCTGAACTACAGAGATAGATCACAACTTCTACTCTTGATATAGCCATGTCATGTCTAGACAAAATCTGTGAACAGAAAGAATTCTTCAAAGATCTCATGGAAAACAAACAGCCTTTTGCCTCAGCCTGTAAAAAATCCTACCTCAAGATTGAGTGCAAAGATGAAAAAAAGTGCGTTTGTCCAACCAAAAAGAAAAAGCAACTCCAGAAACACTTCCACAAAAAATCCAGAAAACCTTTCCAATACTTCAGAAAGAAAGACCTTTCCCAGTACCGGAAAAAGAAATCTAACTGTTGTTTCATCTGCAAGAAACGCGGTCACTTTGCTCGAAATTGTCCACAAAAGTCTGCAAAAGCAGTTCGACTTATTCAACATCTCCAGCATTCTTCAATGTTTTCTGATAACGAAGATGTTGAGTCCAATTTTTTAGAACAGTCAGAACAAGATGAACAAACTGCTTCCATTATCGTAGAATCCTTTGACTTTGATGATATTTCCGTTATCTCCACAATTCAAAAGGTCAATAAAGTTTCAAACATCTTCAAACCTTACTTTCCAAATTCCATAAACTTGTTCCTGTTATCGGGTTTATTGATACTGGTTCAGACACCAGTATGATTGATCCTTCTACTCTTCCTTTAGAATTTTGGGGAAATCATTCAAGACTATTCAGAGCAATCAATGGAATGGTTTGGTGAACCGAAGAGATGAGGGCAGGCTTATTTATAGAGGGCCTAGTGAGAAAGTCAAGGATAAGGTTTTGTTTACCTTTGATGTGTTGGACTTGGAAAGCGTATTTGGCAAACCAATTCTTTAGATTGAGGAGTTGCTTGTCTGGTAGCAACTTGTTCTTAAAGTCAAAGATCTTAGGAAAAGCTGAGTTATCCATCTTGATGAGGAAATCATGGCTGATGAGGTGGAACTTGAACTTTTTGATTCCGTATTTGACGGCAATGATTTCCTTATAGATCACATGGTAGTTTTTTTCTGATTCTTTGAACTGGTCGCTGGCATATGCACGGAAGTGGTCTACATCATCTTTTCTTTCTAAAAGGATGGCGCTCCAGTATTTGTCACTTGCATCTGTCTGGAGGATGCGCTGGCCATCTGTCGGTATTCTGAGAGGTGGGGGAGATTGCGCTATCTTTTTCAATTGCTTGATAGCTTCAGTTTGGTCTGGACCCCAAGGGGGTGGCTGTTTTTTTAGCTTGCCCGACAACTGGCTTGTATGGACCACAACTTTTAGGATAAAATTTCTGACATAATTAATGATTCTAAGAAACTGTTGGATTTGCCTTTTGGATAAGCTTGTGTCAGGAAACTTCAATAATTCACTTGTAATGTGTGGTCCTGGATGGTAGGTACCATCTTTGAGGACCATGCCAAGGAACTCAATGGAGTTTTTCCCAATGCTACTTTTCTTTTCGGAAAGCATGATTCCATGTGTCTGGATAATATTGAAAAATTCTGACAGGAGTTGGTGATGGTTGTCATGGTCTTGGGAAAACAACAGGATGTCATCAATGTAGACGAGGGCATGATGGAGAATGGGTGAAAAGATTTTTACCATGGCTTTTTAGAATAAGGACGGAGCGACCTTAAGACCAAAAGGCCTGACTGTCCACTAATAATGACGATCAGTGGACATCCTGATAATGGCTGTCATGGTCTTGGGAAAACAACAGGATGTCATCAATGTAGACGAGGGCATGATGGAGAATGGGTGAAAAGATTTTTACCATGGCTTTTTAGAATAAGGACGGAGCGACCTTGAGACCAAAAGGCATGACGATCAGAGGGTGTAATACCCAATTGCCAAAAACAGGCTTTGAGATCAAACTTTGAAAATATTTGAGCACCTTGGAGATGAATGAATAAGGACTGGATCTTTGGTAAAGGGAATTTATTATCTTTTAGAAAAGAGTTGAGAGGTTGATAATCAATGACTAATCTCTTTTTACCTTGAACTAACTCAGACCTTTTTTCCACATAAAAAGCTCTGCAAGGCCATTTGGAGTTGGTTGGTTCAATAAGGCCGTATTGCAGCAACTGAAAACATTCTTGTTTTGCTAACAAGAGATCAGTAGGATTCATACCCGGATGAGTAGCTTTGGTAGGGTTGATATCTTCACTGAGTTTGAAAGGGAGATGGATGAAGAATTGAGAGTTTTTCCAAGGAGGTAAAGGATGTTTGAATTGGGAATGACTTTTTGGACAATATTCAAGGAATCTTTGAGAAATAGAGGTATAAGGAGAAGGGGTTTCAGACAACGTATACAGACATAGAGTATCTGTATAAGGAAGGTACATTTGTTTATACCTAATGCCTGAATAGGTGATAAAGAGATTTTTGATCAAGTGAAGAACATCAAACCTGATGAGTGAATCTTTGTTGGGAAGATAAGAAACAATCAAATTTTTCCAAATAACACAATTAGGAAAGAATCGAATACCTATGGGTTTTTGGGTAATCAATTTTGTCTCAAAGATTTCTCTATTTACGGTTCTGAAAAACCTTGAATGGTTTTCTAAGTAACCAGAAGGAAGAACAGAAGGATGAACCATACTAGTTTCTGCACCAGTATCTTAAAAACCTATGACTGGGATTGGCTTGTGAAATTTTAAAGGAAGAACAGAAATTTTGACAGAGGGAATGGAAGGTTTAGATGGTTTAGATACTTGGTTGATTTCTTGGACTGTGGAAATAATAGAAACTTCATCAGAATCAGATGATCTGCAAGGATGAAGACTATTTGTTCAGAAAAGTTAGACTCAACATCTTCATTTTCAGAGAGCAGTGAAGACTGCTGGAGGTGTTGTACGAGTCTGACAGTTTTAACAGATTTGTGAGGACAATCTTTGACAAAATGACCCCGTTTTTTACAAATGAAACACTTGTTGTTTTTCATTTTCTTGTATTGAGAGGGATCTTTTTTCCTGAAATATTGGAATGGCTTTTTGGATCTGGATGAGGATTTATGGAAGTGTTTTTTAAAGTGTTTTTTCTTTTTGGAAGAACAGTCACACTTCTTGTTGTCTTTGTACTCAATTTTGAGGTAAGGCTTTTTGCAGGTTGAGGTAAAAAGCTGTTTGTTCTCCCATAAAATCTTTGAAGAACTCCTTTTGCTCACAAATTTTGTCAAGACATGCGAGAGCCATTTGGAAGATTTTCCCTATGGATATGTTATCTACAACAAGGTTGGAAGCAGTGAATTGTCTTTGCAGTTCAGGCTATAACTCTTGAGGAAGAAAGGCTATAAAGACATGCTTCAATGTTGGATCATTAAATCCATTTAGCTTGTAGAATAACATGTTCATTCTTTTGTAATGTATCTCCAAATGATGTCTTTTGAGAGAACAACATTTCATCTGATGGAATTCTTTTCTGGATGGTTCATTTGATGTAGTTAGCTCACCAATCCATTATTCATAGATATATCCGAGAGCTAGCACTGTTGTAGTTTGGACAAATTGTAATTGCCTATATTCTCCGAGACTTTCAAACAAATCACGGAGAGATCCAGTGAATCTTGAACAAAATTCACGAAGCACTGCTTGTGAATTGGCATTATGTCTTATCATTTGCAAGTCTATCCATGCAGCAAATTCTTGATGTCTGGCTGGCCATCTGTGGCGAGGAATATCATCAAATGTGAAATAGGTGGATGATGATGATTTGGATATATGGTCAACAGTTGGTTGATTAGTAGGGGGAACTGGTTCTGTTTGTGAGGCTTGAGCATTTTCATCCCCAGAACTTTCACTTTCAATGATTGGGGTTGTGGAAGTGCTTGGATTATTAGTGTTAGTTGCCATGAATAAACCAGAAATATCTGCGTATTCTGATTCTGAATTGGAGGTAGTGTTTTCAAGAATTGTTGCGTAGGAGGAGGAGGATGACACTGAATCAACAGATTCTAGTTCTGACTCTGTTTCTGAAGTTGGAAGTTGCTTATCAACACCATAGCAATGATATTGATCAAGGGGATTTTTTTCTTTTGATTGAGGCGCCGGGTTTCTTTTGGGGAATCTTCTGGAGGGAAAAAAGAGGAAGTTTAAGGCTTTGATTTTCGTTTAGATATTTTGACCTTTGCCTTGGATTTTTTTGGAGAAGTAGGTTTCGGCTGAGAGACACTGAGACCGGGAGTATGTAAATGGGAAAAACTAAAGGACTGAATATAAACTGATTGTAGTCGGGAAGGTGTGTAGAAAAGTTGATAAGTTTCAAAAATTGACGGTGGGACTAGAATGGACTGTGTTTGGGTAAAAAGTGAAGGCCTAGCTTTGTCAGCATCAATTCTTGCTAACTCAGCCTTGAGCTTTCTGATTTTAGCTTTTTTTCTATTAAACTCTGGACCCCATACTTGATTATTGATCATCATTGTGAGATCTCTATTAAGCTCTGTAATTCTGTCTTAGAGACTGTGGTAAATCTATTCAAGACGAGCACTGATGAAGTCTAACTTGGATTCAGTTTGTAAAACGTGAGTGGCAACTCGGTCAAAATTTCTTACCAAGTTGTTGTAAAGTTTGGTTCTGAACACTGGCATTCTTTGTTTGCTAGTTGAGAACAGCTTCATATTGTTTCGGGGGTTCTGGTTGGCTTGTGGAGGCGATTGGAGATTGAACGAAAGGCTAGGAGACAACTTTGGTTTGAAGGTCAACCTGTTTTTTAAGTGAAGGAAAATTTTCTTCATAAGATTTTGAGAACATCATACAACATCTTATTTTTGGTTGGACAGTTTGAGTGGAAGGCTTTGGGTTTGGAGGGGGTTGGTAAGTGTGGGTGTTGCAAGGAGTTTTTGTAAAAGAAGGCTTTTTCTTTTTCCTTCTTCTTCTCCTCATGGTTTCTAACTCATAATCAATATCCGTGTCTGAATCTTCAAGACAAGGACAATCAGGATTGCACATATGGGCATTGAGTTTATTAGGGTAAACTTGATACCCGTCAGAGGTAAAACCATGAATAGGGAGGCCTTTTTCTTGACCTGTAGATACTACGGTGACCATAGCAGTATACGAAAGTCTTGGAGTCTCGTAATTGGCTATGGGCTCAGGTGTTTAAAAGGATAATTTAACTTGGCCATCTCGGCGTCTTTCAAAAGTGGCTTGAGTGGTTTGGACAGGTTCGGAATTTTGGTGGAACTGTTCATAATTGGTAAGCCATTCAAGAGGCATGAGTTTGAGCAGGTCTTGTTTCTGAATTTGTTTGGGAATTTGGATGATTGTAGGAATGGTGTCTGTGTCAGTAAGGATCATCAGGGCATCAGTTGTGGTGTGTGTTGTAGGAAGATCTAGTGCATGATTTTGTAATCTATACACTATTTGGTGATGGAGTGTGGCAATTTTTGAAGTAGGTGTTTGTTCTACTCCTTGGAGCTGGATCTGGACTTTCAACGTCTCTGGTAGGTTGAGATCTTCAAGGGACATGTTGAAGTTTGGATAAAAGGTGAGTAAGACACTGCCAGCATGGAAAGTGGTTAAGATGGTTCCTATAACAGCATGTTGATACTGTTTGAACCTTGTGTTAAGAAGAGTAATTCTGGCTGTGACAGGTAAGCCTTTTCGGCCATGGAGGGTAAGAATGAGATGTACACCACCTAGGTGTAAATGAGTATATCCTTCTTGTTTCCAAGAGGCGACGAGGTCCGAGGTATTTCAAGAGTAATATATTGTTCACTCTAAGAGGCTTGAAGAGCACACTGATCTAAACGGGATGACTGAATGTATTCTTTTGGTAAAGGCCTTCGGGATAAGATGATGGTTCGAATGCTTCTAGTGATAGAAGTCTTTTGTTTGCAAAGCTGGTAAGGGCTCATGACAGGAAATTGGGATTCATTAATTTGAGTTGATTCTGGAATATAGGAATATTCGACAAGATTTTCTATTTTAGAGGCTACATGTTTGTGGCAAGATTTTGGCAAAGACAAGGTGAAAGAAAGAGAGACATGCGGAGAGGTAGATGGGGATGAAGTTGAAGATGATGTAGAAGTTGTTTCCATGTTTTAAGATTCTTCTTCTAGGAGTATGAATAATGTTATTTAAAATTACTAATGATACCACCTTTAGCTTGGTTTGTTTGGATCTGATACCATCTGGGTAGTTGTACGTGGCGTTGTTACATCAGCTCTACAACAGCACAAGGCTGTCCTTAGGGCTAGTAGCCCGCAAGTTCTGGTTTCCAGCCTATATACACTTATCCATCAAATACCAAATCTAAAAATCATCAAAGAAAACGGTTTTCACGATACCACCCGAAAGCATGGTTACTCTGAACCTTCAAAAAGGGCGAACGTTGGGATAAACAATTTTAATCGTTGTGATAAAACAAAGACAACTTTAATAAAGCACACTTTACACTTGTCAAGTGTAAGGACTAGGATCACTTTAAATTATTAAAGTGTAAGGTGCGCTTTATTAAAGTTGTCTTTAGTGTGGTCTTATGTTGACAAGTGTAAGGTGTGCTGTAAATTATTATGTGTTTTATTTGACTTTGGATAAGAGATAAGGGGCATGTCTTATCTCACCACCCTAAGGCCTCTATATAAAAGGCCTCTCTCTATTGTAAAATCCAAGCTTAAATGAAATCAAGTTTTCTCTACATCATGTCTCTCTAAACTCTCTCTCTCTTCTAGGAATCGAAGAAGTTATTAGAGTTAATAATGATACGTTCACCGTTAATATTTTATATTGAGTATGCTCTGCACTTGCCTTGAACAAGGATCTTGTGCATCAGAAAGGTCTTGATTTATCCTCTAAAACCGATTTTCAAAAAATTAAAATTGTTTTATCACAACGTTCGCCCTCTTTGAAGGTTCAGAGTAACCGTGTTTTCAAGTGGTATCGTGAAAACTGTTTTCTTTGATGATTTTCGAATTTGGTATTTGATGGATAAGTGTATATCGGCCGAAAACCAGAACTTGCGGGCTACTGGCCCTAAGGACAGCCTTGTACTGTTGTAGATCTGGTGTAACAACGCCACGTACAACTGTTACTGAACCAGCTCAACAGGCTCTAGCTCAGCCTTCATCCCCACCAAAATGGACTGACCAAGACGAAGAAATGCTTATCCTTTGATTACCAAAAAACCCATTGGTATTCAATTCTTTCCGAATTGTATAATTTGGAAAAAAGTGGTAGCCTCTGAACTTCAAGACAAAGGCTTACTCATAGGATTTAATACCCTAAAGTTAGTCAAAATGCTTTGCATTACCAACTCTGGAATTCGATTCAAACAAATATTCTTGCCATATATAGATATTCCACATCTGTATACATTATCTGACACCTTCTCCATACACAGAATTTTCCCATAAACTCCTGATAGCTTCTTTCTGTTTGGGTCCCCATGGTTGACATTGTTTCTTGAGCATGCGTGAAAGCTTGCTGGTGTGGATCGCTACTCACGGACATAATTAACAATTCTGAGAAATTGTTGTTTCTGCTTTTTGTTGAGTTTTGTGTCTGGAAACTTTAATAATTCTGCCGTAATATGTGGTCCTAGATGGTAGTGGCCATCTTTAATCACCATGCCAACGAAGTCAATTGATTCCTTTCCTATGCTACTTTTCTTTTCAGAAAGCATAATTCCATATGTCTGAATGATGTGAAAGAAATCAGAGAGTAATTGCTTGTGGCTTTCAATGTCTGGTGAAAACAATAGTACATCATCAATGTAAATAAAAGCATGATGGAGGATCGAAGAAAAGATCTTGACCATTGCTTTTTGAAACAAAGATGGAGCTATTTTGAGATCGAATGGAATGACAGTCCACTGATAATGAGCATCAGGGATACAGAAGGCTGTTTTGGGACGGTCAACTGGTGAGATATCAAGTTGCCAGAAACCAACTTTTAAATCAAATTTAGAGAAGATACGAGCCCCTTGAAGATGGACAAATAGTGACTGTATTTTGGGAAGGGGAAACTTATCATTAAGTGGCTGGTAATCAATAACTAACCTTTTCTTACAATGAACTAATTTAGATCTTTTTTCAACATAGAAGGCTTGACAAGCCCAATCTGAATCAGTGGGTTCAATGAGATCTTGCTGAAGTAACTGGGAACATTCTTGCTTAGCAAGTGAGAGGTCAGTTGGAGACATACTCGGGTGAGATGCTTTTGTAGGGTTTATGTCTTCATTGAGTTTGAAAGGAAGATGGATGAAGAACTGTTCATTTTTCCAGAGAGGTGAGGGATGATAGAACTGTGAAAGAAGATGTTTGAGGTGTGGGTAAATCCAAAGCATGGTTTTGTAATCTATACACGAGTTGATGGTATAAAGTTGCCATTTTTGAGGTTACAGTTTGTTCGGCCCCTTGAAGCTGAATTTGGACTTTCAAGGTTGTTGGGAGATTTGGATCTGATAAGGAAAGGTTGAAATTTGGGTAAAAAGTGAGGAGAACACTACCAGCATGGAGAGTAGTGATACGAACCTCATCAAGAACTGATGTGACTCTAACCAAATTAGTTCCCATGATCGAATCTAAGTCAAGAATGGAATGGAATCTCGACCTAATGCTTTTTGAAAGCACGAACCTTGGTATGTCAAGACGCCACAATCAGCTATGGATGGTCTGATTGATAAGTCAAGATATTGAATGCCATGGAAATCCGATAAGTTCAAAGAGTTCGTAAAAAACCAAAGAGGATTAACTCTTTCACCAATTACGTTAAAAAAATCTTCTTCTCGTTTATTGGACATGAGTACATTATATAAGGTTGGTTACAAGAATTTTTGGAAGTAAATCTTAAACCAAAAATCAAATCTAAATCTAAATCTTCCCTAATAGGAAAGAATTTAAACCAAATCATAATCCTAATCTAAGTAAATAGGAAAGAATTTAAACCATATCAGAATCCTAATCTAAGTAAATAGGAAAGAATCTAAATCAAATTAGGATCCTAATTAGCTTAAAATGCTTTACATCAATTAAATGGAAACTAGGCGATTAAAATAGAACTAACTGATTTGTTTCTCTAATAGCCTCCTTAAGAAACGCGAAAGTATCTGAAAAAGAAAATAATATATTTTCCTACCATAATGTGCAAACCAACTCCCTATTTCATGGAAGTGAATATTTGGAAACTTCAAGAGCCTGAATCATGCATTTATCATGTGCAATTCCTTCAACGGGCCTCCACGAATTTGATTGATCCCAAGTTGCTTGAATCAATCCATTAAGCGCTTCTTTGAATTTCTTTGCTCGGGCTCTTGTAACGGGTCTGACGGGAACTTGAATAGGATCTAAATATGCCTCATCCCATGTGCTTGTGATAGTTTTATCCTTAATCTCATTAAGTAGTGAGAACTGTACTAATTACAGCATGTTGGTATTCTTTGAATCGGGTGTCCAGTAAGGCTAGTTTAGCTATAACAGGTAACTCTTTCCAACCATGAAGAGTCAAAATAAGGCAAACTCCTCCAAGATGCAGGTGAGTGTAGCCTTCTCTTTTCCACTGAGTGACCAGATCAGTGAGAATCTCAAGGGTAACATATTGTTCTAACTGAGTTGCTTGAAGAGCACATTGGTCTAGTCGCGAGGACTGGATGCACTCTTTTGGGGCAGGTAGTTTTGTGGAGATAAGGGTACGGATACTGCGAGTAAACGAGTTTTCTCGCTTATATAACTAGTACGGGCTTATAAGAGGAAGAGAAGATTCATTGATTTGGGCATTATCTGGGATATAGGAGTATTCAACTAGATTTTCTATTTTAGAGGCTGCATGTTTAGTACCGGATTTTGGTAGGGAGAGAGTGGAAGAAACAGAAACAGGAGATAAATCTTTAGAGTTTGAAGAAGAAGCCATGGTTTAAAAGACTTTCCCTAACTCTTAAGAAGGATATTAACAAATCACAATTACCACATCTGGCAAGAAAATAATAGCTCTGATACCAATCGAAGTACATGGCATTGTTATACCTCAGTAATGACGATAAAATCTTCCTTTGGACCAATAGTCCGCATACTCGAGTTTCCAGCTGATATACCAAAACAGGAAGAATCTCTAAAACTAGTCATGGAAATGATTGGCCACTTACCACCTAAAAATATGCCAAAACCAAAATGGCGACAAGGAAGGATGAACTGTGCATCAGAAAGTTCTCTTTATCTTTAGCAAAACCATCATCAGCCTCCTGGTTTACATTTGATGACATTCCTCGTCACAAATGACCTGCCAGATATCAAGAATTTGATGCATGGATTGATCTCCAAATGACAAAGCCAAATGCTACGTCACAATCAGTTCTCAAAGAATTCATGAGTTGATCAATGGGTTCCTTACGAGACTAGTTAAAAAGCTTGGGAGAATACAGACAACTCCAGTTCATACAAACCACAACTGCATTAGCTCTCTCTGTTATTTATGAACAATTTATTGGTGACAAAACTGCAACCATGGAAGCAACAAGAAAGGAATATCACCAAATGAAATGTTGTTCTCTCAAATGACATCTTTTGGAAGCTCATTACAAAAGAATGAGTTTGTTATTTTACAAGTTAGGTGGATTCAATGATCCAACTCTCAAACATGTTTTCATAGCCTCTCTTCCCTCTACACTTGATATAGCCAACATCTCTCTTGGAAAGATTTTCCAAATGGCCATGTCATGTTTAGACAAAATCTGTGAACAAAAAGAATTCTTCAAAAATCTCATGAAAAACAAAGCCATTTGCCTCAGCTTGTAAAAATTCCTACCTCAAGATTGAGTGCAAAGATGACAAAAAGTGTGTTTTCCCAACTAAAAAGAAAAAGCATTTCCAGAAACACTTCCACAAAAAATCCAAAAAACCTTTCCATTACTTCCGAAAGAAAGACCTTCCCAGTACCGGAAAAAGAAATCTAACCGTTGTTTCATCTGTAAGAAACGCGATCACTTTGCTCGACACTGTCCACAAAAGTCTGCCAAAGCTGTTCGCCTTATCCAACATCTCCAACATTCTTCAATGCTATCTGAAAATGAAGATGTTGAGTCAAATTTTTCAGAACAGTCAGAACAAGATGAACAAACTGCTTTCATTATCGCAGAGTCCTCTGACTTTGATGATATTTCTGTAATCTCCACAATTCAAAAGGTCAATCAAGTTTCAAACATCCTCATACCTTCACTCAAAATGTCAGTTCTTCCTTCTAAATTCCATAAACCTGTTCCTGTTATCGGGTTTATTGATACTAGTTTAGACACCAGTATGATTGATCCTACTACTCTTCCCTCAGAATGTTGAGAACATCATTCAAGACTATTCAGAGCAGTCAATGGAGAAACCCTTGAAACCACTTTGATTACCAAAAAAACCCATTGGTATTCAATTCCTTCCGAATTATATAATTTGAAAAAAAGTTATAGCCTCTCATCTTCCGAACAAAGATTTACTCATAGGGTTTGATATCCTAAAGTTAGTCAAAAATCTTTACATTACTAATTTTGGAATTCGTTTCAAACAAATGTTCTTGCCATATACAGATATTCCACATTTGTATACACTATCTGACACACCTTCTCCATACACAGAAATTTCTTAGAAACTCCTACAGTTCTATCCAGAAAGTCATTCTTAGTTCCATCATCCTTTACCTCTCTGGAAAAATGAACAGTTCTTCATCCATCTTCCTTTCAAACTCAACGATGACATAAACCCTACAAAAGCATCTCATCCGGGTATGTCTCCAACTGACCTCTCACTTGCTAAGCTAGAATGTTCCCAATTGCTTCAGCAAGGTCTCATAGAACCCTTATAAAAAGAAATTGTTTTCTAACAACATTCACCCTCTTTGAAGGTCTGTGATGACCGTGTTTTCGGGTGGTATCGTGAAAAATTATTTTGTTTATGATTTTCGGATTTGGTATTTGATGAATAAGTATATATTGGCTGGAAACCAGAACCTGCGGGCTATAAGCTCATGCAAAGAAATTCAAAGAAGCACTTAATTGATTGATTCAAGCAACTTGGGCTCAATCAAATTCATGGAGGCCCGCTGAAGGAATCGCACATGATAAATGCATGATTCAGGCTCTTGAAGTGTCCAAATAATCACTTCCATGAAATAGGGAGTTGACTTGCACATTATGGTGGGAAAATATATTATTTGCATTGGGTAGAGGTTCCATTCCATTCCTGGTTTAGATTTGATCTTGGGAATTAAATTGATTAGGGTTGCGTCAGTTCTTGACGGGCTTGTATCACTTTCTTTTGTGTAAGAAAATCAATTATTCCTTTTCTATGATTTTCTCAACCTTAGTTCGATCTTTCTTAGAATTCAATATCAAAGCCATTTAGGGTAGAAAGGGTTAGACTAACTTGGTACGAAACCCGCCAAGAACTTATGCCACCCTAATCAATTTAGTCTCCAAGATCAATTATAAACCTAGAATTGAATGGAACCGCGACCCAATGCTTAATGAAAGTACGAACCTTGGCATGTGAGGATGCCACAACCAGCTATGGATGATAAGTTAAGAGTTTGAACATCACGAAAATCTGATAATTTCAAAGAGTTAGTTTAAGAAGAAAAGAGAATTAAATCTCTCACCAATTGCATCAAAACTTATCTATTTTTCTTATTGGATGTGAGAATATTATATAGGGTTGGTTAAAAGAAATTGTGCCCCATAATTGCCCTTGGTACTTTTAGAAATAAATAAGGAAAAAATCTAAATCTAAATCTAATTACAATCCTAATCGGCTTAAATGCCTCACATCAATTAAAATGAAAACTAAGCAATTAAAAGAGAAACAATTGAAATAAATGCCTCACACCACTTGCCTCCTCAAGAAACGGAAAAGTATCTGAAAAGGAAAGGAGTATATTTTCTGAACGGGAAAGTATCCGAAAAGGAAAATATTTATTTTTCAGCCATAATGAGCAAGCCAACTTGCTGATTCCTTCAACGGGCCTTCATGAATTTAATTGAGCCGAAGTTGCTTGAATCAACCCGTTAAGCGTTTCTTTAAATTTCTTTGGACGAGCTCTTGTGACGAGTCCAACAGGAACTTGAATAAAATATTAATATGCCTCATCCTACATGTTTGTGACAGTTTTGTCCTTAATTTTATCATTTCCCTCCTCTTGAAAAGGATCTATCCTCAAATCGTCACCTAAATTAAAAGGACTCAAATAAAAAACATTAAAAGTTGCATTTACGTTGTACTCACCAGCAAATCCAGCTTAATTTGGACTTGGAAAGAACCATCCCCTCAAGATAATAATTTGGATTTCCTTTGTTCCAAAAATCATTCCTTGCACATCTATAACCACACCCAATTGTCGAGTTCAAAGACTAGCATGTGTCACCCTTTGATGGCTTGTTTAGCATGTTGGTCTCCACTCAATGTTGAACTCTGCCATCTCATGTATCTACTTAGCAATTTCAGCCTTTTTCTTACCATCTAAGTTAACATGCTCAAAAACAGGCAATGGAGTTAAATACAATGGGGTCAAAGGATTAAAACCATAAATAAATTCAAACAGTGAATACTTAATAGCAGCATGAATAAAGCGATTATAAGCAAATTCAACATGTGGCAAACAATCATCCTAAGTTTTGATTTTTTTAACGATAGCCTGCAGCAGAGTAGTCAAAAACAACTCCTTGACTACTATCAGTTTGAAGGTGACAAGTAGTCAAAAACAACAACTTAGTTCTTAACTTAACCCATAATGTTTTCTAGAAGTAACTTAAAAACTTAGGGCCTATTCGGTATTTTTTTTGAATTTGTATTTTCTGAGAATAAAAATGAGAATGAAAATGGTATTTTGCAGTTGCAGTATTTTGAATTTAAGTATGTGTTTATATCATTTTTTGTATCCTATATTTTAGAACTGAAAATAGTAATATGTGTTCAGTGGACACAATTGAAAATGATAAAGATATTGAATATGTGTTCGATAGTACCATTTTCAAAAATAGTTTTTATTAAACATTTAAGTCATACTTATAGTTAGAAAATAATTGTTCAACTAATACATACACAAACATACCATAAATAATTTAAACAAAATAATTATAAAAAAATACATGATGATAAAGTTTTAGTATTAACATTAATAAAAAAAAGTTTTACATTGTCATTGTTTTTACACTATAATTAAGATATGTATTACAACACATATGATTTAAACAAAATAATTATAAAAATTACAAGATAGACATCATGCATTATGTGTCTACTCCATAGAAATAGTTGAAGTCAAGCAACAAAAATCTCCTCCACACTGCTCAGATCCTCAACAAACTGTGCTCTTGATTCCAAATCAAACTGGTTGGACTTACTAGCTAAATGCGATATGCTAACTCTTCCCTATCACCTAATGTAGTTGGCAATAGCTTTCATCTCTTCCTGTGAGATGTATATGTATTTTCCTCTATCATCCATGACATCATAAAGTTGCCCTATTCAAAAAGCAAATTCACAGTTACATTCCTTAGCGAGCATTTTACAAAAAGTAGCTCCATATCATAAACCACCAATGGAATGAAAGGACCATTCAAGTTTATCTATGACAAGGTAAAAACATAATCAAAATTATCAAGGATGAGAGACTAAACCTAAACTAAGGTCAACCAAAGAAATACAATGACATTCCATTAATCATGAGGGGTTGCTAATGGTTTCAAGGATAAGAAATTCTAAAGCAAAAAATATATATCGACACAAGACATCTTAAAAAAATTGGAAGTTGAGAGCTTAAATACAAAAAGTTGCAGCAATGAGCCATCATTTAGTTAAAACAACATATTCATTAAAATAAATAAATAAATAAAATACAAGAAATGGAAGAACACATGCCCATATTCTGAAGAGAGGTAATTCGATTGATACACTGTTGCATGGACCAAAAGTTATAAAGCAAGTAAGCAACATTAGGAAGCAATATATTGTACAAAACTATGAACCTATGACATGATTAACATAATGTATAAACATTATTTGACTAACAACAAATGTGTTCATAGAACAGATATACTACAAAAAACATCAGCTTCTTAAACTCATTGATCGAAATAACTCACAATTGAAGAATACTCCATCACTACAACTAGCTAGTGAGATAGGAAGGAAATATTTTTGTTTACACAGATAAAATATGACAAACAAAATAAAACAGCTCTACCAGAAAGCATTTACTTGGGTCTGCAACTTAAATTTTGCAACAAGATCTTCTAAAGGAATACATTAGCAATTTCAACAATATGTCGTAGATTAGAAATTGAATATATCAAAATCAAATATGTTCTACTACAAATTGACCAATTCAAATTAAGACCAAGCTCTTGCAATTTCAAAGTTTTACATCTTTTAAAATCACAGGTTCAAGTTTTAATTATTTACAATAGCATAAAGAAACTAGGTAACCTTGATAGATTATTTGGGAAAGATACTGAGATGTCTGTGCATGTAGATATATATAGACCTTCCATGAATACAAAACTATTAGATAATGATTATTAACTTTAATTATTTTTTTTTATCTTTTTATCTTTTTGGCGTGCGCTTTTTTTATCTCACTTGCTCTCGCGTAGAAATTCTTTTGTTTTCATTTTGATTTTCTCTCAATGGTTGTGTTTTTCTTTAGTTTTTCTTTCACATTTTCCTCGACCTCTTTTTGAATTTCACTCTCTTTTTCTTTTGCTCACTCTCTCCGTTGGCTCACTTGGTCTCCATAAACTTTCTTTGGTGTTAATGGAACAAAGGTGAGGGTGATTAAATACTAATGAATATTTGTTGGTGAAGCCATCATACTTCGCACATCTGTCGAATTGCCAAGGCCGCCCAAGTAATAAGTGTCCACCTTGCATTGGTACTACATCACATAGTACCTTATCTTCATACTTGCTAATCCAAAAAGTCACTAGTACTTGCTTGTTCACTTTTACCTCACCACTGTCATTTAACCACTGTAGTTTGTATGGCTATGGGTGTTTAAGTGTCAGAAGCCCTAACTTCTGTACCATGATAGTATTAGCAACATTAATACAACTTCCTCCATTAATAATCATACTACACACTTTGTCTCGATAAGCTACTAAAGTCAATTCCCTAGGAGCTATTTATACAACATCTCATTTTCTTCCGTTTCATCTTCGGTTACAATCTTACCATTTTCCCGCAATACCATAACTCTTTTATTCACACATTCACTTAATGTCATGATTCCTAATAGTAGAAGTCATGGTTTTACCTTGTGAATTATGCTTAGAGGGCTCGGATCTTGGCTTAGGTGCAGTAGATGCTTGTTGCCCCTCATCTCGTTTCACATAGCTCAGTTTCCAAGGAGTGGAACTCGAGCTTGGTGCTACACGGGTGTTATTCCTACTTTTGAGTTGCTGCTGAATCTTGATGGTCCCAATTAAGACCATTTAAGAATCCTGCCATGATAGATTCTCTATCTCCCTCCACATTTGCTCTAATCATGGCAATCTCCATTTCTTTATAATAATACTCCACGCTTTGACTGCCCTGTGTAAGACTTTGTAATTTTTTGTACAAGTCTCGATAATAGTGGTTAAGTACAAAACGCCTCTCCTCAATGATTTCATTTCATCCCATGTCTCAATTGGACGTTCCCTATTTCACTTATAACAAGCTGATCCCACCAAGTAATAGCATAGTCAGAAAACTCAATCATAACCAATTTTTTTTTCTTTGAATAATTGTGGCAGTCAAATATGAACTCCATTTTCTTCTCCCATCCAAGGTATGCTTCTGGGTCGAATTTTCTTTGAAAAGATGGAATCTTCGTCTTTATGCTACTTAATCCACCATCTTTATTCCTATCTCTCCTTCCTTGTCCATCTCCCTTATAGCTACCCACTGAGTCCTCCCCTTCATCAAACTCATCCCTATAATAGTTATCAATCTCTCCTCTAGCTGGAGCTCTTTCTCTTCTACATGCTTGGGAAACGGGTTGTGGCTACCCTACACGTGTGTTCTCCACTTGATCCAAACGCTCATGTATGAGCTCTAATTCAGCCCTCATCATCCTTCTCATCTCTCCCATCAATACTTGAATTTGTATGTTCTTAGTAGTTGCAGATTGATCCTCTTCATTTGTGTTTCATTCTAGGTTGTGAGACATGGCTAACATCTACAAATGAAAGTTAGAAATAATGTGAAAAGGACCTCACCTCACTCCCTTACGTGTTTCACTTAAAAAAATAATGATTCACTTAATTCCACTCGTGTTTCACTCAAATCAATTGGTTTTTACCTCTAATACGCTCACAATCTCTTGCCTTTTTCCACTTATAGTAATTCTCACTCGGTTCTTATAAAACTAATAAAGACTACACTAAGGAGACTCAAATTTCAAGAGCAAGAAGGCAATGTGTACGTAAAGTTGGGTTTTGATTTTGGACAAAACTTTTCACTTATAGGATAAAACCAGTTTTGAACTTCCGAGACAGTAATAATTAAACTAAAAGGATGCAAAATTGAATTTTTTTTAAAACATATCCTAAAGATATTGTTCACATAGTACTGTCCGCGCAACACTATTCACAACTTTTTTTAATACTAGAACAAGAATGAAAAATTAAAACACGAATGCAAAACAATAAAAATAGATGGATCTGACCTTGGTGCCTAGGCTCTGATACCAAATGAACCCCGTCAAGAACTGACGCAACCCTAATCAAGTTAGTCCCTAAGATCGAATCTTAACCAATAATTGAATGGAACGGCAATCCAATGCTTAATGAAAGCACGAACCTTTATGTGAGGACAACACAATCACCTATGGATGGTCTAATTGATAAGTCAAGAATTTGTACACCAAGGAAATTCAATAAGTTCAAAGAGTTTGTATAAGAACCAAAGATAATTAACTCTCTCACCAATTGCATCAAAACTAATCTCTATTTATTAGATAAGAGTACATTATATAGGGTTGGTTAACCAAAATCAAATCGGAATCTAAATCTAAACAAATAGGAAAGAAACTAAATCAAATTAGAATCCTAATCTAAGCAAATAGGAAAGAATCTAAATCAAATCAGAATCCTAATCTTAGTAAATAGGAAAGAATCTAAATCAATTCTTAGTAGTTGCAGACATATCCTCTTTCTTTGTGTTTCTTTCTAGGTTGTGAGACATGGCTAACATCTGCAAAGGAAAGTTAGAAATAATATGGAAAGGACCTCACCTCACTCCCTTACGTTTTTTACTCAAGAAAATAATTCACTCAATTCCACTTGTGTTTCACTCGAATTTATTGGCTTTTACCCTCTAATACCCTCACACTTTCTTGCCTTTTTCCACTCGTAGTAGTTCTCACTCGGTTCTTTTCCAACTAATCAAATTAATATCAATATCAAGGTTCTAGTAGTAATTCACAAAGATCACACTAAGGAGACTCAAATTTCAAGAGCAAGAATGCAATTTGTCCATAAGGTGGGTTTTGATTTTGGGTAAAAATTTTCACCTATGGGGTAATACCAATTTTGGACTCTATAAGACACTAATTAATAAAAAATGAACCAAATATTTAAAGGAATACGTAAAATTTACGGATTTAAGGAGAATTAAATCTCGAGAATGCAAAATTGATTAAAACTCCAAATACTGTTCACATAATACTGTCCATGCAACACTATTCACATCTTTTTTTTCAATACTAGAACAAGAATGAAAAATCTCAAATAAGAATTAAAAAAAATAAAGATAGATGAATCTGACCTTAGTGCCTAGGCTCGAATACCAAATGATAAGAACCATGTCAAGAACTGACCTGTCCCTATTCAATTTAGTCCGAGGATTGAATCTAAACCTGTAATTGAATGAAACCGCGACTAAATGCTTAATGAAAGCACGAACCTTAGTATGTAAGGAAACCACAATCAATTATGGATGATCTAATTGATAAGTCAAGAGTTTGAGCACAATAGAAATCCGATAAGTTTAAAGAGTTAGTTTATGAACCAAAGAGAATTAACTCTGTCACCAATTGCATCAAAATTGATCTATCTTTGTTTATTGGATGTACTCGGGTTGGTTACAAGAATTTTTGAAAATAAATCCTAAACTAAAATTAAATTGGAATCTGAATCTAAATAAATAGGAAAGAATCTAAATAAAACTAGAATCCTAATCTAAGCAAATAGGAAAGGATCTAAATAAAATCAGAATCCTAATCTAAGCAAATAGGAAAGGATCTAAATAAAATCAGAATCCTAATCTAAGTAAATAGGAAAAAATCTAAATCAAATTAGAATCCTAATCGGCTTAAATGCCTTACCTCAATTAAAATGGAAACTGGGCGATTAAAATAAAAATAACTAATTTGTTCTCTAATAGCCTCTTCAGGAAATTTGAAAGTACCTAAAAAAGGAAAATAATATATTTTCCCGCCATAATGTGTAAGCCAACTTCCTATTTTATAGCAGTAATTATTTGAAAACTTCAAGAGCTTGAATCATGGATTTATCATGTGCACTTCCGTCAACGGGGCTCCACGAATTGGATTGAGCTCAGGTTGATTCAGCATTTCTTTGAATTTTTTTGCTATGATGGGAACTTGAATAAGATCTGAATATGTCTCATTCCACATGCTTGTGACAGTTTTATCCTCAATCTCATCACTGTCCTTTTTTTTTTTTAATCTTTCTTTTTGAGTACAAATCGATATAGAAGACTAATGAAACTCAGAAATTAAAGCAAGACTCATGACTTAATGAATTAAATCAAAGAGATGCATCTATTTTAGAAAGAGTGCAAAATTTGGCCAAAAGATTTTAGGGATTTTTGGAACTAAATTTGGGTTTAAGACTTACGATTAACAAGGATAAAAAAATAAAGATAAGGATAACCAAAACCTAGTTAGAACCTCGTTTTGATGCTAACTAATACAAACCCTGCCAAGAACTGACGTGACACTTATCAATTTAGCATCCAAGCCCAAATCTAAACCTAAAATTGAATGAAACGGTAACCCGATGCTCAATGAAAGCACGAACCTTGGCATTTAAGAACGCCGCATCAACTATGGATGATTTGATTAATAAGTTAAAAGTTTGAACGCCACGGAAACCCGATAAGTTTAAAGAGTTAGTTTAATAACGAAAGAAAATTAACTCCCTCAACAATTGCTTCAAAACTGATCTGTCTTTCTTATTGGAGGCGAGTACATTATATAGGTTGGTTACAACAAATTCTACCCAATAATTGCCATTGGTATTTTCCAAAATAAATTCTAAACTAAAATCAAGTCAGAATCCTAATATAAAGCAAATAAGGAAAGAATATGAATCAAATATGAATCCTAATCGGCTTAAATGCCTTACATCAATTAAAATGAAAACTAGGCAATTAAAAGAGAAATAACTGATTTGTTTTGCCACTTGCCTCCTCCGAGAAAAGGAAAGTATCCAAAAAAGAAAAGTAGCATATTTTCCAAATAGGAAAATGTACAAAAAGGAAAATAGCATATTTTCCAAATGGGAAAGTCTGAAAAGGATAATAATATATTTTCCAGCCATAATATGCAAGCCAACTTGTTGATTTCATGGAATTGATTATTTGGAAACTTTGAGAGCCTAAATCACACATTTAGTGGTTTGAATATCATGTTCGATTCCTTTAACAGACCTCTATGAATTTTATTGAGTCCAAATTGCTTGAATCAACCCATTAAGAACTTCCTTGAATTTCTTTGCACAAGCTCTTGTGGGTCTAACAGACTTGTGATAGGTTTGTCCTCAATCTCATCAAATTTTGGTTAATAAAATCTACACAATTACCTTAGTGTATCATATAGAAAGGGTTGGCGAGGCGTAAATGCTGAGTGTCTACTGAACCTAACAAAACACAGTCCATTCTCTATTTAGGAGTTCTTTGAAGGGATATGATCATCCTCTCGATCTCGAAATGAATTTTTGGTCCAAATAGAAAATTCTAGAATGTTTGTAATATAAAATGTCAAAAATCAATTAGTAACTTAGGTGGGAAGAGAGAGACAAAGTCTTCCCAAGGGTCTTGGGTGTCTTAGAAGAGGACTTTTGTGTAGTCTGGTCTTGCTGGATTCCATGAGGACTTGAGCTGGTACCTGGAGTACAGGATTGAATTTTGGGTATGATTTCAAGGGTGTGAGATGGTCCAATGGAAGCATGGTGAATGTATGTGGGGACTGGTTGGATATTGTTAAGTTCCAATAGATAAGCTCTGAGGGTTGAAACTATGTTTAAGTCATGGTTAATAGGGAAAATAGGGGAAAAGTTTTCCATTCATATGCCATTTCTTGTGTCCAGTAGTCGTTTGTTTCAGGGTGCTGGAAATATGGTCTATGATTCAAAACACGAATGTAAATAATTCTGCTTCTTGGTCAGGAATCCTATGCAATTGGTGGAAATTGGATAGATTCTGAAGATGTTTACGCCACCAGGTTAGAGGGGAAAACCATTCTAGGAGTGTCCAAAGAAGGGTTGGAGCATGTTCAGGAGTTGAGATGTGTCAGAGGGTTACCCGTAGAGGACTGTGAGACCCCACATATACCATAACTCATCTTCAGAGATGGTTAGGTTGGTGATAGTAAGACCAGTGAGGAATAGGTGTTCTAGGCAGGTTGAGGGAAATCTATCAAGCTTGGAGGTATGGATATTGAAGAAAAATCTATAAAAGAATTTCTTTGCGAAGTGGAAGCTCTTCTGAGTAAGAGCCTTGAAAGGAAGTGATCGATTCATGGCTATAACTGGAATGGTGTGAATTGAGGAGATGACAGAAGGTTTATTTATAGTGGGTCGAGTGAGAAAATCAAGGATAAGATTTTGATTACCCTTTATGTGCTGGACTGTGAAATCATACTTTGCGAACCAATTTTTTAGGCTGAGTAATTGCTTATCAGGAAGCAATTTGTTCTTGAAGTCAAAGAACTTTGGGAAAGATGAATTATCCATTCTGATGAGAAAGTTGTGACTGATGAGGTGGAATTCAAACTTTTTGATTCCATACTTTACTACTAAAATCTCTTTGTAGATCACATGATAATTCTTTTCAGAGTCTTTGAATTGTCTGCTTGCATGAGCACAAAAGTAATCTGTGTCACCTATTCTTTCAAGAAGAATAGCACTCCAATATTTGTGACTAGCATCTGTCTGGAGGATGCGTTGGCCCTGAGTGGGAATTCTGAGTGCTGGCGGTGATTGAGCTATCCTTTTGAGCTGTCTGATCGCTTCTGTTTATTCAGGACCTATGGTTTTGGCTATTTCTTGAGTAATAATGAAAGCTTGCTGGTGTAGACCGCAACTTTAGGGATAAAGTCTCTGACATAATTAACAATTCCAAGAAATTGTTGGATTTGTTTTTTGTTGAGATTCTTCTACAATGTGTGGTCCAGGATGGTAGTGACCATCTTTTAGCACCATGCCAAGAAAGTCGATAGATTCCTTTCCTATGTTGGTTTTCTTTTCAAAATGCATGATTCCATGTGTCTGGACAATTTGAAAGAAGATTGAAAACAAGTTTTTGTGGGTTTGATCATTATGAGAGAATAAAAGGATATCATCAATGTAGATTAAGGCATGATGAAGGATAAGATCGAAAATTTTGACCATTGCTTTCTGGAACAAGGATGGGGCAACTTTCAGACCAAAGGGCATGACCGTCCATTGATAATGGGCATCAGGGATGCAAAAGGCTGTTTTGGGGCGATCAGTTGGTGAAATACCAAGTTGCCAAAAACTAGCTTTGAGATCAAACTTTGAAAAGACTTTGGCACCTTGAAGATGAACAAATAATGACTGGATCTTTGGGAGAAGAAATGATGAGAACCATCAAGAAAATACCATTAAAGATTTAAGTGATGCTTTGCACATTCATGGAGGCTCAATTACAAGAGCTAGAGCTAAAAAGATGCAAGCTGCTTTAAATGGATTAGTTGAGAAAATATGGATTGAAAATACAATTCAAGATGCAAGACATCATGAATTGGGCTTGGAGAGATTAATGTTATTTGAATTTGAAAGATTATTCTTTCTTTGGTTCTTTTGAGAACTAGTGAACTTATCAAGAATTAGCATTCTTGTGGTGTTCCAAATTTAGACTTATCACTCACCTTCTCATCTATTTCTTGAGTGTGGCGTCAATATCATTCTCTATACCTTTGGTTCATGTTTTCTTAAGCATTGGGTTAAGGTTTTGTTTGTTTTAAATCTGTTTAGAACTTTCTTGGGAAGTTGAAACTTCAATTTAAGTGTGGGTTTCAAAGTTTCATTGTGGGATTCGCATAATTTGGTATCAGAGCCAGGTTTCTAATCAGGTTTGGATGTCTTATATATTTTGATTATCAAAACAAAAAGAGAGAAAAAAAAAAGCTTGCAAAAGTTATTCCTTTTCCTTGACATTGTTTGCACACAATATCAATTGTGTTCCTTTGCTTTCTTACTTTCTTTTCATCAAATTCCTTATTGTCTTTGTGTCCTTTTAATTCCTTTTCTTTGTTTAGTGTGTTAATTCATCATATTTGGTGTGCCACCTGGGTTTTCCTTGATTTTATTTATTTAGTTCAATAAAGAACTGAAAGAGAGAATTAAGTGTGGTTAATAAAAAAAAAAGTTTGTGAGATCATTAGAGGGTAAAAGCCAATTTGTGTGTTAAACACGAGAGTTAAGTGACATCAAATTAAGTGAAACACGTGAGGGAGTGTTGTGAGGTTTTTTTTTGCTAACATTTTTTTTCATATCATAAAAATGTCAAAAGATAAAGAAGCTGTAGACCAATCATTCATGCTCAAAGCCATGCAACAACAATTTGAGCACATGAATATGATTTTTGGAGAGATTTGTGACAAATTGGAGAGCCAACATTGAAGAAGAACAAGAGGCCACTATGGCAAGATTTTTACATGGTTTAAATCAAGGTATTGCTAATGTGGTTGACTTGCAGCACTATGTTGAGTTGGAAGACATGGTTCACATGGCCATGAAAGTAGAACGACAATTGAAAAAGAAAGGTTCCACTAGAACTAATTTGGGTTCATCTTCCTCATGGAAGTCAAAATGGAGCAAAGATGAAAAGGCTGTTTTAAAGCCTAAGATTGAGCCATTCAAGGATCATAAAGAGGGAGGCAACCAAAGCAAAGGTAAATCTGATTCCCAACACTCTAGAAATAGAGATATTAAGTGTTTTAAATGTTTGGGGACAGGTCATATTGTATGTCAATGCCCAAATAAGAGAGCAATGATCTTGAGGGATGATGGTGATGTGGAAACCGAGAGTGAATCGGATGATGATCCTATGCCACCTTTGGAAGATGCTAATGATGGTGTAGAATATCCTGTTGATGGTTGCTAGGCGTGCTTTCAACATGCAAGTAAAAGAGGATGCGGAGGTACAATGTGATAACATTTTTCATACTAGATGCCACATCAAAGATAAGGTATGTAGTATGATAATTGATGGTGGAAGTTGTACTAATGTAGCTAGCACTAGTTTAGTTGAAAAACTAAATTTGAAAACTTTTACAATGGCTGAATGATTATGGAGAAGTTAAAGTAAATAAACAAGTGCTGGTTTCATTTTCTATTGGGAGATACAAGAATGAGGTTGTATGTGATGTAGTACCCATGCATGCTGGACACATTCTTTTGGGGCGACCTTGGCAGTATGATAGGCGTGTGACACATGATGGTTACTTAAATAGATATTCTTTTGTAATGAATAAAAAGCAAATCACTCTTGTACCTTTAACACCTAAACAAGTGTATGAGGATCAAAAGTCAATACAAAAAGAGAGTGATGCAAAAAAAGAAAAGGAGAGTACAAAAGAAAGAGAGATTGAGAGAAAAGCAAGTGGAAAGATAGAAAAAAATATTGTTGAGAGAAAAGAGAGGCAACAAGTGAACTTGTTTGCAAAAGAGAGTAAGGTTAAGAGGGCTTTCTTTTCAAAACAGCCTATCATTGTACTTTTGTGCAAAGAGGGTTGTTTAAATACTAATGAGCTTAACGTTTCTTTGCCTAGTGCTATTGTGACTCTTTTACAGGACTTTGATGATGTGTTTCCAAATGAGGTCCCTAATGGTTTGCCACCTATTAGGAGAATTAAGCATCAAATAGACTTCGTTCCTAGAGCTACCATTCCTAATCGACCCACATATAGAAGCAACCTCAAGGAGACAAAGGAGCTTCAAAGGTAGGTTAAAGAACTCTTGGCAAAGGGATATGTGAGGGAAAGCATGAGTCCTTGTGCGATATCAGTTCTACTAGTGCCCAAAAAGGATGGAACGTGGAGGATGTGCGTTGACTGTCATGCAATTAATAAAATCACTGTAAAGTATCAACATCCTATTCGTAGACTTGACGATATGCTTGATGAATTGCATGGTTCTTATGTGTTTAGTAAAATTGATCTTAAAAGTGGATATCATCAAATTAGGATTAGAGAGGGAGATGAATGGAAAACTGCCTTTAAAACAAAATATGGTTTATATGAGTGGTTAGTGATGTCATTTGGGTTATCTAATGCACCTAGCACTTTTATGAGGTTAATGAACCATGTTTTGCGTGCTTTTATTGGTAAGTTTGTAGTTGTCTATTTTGATGATATTTTGATCTATAGTAAAAGCGTCGAAGAACACATTGAACATTTGCAAAGTGTATTGAATGTTTTAAGGAAGGAAAAATTGTATGCTAATTTGAAGAAGTGTTCCTTTTGTACAAATCAGATTGTTTTTCTGGGTTATGTTGTGAGTGCTAAAGGAATTGAGGTTGATGAAAAGAAGGTAAAGGCTATCAAGGAGTGGCCTACACCTAAAAGTGTAAGTGAGGTAAGAAGTTTTCATGGTTTGGCTAGTTTTTATAGAAGATGTGTGAAAGATTTTAGCACCCTTGCTGCACCATTAACTGAAATTGTGAAGAAACATGTGGGATTTAAGTGGGGTAGTGAACAAGAAAGGGCATTTAATTACCATTACTTACTTTACCTGATTTTGCTAAAACTTTTGAAATTGAGTGTGATGCTTCAAGTATAGGTATTGGAGCTGTTTTGATGCAAGAAGGGCGTCCAATTGCCTTTTTTAGTGAGAAATTGAGTGGAGCAGCCCTAAACTATCCTACGTATGACAAGGAGATGTATGCATTGGTGAGAGCATTAGAAACTTGGCAACATTATCTTCTACCTAAAGAGTTTGTTATACACACTGATCATGAGTCCTTGAAGCATTTGAAAGAGCAAGGTAAGTTGCATAGGAGACATGCGAAATGGGTTGAATTTATTGAACCATTTCCTTATTTGATCAAATACAAACAATGTAAGGAGAATGTGGTGGCCGATGCATTATCTAGAAGGTATGCACTTATCTCTACATTAAATGCAAAGTTGTTTGGATTTGAGCATATTAAAGAATTATATGTTAATGATCCTGATTTTACTAATGTGTTTAATGCTTGTGAGAAAGTTGCATTTGGAAAGTTCTATAGGCATGATGGGTTCTTATTTAGAGAGAATAAATTGTGTGTGCCTCATAGTTCTTTACGTGAATTGCTTGTTCGTGAAGCACATGGGGGAGGTTTAATGGGACATTTTGGCATTGCAAATGTTTTAAAAGAACACTTTTTTCGGCCACATATGAAACGTGATGTTGAAAGAATATGTGAGAAGTTTTACCCCATGGATTGTATAACTCTCTGCCCATACCTAGCGAACCTTGGGTTGATATTTCTATGGACTTTGTTTTGGGTTTACCTAGGTAAAAAAGGGGAAAGGATTCTGTGTTTGTTGTTGTTGATAGGTTTTCAAAGATGGCACATTTCCTTCCATGTCACAAAACGGATGATGCAACAAACATAGCTAATTTTTTTTTCAAGGAAATAGTCAGATTGCATGGAGTGCCAAGGAGCATAGTTTCAGATCGAGATGCTAAGTTCTTGAGCCACTTTTGGAAAACTTTGTGGGGTAAGTTGGGTGCTAAACTTTTATTTTCTACTATTTGTCATCCACAAACTGATGAACAAACTGAGGTTGTAAATAGAACTTTATCTACTTTGTTGCGTACCATTATTCAAAAAAACTTGAAAATGTGGGAAGAATGTTTGCCACATGTTGAATTTGCTTACAATAGAACTGTCCATTCAACTACTAAATTTTCACCATTTGAGATTGTAATATGGTTTTAATCCATTAACTCCTTTGGATTTATTGCCTTTACCTATTGATGAATGTGCTAGTATGGATGGTAAAAAGAAAGCTGAATTTGTCAAGCAATTGCATGAGAGAACACGACAACACATAGAAAAGAGAACTGAACAATATGCTACTCAAGCCAACAAAGGACGTAAGCAAGTGGTTTTTCAGCTTGGAGATTGGGTTTAGGTGCATATGAGAAAGGAGAGGTTTCCAGCGCAAAGGCGTTCCAAGTTGCTTTCAAGGGGAGATGTTCTATTTCAAGTGGTTGCACGGATCAATGACAATGCCTACAAATTGGATCTTGCTAGTGAGTATAATGTGAGTGCTACTTTCAATATTTATGACCTATCTCCTTTCGATGTAGGTGAAGATTCGAGGACGAATCCTTTTCAGGACAAGGGGAATGATGAGAACCATGAAGAAAATACCATTAAAGATTCAAGTGATCTTTTGCACATTCATGGAGGCCCAATTACAAGAGTTAGAGTTAAAAAGATGCAAGCTGCTTTAAATGGATTAATTAAAAAACTATGGATTGAAAATACAATTCAAGATGCAAGACATCATGAATTGGGCTTGGAGAGATTAATGTTATTTGAATTTGAAAGATTATTCTTTCTTTGATTCTTTTGAGAACTAGTGAACTTATTAAGAATTAGCATTCTTGTGGTGTTCCAAATTTAGACTTATCACTCATCTTCTCATCTATTTCTTGAGTGTGGCGTCAATATCATTCTCTATACCTTTGGTTCATGTTTTCTTAAGCATTGGGTCAAGGTTTTGTTTGTTTTAAATCTGTTTGGAACTTTCTTAGGAAAGTGAAACTTCAATTTAAGTGTGGGTTTCAAAGTTTCATTGTGGGATTCGCATAAGGAAACTTGTCATTTTTAAGGAATGCATGAAGATGTTGAGTTTAACTTTTCTGAACAAACAGAACAAGATTAACAAACAGTCTTCATCTTTGCAGAATCATCTAATTCAAAAATGAAGATGTTGAGTTTAACTTTTCTGAACAAACAGTCTTCATCCTTGCAGAATCATCTGATTCAAAAATGAAGATGTCGAGTTTAACTTTTCTGAACAAACAGTCTTCATCCTTGTAGAATCATCTGATTCTGATGAAGTTTATGTTATTTCCACAATCCAAGAAATCAGCTAAGTATCTAAACCATCTAAACCTTCCATTCCCCCTGTCAAAATTTCTGTTCTTCCCTCAAAATTTCATAAGCCAGTCCCAGGCATAGGTTTTTTAGATACTAGTGCAGAAACCAGTATGGTTGATCCTTCTGTCCTTCCTTCTGATTACTTAGAAAACCATTCAAGGTTTTTCAGAACTGTAAATGGAGAAATCTTTGAGACAAAATTGATTACCAAAAAATCCATTGGTATTCGATTCTTTCCTAATTGTGTTATTTGGAAAAAATTGATTGTTTCTCATCTTCCCAACAAAGATTTACTCATCGGTTTTGATGTTCTTCACTTGATCAAAAACCTCTTCATCACCCATTCAGGCATCAGGTATAAACAAATGTACCTTCCTTATATAGATACCTTACGTTTGTATACGTTGTCTAAAACCCTTATGCCTCTATTTCCCAAAAGTTCCTTGAATATTGTCCAGAAAGCCATTCCCAGTTCAAACATCCTTTACCTCTCTGGAAAAACTCTCAATTCTTCATCCATCTCCCTTTCAAACTCAATGAAGATATTAACCCTACCAAAGCCACTCATCTGGGTATGACTCTTACTGATCTCTTGCTAGCAAAACAAGAATGTTCTCAGTTGCTGCAATAAGGCCTTATTGAACCAACCAAATTCGAATGGGCTTGCCAAGTCTTTTATATGGAAAAAAAGTATGAGTTAGTTCGAGGTAAAAAGAGATTAGTCATTGATTATCAACCTCTTAACTCTTTTCTAAAAGATGATAAATTTCCTTTACCAAAGATCCAGTTCTTATTCATTCATCTCCAAGGTGCTCGAATTTTTTCAAAGTTTGATCTCAAAGCCAGTTTTTGGCAATTGGGTATTACACCCTCTAATCGTCCTCAATCTGCATTCTGCATTCTGGATGCACATTACCAGTGGACATTCATGCCTTTTGGTTTCAAGGTCGCTCCGTCCTTATTCCAAAAAGCCATGGTAAAAATCTTTTTACCCATTCTCCATCATGCCCTCGTCTACATTGATGACATCCAGTTGTTTTCCCAAGACTATGACAGCCATCACCAACTCCTGTCAGAATTTTTCAACATTATCTAGACACATGGAATCATGATTTCTGAAAAGAAAAGTAGCATTGGAAAAAACTCCATTGAATTCCTTGTCATGGTCCTCAAAGATGGTACTTACCATCCAGGATCACACATTGCAAGTGAATTATTTTAGTTTCCTGACACAAGCTTATCCAAAAGGCAAATCCAACAGTTTCTTGGAATCATTAATTATGTTAGAAGCTTTATCCCAAAAGTTGCGATCCATACAAGCCAGTTGTTGTGCATGCTCAAAAAACAACCACCCCCTTGGGGTCCAGACAAAACTAAAGCTGTTAAGCAATTGAAAAAGATAGCACAATCTCCCCCACCTCTCAAAATACTAACAGATGGCCAGCGCATCCTCCAGACAGATGCAAGTGACAAATACTAGAGCGCCATCCTTTTAGAAAGAAAAGATGATGTAGACCACTTCTGTGCATATGCCATTGGTCAGTTCAAAGAATCAGAAAAGAACTATCACGTGATCTACAAGGAAATCATTGCCGTCGAATACAGAATCAAAAAGCTCGATTTCCACCTCATCAGCCATGAATTCCTCATAACCCAGCTTTTCCCAAAATCTTTGACTTTAAGAACAAGTTGCTACTAGACAAGCAACTCCTCAATCTAAAGAATTGGTTTGCCAAATATGCCTTCCAAGTACAACACATCAAAGGTAAACAAAACCTTATCCCTGACTTTCTCACCAGGCCCTCTATAAATAAGCCTACTCTCATCTCTTTGGTTCACCAAACCATTCCGATCATAGCCATGAATCGATCAATTCCTCTCAAAGCTCTCACTCAGAAAACCTTTCCCATGAATATCCGTATCAATTCAGCCTTCCAGCTTCAAGACTTTGCAAAAAGATTCCTTTACCGATACTTTATGAATGTTCAGAGAATGAAACCAGACCATTTTCCTTCTCTCAACCTAGAACACCTGTTTCTTACAGGTCTCACCCTTTCCAACCTCACTATATCAGAAGATGAACTCTGGTACATGTGGTGTCTCACCACTCTGTATGCCACAAAGCTAGTCTTTCCCATCCAACCAGTCCTCCACCACATTCTCACACCAGACAATGCACCCACTCTCCTATAGACACTTCTGGAATGGTTCTCGCCTCTCACCTGGTGGCACAAACAACTACGACATATCTCCAGTTTCCATTATTTGGACAGAATCCTAGAACAAGAAGCCAACATGTTTACTTCCTATTTCATTGTCCACAGGCCATATTTCCAACACCCTGAAACCAAGGATTTCTGGACTCAAGACATGGCGTATGAATGGAAAACCTATCCACACTAAATCCCTCTCATCCATGATCTATCAGTTACCTCTATACTAAAATCCTACCTCATGGAATTAAACAACATCCAACCTCCTCCCAGCAACATTCACCACACCTCAGTTGGTCCACATCACACCCTTGAATTTGTTCCAAAAGTCCAAGCTTGTACACCAAGTTCCAGTTCATCTCCCAAGGGTATCCTAGTTACAGAAAAACATCTTGACTATACAAATGTCTTATTCCAAGATGATCAGGATCCATGGGAAGATTTAATTCCCTCATCCATGCTGAATCATCCCAATACATCACATTAAAAACCACTTCAACAGCTCAGTCTTTGTCCCCACCAGAATGGACTGACCAAGACGAAGAAGTGTTTATCCAAATTGAAGCTAAGCGTGCAAAAAAGCATTATGAAAGAGAGACAGGTGACGTGTCTCCAAGAAGATTCTCATCCACACCATGAAGCATCTCACGTGAAGTTTTACTAAAAGTTATCAAAATAAGTGTGCTTTAGAATGTTTACTTTTGTAAGGTGTCATGTGTTTACTTTGTAAGGTGTGCTTTATTAAAGTTGTCTTTAGTGTGGTCTTATGTTGACAAGTGTAAGGTGTGCTTTACTAAAGTTGTCTTTAGTGTGGTCTTATGTTGACAAGTGTAAGGTGTGCTTTAAATTATTATGTAATTTATTTGACTTTGGATAAGAGATAAGGGGCATGTCTTACCTCACCACACTAAGACCTCTATATAAAGGGCCTCTCTCTATTGTAAAATCCAAGCTTAAATGAAATCAAGTTTTCTCTATATCATGTCTCTCTAAACTCTCTCTCTCTCTTCTAGGAATCAAAGAAGTTATTAAAGTCAATAATGGTACGCTCACCTTTAATATTTTATACTGAGTATGCTCTGCACTTGCCTTGAACAAGGATCCTGTGCATCAGAAAGGTCCTGATTTATTCTCCAAAACCGATTTTCAAAATTAAAATTGTTTTATCACAACGTTCACCCTCTTTGAAGGTTCAAAGTAACCGTGTTTTCGGGTGGTATTGTGAAAACCATTTTCTTTGATGATTTTCGAATTCGGTATTTGATGGATAAGTGTATATCGGCTACAAACCAGAACTTGCGGGCTCTTTGGCCCTGGGCGACCTTGTCTTTGTTGTAGATCTGGTGTAACAATGCCACATACAACTACCCAGATCTACAACAGCACAAGGCTGTTCTTAGGGCCAGTAGCCCGCAAGTTCCGGTTTCCAGCCGATATACACTTATCCATCAAATACCAAATCCGAAAATCATCAAAGAAAATGGTTTTCACAATACCACCCGAAAGCACGGTTACTCTAAACCTTCAAAGATGGTGAACGTTGTGATAAAACAATTTTAATTTTGAAAATCAGTTTTGGAGGATAAATCAGGACTTTTCTGATGCACAGGATCCTTGTTCAAGGCAAGTGCAGAGTATACTCAGTATAAAATATTAAAGGTGAGCGTACCATTATTAACTTTAATAGCTTCTTCGATTCCCAAAACAGAGAGCGAGAGTTTAGAGAGACATGATATAGAGAAAACTTGATTTCATTTAAGCTTGGATTTTACAATAGAGAGAGGCCCTTTATATAGAGGTCTTAGGGTGGTGAGATAAGACATGCCCCTTAACACTTGTCAACATAAGACCACACTAAAGACAACTTTAATAAAGCACACCTTAACATGACACCTTGCAAAAGTAAACATTCTAAAGCACACTTATTTTGACAACTTTTAGTAAAACTTCACGTGAGATACTTCATGGAGTGGATGGGAATCTTCTTGGAGACACGTCGCATGTCTCTCTTTCATAACGCTTTTTTGCACGCTTAGCTTCAATTTGGATAAGCACTTCATCGTCAGCTTCAATTTGGATAAGCACTTCATCGTCTTGGTCAGTCCATTCTGGTGGGGACGAAGGCTGAGCTGGAGCCTGTTGAGCTGTTTTAGTAACAGTGTATTGGGATGATTTAGTATGGATGAGGGAATTAAAATCTTCCCATGGATCCTGAGCATCTTGGAATAAGACATTTGTGTAGTCAGGACATTGTTCTGTAACTAGGATACCCTTGGGAGATGAACTGGAACTTGGTGTACAAGCTTGGACTTTTGGAACAAATTCAAGGGTGTGATGTGGACCAACTGAGGTGTGGTGAATGTTGCTGAGAGGAGGTTGGATGTTGTTTAATTCAATGAGGTAGGATTTTAGTATGGAGGTAACTGATAGATTATGGATAAGAGGGAATTGCTGTGGATAGGTCTTCCATTCATACGCCATGTCTTGAGTCCAGAAATCCTTGGTTTCAGGGTATTGGAAATATGGCCTGTGGACAATAAAACAGGAGGTAAACATGTTAACTTCTTGTTTTGGGATTCTGTCCCAATGATGGAAACTGGAAATATGTTGTAGTTGTTTGCACCACCAGGTGAGAGGCGAGAACCATTCCAGAAGTGTCCATAGTAGAGTGGGTGCATTGTTTGGTGTGAGAATATGGTGGAGGACTGGTTGGATGGGAAAGACTAGCTTTGTGGCATACAGAGTGGTGAGACACCACATGTACCAGAGTTCATCTTCTGATATAGTGAGGTCGGAAAGAGTGAGACCTGTAAGAAACAGGTGTTCTAGGTTGAGAGAAGGAAAACGATCTGGTTTCATTCTCTGAACATTCATAAAGTATAGGTAAAGGAATTTTTTTGTAAAGTCTTGAAGCTGGAAGGCTGAATAGAAACGGATATTCATGGGAAAGGTTTTCTGAGTGAGAGCTTTGAGAGGAATTGATCGATTCGTGACTCTGATCGAAATTGTATGGTGAACCGAAGAGATAAGGGGAGGCTTATTTATAGAGGGCCCGGTGAGAAAGTCAGGGATAAAGTTTTGTTTACCTTTGATGTGTTGTACTTGGAAGGCATATTTGGCAAACCAATTCTTTAGATTGAGGAGTTGCATGTCTGGTAGCAACTTGTTCTTAAAGTCAAAGATTTTGGGAAAAGCTGAGTTATCCATCTTGATGAGGAATTCATGGCTGATGAGGTGGAACTCAAACTTTTTGATTTCGTATTTGACGGCAATGATTTCCTTGTAGATCACGTGATAGTTCTTTTCTGATTCTTTGAACTGATCGCTGGCATATGCACAGAAGTGGTCTACATCATCAAGTTAAAATGTAGTATCATTATCACCATATTATATCTTATCTGATAATAATATGAATTCTCTAATCTAAGTCCTAGAACCTCAACAGTTTCCTTTTTTATTTATATTTTTCCATTATGTACTATATGCGGGGATTATTTGATCCATGCTAGGGAATTTTTTTTACTGTTTTTGCCGAAATATTGCCTCTTCTATGTTTAGTGCAATACTTTGAACTATTTTTTAAGTCCATTTCATGTTAAAGTTTGCCCTATTTTACGATTACCTCTACATTATATAAGCACTAATGTGCAATTTCGAACATTGATGCCTTAATTAATAATTGTTTCTTCTTTTCAGGTAGAAGTTATAATTGAATGAATGTTAGGTGTAACCTTTTTTTATGTTGAATATGCTGATTATTACACATTGTGATGCATAATGGTCAAAGAAGTGCTTCCTAGAAATGTAGCATCTTTCAAAAGTAGCATGGTTATTGTGGTTTATACTGTTGTTTAATGGACTTAGGCCTGCAAAAACAACTAAAATTAGAGAGATGTTCAAGAATATATTTCACAAAAAAATCAGAGAGAGGTAGTGTGGTTTAGACAAGTCACTATATAATATGAACACTATAATGAAACTTTGAAACTCTCACTTAATTTGGAGTTTTAACTTTCCAAGAAAGTTCTAAATAGATTTAAGCAAAACAAAAACCTTGACCCAATGTTTAAGAAAACATGAACCAGAGGTATAGAGAATGATATTGATGAGAAGGTAAGTGATAAGTCTATTTTGAAAAGCCATGAGAATGCAAATTCTTGATAAGTTCACTAATTCTCAAAAAAAAAAAAAAGAATGATATTTCAAATTCAAAATAACATTCATCTCTAATTGTCTTACATAGAAAGGTTGCTGAGTTTAAATAGGCTAATAGAAACCCTCCAAGCATAAGTTTGTTAAAGGATGCTTCAAAAGTCTTCACCAACCCACCATTATTAATGCTAGTCATTGACAAACTTAATGCTAACCCACCATCATTGATGATAGACTTACATAACACATTGACAAACTTGAAACAAAACAAATAAATAAAGTTGAATAAACAAAAGAGTGGTTGGAATTCCCAAGCTTGAACAAGCTGTAATAAATTGGTCATAACACCTTTTATATAACTTAATTATCTGTAAATTGCATTGGAAATTTAACTTAATTATCTTTCAAATGGTATATAGTTGCACATTAGTTCCAGATCAATCAATACCATTTTTATTCTGAATTTACTCTTTCTGCATTTGATCCAAATTGTGTACTTGGCTGCCCAACAACTTGAATAATGCCCACAATGCTTTGTCTTCTCTCCAAGCCCAATTCATCATGTCTTGCATCTTAAATTGCATTTTCAGTTCATATTTTCTCAATTAATCCATTACTCTATCTCTTGTAATTGGGTTTCCATGAATGTGTAAAGGATCACTTGAAACTTAAATGGTATTCTCTGAATGGTTCTCATCATTATAGATATTTTAAGCTCAATATTTACAGTTGTAAAGTTTGGAGCAGAGGGAATTCTGCATAGATTATTCTATAAAAAGTAAAATAAGGAATCCCGTAGTAACTTTCTGCTCTCGTGTGAGCATTGTTAAAGGGTTTTTTAGAAGTAAATCGGTATTTTGATTATACTCTATGCAAACTACGTATTATATCACTCTTGCTTTTAATTCAAAAGTCTTTTCCCAAATTATCATGCCTTGGCAGAATTACCGGCACTAGTCTTCCTTGCAAGTTAATCCACAGCCTTACTCAAAATTAGGGTGTTAAATTTCATCTTCGTCAGCATATTCCACATGGGTGAGTTTATTATGTTCATTCCTTTGGGTGGCCTCGAGTTTTGTCCGTTTCGGGTCCATTATTTAAATTAATAAATTTCACCTACTGATTGCTTTTATTTATTCACTCGTAAATGTGATACATGATTTATGGCATTTGAAGCTTGATTTGTTGTTAATTACTCTTCCAACTCTTTAAAATTCCCATATTTTATTGCTGCAACTTTACCTTCTGACCCTTCTGTTATTATATTAAATCACATGGTTGCTTGCTGAAATGGATTCCATTTCAGGTGCTTTTCTAAAGAAGCAGCTGGAGCCATCCAACAATCGAAACTTGACCCCAACAAAATTTCTTTGATCATATATATGTCCATTTCTTCTGTAAGACGGCTGTTCGACTTGGCATCAGTGTTTTTTCAATGGTTATTTTGATTTCGTAAAATGTTAATGGTTCTAGTAAAATGGTGATTGTTCTAGTGAAAACAGACTAATCTAGATGCTCGTTTCTTAAACTTAAGAATTTGTTGTCATAATATTGACTTTATGCTCTGTTGCGCATGGCTAAAGCTGCTCTGAAATGCAAAGAACTATTCTGTTAATAGATTTTTTAAGGGTTGGCCAGTTCAGAGATTCACGATGCGACCCAAAAATGACTGTTACTACAAGGTACAGCTACCTAAAATTTTATTGTTACAGTCTGACTACGTAGTTTCTAATTGGGTAAATTTTAAGCTTGTTTTCGACTTAAAAAGTTAGGACAAAACTTCAATGAGATTTATAGTTTATCCATATGAGCCAAGCGGTCATGCTTTGTGTGTGCCAAGAAATATCTAAGGCTGAGGTGTAGTGTATACCGTGATCATTTTTATCAGGATTCAAAGTCTAATGTAATGTAAATGGATTTGTAAAATGTATGTCTGGTAAAAAATTTAAAACCAGGTAAAAAATTTTAATTTATGAGAAGAATGATATTTAAGAGGGATTTAAAAAAAATAAAAAAATAAATGGAACCTCCAAATCGGGTTCAGCCATGCAAAGCATATCAAATTATCAGCCCTTCATTGTTAGAACTGGAACTCCTCTTGGTGACAAAAGGGTAAGCAAGAAGCTCCTCTACAGTCCCTCTTTTCCTCCAATCCTTCTCCAAACAACTTCTCACAAAGCTACGAAACTCCGGTGATGCAGTTTCCGGCATCTCCAGCCTCTCTCCAAAACATATAGCACATATCAACGCCATCAAGTCCGGCTTCTCCCCAAAACCTATCAAAGGATAATGACCAACCAAACACTCCAAAACCACAACTCCAAGCGACCAAACATCCCCTGCGAATCCATAATCCCCACCCCATCTTTCAGAATCAACCCTTTCGGGGCTCATATATGCACACGTTCCCATGCATGCTATTGCTGCTTCACCTATATTATTATTGTTATTGTTGCTGTTGTTGTTGTGATTGTTATTATTTCCCGTTTCCTCCACAATCCTACTTACCCCAAAATCTGCAATTTTCACTTCCCCTTTTCCATTTATCAGTAAATTTGAAGGCTTTATATCCCCATGAATAATCTGCATTCGATGTAAATACTGCAAACCCTTCAACACGCGATATGCCACTCCAGAAATAACATCTTCTGACAATTTTTTTCGCACTCGTAGAGAATCAAACAAGGATCCTCTCTCCATGTGCTCCATTACGAAGCAGATCTCCCCTTCAATGGTGTAAAATACCGCATGGCATTTGACAATGAACTGCGAATCGAGTCTTTTAAGAATTTCCGCCTCATGAGCCGCCTGATGGCGAATAATGGTGGAGGATGTCGTATTAAGGACTTTTAACGCATAGACTGAGTTACTTTTTTGGTGTCCCACTTTGTAGACAATCCCACCATTGCCGTGGCCAAGAACAGTAAGCTTCTTCAACTCTGAAATGTTTTCAACGTCCGGTGAGGTAGGATTACTTGTCGGAAAATGATGATGACGACGACGGAACTGATGATTAGCGGCTGCTGCTGGCAGAGATAGCGTTAGTGCTTGTTGATGTCTTCTTTCTCTCACCAATGTCATTTACACTGCTTACTTTGATTCTTGTTACACTGTATGCTTCTTCTTCTTCTCCTCTTATAATGACATTGTTAAATTGGAACTAAATCATCAACCAAAGAGTTACCGTTGTGAACTAATAAATTACGGGGGCAGGTGAGTTTTTTCGTGGGTGATGTCAGCAGTGTTATCAAACGTGTAATAGGAAGATTGAAAATTGGATGACAGGCCGAAACGGAAGCTAAAGCCATGAAACAGCCGATTTTTTCTTAACTACAATAACAATGTGATTTTGTTTGTGTTTATTAATTTTTATGTGTGTGACCCTATTTTCGATGGTAGCTGTTAAAACTTCAGATTTTTTATTTTGTTAAAAAATTATAATTATATTTGTTTGTTAAAAAAAAGTTTGGAAGGTAGCTGCCAATCACAACAAGACACACCGAAAGAGATGTGAACAATTTTCTTCCATTTTCTTTATGTTTTCGAGAGGTTTATGTCACCTTTTTTTTCTTTTAAAAAAAAAAACTTGATTTTGGATTAAAAATCTAACTCCCTAATTTTTTTTCCCTTGAACTCAAGTGATCGCGGGACGTAATAGCGAACTGAGTTATGTTTAGAGAGTAATGCTTTTTTTTTTTTAATATGAAAACATAATTATTCGAGGATAAAAGGTTTTCATAAGTTTGTAATTTTTTATATTTATTTTTTGGAAAGTAGGATGGTTGGTAAAGTTAAATTATTTTTTTAACCCTCTACTTCCCTTAAAATTAGGACTCCGGTGACTAGTTAAAGAAATTTACTGGGAAATCAATCGACTAAGGCCAAATTTATATATAATGAATCATCCTACATAATAAAAGTTGGCATGGAATCACAAGATCTCATTTGTACATAATTCAACATTAATGGATTGATTTGTAAATTCAAACTAATATAATTCAATCTAATTTACTATAGTTAAAATAATAATATATTTAAAATATAACTATTATTTTAGAGCTTAGTTTATTTGATAAAATTACAATATTGTACTATGAATGATTTTTTTAAGGGAAAAACCCCAGAATGGTATCAGAGCCAAACAAACACTCGCCAAGGTGGTATAAGTAGTAATTTCAGATAACATTATTTGAACTCCTAGAAGAAGATTTTAAAATATGGAAACAACTCCTTCGACTTCAGCTCTTTCTTCCTCTTCTTCCTCTCATATCTCTCTGTCTTCCACTCTTTCTCTACCAAAAAACTGTTAGAAACATGTTGCCTTAAAAATTAAAAATCTAGTTGAATATTCCTACATCCCTGAGTCTGCTAAGATCAATGAGTCCCAATTCCCTGTTATAAGTCCCTACAGTCTCTATAAACAAAAAACTTCCCTTACCATAAGTATCTGAACTTTAATCAACACCAGAAGACCACTCCCAAAAGAGTACATCCAGTCATCTCGATTGGATCAGTGTGCCTTCCAAGCCTCTCAAAGTGAACAATATATCACTTTAGAAATTTCTATCGATCTCGTAACCGCTTGGAAACAAGAAGGGTATACACATTTTCATCTTAGTGGTGTTAGACTAATCCTCACTCACCATGGCAGAAGGCTTACCTGTTACAGCCAGAATAGCTCTTCCAGACACAAGGTTCAAATAGTATCAACATGCTGTTATTGGAACCATCCTGACAACTCTCCATGCTGAATTTCAACATATCCCTAAAAGATCCCAACCTGCCAACAACTTTGAAAGTTCAAGTTCAGCTCCAGGGAGCAGAACAAATTCCAACTTCCAAAATCGCAACCCTCCATCATCAAATAGTATATAGATTACAGAATCATGCACTAGATCTTCCTACTGCTCAAACCACTCAGATGCTCTGATGATCCTTGCTGACACAGATACCATCCTAACCATAATCCAAATTCTCAAACAAATCCAGAAGCAAGATTTGCTCAAACTCATGCCTCTTGAATGGCTAACCAACTATGAGCACTTCTATCAAAATTCTAAACCAGTTCAAACCACACAAGCCACTTTTGAACGAAGAAATGATGGACAGGTCAAGCTATCTTTTCAAAAACTTGAGACTACACTAGTTTCAGAAACCCCAATGCTTTCTTATACCGCAATGATAACTACAGTACAAATTGGTCAAGAAAAGAAACTTCTGATCCATGGTTTTTCCTCAGAAGGATATCCTGTCTATCCTGATAAACTCAATGGTCATTTCCTTTGGGATGTTCCTGAAGCCCATATGTCTTGTTTGGATGATACGGATGTTGATGATGAAATTGACACTATGAGAAGAAGAAAAAAGAAAAAGAAAAAACCTTCTCATCCTAAAATACCTTGTAAACAATTTCCTCCATAACCACCACAAGATCCAAAACCTTCTCCACAAAGTGTTAAACCCAACATAAGATCATAACTCATGTTTTCAAGCCAATCTTATGATGAATCCTTTCCTCCTCTTGAAAAATAGACTGACGCACAAACCAAAGTTGTGTCCAAACTATTTGTTCAATCTCCTGTCACATCCTCTGGACAAATTGAGGAACCAAAATAGTATGAAGTTGTTTTGAACTGGCAAACAAAAAATGCCAGTGTCCAAAATCAAACACTTCACTAGTTAGGGACAAAGATTGATCGAGTTGCCAATTAGGTCTCCCAGAATGAAACAAAAGTTGATTCTATCAGCAATCGTCTTGATCAGATTTATATAAATCTATAGGATAGAATCTCTGAATTAGACACAGATCTTAGAAGAATGATTAACACTCACATCTGGGGTCCAGAGTTCAATAGAAAAGAAGCAGAGATCAGAAAACTCAAGACTGAGTTAACCAGAATTGATGCTGAAAAAGCTCGACCATCACTTTTTACCAAGACACAGTCTATACCGGTTCCCCCTCTAGTATTTGACACCTACCAACCTTTCTACACGCCATCCCGATCACAACCAGTTTATAACCAATTCTTTGGTTTTTCCCATCTTCAACCTCAATATGTTCCTCAACCAAAACCTTATTCACCTAAGAAATCAAAATCCAAAGTGAAAATCTCAGATCCAAAACCAAAAGCCACTCCTTCATCTTCTGTTCCTCCAGAAGATTCACCAACAGCAACCCCTGAACCTCCGAAAAAGGACAAACAACCAGCTGAACAATACCATTACCATCGTATTCAAACCCAAGTCTCATCTTCAGAATCTGAACCAGAAACTAATCCTGAGTCAAGCTCATCTGGATCCAACCCATTTTTATCCTCCTTATCATCTTCCACAAACTTAAATGTTACCTCCTCAAATTCAAAATCAAAATATGTTGACATCTCTGGCATACTCTACACTTACCTTAAGTCTAAGGATCTTGTGCATCAGAAAGGTCCTGTTTTTATCCTCCAAAACCTACTTTTGTAAAACAAAATTGTTTTCTCACAACGTTCACCCTCTTTAAAGGCCGTGTGTGCCGTGTTTTTGGGTGGTATCGTGAAAAAACTAATTTCAATATGATTTTCAGATTTGGTATTTAATGGATAAGTGTATATCAGCTAGAAACCAGAACTTGCGGGCTACTGGCCCTAAAGACAGACATTGTGTTGTTGTAGATTTGGTGTAACAACGCCATGTACAAGAAGCCTTTTATGTTGAAAGCAATTTGTCAGGAAGCAATTTGTTCTTGAAGTCAAAGATTTTTGGAAAAGAAGAATTGTCCGTGTTGATAAAGAATTTGTGGCTGATTAGATGGAACTCAAATTTTTTAATTCCATACTTCGTCGCCAAGATTTCTTTGTAGATCACATGGTAGTTCTTTTTTGAATCTTTGAATTGTCCGCTTGCATGGGCACAGAAGTGATCTAATCCATCTATTCTTTCGAGGAGAATGGCACTCCAGTAATCATCGCTGGCATTAGTCTGGAGGATGCGCTAGCCATTAATGGGAATTCTGAGTGGAGGAGGTGACTAGGCTATCACCTTTAGTTCCCTGACAGCTTTTGTCTTTTTTGTTCTCAATGAAAAATCCCTCATAGTTTGACTGTTGAACTAGTTTGAACAGACTTTGTGCTATTGCTCTGATACCATCTCGGTAGTTGTACGTGGTGTTGTTACACCAGATCTACAATAGCACAAAGTCTGTCCTTAGGGCCAGTAGCCCGCAAGTTCTAGTTTCCAGCCGATATACACTTATCCAGCAAATACCAAATCTGAAAATCATAATTGAAAATACACTTATCCAAGACGGCTAGGATCCATATATTACTTCTCCCATCACAATCTCAGTACATTGTCATTGAGCCCGATCTTCCAAGCCAACATAAGAGAAAAGCTGCTACACCATCACGTGATCTTCCTGCAGCATCCTCCTCACAATAAACATCGTTCTCAACGCAGCCTAAAGATTTCCCTGGAGAAGGGGTGTTAGATAGTGTATACAGACAAGGAATATCTGTAGAAGGCAAGAACATTTGTTTGAACCGAATTCCAGAGTTGGTAATGCAAAGGCTTTTGACAAACTTTAGGATATCAAATCCTATGAGTAAATCTTTGTCTTGAAGATGAGAGGCTACAACTTTTTTCCAAATTATACAATTCAGAAATAATTGAATACGAATGGGTTTTTTGGTAATCAAAGTGGTTTCAAATGTTTCTCCATTGACTACTCTGAATAATCTTGAATGATTTTCCCAGCATTCTGAAGGCAGAGCAGAAGGATCAATCATACTAGTGTCTGAACCAATATCAATAAACCCGATAACAGGTATAGGTTTATGGAATTTAGAAGGAAGGACTGACATGATAACAGAAATATCATCAAAGTCAGAGGACTCTCTGATAATGAAAGCAGTCTGTGCATCTTGTTCTGACTGTTCTGAAAAGTTTGACTCAACATCTTTGTTCTCAGAAAGCATTGAGGAATGTTGGAGATGTTGAATAAGTCTAACAGCTTTGGCAGACTTTTGTGGACAGTTTCGAGCAAAGTGACCGCGTTTCTTGCAAATGAAACATCGGTTGTATTTCTTTTTTGGGTACTGGGAAGGGTCTTTCTTTCTGAAGTATCGGAAAGGTTTCCTGGATTTTTTTGTGGAAATGTTTCTGGAAATGCTTTTTCTTTTTGGTTGGGCAAACACACTTCTTGTCATCTTTGCACTCAATTTTGAGGTAGGATTTTTTGCAGGCTGAGGCAAATGGCTGCTTGTTTTCTATGAGATCTTTGAAGAATTCTTTCTGTTCACAAATTTTGTCTAAACATGACATGGCCATTTGGAAAATCTTTCCGAGAGAGATGTTGGTTGTATCAAAAGTAGAAGCTGTGATTTGTCGATGTAATTTAGAGGGAAGAGAGGCTATGAAAACATGTTTGAGAGTTGGATCATTGAATCCATTTAACTTGTAAAACAACAAACTCATTCTTTCGTAATGAGTTTCCAAAATATGTCGTTGTTACACCAGATCTACAACAGTACAAGACTGTCCTTAGGGCCAGTAGCCCGCAAGTTCTGGTTTCCAACCAATATACACTTATCTATCAAATACCAAATCTGAAAATCATATTTCAAAATAGTTTTTCACGATACAAGACCTTCAAAGAGGTGAACATTGTGAGAAAATAATTTTTTTTTATAAAATCGGTTTTGGAGTATAAAATCAGGACTTTTCTAGTGCACAGGATCCTTGGAACCAAGGCAAGTGCAGAGCATACTCAGTATAGAAAATAGAGGTGAACGTATCTTTATTAAGAATTCTTTAGGTAGAGTAATTTGTTCTTGAAGTCAAAGATTTTAGGAAAAGAGGAATCGTCCATATTGATGAGGAATCTGTGGCTGACCAGGTGGAACTCAAATTTTTTAATCCCATATTTCACCGCCAAGATTTCTTTGTAGATTACATGGTAGTTCTTTTTTGAATCTTTGAACTGTCCGCTTGCATGAGCACAGTAGTGGTCTGGAGGATGTGCTGGCCAATAATCATCGATGGCATCGATGGCATTAGTCTGGAGGATGTGCTGGCCATTAGTGGGAATTCTGAGTGGAGGAGGTGACTGGCCTATCACATTTAGTTGTCTGACAACTTTTGTCTGTTCGGGGCCCCATGGTTGAAACTGTTTCTTGAGCATGCGTGAAAGCTTGCTGGTGTGGACCGCTATTTTTGGAATAAAGTCATGGACATAATTAACAATTCCGAAAAATTTTTGTATCTTCTTTTTGCTAAGATTTATGTCTAGGAACTTTAATAATTCTGCTGCAATGTGTGGTCCCGAATGATAGTGGCCGTCTTTAATCACCATGCCAAGGAAGTCAATTGATTCCTTTCCGATGCTGTTTTTCTTTTCAAAAAGCATGATTCCATATGTCGAAATGATGTGAAAGAAATCAAAAAGTAATTGCTTGTGGCTTTCAATGTCTAGTGAAAACAATAGTACATCATCAATATAAATCAAAGCATGATGGAGGATCGAAGAAAATATCTTAACCATCGCTTTTTAGAACAAAGATGGAGCTACCTTGAGACCAAATGGCATGACAGTCCACTGATAATGAGCATCAGGGATAAAGAAGGCTATTTTGGGCTGGTCAACTGGTAAGATACCAAGTTGCCAGAAACTAGCTTTTAAATTAAATTTATGGAAGATATGAGCCCCTTGAAGATGGACGAATAGGGACTGTATCTTTGGAAGGGGAAACTTATCATCTTTAAGAAATGAATTAAGTGGCTGTTAATCAATTACTAACCTTTTCTTACCACGAACTAATTCAGAACTTTTTTCCATATAGAAGTCTTGGCAAGCCCAATCTAAATCATTAAGTTCAATGAGACCTTGCTTAAGCAATTGGGAACATTCTTGCTTAGCAAGTGAGAGGTCAGTTGGAGACATACCCGAGTGAGATGCTTTTGTGGGGTTTATGTCTTCGTTGAGTTTGAAAAGAAGGTGGATGAAGAACTGTTCATTTTTAACAGAGAGTGCCGACCCTTTGTGGTTTGCATGAACTAGAGTTGTTTGTATTCTCCCAAACTTTCTAATTGGTCTCGTAAGGAACCTGTTGAATGAGTCATGAATTCTCTGAGAACTGATTTTGACGTAGCATTTGGCTTCGTCATTTGGAGATCAATCCATGCATTAAATTCTTGATATTTGGTAGGCCATTTATGATGAGGAATGTCATCAAATGTAAACCAGGAAGCTGATGATGCCTTTGTTGAACCATTTGAGGCTGGTGGAGGCATAGGTGGAATAGGTTTTATCTATTCAGTTTGAGCATTGTTTTCATCATCAGAAGTTTCAACAATTGGTGTTGGTTCTTCAGTTTTGGTTGCCTAGTGCATACTCAGTATATAAAATAGAGGTGAATGTATCTTTATTAATCCAAACAATTTCTTAGTTTCTTAGAAGAAAGAGAGAGGACTTAGCAAGACATAATGTAGAGAAAACTTAATTGCATTCGATTTCAACTTCTGCCTTTTACAAGAGGAGAAAGATCCTTATATAGAGATCTTGAGAGCTGAAAAGATAAGGTGGGACCCTTACGCCAAACTTTTGAAAAAGCATAAAACATACTTTAGACAAGACAGGACCGGCGTTGTTAAACCAAAGAGATCATGCTGCAAGAGCATGCTTTGGACCAGTAGCCCGCGCTCTCAGGTATTCCAGCCGATATACACTTATCCATCAAATACAAAATCTGAAAATCATATTGAAAATAGTTTTTCACGATACCACCCGAAACACGGCACTCACGGCCTTCAAAGAGGGTGAATGTTGTGAGAAAATAATTTTTTTTTTCAAAAATCAGTTTTGGAGGATAAAAACAGGATCTTTCTGGCGCACAGGATCCTTGGAATTAAGGCAAGTGCAAAGCATACTCAGTATAGAAATAGAGATGAACGTATCATTATTAATTCAAATAATTTCTTTGATTCCTAGAAGAAAGAGAAGATTTAGAGAGACACCATAGAGATATGAAAACTTAATTCGATTAACAACTTCTGATTAACTCTTGAATTTTACAAAGGAGAGAAGGCCCTTATATAGGAGGCCTGAAGACAAACTGATAAGGTGGGACCCTTATCTTTTACAAAAGTACAAGTAATAAAACAAACTTTAATAATTAAAGCATGACTGTGCATCCTTTAATTATCACGACAAACTTTACTTTATCTTAAGAAAAGTAAAGATAAAGCTTAAAGCAAACATAATTATTACAACATGACAAAATATCTTAAAGCGAGGTAGTCGCGTCAGAGGAGTCTTTGTCATTTGAATCACGATCTGGATGGGAACATCCTAGAACACATGGCCAAGGGCAGTTCTGACTTTTTGGTGATGGTGGAAGAACTGGTTATGGGAAATCTTCAGGCTGTGTTGAGAACGGTAGGTATGATGAGGAGGATGCTTCAGGAAGATCACGTGATGGTATAACAGCTTTTCTTTTGTATGGACTTGGAGGTTCAGGCTTAGTGACAGTGTACTGAGATTGTGATGGGAGAAGTGATTGGAAATCTTCATATGGATCCTGGGCGTCTTGGAATAGGACATTGTCTAATCAGGACAGTGTTCTGTAATAAGGATTTTATGTGGACTTGAACTTGAACCTGGAGTACAAGTCTGAGTTTTTGGGACTATTTCAAGGGTGTGAGCTGGACCGATAGATGTGTGGTGAATATTACTGGGAGGAGGTTGAACATTGTTGAGCTCCATGAGTAGGCTTTTAGGAAGGATGTGACTGATGTGTCATGGTTAAGTAGGAATGCATGTGGATAAGATCTCCATTCATAAGCCATTTCTTGTGTCCAATAATGTTTCGTTTCTGGATGTTAGAAGTAAGGCCTATAGATGATGAAGATTGTAGTGAACATGTTAGCTTTTGGTTCTAGGATTCTGTCTAATCCGTGAAAAGTACACAGATTTTTTAACTGCTTGCGCCACCAGGTGAGTGGCGAGAACCATTCTAGAAGTGTTCATAGAAGGTGTGGTGAAAACTCAGGGGTTGTGATGTGGTTGAGGACTGGTTTGATATATATGACAAACTTTATGGCATAGAGAGTAGTGAGACACCACATATACCAAAGTTCATTTTCTGAGATGTCTAAGTTGGTAAGGGTAAGACCTGTGAGGAACATGTGTTCTAAACAGAGAGAAGGAAAACGATCAGGTTTTTGCTTTGAACATTAAAGAAATACCTATAAAGGAATTTCTTTACAAAGTCCTGGATTTTAAAGGCTGATTGAAAAAAGGATATTCATAGGAAAGGATCTCTGGTTAAGAGCTTTGAAAGGAAGCAAAACGATGCATGGCTATGACTGGCATGGTCTGTATGGAGGAGATGAGTGAGGGTCTATTTATAGACGGACGAGTGAGGAAATCAGGGATAAGGTTCTGTTTACCTTTGATGTGCTGGACTGTGAAGTCATATTTAGCAAACCAATTTTTTAGGCTGAGTAATTGCTTGTTAGGAAGCAATTTGTTCTTGAAGTCAAAGATTTTTTAAAAAGAATAATTGTCCATGTTGATAAGGAACTTATGGCTGACTAGATGGAACTCAAATTTTTTAATTCCATACTTTACCGCCAATATCTCTTTGTAGATTACATGGTAATTCTTTTTTGAAACTTTGAATTGGCCGCTGGCATGATCACAGTAGTGGTCTGATCCGTCAATTCTTTCAATGAGATCAACACTCCAATAATCATTGCTGGCATCAGTTTGGAGGATGCGCTAGCCATCAATGGGAATTCTGAGTGGAAGAGGTGACTGAGCTATCACCTTTAGCTGTCTGACAGCTTCTGTCTGTTCTGATCCCCATAGTGGACGCTGTTTCTTGAGCATGCATGAAAGCTTGCTTGTGTGGACCACTACTTTAGGAATAAAGTCACGGACATAATTAATAATGCCGAGAAAATGCTGTATTTAGTTTTTACTGAGATCTATGACTGGGAACTTTAATAATTCTGCCGCAATATGTGGACCTGGATGGTAGTGGCCATGTTTAATTACCATGCCAAGAAAGTCAATTGATTCTTTTGCGATGTTGCTTTTCTTTTCTGAAAGCATGATTCCATGTGTTTGGATAATGTGATAGAAATCATAAAGGAGTACCTGGTGGCTATCATGATCAGATGAGAAAAGTAAAATATCATCGATGTAGACCAGGGCATGATGGAGGATAGGATTGAAGATTTTGGTCCTGGCTTTTTGAAATAATGAAAGAGCAACTTTAAAACCAAAAGGCATGACAGTCCACTGATAATGTGCATCAGGGATACAGAAGGCTGTTTTGGGACGGTTAACTGGTGAGATACCAAGTTGCTAGAAACCAGCTTTTAAATCGACCTTAGAGAAGATACGGGTCCCTTCGAGATGGACAAATAGTGACTGTATTTTCGGAAGGGGAAACTTATCATCTTTAAGAAATGGATTAAGTGGCTGGTAATCAATAACTAACCTTTTCTTACCACGAACTAATTCAGATCTTTTTTCAACATAGAAGGCTTGACAAGCCCAATCTGAATCAGTGGGTTCAATGAGACCTTGCTGAAGCAATTGAGAACAGTCTTACTTAGCAAGTGAGAGGTCAGTTGGAGCCTACCCGGATGAGATGCTTTTGTGGGGTTTATGTCTTCGTTGAGTTTGAAAGGAAGGTGAATGAAGAACTGTTCATTTTTCTAGAGAAGAAAAAAATGATGGAATTGTGAATGACTTTCTGAACAGAACTGTAAGAGTTTCTAGGAAATTTCTGTGTATGGAGAAGGTGTTTCAGACAATGTATACAGACGTAAAGTATCTGTATAGGGCAAAAGCATTTGTTTGTAGCAAATTCCAGAATGGGTGATGAATAGGTTTTTAACCAATTGGAGAATGTTAAAACCTATAAGCAAATCTTTGTCTGGAAGATGAGAGACTACAATCTTTTTCCAAATAATACAATTCGGAAAGAACTGAATACTAATGGGTTTTTTGGTAATCAAGGTAGTTTCAAAATAATCACCATTGACTGCTCTGAATATCTTTGAATGATTTTCCTAACATTCTGAAGGAAGAATAGAACTGGTGTCCGATCCAGTATCAACAAATCCGATAACAGGAATAGGTTTATGAAACTTGGAGGGAAGGACAAACACTTTAAGTGAAGGTTTTCGTGTGGTGCAGACTTGATTGACGCTTTGAACTGCAGAAATGATAGAAATATCATTAGAGTCAGAAGACTTTGCGATAATGAAAGCAGTTTGTTCATCTTGTTCTGACTGTTCTGAGAAATTTGACTCAACATCTTCGTTTTCAGAAAGCATAGAGGAATGCTGGAGATGTTGAATAAGTCGAACAACTTTGGCAGACTTTTGAGGACAGTTTCGAGCAAAGTGACCACATTTCTTACAGATGAAACAACGGTTGGATTTCTTTTTCCTATACTAGGATGGGTCTTTCTTTCTGAAGTAACGAAAAGGTTTTTTGGATTTTTTGTGGAAGTGTTTCTGAAAATGTTTTTTCTTTTTGGTTGGACAAACACACTTCTTGTCATCTTTGCACTCAATCTTAAAATAGGGTTTCTTACAGGCTGAAGCAAATGGCTATTTGTTTTCAATGAGGTCTTTGAAAAATTCTTTTTGTTCACAGAGCTTATCTAAACCTGACATGGCCATTTGGAAAATCTTTCCAAGAGAGATGTTGGCTATGTCGAGAGTACAAGCTGTGATCTGTCTCTATTGCTCAGGTTGTAACTCCGAAGGAAGAGAGGCTATGAACACATGTTTGAAGGATGGATCATTGAATCCATTTAACTTGTAGAACAGCAGACTCATTGTTTTGTAATGAGTTTCCAACAAATGTCTTTTAAGAGAACAACATTTCATTTGGTGATATTCCTTTCTTACTGCTTTAATGGATGCAGTTTTGTCACTAATAAATTGTTCACGGATGACTGAGAGAGCTAATTCAGTTGTGGTTTGCATGAACTGGAGGTGTCTGTATTCTCCTAAACTTTCTAACCAGTCTCGTAAGGAACCCGTTGTGCGGGTCATGAATTCTTTGAGAATTGATTGTGAGGTAGCATTTGGCTTTGATGATTGGAGATCAATCCATGCATCAAATTCTTGATATATGGCTAGCCATTTGTGACGAGGAATGTCATCAAATGTAAATCAGGAAGCCGATGATGGCTTTGAACCATTGGAGGTTGATGGAGGCATAGATGGAACAGGCCTGTTTGAAGATTCTTCTTGATCATCTTCAATGTCAGAGGGTACTTCAAAGATTGGTTCTGTTCTTGATGATTGAGCAGGTTCTGTTTCTTAAGTTTTGGATGCCATGAGTATGCCAGAGATGTCAGCATATTCTGATTCTGAATCTGAAGAGGTATGATTGAACTCTGTTGAGGATGATGAGGAGGATAAGGATGGGTTTAACTCGGATGGATTAGACTCAAAATTAGTTTCTGGTTCAGATTCTGAAGATGAGACTTGAGATGAAACTTGAGTTTGAAGATTATGGTAATGGTATTGGTCAACTGGCCGTTTTCCTTTTTTTGGATGATCAGGAGTTGCTGATGGTGAGTCTTCTAGAGGAATAGAAGAGGAAGGAGTGGCCTTTGGTTTTGGTTCTGAGATTTTCACTTTGGATGTTGATTTCTTGGGTGAAGAAGGTTTTGGTTGAGGAGTTTGTTGTGGTTGAAGGTGAGAAAAACCAAAGAACTGGTTATAGATTGGTTGAGACCGAGATGGTGTATAGAAAGGTTGGTAAGTGTCAAACACTGGAGGAGAAATTGGGATAGATTGTGTCTTGGTAAAGAGTGAAGGTCGAGCTTTTTCAGCATCAGTTCTGGCTAACTCAGTTTTGAGTTTTTTTATATCTGCTTCTTTTCTGTTGAACTCTGGACCCCAGATATGATTCTTAATCATTCTTCTGAGATCTGTATCCAATTCAGAGATTCTAGATTGCATATTTATATAAATCTGATCAAGGCGACTGTTGATGGAATCAACCTTTGTTTCAGTCTTTGAGACCTGATTGGCAACTCGATCAATCTTTTTCCCCAACTGATGAAGTGTTTGATTTTGGACACCGGCGTTTTTTGTTTGCCAGTTCAAAACAACTTCATACTGTTTTGGTTCTTCAATTTGTCCAGAGGATGTAACAAGAGTTTAGACAAATGGTTTTGACACAACTTGGGTTTGTGAATCAACTTGTCTTTCAAGAGGAGGAAATGACTCATCATAAGATTGGCTTGAAAACATTAAGCATTATCTTATTTTGGGAGGTTTTGGATCTGGTGGAGGTTGTGGTGGAAATTGTTTACAAAGACTTTTAGGATGAGAAGGTTTTTTCGTTTTCTTTTTTCTTCTCCTCATAATTTCAATTTCATCATCAAAATCTGTATCATCCAGACAGGGATAATCTGGATTACACCAATGTCCTATTCCGAGATGCCCAGGATCCATTTGAAGATTTCTAGTCACTTCTCCCATCAGAGTCTAAACAAACACGAAAGAGGTAGTATCATTAGTAATTTCAGATAACATTATTTGAACTCTTAGAAGAAGATCTCAAAAATATGGAAACAACTCCTTCGACTTCAGCTCCTTCTTCCTCTTCCTCTTCCCATATCTCTTTGTCTTCTATTCTTTCTCTACCAAAAAATTGTCAGAAACATATTGCCTCAAAAATTGAAAATCTAGTTGAATACTCCTATATTCCTGAGTCTGCCCAAATCAATGAGTCTAAATTCCCAATCATGAGTCCCTACAGTCTCTACAAACAGAATACTTCCTTCACCAGAAGTATTCGTGCTCTGATTTCCACCAGAAGACCACTCCCAAAAGAATACATCCAGTCATCTCGTCTGGATCAATATGCCCTCCAAGCTTCTCAAAGTGAACAATATGTTACTTTAGAGATTCCTTTTGATCTCGTAACCTCTTGGAAACGAGAAGGGTATACACATCTTCACCTTGGTGGAGTTAGGCTAATCCTCACTCTCCATAGCAGAAAAGGCTTGCCTGTTACAGCCAAAATGGCTCTTCTACATACACAGTTCAAACAGTATCAACATGCTATTTTTCGAACCATTCTAACCACTCTCCATGCTGGAAGTGTCTTGTTGACTTTCTATCCGAATGTCTCCATCCTCCATACAGACCATACCAGTCAAAGTCATGTATCATTCACTTCCTTTCAAATCTCTTAACCAAAGATCCTTTCCCATGAATATCCCTTTCTAGTCAGTCTACCAAATCCAGGACTTTGTAAAAAAATTCCTTTATAGGTATTTCTTCAATGTTCAAAGTAAAAAACCTGATAGTTCTCATTCTCTCTATTTAGAACACCTGTTCCTCACAGGTCTTACCTTTACCAATTTAGACATCTCAGAAGATGAACTTTGATATATGTGGTGTCTCACTACTCTCTGTGCCACAAAGTTGGTCATCCCTATCAAACCAGTCCTCAACCACATCACAACCCCTGAGTTTTCACCACACCTTCTATGGACACTCTTAGAATGGTTCTCGCCACTCACCTGGTGGTGCAAGCAGTTAAAAAATCTGTGTACTTTTTACGGATTAGACAGAATCCCAAACCAGAAGCTAACATGTCACTGAGCCTGAACCTCCAAGTCCACACAAAATAAAAGCTGCTACACCATCAAGTGATCTTCCTGAAGCATCCTCCTCACAATACCCACCGTTCTCAACACAGCCTGAAGATTTCCCACAACCAGTTCTTCCACCATCACCAAAAAGTCAGAACTGCCCATGGCCATGTATTCCAGGATGTTCCCATCCAGATCATGATTCAGATGACACAGACTCCTCTGACGCAACTATCTCGCTTTAAGATATTTTGTCATGTTGTAATAATTATGTTTGCTTTAAGCTTTATCTTTACTTTTCTTAAAGTATGTTTTTGATAAAGTAAAGTTTGTCGTGATAATTAAAGGATGCACAATCATGCTTTAATTATTAAAGTTTGTTTTATTACTTTTACTTTTGTAAAAGATAAGGGTCCCACTTTATCAGTTTGTCTCCAGGCCTCCTATATAAGGGCCTTCTCTCCTTTGTACACTTAAGAAGTTAATCAGAAGTTGTTAATCGAATTAAGTTTTCATATCTCTATGATGTCTCTCTAAATCTTCTCTTTTTTCTAATAATCAAAGAAGTTATTTGAATTAATAACGATACGTTCACCTCTATTTCTATACTGAGTATACTCTGCACTTGCCTTGATTCCAAGGATCCTGTGCACCAGAAAGTTCCTGTTTTTATCCTCCAAAACCGATTTTTGTAAAACAAAATTGTTTTCTCACAACGTTCACCCTCTTTGAAGGCCGTGAGTGCTGTGTTTCGGTTGGTATCGTGAAAAACTATTTTCAATATAATTTTCGGATTTGGTATTTAATGGATAAGTGTATATCGGCTGGAATACCCGAGAGTGTGGGCTACTGGTCCGAAGCATGCTCTTGCAGCATGATCTCTTTGGTTAACAACGCCACGTACAACTACCCAGAATGGTATCAGAGCATTTGCCTAAACAAACACGAAAGAGGTGGTATCATTAGTAATTTCAGATAACATTATTTGAACTCCTAGAAGAAGATCTCAAAAATATGGAAACAACTCCTTCGACTTCAGCTCCTTCTTCCTCTGCCTTCTTCCTCTTCTCATATCTTTCTCTACCAAAAAACTGTAACAAACATATTCCCTCAAAAATTGAAAATCTAGTTGAATACTCCTATTGGTAGTGTCGTTAGAGTGCACCAAATTTAAAACCTTACTACTAATATAAATAATTAGTAAAGAGCGAGTAAGGATCGATCCCACAGAGACTATGCTAGTTATATTTATTATCAACTCTAAAGCAAGATTTAAAATAAAATAATAATAAGAATAATAATATAAATTAATCTAACTAAAGAAAATGCCAATTATAAATAAAAAGGGGGGGTTTTTGAATTTTTAACTAAATAGCAAGAAATAAAGAAATTAAAACTACGAAAACAATAATTTAATAATAAAAACTCGAATTAAAGGATAAAGAAATAATAATGAGAAAAACTTTGGTCAAAGGATCATTCGCCACCACCAAACATGCACATAATATATTAATTCTATCATCAATTTATATTGAAACTATCAACCGTAGACAACAATAAGCTCTGTTAGTCTCAATCTTTCCTTAGTGTGTCGTTAGGCAAAACAAGCTCTTCACCTAATCTCTAACCATTAAATAATTTAAAACAAGCTCTTTAAATTTAAGATAATGGAAGCATTAAACAGAGAAAGATATTAGGTTGATCTAGGCAATAAAAACACAAGCTCGGATTATTTAACCTAGGTTATGTTCTCCAATTGAAATCACTGATTCCAACCTGCTACTAATAATTAAAATATCAAGACAATTACGGATCAAGAATTTTAATCTAGCAATAGAATTATTCAAGTCCTATCTAATTGGCCACTCAAACAAGACAAGAACAAAATTATAAACATTAATTATGGAAGAACATAAACAATCTCAATTAAATAAATTGAATGATAGAAATTAAAAATTAATCATATGACATGTTTGGGGTTTTGAATTCACCCTCAACCAAATAGAAAATCTAGCCTAACATAATTAAATTGGGAATAAGAGAATTAATAAAACCAATCATGGAGATTAATTCACACGGCTGCAATTTTTTTCTTCAATTCCTTCCGGCTGCTGATTTTTCCTCTCTTTTGTTGCTTCCGTTTTCTTTTTTCTCCTCTGGCGGCTATCCCCTTGGCTAGCTTTTATTGTGTGCCTTGAATCCTCACGTGGAAAGGAATTCAATCCCAGCCAAAACCGACTTTCATGCTTTAATTAATAAGCCAATAATGATTTTCCATGATTTCCTAAAGCCAAAAGGCTTTATTCTCTTTCCTTTCACGTGCTGGGCACTTTAACACTTTCCTTTTTTTCAATTTTGGCTCCATGTAATGGCTTAGCTTGTAATTGGCTTGGTTTCTTTTTTTTTTTTTTCATTTTCCTTTCTAAACTCTTCAAGTAGATTTTTTCTTAAACGCTCCGATTTAATTCCTCTTTAATCCCGGAATATACCTAAAATAATAAAATAAAATAAACTAAGATAAAAATTAACACAATAACAATATTATTTACTAAATTAAAAATTCACTAAAATAACTAGAATATTTAAGAACAAAACAAGAAAAAGATGGAGAAATTAATATTAAAATATATGGAAAATATGCACTTATCACCTATATTCCTGAGTCTGCCCAAATCAATGAGTCTAAATTCCCAGTCAAAAGTCCCTACAGTCTCTACAAACAGAATACTTCCTTCACCAGAAGTATCCGTACTCTGATTTCCACCAGAAGACCACTCCCAAAAGAATACATCCAGTCATCTCGTCTGGATCAGTGTGCCCTCCAAGCTTCTCAAAGTGAACAATATGTTACTTTAGAGATTCCTTCTGATCTCGTAACCTCTTGGAAACGAGAAGGATATACACATCTTGACCTTGGTGGAGTTAGGCTAATCCTCACTCTCCATGGCAGAAAAGGCTTGCCTGTTACAGCTAGAATTGCTCTTCTAGATACATGGTTCAAACAGTATCAACATTCTGTTATTGGAACCATCCTAACCACGCTCCATGCTAGAAGTGTCTTGTTGACTTTCTATCTGAATTTCAACATGTCTCTAGAAGATCCCAACCTGCCAACAACCTTTAAAGTTCAAGTTTAGCTCCAGAGAGCAAAACAAACTTGAACCTCCAAAATTTCAACTCTCCGTCATCAGATAGTGTATCGATTATAGAATCATGCACTAGATCTTCCTACAGCCCAAACCATATAAAATGCCTTGATGATCCTTGCTGATACCAACACCATTCCAATCATAATCCAAATTCCCAAACAAATCCAGAAGCAAGATTTGCTCAAGCTCATGCCTCTTGAATGGCTAACCAATTATGAGCACTTCCATCAAAATTCTGAACCAGTTCCAAGGCTTTCCTACACTGCAATGATCACTACAGTACAAACTGGTCAAGAAAAGAAGCTTCCCATCCATGGTTTTTCATCAGATGGATATCCTGTCTATCTTAACAAACTCAATGGTCATTTCTTATGGGATGTTCTTGAAGCCCATATGTGTAATCCGGATTGTCCCTGTCTAGATGATACGGATGTTGATGATGAAATTGAAATTATGAAGAGAAGAAAAAAGAAAACGAAAAACCTTCTCATCCTAAAACTCTTTGTAAACAATTTCCACCACAACCTCCACCAGATCCAAAACCTCCCAAAATAAGATAATGCTTAATGTTTTCAAGCCAATCTTATGATGAGTCATTTCCTCCTCTTGAAAGACAAGTTGATTCACAAACCCAAGTTGTGTCAAAACCATTTGTCCAAACTCTTGTTACATCCTCTGGACAAATTAAAGAACCAAAACAGTATGAAGTTGTTTTGAACTAGCAAACAAAAAATGCCAGTATCCAGAATCAAACACTTCATCAGTTAGGGAAAACGATTGATCGAGTTGCCAATCATATCTCACAGACTGAAACAAAGGTTGATTCCATTAGCAATCACCTTGATCAGATTTATATAAATATATAATCCAGAATCTCTGAATTGGATACAAATCTCAGAAGAATGATTAATAATCATATCTGGGATCTAGAGTTCAACAGAAAAAAAGCAGAGATCAGAAAACTCAAAACTAAGTTAGCTAGGATTGATGCTGAAAAAGCTCGACCTTCACTCTTTACCAAGACACAGTCTATCCCAATTTCTCCTCCAGTGTTTGACACTTACCAACCTTTCTATACACCATTCCGATCTCAACCATACTATAACCAGTTTTTTGGTTTTTCTCACCTTCAACCACAACAAACTCCTCAACCAAAACCTTCTCAGAACCAAAACCAAAACCAAAATCAAAATCCGAAGTGAAAATCTCAGAACCAAAACCAAAGGCCACTTCTTCCTCTTTTGTTCCTCTAGAGACTCACCATCAGCAACTCTTGAGCCTCCAAAAAAGATAAACAGCCAGCTGACCAATACCATTACCATAATCTTCAAACTCAAGTTTCATCTCAAGTCTCATCTTTAGAATCTGAACCAGAAACTAATTCTGAGTCTAATCCATCCGAGTCAAACCCATCCTTATCCTCCTCATCATCCTCAATAGACTTCAATCATACCTCTTCAAATTCAGAATCAGAATATGCTGACATCTCTGTCACACTCATGGCATCCAAAACTGAAGAAACAGAATCTACTCAATCATCAAGAATAGAACCAATCTTTGAAGTACCCTCTAATATTGAAAAAGATCAAGAAGAATCTTCAAACAGGCCTGTTCCGCCTGTTCCACCTGTGCCTCCATCAACCTCCAATGGTTCAAAGCCATCATTGGCTTCCTGGTTTACATTTGATGACATTCCTCATCACAAATGGCCAGCTAGATATCAAGAATTTGATGCATGGATTGATCTCTAATCAACAAGGCCAAATGCTACCTCACAATCACTTCTCAAAGAATTCATGACCCGCACAACGGGTTCCTTACGAGACTGATTAGAAAGTTTAGGATAATACAGACAGCTCCAGTTCATGCAAACCACAACTGGATTAGCTCTCTCAGTCATCTATGAATAATTTATTGGTGACAAAACTGTATCTATTAAAGTACCAAGAAAGGAATATCACCAAATGAAATGCTATTCTCTTAAAAGACATCTGTTGGAAACTCATTACAAAAGAATGAGTCTGCTGTTCTACAAGTTAAATGGATTAAATGATCCATCCTTCAAACATGTGTTCATAGCCTTTCTTCCTTCGGAGTTACAACCTGAGCTACAGAGACAGATCACAGCTTCTACTCTCGACATAGCCAACATCTCTCTTGGAAAGATTTTCCAAATGGCCATGTCAAGTTTAGATAAGCTCTATGAATAAAAAGAATTTTTCAAAGACCTCATTGAAAACAAACAGCCATTTGCTTTAGCCTGTAAAAAACCCTATCTCAAGATTGAGTGCAAAGATGACAAGAAGTGTGTTTGTCTAACCAAAAAGAAAAAACTTTTCCAGAAACACTTCTACAAAAAATCCAAAAAACCTTTTCGTTACTTCAAAAAGAAAGACCCATCCCAGTACAGGAAAAAGAAATCCAACTGTTGTTTCATCTGCAAGAAATGCAGTCACTTTGCTCGAAACTGTCCTCAAAAGTCTGCTAAAGTTGTTCGACTTATTTAATATCTCCAGCATTCCTCTATGTTTTCTGAAAACGAAAATGTTGAGTCAAATTTCTTAGAACAGTCAGAACAAGATGAACAGACTGCTTTCATTATCGCAGAGTCTTCTGACTCTGATGATATTTCTGTCATTTCTACCGTTCAAAGCGTCAATCAAGTCTCCACCACATGAAAACCTTCACTTAAATTGTCTGTCCTTCCCTCCAAGTTTCACAAACCTATTCCTGTTATCGGATTTGTTGATACTGGATCAAACACCAGTATGATTGACCCTTATATTCTTCCTTCAGAATGTTGGGAAAATCATTCAAAGATATTCAGAGCAGTCAATGGTGAAATTTTTGAAACTATCTTAATTACTAAAAACCCATTGGTATTCAATTCTTTTCAAATTGTATTATTTGGAAAAAGATTGTAGCCTTTCATCTTCCAGACAAAGATTTGCTTATAGGTTTTGACATTCTTCAATTAGTTAAAAACCTATTCATCACCCCTTTTGGAATTCGCTACAAACAAATGTTTTTGCCCTATACAGATACTTTACGTCTGTATACATTGTCTGAAATACCTTCTTCATACACAGAAATTTCCTAGAAACTCTTACAGTTCTGTCCAGAAAGTCATTCATAATTCCATCATCTTTTTCCTCTTTGGAAAAATGAACAGTTCTTCATTCACCTTCCTTTCAAACTCAACGAAGACATAAACCCCATAAAAGCATCTCATCCAGGTATGTCTCCAACTAACCTCTCACTTGCTAAGCAAGAATGTTCTCAATTATTTCAACAAGATCTCATTGAACCCACTGATTCAGATTGGGCTTGTCAAGCCTTCTATGTTGAAAAAAGATCTGAATTAGTTCGTGTAAGAAAAGGTTAGTTATTGATTACCAGCCACTTAATTCATTTTTTAAAGATAATAAGTTTCCCCTTCCGAAAATACAGTCACTATTTGTCCATCTTCAAGGGGCTCATATCTTCTCTAAGTTCGATTTAAAAGCTGGTTTTTGGCAACTTGGTATCTCACCAGTTGACCGTCCCAAAACAGCCTTCTGTATCCCGGATGCTCATTAAACTTGCTCCTTCATTATTTCAAAAAGCCATGACCAAAATCTTCAATCCTATCCTCCATCATGCACTGGTCTACATTGATGATATTTTACTTTTCTCATCTGGTCGTGATAGCCACCAGACACTCCTTTATGATTTCTATCACATTATTCAAACACATGGAATCATGCTTTCAGAAAAGAAAAGTAATATCGCAAAAGAATCAATTGACTTTCTTGGCATGGTAATTAAACATGGCCACTACCATCCAGGTCTACATATTGCGGCAAATTATTAAAGTTCCCAGACACGAATCTCAATAAAAAGCAAATACAACAGTTTCTCAGCATTATTAATTATGTTCGTAACTTTATTCCTAAATTAGCGGTCCACACAAGCAAGCTTTCACGCATGCTCAAGAAACAATGTACACCATGGGGACCAGAATAGACAAAAGCTGTCAGACAGCTAAAGGTGATAGCTCAAGCATTTTGTACAAAGAGGCATTTTTGAACACTAACGAATTTGACCTTACTTTGCCTAGTTCTATTACTTTTCTTTTGCAAGAGTATGAGGATGTTTTTCCTGAGAAACACCACATGGTTTACCTCCAATCCGAGGGATTGAGCATCAGATTGATTTTGTACCCAGTTCAATCATTCCAAATAGACCAGCCTATAGGAGTAATCCAGAGGAGACCAAGGAACTTCAAAGGCAAGTTAATGAATTGATGGAAAAAGGGTACGTGAGAGAAAGCATGACGGTAAAGTATCGAGTCATCAACAACATAACGGTAAAGTATCGACATCTCATTCCTAGACTAGATGACATGCTTCATGAATTACATGGGTCTAGTGTATTTTCCAAAATCGATTTGAAAAGTGGATATCATCAGATTAGAATGAAAGAAGGAGATGAATCGATAACTGTCTTTAAAACAAAATATAGTTTGTATGAATGGTTAGTCATGCCTTTTAGCCTAACTAATACCCCGAGCACTTTTATGAGACTTGTGAATCATGTCTTGCAAGCTTTTATTGGTAAGTTTGTTGTTGTTTATTTTGATGATATCCTCATTTATAGAAAAAACATAAATGATCATGTAGTACATTTAAAATCTGTTTTAGATGTGCTTAGAAAAGAAAAGTTGTTTGCTAATCTGAAGAAGTGTACTTTTTGCACAAACAAACTTGTGTTTCTAGGATTTGTTGTGAGTGCACAGGGTATACAGGTAGATGAGGAAAAGGTACGTGCAATCCGAGAGTGGCCGAGTCCCATAAGTGTAAGTAATGTGAGTAGCTTTCATGGGCTTGCTAGTTTCTATCGACGATTTGTGAAAGACTTTAGCACATTAGCCGCATCGCTTATTGAAGTAATAAAAAAAATGTTGGATTCTAATGGGGAGAACCGCAAGAGAAGGCATTTCAAATAATCAAGCAAAAGTTGACCAAAGCTCCTTTATTGTCTTTGCCTAACTTTAATAAAACATTTGAAATTGAATGCAATGCTTCAGGTATTGGTATTGGTGCAGTCCTAATGCAGGAAGGATGACCAATTGCTTACTTTAGTGAAAAGTTGAGTAGGGCAGCCTTAAACTACCCTACTTACGATAAGGAGTTGTATGCATTGGTTCGAGCATTAGAAATGTGGCAGCACTACCTATGGCCTAAGGAGTTCGTGATTCACACCGATCATGAGTCTCTGAAACACCTTAAAGGCCAATACAAGCTGAATAAGAGACATGCTCGATGGGTAGAATTCATTGAGACATTTTCATATGTCATTCGTTACAAGCAAGGTAAGGAAAACATTGTTGCAGATGCACTTTCCCGCAGGTATGTCTTAATCTCAACACTTAATGCTAAATTACTTAGGTTTGAACATATTAAGGAATTGTATGCTGATGACCATGATTTTAGTGTTGAATATCAAGCTTGTGAAAAGATCGCAGTCGGTAAATATTATAGGCATGATGGCTATTTATTTTGGGAGAATAAACTATGTGTGCCTAACTGTTTTTTGAGAGATTTGTTAGTGAGAAAATCTCATGGAGGAGGGTTAATGGGGCATTTTGGAGTTGTAAAGACTCTAGCAGTATTATAGGAACACTTTTATTGGCCACATATGAAGTGAGATGTTGAAAGACTTTGTGGTAAATGCGTTAATTATAGGCAAGCCAAATCGAAAGTGCAACCTTATGGCTTATACACCCCTTTGCCAATACCTAGTGTATCTTGGACTAATGTTTCGATGGATTTTGTGCCAGGTTTACCTAGGTGTAGACAAGGGAAAGACTCAATTTTTGTGGTTGTGGATAGATTTTCAAAGATGGCATATTTTATTCCATGCCACAAAACAGATGATGCTTCTAATGTTGCTAACCTACTCTTTAGGGAGATTATAAGGTTGCATGGTATGCTCAGGACAATTGTTTCTGATAGGGATGCTAAGTTTTAAGTTACTTTTGGAAAACCTTATGGGCCAAGTTAGAAACTAAGTTGTTGTTTTCAACTACTTGTCACCCTCAAACTAATGGTCAAACAGAAGTTGTAAATAGAACTTTATCCACTTTGTTGAATAGAACTTTATTTACTCTATCATTAAAAAGAATATTAAAACTTGGAAGATTGTTTACCTCATGTTGAGTTTGCTTATAATCGTTCCGTTCATTCTGCTACTAAGTATTCACCGTTTGAAATTGTTTATGGTTTTAATCCTTTAACCCCATTAGATTTAACTCCATTACCTGTTTCTGAGCGTGTTAACTTAGATGGCAAGAAAAAGACTAAAATTGTTAAACAGATACACGAGAAGGCGAAGTTCAACATTGAGCGGAGAACTGAGCAATATGCTAAACAAGCCAACAAAGGGCGACATAAGCTATTCTTTGAACCTGGCGATTAGGTATGGTTACATATGCGCAAGGAACGATTTCTGGAACGAAGGAAATCTAAGCTATTACCTCGAGGGGATGGTCCATTCCAAGTTTTGGAACAGATCAATGACAATGCATACAAACTGGATTTGTCTGGTGAGTACAATGTAAGTGCTATTTTTAATGTTTCTGATTTAAGTCCTTTTGATGTAGGTGACGATTTGAGGACAAATCCTCTTCAAGAGGAGGGGAATGATGAGATTAAGGATAAGACTATCACAGGCACATAGGATGAGGTATATTCAGATCCTATTCAAGTTCCCGTCGGACCCATTACGAGAGCTCGAGCAAAGAAATTCAAAGAAGCGCTTAATGGATTGATTCAAGCAACTTGGGCTCAATCAAATTCATGGAGGCCCTTTGAAGGAATCGCTCATGATAAATGCATGATTCAGGCTTTTGAAGTTTCCAAATATTCACTTCCATGAAATAGAGAGTTGGTTTGCACGTTATGGCGGAAAAATATAATATTTTTCTTTTTCAGATACTTTCTCATTTCTTAAGGAGGCTATTGGGAAAACAAATCAGTTAGTTCTATTTTAATTGCCTAGTTTCCATTTAATTGATGTAAGGCATTTAAAGCCAAATAGGATTCTGATTTGGTTTAAATCCTTTCCTATTTAGTTAGATTAGGATTCTAATTTGGTTTAAATTCTTTCCTATTTACTTAGATTAGGATTCTGATTTGTTTTAAATTCTTGTAACCAACCCTATATAATGTACTCGTATCTAATAAACGAGGGGACACTTTTTTTTTATGCAATTGTGAGAGTTAATTCTCTTTGGTTCTTTACGAACTCTTTGAACTTATCAGATTTCTATGGCGTTCAATATCTTGGCTTATCAATCAGACCTTCCATATCTGATTCTAGCGTCTTCACATACCAAGGTTCGTGCTTGCAATAAGCATTGGGTCAAGGTTCCATTCCATTCTTGGGTTTAGATTCGATCTTGGGAACTAATTTGGTTAGGGTCGCGTCAGTTCTTGACGGGGTTCATATCAGTTTGTGACTCTCAATGTCTGGTGAAAATAATAGGGCATCATCGATGTGAATTAAGGCATGATGAAGGATTGGAGAAAAGATCTTGACCATTGCCTTTTGAAACAAAGATGGAGCTGCTTGAAGACCAAATGGCATGACAGTCCACTGATAATGAGCATTAGGGATGCAGAAGGCTGTTTTGGGATGGTCAACTGGTGAAATACCAAGTTGCCAGAAACCAACTTTTAAATCGAACTTAGAGAAGATATGAGCCCCTTGAAGATGGAAAAATAGTGACTGTATTTTTGGAAAGGAAAAGTTATCATCTTTAAGAAATGAATTAAATGGTTGGTAATCAATAACTAACCTCTTTTTACCATGGACTAATTCAGATTTTTTTTCCACATAGAAGGCTTGACAAGCCCAGTCTGAATCAATGAGTTCAATTAAACCTTGCTGTAGCAGTTGGGAGCATTCTTGCTTAGCAAGTAAGAGGTCTGATGGAGACATACCCGGATGAGAGGCTTTAGTGGGGTTTATGTCATCGTTGAGTTTAAAAGGAAGATGAATGAAGAACTGTTCATTTTTCCAGAGAGGTGAGGGATGATGAAACTGAGAATGACTTTCTGGACAAAATTGCTGGAGTTTTTTAGAAATGTCGGTGTATGAAGAAGGAGTTTCGGACAATGTATACAGACGTAAAGTATCTGTATAGGGTAAAAACATTTGCTTGTAGTGAATTCCAGAATTGGTGATGAATAGGTTTTTAACTAATTGCAGAATGTCAAAACGTATAAGCAAATCTTTGTCTGGAAGATGAGAGGCTACAATCTTTTTCCAAATAATGCAATTCGGAAAAAATTGAATACTAATGAGTTTTTCGGTAATCAAAGTGGTTTCAAAAATTTTTCCATTGACTGCTCTAAATATCTTTGAATGATTTTCCCAACAATCTGAGGGAAGAAGAGAGGGATCTATCATATTGGTGTCTAAACTAGTATCAACAAACCCGATAACAAGAATAGGTTTGTGAAACTTTGAAGGAAGAACTGACATTTTGAGTGAAGGTCTAGGTGTGGTGGAGACTTGATTGACCTTTTGAATTGTAGAAATGACTGAAATATCATCAGAGTCAGAGGACTCTGTGATGATGAAAGCAGTTTGCTCATCTTGTTCAAACTGTTCTAAAAAATTTGACTCAACATCTTCATTTTCAGAAAGCATTGAAGAATATTGGAGATGTTGTATGAGACGAACAGCTTTTGCTGACTTATAGGGACAATTTTGGGCAAAATGACCATGTTTCTTGCAGATGAAACAACAGTTGTGTTTCTTTTTCTTATACTGGGAAGGATCTTTTCTTATACTTGAGGTAACTGAAGGGTTTTTTGGATTTTTTGTGGAAGCACTTCTTTTCATCTTTGCACTCAATTTCAAGGTAGGGTTTTTTGCATGCTGAGGAAAAAGGTTGTTTATCTTCCATGAGTTTTTTGAAGAGCTTTTATGTTCATAGATTTTGTCTAAGCATACCATTACTGTTTAGAAGATTTTGCCAAGAGAGATGTCCGCCATGTCAAGATTAGTGGTTGTAAGTTGCCTTTGGAGCTCAGGTTGCAATTCTGAAGGGAATGAGGTAATAAAGACATGTTTTAGAGTTTGATCATTGAATCCATCCAGCTTGTAGGACAGCATACTCATTCTTTTGTAATGAGCTTCTAAAAGATGTCTTTTGAGTGAACAACACTTCATTTGGTGATACTCTTTTCTTTCTACATCTTTTGAGGCTGCCTTTTCACCAAGAAATTATTCATAAATGACAGAGAGTGCTAAAGCAACTGTGGTTTGTATGAATTGAAGCTGTCTATATTCTCCCAAGCTTTCTAGCCAGTAGCGTAAAGAATCCGTTGATCGGGCCATAAATTCTTGGAGAATAGATTCTGTTTGAGCATTTGGTTTTGTCAATTGGAAATCAATCCATGCTGCAAATTCTTGATATCGAGCAGGCCATGGAGTGTAAGAATAAGTCTAACACCTCTATGATGAAGATGTGTATACCCTTCTCGTTTCCAATTTGCTACAAGATCTGAGGGTATTTCTAAAGTGACGTTTTGTTCACTTTGAGAAGCTTGAAGAGCACACTGATCTAGTCTGGAAGACTGGATGTACTCCTTGGGAAGGGGTCTTCTGGTTGTGATAAAGGTTGTAAGGACTCATAACAGAGAACTGGGATTCATTGATTTAAGCTGATTCAGGAATATAGGAATATTCAACTAGATTTTCTATTTTTGAGGAAATATATTTTTGACAAGATTTTGGCAAAGAAAGAGTAGAAGAAAGAGAAATATAAGATGAAGATGAGGAAGATGTTGAAGTTGAAGCTGAAGTTGTTTCCATGATTTGAGATTTTCTTCTAAAAGAACAAGTAGTATTATTTGGAATTACTAAGGAGACCACCTCTGCGTTTGTTTGTGTGGCTTTGATACCATCTGGGTAGTTGTACGTGGGGTTGTTACACCAGATCTACAACAGCACAAAGTCTGTCCTTAGGGCCAGTAGCCCGCAAGTTCTGGTCTGATTGTGTCTTATTAACCTTGTACCCAAATTTCAACCTCTCTCTGGAGGATCCTAAACTGCCAACGACCATTAAAGTTCAAATCCAGCTCCAAAGAGCAGAACAAACACCCACTTCCAAAATTGCAACTCTCCATCACCAAATAGTGTATAGATTACAGAATTATGCACTAGACTTACCTACACCCCACACTACATCAGATGCTTTGATGATTCTTGCCGATATAAACACAAATTGCAACCATCATCCAAATTCCTAAACAGATCTAGAAACAAGAATTGCTCAAACTCATGCCTCTTGAATGGCTTACCAATTATGAGCATTTCCATCAAAATTCTGAGCCAGTACAGACTACTAAAGCCATCTTTGAAAGAAGACAAGATGGTCAAGTCAAATTGTCTTTTCAAACACTTGAGACAAAACCTGTTTCAAAAACTCCAAGGCTTTCTTATACTGCAATGATTATTGCAGTCCAAACTGGTCAAGAAAAGAAACTTCCAATTCATGGATTCTCATCAGACGGGTATCCTATTTATCCTGATAAACTCAATGGTCACTTTTTATGGGATGTTCTTGAAGCCCATATGTGTAATCCAGATTGTCCTCACTTGGATGATATGGATGTTAATGACGAATTGGAAGATATGAGAAGAAGAAAAAAGAAAAAGAAAAAATCATCCTACCCTAAAACACCATGCAAATCCTTTCCTTCACAACCTCTACCAGACCCAAAACCTCTTGTTCAACCTCAGATAAGATCATGCCTAATGTTTTTCGAGCAATCTTATGAAGAGTATTTTTTCCCCCATTGGAAAAACAGATTAACTCCCAAACCAGAGTCATTTCAAAACCTTTTGTCCAATCTCCAATTTCAGCCTCTGGACAACCTGAAGAACCAAAATAGTATGAAGTTGTTTTCAACTGGCAAATCAAGAATGCCAGTGCTCATAATCAAACCCTCCAACAACTTGGAAAGAAGATTGATTGAGTAGCCAGTCAGGTCTCACAAACTGAGAACAATGTTGACTCTATCAGCCACTGTCTTGATCAGATCTATATACATCTGTATGACAGTACTTTCTGGTGGTATCGTGAAAAACTGTTTTCAATTATGATTTTTGGATTTGGTATTTGATGGATAAGTGTATATCGGCTAGAAACCAGAACTTGCGGGCTACTGATCCTAAGGACAGTCTTTGTGCTGTTGTAGATCTGGTATAACAAGGCCACGTACAACTACCCAGATGTTGGTATTTGATGGATAAGTGTATATCGACTGGAAACCAGAACTTGCGGGTTACTGGCCCTAAGGACAGACTTTGTGCTGTTGTAGATCTGGTGTAACAACAAAAAATACTAATTCAGAAACAATACCAAACGGACCCTCATGTTTTTCATTTTTAGGGTTTATGCTAGTTTTGATGACGAGTACAAGTTTGTTTGGTTGCTGAGAAAGTGGATGGGAAAATAAGCCTATTAATATAATTAAAAATGGTTGCAAGGTTATTTGTAGTGGAGACTTTGGCTAAAAAAAGAGCTGGCAGAATATAAGAGCTCTTCCAAATTTATTTGCGAGGCCACTTATTGCAACCGTAAGTATTTTACTCATTTTTGGCTTTTTTTTTCAAACTTAATAGTTAAGTCATATATTGCTTTAGCGCACTCATTCCTTCTTGTTAATGGATCACTTTCACAAATTTCACTCAAATGTGAAAAATTTCAATTTCCACTACAACTTAGTTGAAAGCCATTCATTGTGTTTAGTACTTTTTCAAGCCTTAATCGACAAATTGAAGGCATACATTACTTAACTAGAATTTCAATAATAATTAAAAAAATTAAAACAATTAGGATTATTGATATAATAATTAACAACCGAAACCAAATATTTATATATTCAATCATATTTTTCTTTAATAAATAGAAAAATTTTGAGGTATTTTAAAATAATTACATGAAACATTGAACAACAAATATGAAACAGATCACTTCAAATATGCAACAACGAACATAAAATATGGGTACCTCCGTAACAGTGAACATGAAACATAAAACATGAAATATAGAACAGCTAACATTAAACATAGAACGTAAACATGAAACGGGGGCAAAAAAGAAAAATTTCGAGGTATTTGAAAAATTATTACATGAAACATTAAACAACAAACATGAATCATCTTCCTTAAAATATGCAACATTGAACATAAAATATGAGTACCTCCAAATTCCAAGACAAATCCCTCGACATGAGTTCATAAAACTCATGCCCTTGAAATGGATCTCAAATTCTGAAAAGTTCCACACAAACACTGCTCCTATTTAGACATCAGAAAGTATGTTTGAAAGACGACCTGATGGAATTGTCAGAATGACCTTTCGTCCTCCACCAACGGCCCTTGAAGAGCCTCCTAGGCTATCATTCACATATTCTGCGATGATCACAGCTGGTCAAACAGCTCAAGAAAAGCTGCCAATTGCAAGCTTCAATTCAGAAGGATATCCAGTTTACCCTGCCAAAGTCAACGGTCACTTCTTATGGGATGTTCCAGGCTCAGGAATGTGTGACCCAAATTATCCCTGTTGGGATGATTGGGAGGAAGGAAAAGAAAACCAAAAAAGAAAAAGACATCATTTCCCATGCAAACACAACCAACCCAAGCCACCCCAGGATCCTCCGCCTTCACTAACCCCATTACCCAGCTATAAAAAAGAACTTAAATGGATTGCAAAACTGAAGTTCCTTCATCAGTCCATAATCCTACCATACAACCCATGGCTTATATGATGTTCTCATCAGCTTCAAAAGATTACTCTTCTACTTTCCCACCTTTAGAAATTCAAAAAGATTCACAACGTAATGTTGTGACAAAACCTTTCATTCCTTCAGCCATCACTTCTACCAGACACCTTGATGAACCCAAACCTTTTGAATCAGTCCTCAACTAGCAAACACAAAATGCCAGAGCACAGAATAAAACATTAATAGACATTCATAAGAAAGCTGACAAAATCAGTTTACGAACTAATCAATTGAGTTCAAAGTTTATTCAATATCTGAACAAATGCAGCAGATTTATCAAAATCTACAGTCCAGAATCAGTCAGCTAGACTCAGAATTACGATTCATGCTCTAGCAAAGGTACTATGGTCCCGAGTTTGATCAAAAGGAAAGAGAAATCAGAAGATTAAAAACAGAGCTTGAACAAATTGAGTCAGAAAGGCAAAGGCCAGCTCCTTTTACCAAATCACCTCCCATACCTATAGTCAGCCCTGCCTATCATCCTTTTGCACCTATGCTCTCACCAATCAAACCTTATGATCCCTTTAAACTATTCGGGATGACACATACCCTTTTCAGAGATAACCCATAACCTAAATCTCATCTAAAACTAATCAAAATCTACCAACCTGTTCAATCAACTCTTGCACAAGAAAAGGAATCCCCTGGATATACTCCTGAACCTTCACAAACACAACCATTACCTCAAACCCAATCAAAGGATAAAGCACCAATGCAACAATTTAGTGCTCAAACAGTTCAACCATCATTTGATTCAGATAATCAGACTTCTGATTCAAACCTAGCCATTTCAGAAAACCAAACAGATACAGAAACAGAGACCTCCCTTTCAACCACCGACTCTGAAATATCATATGTTGATATCACCAAAATCCTCATGGCCCAAACAGAAGAAATAGAACCAGCCCAATCCTCAAGAACCGACCCTATCTTTGAAATACCCTTAGACATTAAGGAAGATCCACCTGAATCCTCAGCAACAAACTAACCACCTCAACCTCAAACTCAGAATAATTAGAAACCATCAAACGGTCCATGGTTCACTTTTGATGATATACCCACAACTAAGTGGAGAGAGAGACTCAGTGAAATGTCAGCATGGATTGATCTCCAGATGTTAAGAGCAGGAATAACAACGGAATCAGTCCTTAGAGAATTTGCCACCCGTTTTACGGGATCTCTAAGAGATTAGTTTGATACACTTGGTCAATACAGACAGTTGCAGTTTGTACAACTACCAAATGTCTCAAGTGCTCTTTCAGTTATTCATGAACAGTTCATTGGAGAACCAGCTGCAATTTTTGAAGCTGCGAGGAAAGACTACCTCAATATGAAATGCTGCTCACTCAACTCCAAAGATCTTGATTACCATTATAAACAGATGTCAATTTTTTTTTACAAGCTCAATGGATTCAATGATCCCACTCTCAAGCATGTATTTCTAGCCTCACTACCATAGGAATTGCAACTAGATATTCAAAGACAGCTCACAGCTTTCAATCTCAATATTGACAACATCTCTTTAGGAAAGATCTTCTAAATCGCCAAAGGATGTTTGGAGAAGCTGTGTGAACAGAAACAATTTTTCAAAGAACTGTTAAAAGACAAAGAACCCTTCAGAAGTGCTTACAAAAAGCCTTATTTGGAGATCAAATGCTAAACGAAAAAGGATTGTGATTATAGTCCTAAAAAGAAGAAGCATTTCAGAAAATTCAAGAATTCAGACTCCTTTCCTCTATCAAAATGTTTCAGGAAAAGGTCCAGTTCATCCAAAGAACATAAAAGGAGAAAATCTAGCATATACTTCATCTGCAAAAAAAAAAAAAAGGAGCCACTATGGAAAAGATTGTCCAAACAAGAGAGATAAGGCAATCAGGCTTGTTGAGCATTTACAGGCCACCACTGAATATTCTCTTCAAAAAGAAGAAATAGAGTTCTATTTCTCAGAGCAAGAAGAACCTACTGATGAAACAGAGTTCACACTGGAAAACTCATCTGATGATTCTGAAAGTGATGAGTCTTAAGTTATTCTTCACCAGCAACTCTTGTCCCTAGACACCACCATTCCTATTCCATCCATCAAACTCTAAATTTTACCCTCAAAATTCCAAAGGCCAATTCCCACCGTTGGACTCCTTGATATAGGTACCTAAAGAAGTATATTAAACTCAGACATTCTTCCACCACAATATTGGCAGCATTACAAAGAAAATTTCAAAGCTGTCAATGGAAAATTTCAAAACTTTTCACCACCAAATTGATTACCAAAAATTCCATTGGTATTCAAATCTTCCCAAACTGTGTTATTTAGACCAAAGTCATAGGATCAAAACTTCCTAATAAGGATATCTTGTTAGGTTTTGATATTATCCACCTGATAAAACACTTCCAAATCCTTCCCAAAGGAGTCAAGGTCAAATTGATGTTCAAGCCATTCAAGATATTCTCAAATTATATGGTTTATCTGAAACTCCCTAGTATTTTCAAGACATCTCGACAAAGTTTTTGAGTTACTGTCCTAATTCCCACGCTAATTTCCACCATCCTAACCTTTTGTGGAAACATGAGCATTTCTTTATTCGACTACCTTTCAAGTTGAATGAGGATGTCAATCCAACCAAAGTCACATACCCAGGAATGAGTCCTTCTGACTCAGTCCTAGCCCAAAAGGAATGCTCTCAATTGTTAGCCCAAGGTCTTATTGAGCCCACCAGTTATCTATGGGTTTGTCAAGCGTTTTATGTTGAAAAACATTTTGAGATCGTTAGAGGAAAAAAAGATCAATCATTGACTACCAGCCTCTAAACATGCTTTTACAAGATGACAAATTTCCTTTACTCAGAAGACAAAGCATGTTTTCCTATCTCAAAAATGCCCATGTCTTTTCAAAATTTGATCTTAAATAAGGTTTTTGGCAACTTGGCATTGAACCCTCAGAAAGATATAAAACCGCCTTTTGCATTCCAAATGCCTATTATCAATGGACGGTTTTACCCTTTGGACTAAAAACTGCCCCTTTAATTTTTCAAAAATCCATGGTCAAAATCTTTCAACCCATCTTGCATTATGGATTGATTTACATTGACGATATTTTGTTGTTTTTAGGTATCCACGATGAACATCGCCAATTAATAGATCAATTCTTTGATATTATTCAATAACATGGAATCATGCTATCCGTAAAGAAAAGCACGATTACCACAGATAACATTGAATTTCTTAGAATGATTATCAAAGATGGACACTACCAGCCAGGAAAGCACATTTCTCAAGAATTGATTCACTTTCCATATCAACATCTTTCCGTAAAGCAAATACAGCAATTCTTTAGCATCATCAACTACATCAGGGATTTTATTCCTCATGTCGACCAATTCTTTTGCTGAAAAAGAATCCACCTCAGTAGAATGACAACCACACACGTTCTCTTATCACTCTAAAAGAGATTGCGCAAAATCCGCCACCATTAAAGTTGATAACAGATGGCAGACGGATACTTTAGACAGATGCAAGTGATGAATCATGGGGTGCCATCCTCCTTGAGAAAACAGATGGAAGAGAAAACTTTATTGCACATGCTAGTGGACAATTTTCTGACACACAAAAGCATTACCACAGTGTGTTCAAAGAAATCCTAGCGGTGAAAAATGGCATCAAAAAGTTCGAATACCATCTCATAAGTCATCATTTTCTTATCAGAATGGACAATTCTACTTTTCCCAACATCATGAATTTTAAAGCGAAAACAGTTCCTGAAAAGATGTTGCTCAGGTTCAAAGACTGGTTTTCAAAATATGATTTCTCTGTGAAACATATAAAAACAGCTCAAAATCTCATCCCTGACATGCTCTCTAGACTTACAAAACCAGAAAACCCCATTGCCTTCATAACTTCAACCTATCAATTCCCACTTATCTTCATGGCTATTTCACCACAGTCTTTGCAATTCAAGAATTAGTAAAGAAAGCTATTTTTAGGTTTTTCATAAAAGCCTATCTTTTAGAAGATATATTTCCATTCTCAACTTTCCACCCAGAGAACTTGTTCCTTACAGGTTTAACCTTGGATCCCTCTAGAGACATCTCAGAAGATAAGTTATGGTACATCTGGTGCCTAACTGTTCTCTTCGCCACAAAATTAATTCTGCCAATCACACCCACCTTAGAACACCTTCTTGATCCAAAAAAATCAACCTCCCTCATCTGGACTCTCCTTGAATGGCTTTCTCCATTACCATGGTTGAGAAAAAAATTGCAAAAATTGTTAAAAGTCTATAATTTGGAACGTATACCAGGAACAAAAGCAAAAATGTTCATTACGGTGTTCATTATTCACAGGCCATACTTCCAACATCCAGACATCAACCTTTTTTGGACCTAAGAACAGGTATATGATTGGTTAACTATGCCTTATCCAGCTCTCCTTGAACAAGACAATGAAATCCAAAAAGGCCTTCACAATTATCTTTGTGAATTAAACAATCAACCTGCCCCAAACAAAAATATTTCCCATACCTACCTCCCTTCGTCCACAACATGAGATCATCATGATTCCCACTCCTTCACTAATCTCAAAACCAAAATCAACTGGAATCATCATCAAAGAATAGAAACCAGACTTTACAGACTTCATGTACCAAGATGCACATGACCCATGGAAAGATTTTTTTACCATTAAGTCAGCATCTCCAACAACTCCAACAAATCCAACCGACACATGGAGCCAGTTCCAGCAATCAACCACCTCTCACTAACTGCCTAAAAGCAGACAATTGCCGCTGGCCACCTAGTCGTTCAAATCACAAACATCCAAAGCGACCAAAGTTAAAAGTCCTTTTCTCAAAAGATAAAGATAAAACCGACAGCTCATCTGACGAGGCCTACATGAATCTATCATCTCCATAATTAAAATAATTTGTCTTGACTTGCTTTTTCAAAAGTTATTTGTCTTCATATAATTATGAGTGTTTTACTTTGTCAAAGTTTGTAATAATTTTAGCATGAGTCATGCTTTAATTTGTCTTTATTGCTTTTACTTTATAGATTCGTCTTGTATCATTATTAGCTTGCTTTAGTTTTTGTCAAACTTATACCTGCTTTATGACTTTGTCCTATATAATTATTAAGTTTGCTTTTGCTTTTCGAAAAGGAAGATAGGGGTTCTGTCCTATCCCTTTCATAATTATGTCTTTACTTTTCAAAAGAGATAGGAGTCATGTCCTATCCTCTTTTTCAGATCTCTCCTATATAAAGAGAACTTATCCTTGTAAAAAACAGAACTCGTTTTTTGAAGAAATAAAAATGTGTGCTTTTTAAAGCTATTAGTTTCTAAACTCTTCTTCTCTCTTTGTCAATAAAGCTCTAAAGCTTTAAGGAAAATAAGAAAACTTAAATCTGTTCATTTTAAAACCTCAAGGAAGTATGCTCTGCACTTGTCTTACACAAAGATCATGTGCATTAGAAAACTTGATAAGTTTAAACTGGTTTGGTACCCTGTTTTAGACTAAAGGAAAGTCCGTTTTGGGTTGTAAAACCTAGAAATAAAATGTTTTAAGTTTTTTATGCTCATCAGGGTATATCGGCTGGAAACCCAAGCATGCGGGCTACTGGTTCAAAGGGTGATTTATTCATCATTGCTTTGGTATAACAACGCCGCGTACTCCGTAGTTCTTCAATGGTATCGGTGAACATACAACATCAAATATGAAACGTAGAACAGCAAACATGAAATATGGAACTTAAACATGAAACGAAGGCAAAAAAGAAAATTTTTGGGATATTTGAAAAATTATTATATGAAACATTAAATAACAAACATGAAACAGATCACTTAAAATATGCAACCGTGAACATAAATACGAGTACCTCGATAACAGTGAATATACAACATGAAACGTAGAACAACAAACATTAAACGTGGAATGTAAACATGAAACGGGGGCAAAAAAGAAAAATTTTGGGGTATTTGAAACATTATTACATGGAACATTAAACAATAAACGTGAAACATCTTACTTAAAATATGTAACCGCGAACATAAAATATGAGTACCTCGATAACAGTGAACATACAACATCAAACATGAAACGTAGAACAGCAAACATGAAATGTGGAATGTAAACATGAAATGGGGCCAAAAAAGACAAATTTTTGGGGAATTTGAAAAAATATTACATGAAACATTAAATAACAAACATAAAACAGATCACTTAAAATATGCAACCGCGAACATAAAATAGGAGTACCCCAGTAATAGTGAACATACAACATCAAACATAAAACGTAGAACAGCAAACATTAAACGTGGAATGTAAACATGAAATGGGGCCAAAAAAGAAAAATTTTGGGGTATTTAAAAAATTATTACATGAAACATTAAACAACAAACATGAAACAGACCACTTAAAATATGCAACCGCGAACATAAAATATGAGTACCTCGGTAACAGTAAACATACAACATTAAACATGAAACGTAGAACAGCAAACATAAAACGTGGAATGCAAATATGAAACGGAGGCAAAAAAAAATATTTTAGGATATTTGAAAAATTATTACATGAAACATTAAACAACAAACATGAAACATATTACTTTAAATATGCAACCGCGAACAAAAAATATGAATACCTCGGTAACAGTGTACATACAACATCAAATATGAAACATAAAACAGAAAACATGAAACGTTGAACGTAAACATGAAACGAGGGCAAAAAAGAAAAAATTCGGGGTATTAGAAAAATTATTATATGAAACATTAAACAACAAACTTAAAACATCTTACTTAAATAATGCAACAGCGAACATAAAATATGAGTACCTCGATAACAGTAAGCATATAACATCAAATATGAAACGTGGAGCATAAACATGAAACGGGGGCAAAAAAGAAAAATTTCAGAATTTTTGAAAAATTATTACATGAAACTTTAAATAACAAACGTGAAACAGCTTACTTAAAATATGCAACTGCGAGCATAAAAGTGACTATGTCTGTAATAGTAAACGTACAACATCAAACATAAAACGTAAAACAGCAAACATGAAATTTGAACTCAAACATGAAATCGGGGGCAAAAAAGAAAAAGTTCGGGGTATTTAAAAAATTATTACATGAAACATTGAACAACAAATATGAAACATTTCACATATAATATCCAACAGAGAACATGAAATATGAGTACCTCTGTAACAGTGAACAAAAAATATCAAATATGAAATATAGAATAGAAAACATGAAATGTAAAATGTAAACATGAAACGGAGGCAAAAAGAAAATTTTTGGGGTGTTTAGAAAATAATTATATGAAAAATAAACTATAAAATATGACACTTGAAATGTTAAATATAAGATATATGGACAAGATTGTGGTGCAATCAAGAATCGTCTGATGCGATTCTTAACTGACCTAACTGTTAGATTCATTTAAATTCAAGTGGACCCCACCCATTTAAATGGATGACACGGCATTTGAATCACAGACAAAGATCACACCAGACTATAACCGGATCCAAGATATATTTTATAAAAAATAAATTAAACTTTTATCTTTATGTTAACACACATTTTACTTTGGTTTTTAAAATATTTATAATAAAAAAATACTTTTTCTATTTTTACTTTATTTATCTATTTTTACTTCTTATTATTATTTTTTAAATTTTATTTATTTTATATATTTAAATAAAAAATAAAAATTAATGGCAGCAACCGGCTGGAGAACTGGTTGCTGCCAGTCACAAAAGTTGCCAGATGGCAGCCAAACAACAAAGGGGTACGCCCTCTATGATAGCCTGTATCATAGCCATCCCCCGTAAATGATTATATGAATGGAGTTAAATATTTTGGTTCGTTATTTTGAAAACATAGCAGACGCAAAAATTAATAAATGACAGACAATACGCTAACTTTTGGTTATTTCTGAAATTCAACAATTTAGGGACCCACAACGTAGTTGTTCTTCCATGACTGGTTGATTTCAAATCTATCCGCTTTGGTTCATGCTCATGATTTTAAAGATAACAAATGTCTTACACGCGTTCACACCAAGTAGCGTTCCCGTAAATCAGCTTCGAACGTCTCCGCCAACCAAGGTTGAATGTCCAACCAAGCTTGGGTAACCATGGTCACGTGTATGTTATGTTGACTTTACGAACGTCACCCGTTTTTAAAACCACAGAAACTATATATAATTCAACGCAGGAAAAAGGAAAGGAGAAAAAATGGCAGCGATTTACATGGACGAAGAGGAGGTGTGGAAATGTCCAGAACACCCAACGAAACGACACCGTTTGGGAATTTGTCCAACTTGTCTCCGCGAACGCCTCTCATCTCTCTGCCCGGACTGCGCCAACGTGCGACCCTGTGCCTGCCCGTGTAGCACCGTTACGACATCGTCTTCGTCGTCTTCTTCGTCGTCATTTTCTCGGTTTTCAATATCAGGGGCAGAGAATTTGAGCGCGGGTAGCGGAACAGTTGGGCGGGTAAGCAGTTTGATAGAAAGCGAGCCGGCTTTTCGGCGATCTCGATCTGTCTCGGTGCCTATGTTTATGCGGTCCATGTCAAAGTCGAAGCCTGTTGATGCTGCGACTGAAGAGAGAAGTAAAGCGAAAACGACGACAGCGTTTTGGGGGTGGTTGAAGGGAGGCGGCAGTATGGGTAATAATAATAGTAATAATAAAAAAGGCAACAAAGAGGTTGATGTGGAAGAGGAGAGGAGAGTTATGATGAGGAGATCCAGGTCCGTGGCTGTTACGACATCGGATTATGGGAAGTCAAAGGGAGGGACTAAATGGTACTTTCCAAGTCCGATTAAGGCTTTCAGGCAGTCAAGGCTATTCAAGTTTGTCCTGCAAGAACGCTCTCCCATGTACAGAGGTTGATACTTTTCTGCTGACACTTCTCTTTTTTTTTTTTCCAATTTTTTAAGATAAATAAATATATAATTGTTCTCTCAACGAGCAGAGATTGACTAATTTTTCTTTTCTATTTTTTAAAAAATAATTTTCTAAACATTTATTATAGTATATGCTATCTTTTTGGGAGGTTCGAGTACTAGATAGCCATTATGTTTCAATTATGCCAAACTTTTAGGTGTTTCTTTTAGTATAAGAGTTTGGGTTAAGATAATGCAATAATGTTGAAGTGTATGTGTAACAACATACTAGAGGACCTTGCTACGTTACAGACGCTGTAAGTAACAGCCCACTCACAAACTTGGTTGTGGGTTCCACATGGACCCACATCCAAGCACTATTCATGTGAGGGCTGTTACTTACAGAAACTGTAACGTAGCCCTCTCCCATACTAGAATATTTATTTGATGCCAACTAATTAGTGGTATGATTGGGCTGGATTTTACAGAGAATGTTCGAGTATTAACCACCTCATAATCCTCTTATCTAATCTGGAATGCAGAATGATAAAATTATGGACCACTTGACATTTGACTTTTTTGGGAAAAAAAATTCCAAATGAATTTTAAAAATGAACTTTCAAAGGTACTTCGTAATTTAGAAAAGTAAGTTGGATTGCTTTGGATTAGGGTAGCTGTGGCCATAATCATTATTGCGAGGTTATTGAACTTGCTACCGCATGCAAATTATAAATGAATCCAAAATTGACTAAATGAAATCCATACTTATGGTAACTGTAAATTAATCTGAGAACGTAACAAAAATTTTCATGATCTATATTCTTGCCATTATCATCCAAAATAGATTAAGGAGGCTTATTATTTTTAATGGTTGATACAAGTGTACTTAAATTAATTTATGGGGTGGGACTATTTGAATTTAACAATTGACAAGGTAACACCTTAACACTCCGAAGATTTAGTAATACCTAAGTTTATCAGAATCTTGGAGTGTTAATATTAAAGGAGCTCGACAAAGCAGATGATTTTTACTTTTAGTTCAACCTTCGGGGAACTGAGGTACTGATGAGTCGTTGTTTCCAACCAATGAACTGTACATCACTGCAATCTTCATCGTGAAGCTGAAGCAGGTATTTTATATTTAGCCAGGTTATATTTGATGAACGTATAATTTTAATTTTTTTTAATTTTATTTCACATGCTTTGTCCTTTAACATTAATTAGTTTGATTGACCATTTTCTTGGCATTTTGAAACTTCATAATGCATGTATAGACTAATAAGAACTTTCTCGAAGGGGTTATGCTGATTTGTGGAATCTTATCACGTTTATCTGATTAGCAGGATATTTGCAGTCTAATTATATGAATAAATTATTACAAGTAACATTTAATTAATGCTTTTTTTTATTTTGTCTTGAACTGAGAAAAAAATTAATGTTTTTTTTTAAAATTTGAAAGAAATAAAGACATCTTCCAACAAAAAAAAGACCTTGATGAATCATAGAAAAAGTAAGAGTTGTACTTAATATAGAAAAAGATGAGAGAAATTTACCATCTCTCTCTACCCATCCACACTCTCTCTTCTCTTTTCTTTTTTATTTCTCTTATTTTTCTGCACACTAAACATTTTTCAGTAAATAATATGCAAGTCTTCCATTTGTTGATAAAATACTCTAATATGGCATGCAACGGTTTAAATTGCTGTATGCATTGTTTGCGGCCCCATTTTCGGTTATACTTTCATACTACAAGCTAAACAAGTTTGTTTGGACGGTGTTAAAATTTCGCAGTTATTTTTTCTTTAGAACTTTTTGGCTTGTAACGTTCTACTTAATATTGTATCAATTTGTAGAGAATCTTCGAATCGGACATGGGGATGATATGCAACCAAGTAGCCAGCTTAAAGTTGTTTTTTGAAAGAATCGGAACATATTCTTTTGTTATTGTTGCATAAAGTACTTTTAAGTAATATCCAATTAAAATTAATCCATACAAGTTCTATCAGAGGGTAAAGCAGCTGGGAAAGAATTTGCTAATACTTTCTTGGTTCTTGCTCGCTCGCTAAGTCTTGCCGTCGAAGAGTACCTAAAAATGTGTCCCGCAGTTTCCACGCATGCATACATTCTTTCAATTTAAAACATGCATATATCAAATAGTGATTACAGAGAAATTTCTAATTAAAAGAAAAGCAACTTTGTAATCATAATTGAGAATACATATATATTAATCGTCTTGGCGGTCAAAAACTGCCATCTTCTAGAGATTTAATAGGACGTTCCTTTATTTCTATATACACCTATTACCACGCATAGCAATGTACTTTGTAATAAAAAAATATGATAATAAAATACTATTGTTTTTGCTTCGCCGCTAAACCTAGCGTTGTTATCATCACACAAACACCCAAAATATATATGCTTCCGCCTTGAAGGAGTTAATGCTAATTAAGAATGGCATTGTTTGATTATTTTACTACGGGTAAACTTAAATTTATTTTCAAAAATAATAATAATCTTCAATTTATCCTTCAAAAGTATGAAAATTTAATTTATCCTTATTTTCGTTCAGAAGATGATGGTAAGAGGTCACATTGCCGACTTGGAACTACAACATGAAATACAATTCTACGAAGTGCGCTTTTGGGGTTTCCTCAGGCAATTTCCTTGGCCATATAGTTAGCTAGAGGGGAAATGAAGCCAATCCAAGCCAAGTCAAAGCATTACTAGGAATTACGGAGCCAAAAACTACAAAAAAAAACTTGCGGCATTGAATAGATACACCTCCCAGATGTTAGATAAATGTGAAAGCTTTTTCAAGCCCCAAAAAAATGGAGTATGGGGAAGAGAGCAATCTGAGGCCCTAGTGCAATTCAAGAATTATCTCCTCCAACCACCCATACTTTCTGCAACAAAACATGGGGAGGAACTTTATTTGTATCTCATTGTATCCCACATCTTAGTCAAATCAATACTAATAAGAGAAGAGGAGGGGGTGCAAAAGCCTATCTTTTTTACCACCAGAACTTTGTTAGATCCAGAAACAAGATATTCTGTTGCGGGAAAACTAGTCTTGGCACTCACCCAAGTAGAGGAAAAACTCTAGCACTACTTCGAAATCCATCGCATAATTGAAATGACATCTTGCCCTCTTAAAGACATAACCAAAATGGGCGCAGAAGTACTCAATACGTGGCGTTGTTATACCAGAACTACAACAGATCAAGCTGCCCTTTGGACCAGTAGCCCGCAAATTCTAGTTTCCAGCCGATATACTCAGAAGCTTAGCATCAAAACTTAAAATTTTTCCTTAGTAGGTTATATTACCTTAAAACAGACTTTCCTTTTAGTCTTAAAAAAGGGTACCAAATTGTTTAAGAAATCATCATAAGTTTTCTGATGCACAGGATTCCTTACTGGAAGGCAAGTGTAGAGCATACTTTCTTAGGTTTTCAAAATGAACAGATTCAAAATCCCTTTTCTTTTTCTTTCTTTAGATATTCATTTGCAGACAGAGAGAGAGGGGAGTTAGAAGGCCATGGATATTGAGAATACATGATTTTATTTCTTCAAACTTCTATATCTTACAAGTGAGGGTAGAACTCTTTATATAGGAGAATTCTCGGATAGGACAAGACCCTATCTTTTTAAAAGCAAGAGTAAAGACACACCTTTTTTGACTAAAGATACACCTATTTAGACTTTATTACAAACGACAAAGACTTAAAGCAAAAGTAAGTAAAAGCAAACTGTAATTATATAATAAGACAACCGACTTTATGGATGAGCTGTCTGTTTCATCTGGGTCACAGTTGTCTTTTGGAAAAAATTTCTTTGAGAGCCTTGGATGCTTACAATGGGGACCACAAGGTGGATGTGGGCAATGATTTTCTTTCTTGAATCATGCTCTGGTTTCAAGCAGCTTTGTAGTGTCACGTGGACGTTTTTGTGGAGGCTGAGATGAGAATGCTGGATAAGGAGTGGATGGTGATGATCCGAGTTCATACGATGTTGGTGATGGTATGGGAGTAAAGTCTTCATATGGGTATTGAGAATCCTGAAATAAGAAGTCAGTGTAGTCTGGCTTTTCTTCCTTGATGATGATTCCACGGTTGACAGGTTGAGAATGTAAAGATGGTGTGGGGACCATGACCATATCATGTTAGTCTGGAGGGATATGGTTAAGTTCCATGAGAAAGTTTTTCAGGGAGGTCTTGATTTCAAAATCTTGTTCAAGACATGCTAGATGCGGAACAGTGATCCAATCATAGGTTTGGTCTTGTGTCCAAAAAGCTTGGGTGTGAGGATGTTGAAAATATGGACGGTGGATGATGAAAACAGAGGTGAATTGATTTCCTTCCTGATCTGGGAGTTGTCTGAGTTGGTGTACGTCAGAAATTTGTTGGAGTTTCCTACGCCACCAAGGTAATGGTGAAAACCATTCAAAGAATGTCCAAATGAGAGAGGTCATCTATTCTGGATTGTTTAACCTGTCAAGAAGAGGTAAAACAGGGAAAACCATTTTTGTAGCATACAGGACTGTAAGGCACCAAGTATACCAAAGCTCATCTTCGGTGATGTCTCGATGAGGGGTAATGACTAGGCCTGTAAGAAAAAGATGGTTAGGATGGAAACTGGGGAAAAACATAGGTTCTTTATTCATCATATAGATATTCATAAAAAACCTAAAGAGAAATTTTTTTGCAAAGTCTTGGATCTGATGGGGAGACTGAAAATTCATATTAAGAGGAAATGTTTTTCTGGTGAAGGCCGTTGTGGGTAGAGAAGTGGCCATGAAGATAATAGGAAACTAGTGTCTTGAAGATATGAGGGATAAGGATTGTTTTGGCTTTAAAAGTCTGGATAACATATCAGGGATGAAGTTTTGAGTTCCTTTTATATGCTTGATTGAGCAGCCATATTTCGAAAACCAATCCTTTAACCTAAGTAACATTTTCTCTAGTGCTGTTTTGCCTTTGAAATTCATGATGTTTGGAAAGGTTGAATTGTCCATTCGGATAAGAAAATGGTGTCCAATGAGATGATACTCAAACTTTTTGATGCCATTCTTTACCGCTAAGATTTCTTTGAATACGCTATGGTAGTGCTTGTGTGTGTCAGAAAATTATCCACTAGCGTAGGCAATAAAGTATTCTTTTCCATCGGTTTCCTCAAGGAGGACGGCACCCCAAGATTCATCACTTGTATCGGTTTGCAATATCCGCTTGCCATCTGTAATCAGTTTGAGTGGTGGCAGATTTTGTGCAATCTGCTTTAATGTGGTGACAGCAGTTGTGTGGTCAGCATTCCATAAAGCTGAAAGATGGTGGGTGTGGTGGTCTACATGTGGGATAAAGTCTCTGATGTAATTGACAATGCCGAGAAACTGTTGGATTTGCTTTCTGGAAAGGTGCTGATCTGGAAAGTGGAGTAACTCTTGAACAATGTGCTTTCCTGGCTAGTAGTGGCCATCTTTTATGACCATGCCAAGGAATTCAATATTGTCTGTGGCAATTGTGCTTTTCAGGGCCGACAACATGATTCCGTGACTTTAGACGATATTAAAGAATTGATTTAACAACTGGCGATGTTCTTCATGTGATCCTGAAAAAAGTAAAATATCGTCAATGTAAATCAATGCATGATGCACGATGGGTTGGAAAATTTTGACCATGGATTTTTGGAAAATGAAAAGGGTAGTTTTGAGACCAAAGGGTAAAACTGTCCATTAAAAATGAGCGTTTCGGATACAGAGGGCAGTTTTATATCATTCAGAGGGTTCAATGCCTAATTGCCAAAATCCTGATTTTAAATCAAAATTTGAAAAAATGTGGGCATTTTTTAGAAAAGTAAACATGCTTTTTGTTTTTGGGTAAAGGAAATTTGTCGTCTTGTAAGAACATGTTTAATGACTGGTAATCAATAACTAGGTGTTTCTTTCCTCTGACAATTTCAGAATGCTTTTCAACATAGAATGCTTGGCAAGCCCATTGAGAGTTTGTGGGCTCAATAAGACCTTGGGCTAATAATTGCGAACATTCCTTTTGGGCTAGGATTAAGTCAGAAAGACTCATTCTTGGATAAGTGGCTTTGGTTGGGTTAATGTCTTCATTCAGTTTGAAGGGTAACTTAATGAAGAAAGACTTGTTTTTCCAAAGAGGGTTTGGATGGGTAAACTCAGAATGAGATTCTGGACAGTATGTCAAAAGTTTGGATGAAATATCCTGATAAGATTGGGGAGTTTCAGACAAGTTGTAAAGTTTCAAGATGTCTTGCATGGTTTGAACATAAACTTGACTCAGATTCTAGTGGGAATAATTTGGAAGTGTTTGATTTAGTGAATTATGTCAAAACCTAACAAGATATCCTTATTAGGAAGAGTTGAACCAATGATTTTGATTCAAATGACACAACTAGAAAAGATTTGAATACCAATGGGTTTTTTAGTAATCAAATTGGTAGAGAATATTTTCCCATTGACTGCTCTGAAATTTTCTTCATACTGTATCCAGTAGTCAGGAGGAAGGATGTTTGGGTTTAACATGCTTCGTTGGGCTCCAGTGTCGATTAGTCCAATTACAGGAATGGGCCTTTGGTATTTTAAAGGCAATATTTGAAGTTTGATGGAGGGAATTGGAACAGAAGTGTCAAGGGACAGCAACTGTTGATGGAAAATCATTTGGGACTCATCACTTTCTAATTCAGCAGACGAGTCTTCCAGTGCGAACATTGTTTCGTCATTTGGTTCATCTTGTTCAGAGAAATAGAATTCTAGTTCTTATTTTTTAAGAGAGTAATCTGTAGTGGCTTGGAGGTGTTCAACTAGCCTGATTGATTTTTCTCTTTTGTTGGAACAATCTTTGGCATAATGGCCTTTTTTCTTGCAGATAAAGCATCTGATTGATTTTCTCCTTTTGAATTCTCTGGAAGAAGATGATTTCTTGCAGATGATTTCTCTCTGGAAGAAGATGATTTCTTTTTAGAACTGCAATCACAATCTTTCTTCTTTTTATAGGCACTTCTGCAATGGCTCTTTATCTTTTAGCAGTTCTTTGAAAAACTGTTTTTGCTCACAAAGTTTATTAAGGCATGCTTTGGCAATTTGGAAGATTTTGCCAAGAGAGATGTTGTCAAGGATGAGATTATTAGCTGTGAGCTGTCTTTGAATGTCTAGTTGGAGTTCTTCTAGAAGTGAAGCCAAAAAGACATGCTTTAAAGTTGGTTCATTGAATCCATTTAGCTTATAGAACAATAAAGACATCCGTTTGTAATGGAATTCAAGATCTTTAGTATTGAGTGAGCAGCATTTCATGTTGAGATGATCTCGTCTTGCCGCTTCAAAGACTGCGGATGGATCCCCAAGGGATTGATCATGGATGACAGTAAGGGCACTTGAGACTTCTGGGATTTGGTCAAACTGTAATTGTCTGTATTGGCCTAAAGAATCAAACCAATCTCTCAGGGCACCCGTAAAACAGGTAGCGAATTCTCTAAGGACTGATTGGGTGGTTGCTCCTGATCTCAGCATTTGTAGTTCAATCCAGGCAGACATTTTAGTAAGCCTTTCTCGCCATTTGTGAGATGGAATGTCATCAAATCTGAACCATGGGCCATTTGATGGTTTTTGACTGGGTTGAGTTTGAGGTTGGGAAGGTTGATTTGTTGCCGAAGATTCAGGTACTTCTTCCTCAATATCTGAGGGTATATCAACATATGGATCTGTTTGGGAAGGTTGGCCTTGTTCGGTTTGATCTGGCTGAGCCATAAGGATTTTGGTGATATCAGCATAGAACTTTTTAGAATCAGTAGCTTTTTGAAATGGCTAGATTTGAATCAGAAGTTTGATCATCTGTATCAGATAATTCATTGACTGGTTGAGCACTGTATTAGTGCATGGGTTCTTTGTCTTTGGATTGTGTTTGTGGGTTAGGTTGAGGGGTTGGAGGTGCTGATGGGGAGGCCGGTGTATAAATTGGAGGCTGTGGTTCCTAAATGGTCAGTGGTGGTTGGTGAATGTTGTGCAAATTTTATTGAACTTGCAAGCGCACAAATCTATTGTAGAATAGATTAATGGTGTCGAGTCTCGATCCCATGAGAATGTGGATTTTAATTAGGTGTAGAATTAATTTTGTAAGTGGGTAATTGGATTTGTGGGGAAATTGATTTAAACTATGCAAGAATTTAAATTGGAATAGCAAGAATAAATTAAACTAGAAACTATTGAAATAAAGTGTTTGGGTATCTGAATCCGTATCAACATGCACCATGGGCTAAATATTCTTTATTAATACCAATTAAATCATGAGGGGGATTTCCACACCTCATGAACCACGTTCTAATCAATATGGTGCTAAGAGCTTATCGTGCCAAATAGTAATAACCTTGTACTAGGGAGCCGGTTAAACCAAAACAGTATTTAGATAAGAATATTACTATTTGTCGATAAAAAGTCAAAACCTCCATAAAAATTAGAGGGGAAGAGAAGGTAAATTTACCAAATAAAGCCCATGACACATATTGAGACTTCACCTTCAACCTATGCTTAAAAGAAAATTAGCTACTCATAATTGAACTAAGGGTAAAATGAAAATTTATTAAAATACATATAAAATATAAGATGGAGAAGGAATTACAGAAAACTAAGCTCAAAAATGGATTCAGGAGTGTCGAAATAGAAGGGAAAGTCGCCTTTTTATAGATACATTGAATAAATCATGGCCATCGGATTAAAAATAATTCGGACGCTCAGGATTGCGCCACGTCATCAGTCAACAGTACGTGGTTTGACCACGCGGTTTGAACAGTAACACGGTTTGCACACGTTGAACAGTGACGTGGTATGAACGATGATCGTAAATGATCCATGAACGATGACTGCATATATGAACGATCTGCGTATGTGTGAACAGTGTCATTTTTTCTTTTATGCTCCTCCTAAGGTTTTCGCCCGTCCTGAGTTCAAAAGTGATATCCGTTTTGTCGTCTGATCTCTCGTTCATTATGAAATGACCACAATGCCCCTAAAATATATAAAATACTTAATTAAGATAAAATACACATTATTAAATCACAAAAAGTTTAAATACATAAAGTAGGAATATTAGTAAAACTTGAAGTACAAAATGACGATTTTTTCCTTTATAAATATACACTTTCTAACACTCAACACACCCCCAAACCAGCTTATTGCTAGTCCCTAGCAAATAAAGTGAAAACAAAATTCAAATCCAAAATGATTTTTTTTTAAACAATCGTGTTTATTCAATCAGACTAATGATAGCAATCAAATAAAAGTATAAGTATTATCTGCAGTCTAAAGAAACATCACAAACACATCAACCATCCACATGCATCAGTCCAGCAGACTTTGTCACAACTATAGTAATCAAGCCACTTTCAAGAATGACATGTCAAACCCCAAAATCTCACCGATAATAGCAACACTCTCACAAGAAAATTAAATCCAATAAAAATTGTCACTTCAATGAATGATAAATTGAGTGAAGATAATAAAGAAATAATATCACACACTCTCACCAAGACGAAAGGAATATGCCCACAGCTTAGAAATAATGCGATCTCAAACAAAATACTAGTTAACCCAATGTATTTATTTATTTATTTATTATTTTTTTATGCATCACTACATCTTTTTAGTCCATATAACTAGCTTTTAATTCAGACTATAGTTCCCTAAAATCAAGAAGGACTTTTATTAGGACGTAACATAGGCTAGGGACATGGCTAACAAAGAAAGGGAAATAGAGAAAACAAAATATATGTTTGAGAAAAATAAATATCTTTTGGAAATTAAAAGGTGCATTTCACTTATTTATTATTATTGTATATCCCTCTTTTTTTTTCTTTTTTTTTCTAAAAGAACTTTGATTTTTTCTTTTTTCTTTTTCTTTTTTTCTTTTTCTTTCTTTTGGGTATTGCACAACTTTACTAAAAAAAAATTTATTTATATTTTTTCTCAAACATGAATAGATGATGGAACTTGTAAGATATTGGGTAATACTCTAAATCGGAGTGGGTCAAGATGATAAATTGACAAAGAACAATTTTTTTTTAAGGCTCAAAAGGGTTAACGGGTCAAAAATGGCCTTTTCATCGTCTTTTAGGGCTCCAAATAATCTTCCATATCTACTAGTTAGATGGACCTCCAGATGTAGCAACACACATTTTTTTTAATTTTTACAATTTTTTTTAAGGGTTAACTCAAAAGAAATCTAGAGATCATATATAAAATAATAAACTGTTGAGCTGTATGAAGTATGGGCAAAAAGGGTTACTCTCCAAGAAAAATGACAGGCTCAAAATCTCACTTGGTATTCGTTATGACATGTTCATTCTTTCAAGCAACTCATATTTGTCTTCGACATCAACATGTAGAGTAGCAAACACGGTGTAACATCTCTTAAGACCAAAGATAATACAAATTCTAAAATTTGAAATTCATCATGTCATCCAATGTTAAAATAAATCATAAATTTTTTTTTATAAACAACATTTACCCCCCAACCTATTCTAAACACGAAAAGAAAATATGCATGCAGAAATGTGAAAATGATGCAGAAAGACTGAGTAGAAAGATTATAATTAAAATGATGGAAAAAGAAAATGTCTAGAATTTTTTTTTTTTACTAAGAAGATGTGTTTCTAGAGGCACTACACTCCATATTCAGCCATCTTCAACTCAAAAATTTTTAAATGTGTATAAAGGAGAAATTAAAAAGAAGAAGAAAAAAAATGAACATCAAAGCTTAATAAAGAAAAAGAAAATGCCTGGAATTTTTTTCTTTTGGATTTCTTTTTTTAAACGAAGAAGATGCGTTTGTAGAGTAACTTCACTCCATATTTAGCCATCTTCAACACAAAAAGTTAGCAATAGTTAGTACAATAAAAAATAAGTAAAAACTTAACCAAGGTTCCATAATTGTCAACTATCCCCTCCCCCCAACCAGAACGAAACATTGTCCTCAATGTTTTAAAGGAAAGAAGTAGAGTTTAGAAGACATCACCTGGGTGGTGCAACACAGAAAAAAATATTTACAAGCGAAGAGTTAAATCTAATTTGTACTTCTTACTACGGCTACTGTTACCATCATTATTTGGATACTCCAAGTTCCTGAGATCTGGCTCTGGTTTATAAGCTTGTAACAGATCAAATAGCTCATTAGCAGTGTGAGTACAAATAAAAATTTTTTTTCACTGTGGAAGGAATGAAATAGTTTTTTATTGCATGGTTAAGAAATGCGATAAAGCCATCATAAAAGTTATTGACATTTAACAAACCGATGAGTTTATGATGAATGTGCAGATGGGCCCAAGATGTTAATGTGATAAGTGCCTCTAGAGTTGCAAAATCCCCTGGTAAGAAAATAAAAGCATCAGCATGATTAAGCATTTCGGTTATTCTTTCTTGCATACCTGAGACAACTAACTCTTCTCTAGTCGGTTAGTCAGACAAACAGCCCAAAGGTTTTAAGGTTTTGGGATGATACCTAACACTTGGCTCCCTCAGACATAAGCAGCTTCTGAGACCAGTTTTGATAACCCTCAGTCACCTCAGCCATATATCAAGCGTAATTTCCTTGCTGCTATGCTTCGACCAAAATCAATGGCTGCCTCAACGAACTTTTTATATTTACCATAGTTAAATCCAGAAAGCACACAAATGTGCTTGAATTGTTTATTGGGAGTGGCTGTCATTGTGATACTTCTCAAAAACAATTTGTGAGTGCAAACAAAAAGAATTATATTTAAAGATCTTGGCGGCGGTGGGTCACAGTTGTGAATGAGGTATCATGTCTATGTTAATTAACGTGTAAAGCACATGGCTCGAGAGTAAAAAAGGAAACAGTAAAAAGAAAAAGGAAATAATGATAAAATAAAATTATTAAAGACAATAATGCAAATGGTAAAATAACAGTGAAATAAAATAACAGTGAAGTAAAAGGATATTTACAGGTAGTTGCGACTGTGGCTCACATCTTCCTCTGGTTTTAATCCAGAAACCGCTTCAACGCCCTTAATGGGTCGAGGATAGGCTTCCCATCCAGTTTTCTTATAAACCGGCAAACAGAGTCATTTATAATCAGATTCCCGAGACTGTATCATGCATGCTCTTTCTGGAATGATGGTCATAACTGGAGAATTGCTCCTTGCACATATCCACTGGGATGCGTTTCAAGAGACAAAAGGATATCATCCAATGACTCCTTATTCAAGCCATCCCTAATGAATTGAATCTTATCTTCTCTGTTATCAGACACCATTCCTAAAGAACATGGTTTTTTATCGCATCTCATTCTGGCACACTTATGATAAGCAACTGAAATTTTTCGAGCTCTTCGCTTTCTTGTGTAATTTCCTTTTCCGCAACCAGGCATGTATACAATAAATTTAGGAGGCAACTCACCTGCCATTCATACTTTAGCCTCGATTAACCAACGGATATCAGCAAGTATGTTATTCTTCATGAGCAATTGCATGCGTTCGGACCGAGCTTTATAGATTGTAAGGAGGGCATTCTGAGGAAGTGAAGGGAATCTACTGTGAAGCTTTGCCAAGATCTCGTTTTTGGGAAATTGATGGGAAATTGAAGTAACCGACTTGATTATCACGGAGTACCATTATCCGCCACTTAACCAAGGTGACAAACTAAAAGACACAAACTAAAACACACAAAGAAAATTACAATCATCCTCTTATGGAATTTACCTCTAACTCCAACTGGATGTTGTAGACACCTCTCTAAATATCTCTTAGTTGGCTTTCTAAATCCTCAACGTGGAATATTAACTTTGGTGGTTACAGAGCCCAAATACGATGTGTTTTACAAAATCGAATCTGCCTTCTGAGATGAGATTTTACACGTTGGAGTCGTCCAAGATGGTCTAAGAGGATCTGTTTAACTGAGGTACTCATGATTAACAATGATAAAAGAAAACATAATGGTTAAATAAACACACTTATGCACAAATAACGTCAATTAGCAAAAGAATAATAAAAAGAAAGAAAAAATAAATCACCAAAAAGAAAGAAAACTTTTAATTCAAATGTGGTGGGTCACTCAAATTTATTTCGGTGTCCTCTCTACATGGTTGGTACTCTAGATATGACTTTAATCTTTGACCATTAACTTTAAACGTGACACCATTCTTTGGATCCTTAATTTCAATTACCCCATGTGGAAAAACAGTATGAACAATAAAGGGGCCAGACCATCGAGAGCGTAGATTACCTGGGAATAGGTGCAAGCGAGAATTGAATAAAAGCACTTTCTAATATGGAGTGAAAGATTTTCTTAAAATTTGCTTGTCATGAAAGACTTTCATTAGTTGCTTGTAAACCTTGGTATTTTCGTATGCATTATTGCGAATTTCTTCAAGTTTTGCCAGCTATAAGCCAGCTTGCTGCATGTCAAAATTGAATTTCTTTATGGCCCAGTACGCACGATGCTCGAGTTTTACAGGTAGGTGGCAAGCTTTTCTATACACTAGCCTGTAGGGTGACATCCCAATCGGGGTCTTGAAAGCCGTTCTATATGCCCATAACGCGTCATCAAGTCTTAATGACCAATCTTTTCTGTCCGACCTCACCGTCTTTTCTAATATGTGATTTATTTCTCGATTGGAGATCTCAACTTGGCCACTAGTTTGCGGATGATACGGGGTCGCCACTTTATGAGTGATAGACGGGCACCACCATCACTGATGATGGCTCGAGGGAATTCAAAGCGTGAAACAATGTTGCTCTTCAAAAATCCTATCACCACTTTATGATCATTGATTCTGCATGGAATTGCCTCTACCCATTTCGATACATAGTTAACAGCAACCAATATGTATTGATGGCCAAAAGAAGCGAGAAAGGGTCCCATGAATTCGATACCCCACACATCAAAAATCTCAACCACTAAAATTGGATTTAGTGGCATCATGTTCCTTCGTGTAATGCTCCCCATTCGCTGACACCTATCACATGAAGAGCAAAATGATGAGATTAAGGATAAGACTATCACAAGCACATGGGATGAGGTATATTCAGATCCTATTTAAGTTCCCGTCGGACCCGTTACGAGAGCTCGAGCAAAGAAATTCAAAGAAGCGATTAATGGATTAATTCAAGTAACTTGGGCTCAATCAAATTCATGGAGGCCCTTTGAAGGAATCGCTCGTGATAAATGCATGATTCAGGCTTTTGAAGTTTCTAAATATTCACTTCCATGAAATAGGGAGTTGGTTTGCACATTATGGCGGGAAAATATATTATTTTCCTTTTTCAGATACTTTCCCATTTCTTAAGGAGGCTATTAGGAAAACTAATCAGTTTGTTCTATTTTAATTGCCTAGTTTCTATTTAATTGATGTAAGGCATTTAAAGCCAAATAGGATTCTGATTTGGTTTAAATTCTTTTCTATTTAGTTAGATTAGGATTCTAATTTGGTTTAAATTCTTTCCTATTTACTTGGATTAGGATTCTGATTTGGTTTAAATTCTTGTAACCAACCCTATATAATGTACTCGTATCTAATAAACGGGGGGAGGCTTTTTTTTGGATGCAATTGTGAGAGTTAATTCTCTTTTGGTCTTTACGAACTCTTTGAACTTATCGGATTTCCGTGGTGTTCAATATCTTGACTTATCAATCAGACCTTCCATAGCTGATTGTGCCGTCTTCACATACCAAGGTTTGTGCTTCCAATAAGCATATGGTTAAGGTTCCACTCTATTCCTGGGTTTAGATTCGATCTTGAAAACTAATTTGGTTAGGGTCACGTCAGTTCTTGACGGGGTTCATATCATTTGGTATCAGAGCTTAGGCTCTAAGGTCAGATCCATCTATCTTTGTTGCTTTTCATTCTTGTTTGAATTTTTCATCCTTATTCTAGTATATATAAAAAAAAAACCGTGAACAGTATTTTTTTAGGGTTTCCTTTTTAAATCAATTTTGTATCCTTATGATTAATTTTCCTTAAATCCACAAGTTTTACTTATTCCTAAAAAAAAAAACCCTTTCTTTAAATCTTCCATTTTTTTCTCCATTATTTGTGTCTTGAAAGTCAAAAAAATAAGTTTTACCTAATAGGTGAAATTTTGGTCCAAAATCAAAACTCAACTTTTGTACACATTGCCTTTTTATTCTTGCAATTAAATTCTCTTTAATGTCATCTTTGTGAATTACTGCTGAAATCCTGATATTAGTTTGATTAGTTTGATAAGAACCGAGTGAGGATTACTAAGAGTGGAAAAAGGTAAGAGATTGTGAGCATATTAAAGGGTAAAAGCCAATTAATTTGAGTGAAACACGAGTGAAATTGAGTGATTCATTTTTCTTGAGTGAAACACGTAAGGGAGTGAGGTGAGGTCCTTCCACATTATTTTTAACTTTCTTTTGCAGATAATAGTTATGTCTCACAACTTAGAACAAAACACAAATGAAGAGGATCAATTTGCAACTACTCAGAATTTACAAATTCAAGCATTGATGGGAGAGATGAGAAGGATGATGAGGGCTGAATTAGAGCTTATACATGAGCGTTTGGATCAAGTGGAGAACACACGTGCAGGGCAGCCACAACCTATTCCCCAAGCACGTAGAAGAGAAAGAACTCCAGTTAGAGGAGAGATTGATGATTATTATAGGGATGAGTATGATGAGGGTGAGGACTCAGCGGGTAGCTAAAGGAGAGACGGAAAAGGTAGGAATAGAGATGATGGATTGAGTGGCATAAAGATGAAGATTCCATCTTTTCAAGGTAAATTCGACCCAGAAGCATACCTGGAATGGGAGAAAAAAATGGAGTTCATATTTGACTGCCACAATTATTCAGAGGCAAAAAAGGTTAAATTGGTGTGATTGAGTTTTCTGACTATGCCATTACTTGGTGGGATCAACTTGTTATAAGCAGAAGGCGAGATAGAGAACGTCCAATTGAGACATGGGATGAAATGAAATCATTGATGAGAAGGCATTTTGTACCTAACCAATATTATCGAGATTTGTACCAAAAATTACAACGTCTTTAACAAGGTAGCCGAAGTGTTGAGGATTATTATAAAGAAATGGAGATTGCCATGATTAGAGCAAATGTGGAGGAGAATAGAGAAGAAACCATGGCAAGATTCTTAAGTGGTCTTAATCGGGAGATTGCAGATAAGGTTGAGTTGCAGCATTATGTGGAGATTGAGGAGATGGTCCACAAGGCTATCAAGATTGAGTAGCAACACAAGAGGAGGGGTAACACTCGTGCAGCCCCAAGCTCGAGTTCCACTCCTTGGAAGCCGAGCTATGCGAAACGAGATGAGAGGCCATAAGCACCTACTGCACCTAAGCAAGTAACCGAGCATGCAAGCACAATTCACAAGGTAACACCGTGACTCCTACTAGTAGGAATCGTGACATTAAGTATTTTAAATGTCAAGGCAGGGGGCATATTGCAAGTGAATGTGTGAATAAAAGAGTTATGGTGTTGCGGGACAATGGTGAGGTTGTAACTGAAGATTAGACGGAAGAGAATGAGATGCCACCATTAGAGGAAGTCGAAGATGAAGAGTATGTAGCCCCTGGGGAATTGACTTTAGTAGCAAGGAGAGCTTTGAGTGTTCAAGTAAAGGAAGACAAAGCAGTGCAACGGGAAAATATTTTCCATACTAGGTGCTATGTTCAAGACAAAGTATGTAGTATGATTATTGATGGAGGAAGTTGTACTAATGTTGCTAGTACTATAATGGTAGAGAAGTTAGGGCTTTCGACACTTAAACACCCACGGTCATACAAACTACAATGGTTAAATGACAGTGGTGAGGTGAAAGTGAACAAGCAGGTACTAGTGATTTTTCGGATTGACAAGTATGAAGATAAGGTGCTTTGTGATGAAGTGCCAATATAGGCTGGACACTTGTTACTTGGGCGGCCTTGGCAATTCGACAGATGTGTGAAGCATGATGGCTTCACCAACAAATATTCATTTGTATTTAATCAACGCAACATCATTCTTGTTCCATTGACACCAAAGCAGGTTTATGGAGACCAAGTGAGGCTACAGAGAGAGAGAGTGAGGAAAAGAAAAATAGAGAAAAAGAGAGTGAAATTCAAAAAGAGGCCGAGGAAAATATGAGAGAAAAACCAAAGAGAAAGACATCCATTGAGCGAAAATCAGATGGAAAACAAAATAATTTTTATGTGAGAGCAAGTGAGATAAAAAAAGCATTGTTTTCACATCAGCCGATGATTGTACTTTTGTACAAAGAGGCATTTTTGAACACTAACGAATTTGACCTTACTTTGCCTAGTTCTATTACTTTTCTTTTGTAGGAGTATGAGGATGTTTTTTCTAAGGAAACACCACATGGTTTACCTCTAATCCGAGGGATTGAGCATCAGATTGATTTTGTACCCGGTTCAACCATTCCAAATAGACCAGCCTATAGGAGCGGAAGGAGGGACTTGAACCCTCAACCTCAGCCTTGGGAAGGCTATGCTCTACCATTAAGCTATTTCCGCTAGCTACAGTAGTGGCAAAGCACTACTGAGCAATTTACGTATCACTTGATGCGGACGACTTCTGTTTTTCCGCTGGACCATACTCTTGACCTCCGATCGAGCTAGAAGCACGAGTAAGTAGGCGACTAGGGGGTGGGCTGGCTGGGCTGCCTTTTCAATCAATCTCTGGCCGCTCAGTGTCGCTATTGGTGCGAGTTGCAAAACCAGACAAGTTATTCCCTCGCCTCGCAGCGACGACATCTGTCTTTTAAGTTAAGTCATTTCCTAAGACGGCTTCTCTTATTCTACCATAATCCAAGCAGCAGCCCCACGAGTCCATGTGCAGTTCTCGTTTTATTAGTTCCTAAGAAGGATGGGACGTGAAGGATGTGTGTTGACTGTCGAGTCATCAACAACATAACGGTAAAGTATCGACATCCCATTCATAGGCTAGATGTCATACTTGATGAATTACATGGGTCTAGTGTATTTGCCAAAATTGATTTGAAAAGTGGATATCATCAGATTAGAATGAAAGAAAGAGATGAATGGAAAACTGCGTTTAAAAAAAAATATGGTTTGTATGAATGGTTAGTCATGCCTTTTGGCCTAACTAAAGCCCCAAGCACTTTTATGAGACTTATAAATCATGTCTTGCGAGCTTTTATTGGCAAGTTTGTTGTTGTTTAGATGATATCCTCATTTATAGCAAAACATAAATGATCATGTAGTACATTTGAAATCTGTTTTAGATGTGCTTAGAAAAGAAAAGTTGTTTGCTAATCTGAAGAAGTGTACTTTTTGCACATACAAACATGTGTTTCTAGGATTTGTTGTGAGTGCACAGGGTATACAGGTAGATAAGGAAAAGGTACGTGCAATCCAAGAGTGGCCGAGTCCCACAAGTATAAGTAATGTGAGAAGCTTTCATGGGCTTGCTAGTTTCTATTGACAATTTGTGAAAGGCTTTAGCACATTAGCTGCACCGCTTACTGAAGTAATAAAAAAAGATGTTGGATTCAAATGGGGAGAAGCGCAAGAGAAGGCATTTCAAATAATCAAGCAAAAGCTGACCAATGCTCTTTTATTGTCTTTGCCTAACTTTAATAAAACATTTGAAATTGAATGCGATGCTTCAGGTATTCGTATTGGCGCAGTCCTAATGTAGGAAGGACAACCAATTGCTTACTTTAGTGAAAAGTTGAGTAGGGCAGCCTTAAACTACCCTACTTATGATAAGGAGTTGTATGCATTGGTTCGAGCATTAGTGACGTAGCAGCACTACCTATGGCCTAAGGAGTTCGTGATTCACATCGATCATGAGTCTTTGAAACACCTTAAAGGCCAACACAAGCTGAATAAGAGACATGCTCGATGGGTAGAATTCATTGAGACATTTCCATATGTCATTCGTTACAAGTAAGGTAAGGAAAACATTGTTGCAGATGTGCTTTCCCGCAGGTATGTCTTAATCTCAACACTTAATGCTAAATTACTTGGGTTTGAACATATTAAGGAATTGTATGCCAATGACCATGATCTTAGTGTTGAATATCAAGCTTGTGAAAAGATCGCAGTCGGAAAATATTATAGGCATGATGGCTATTTATTTCGGGAGAATAAATTATGTGTTCCTAACTGTTCTTTGAGAGATTTGTTAGTGAGAGAATCCCATTGAGGAGGGTTAATGGGGCATTTTGGAGTTGTAAAGACTCTAGCAATATTACAGGAACACTTTTATTGGCCACATATGAAACGAGATGTTGAAAGACTTTGTGGTAAATGCATTAATTGCAGGCAAGCCAAATTGAAAGTGCAACCTTATGGCTAATACACCCCTTTGCCAATACCTAGTGTACCTTGGACTGATGTTTCGATGGATTTTGTGCTAGGTTTACCTAGGTCTAGACAAGGGAAAGACTCAAATTTTGTGGTTGTGGTTAGATTTTCAAAGATGGCACATTTTATTCCATGCCACAAAACAGATGATGCTTCTAATGTTGCTAACCTATTCTTTAGGGAGATTATAAGGTTGCATGGTATGCCCAAGACAATTGTTTCTGATAGGGATGCTAAGTTTTTAAGTTACTTTTGGAAAACCTTATGGGCTAAGTTAGAAACTAAGTTGTTGTTTTCAACTACTTGTCACCCTCAAATTAATGGTCAAACAAAAGTTGTGAATAGAACTTTATCTACTCTGTTGCTAGCTATCATTAAAAAGAACATTAAAACTTGGGAAGATTGTTTACCTCATGTTGAGTTTGCTTATAATAGTTCCGTTCATTCTGCTACTAAGTATTCACCGTTTGAAATTGTTTATGGTTTTAATCCTTTAACCCCATTAGATTTAACTCCATTACCTGTTTCTGAGTGTGTTAACTTTGATGGGAAGAAAAAGGCTAAAACTGTTAAACAGATACACGAAAGGGCGAAGTTCAACATTGAGCGGAGAACTGAGCAATATGCTAAACAAGCCAACAAAGGGCAACATAAGCTAGTCTTTGAACCTGGCGATTGGGTGTGGTTGCACATGCACAAGGAACGATTTCCGGAACAAAGGAAACCTAAGCTATTACCTCGAGGGGATGGTCCATTCAAAGTTTTGGAACGGATCAATGACAATGCATACAAACTAGATTTGCCTGGTGAGTACAATGTAAGTGCTACTTTTAATGTTTCTGATTTAAGTCCTTTTGATGTAGGTGACGATTTGAGGGCAAATCCTCTTCAAGAGGAGGGGAATGATGAGATTAAGGATAAGACTATCACAAGCACATGGGATGAGGTATATTCAATATTCAAGTTCCCGTCGGACCTGTTACGAGAGCTCGAGCAAAGAAATTCAAAGAAGCGATTAATGGGTTGATTCAAGCAACTTGGGCTCAATCAAATTCATAGAGGCCCTTTGAAGGAAACATTCATGATAAATGAATGATTCAAGCTTTTGAAGTTTCCAAATATTCACTTGCATGAAATAGGGAGTTGGTTTGCACATTATGGCAGGAAAATATATTATTTTCTTTTTTCAGATACTTTCCTATTTCTTAAGGAGGCTATTAGGAAAACAAATCAGTTAGTTCTATTTTAATTGCCTAGTTTCTATTTAATTAGTGTAAGGCATTCAAAGCCAAATAGGATTCTGATTTGGTTTAAATTCTTTCCTATTTACTTGGATTAGGATTTTGATTTGGTTTAAATTCTTGTAACCAACCCTATATAATGTACTCGTATCAAATAAATGGGGGGAGGCTTTTTCTTGGATGCAATTGTGAGAGTTAATTCTCTTTGGTTCTTTACGAACTCTTTGAACTTATCGAATTTCCGTGGCGTTCAATATCTTGACTTATCAATCAGACCTTCCATAGCTGATTGTGTCGTCTTCACATAACAAGGTTCGTGCTTCCAATAAGCATTGGGTCAAGGTTCCATTCCATTCCTGGGTTTAGATTCGATCTTGGGAACTAATTTGGTTAGGGTCGCGTCAGCACTTGACGGGGTTCGTATCACAAAAGCTGCAAGCATCTCGAAATATAGTTGGCCAATAGAAACCACATTGTAGAACTTTAGTCGCTGTTTTCTTAGCGCTGAAATGGCCTCCGCAAGCTTGTTCATGGCAGAACGAAAGGATGTTCTGAAATTCATTTTCTGAGACACATCTCTAATAATTTGATCTACACAATACTTGAACAGATAGTGGTCATCCCAGAAAAAATTCTTTTTCTCCGCAAAAAATTTAGCCTTGTCCTGCTTGGCCCAATGCTCTAGAAGTTTACCTGTAACAAGATAATTAACTATATCAGCATACCATGTTAATACTTCCACACTCATTAATTGCTCATCCGGAAATAACTCATTCAATGGTAATGGTTCCATTATTGTGTCAAAATGGAGACGAGAAATATGGTCAGCCACAACATTTTTTGTCCTTTTCTTATCTTTGAATGCCAAGTCAAACTCCTACAAAAGCAACACCCAACGAATTAATCTAGTTTTTGCATCTTTCTTTGTAAGAGGATATTTCAGAGTAACATGATCTGTGAATACAATAATTTTACAACCAATGAGACAAGATCGAAATTTCTCTAATGCAAACACTACTACCAGCATCATTTAATGTCATACAAGCATAGTAAATAACATGGGAAATTCGATCAACTCTTTGTCCTAATACTGCTCCTACTGTATAATCAGATGCATCACACATGAGCTCGAATGGTAACCTCCAGTCTGGTGGCTGAATGATGGGTGATGACGTCAACAATTGCTTTAGCTTTGTAAATGCTACAAGACATGAATCATCAAAGATAAAATGTACATCCTTAGCAAGTAAATTGCATAAAGGTCTAGAAGCTTTACTAAAATCCTTAATGAAACGTTTATAAAAACCAGCATGCCCAAGGAAAGATCTTACTTCTCTAACTGTTTTAGGTGGAGGAATATTGGAAATGAGATCCACCTTGGCTTTGTCAACCTCAATACCTTTGCATGAAATGATGTGACCGAGAACTATACTTTGTTTTACCATAAAATGGCACTTCTCCCAATTTAAGATCAAATTTTTCTCGATACATCTCTGCAGAACTTTTGTCAAATGATGTAAACATTGATCAAATGAATCTCCAAAAATAGAAAAATCATCCATAAAGACCTCAAGAAATCGTTCAACCATATCAGAAAAAATACTTAACATACAACGTTGAAATGTAGCAAGTGCATTACATAATCCAAATGGCATCCTCCTATATGCAAAAGTGCCAAAAGGGCAAGTGAAAGTGGTTTTCTCTTGATCTTTTGGTGTTATGGGAATCTGATTGTATCCTGACTAACCATCTAGAAAGTAATAAAATTTATGGCCTGCTAATCTATCAAGCATTTGATCAATAAATGGTAAAGGAAAATCGTCTTACGTGTGACAAAATTTAACTTTCTATAAACAATGCATACACGTCATGCTGTAGTTACTCTAGTTGGTATCAATTCATTATCAGCATTGGTAACTATTATGACTCCTAACTTTTTAGGGACAACTTGCATAGGACTGACCTATGAACTATCGAAATGGGGTAAATGATACCTGCGTCTAATAGTTTGAGGACTTCAGTTCTAACAACTTCTTTCATGTTAGGATTCAACCGACATTACATTTCCCTAGTAGATTTAGCATTTTCATTAAGGTGAATGTAATGCATACAGTCTGCTGGGTTTATACCTTTTATGTTGGCTATGGTCCATCCTAATGCTCCTTTGTACTCTTTTAAAACATCCAACAACTTACCTTTTTGTTCGTCATTTAAGGATGATGAGATGATTACCGGTAGAGTGCTTTCTTCTCCCAAAAATGCATATTCCAAAGTATTAGGTAATGGTTTGAGCTCGAGTTTCGGTGGTGATTCTGATGATGGGATGATTTTCTTCTCTGATGGTGCTAGTTGTTCAACTCTTGACTTCCATTTATTAGTGTCTATGGCTGGTGCTGAGTCAAGTAGAGTGTTGTCCTCATCGACTGATCTTTCAATATCGAAATCCAAACCATAGTGAGTTAAACAAGTTTATAAAGGGTCATCACTAAGGTTTGAAATAAAAGTATTATCAACTAATGCTTCTATTAAATCCACATCAACAATTCCATCATCTGCATTGTGAGGTTGTTTGGCAATGTTGAAAATGTTTAGCTCCATAGTCATGTTACCGAAAGTAGCTGAATATTTCCCATCCTACATTGAATGTGAGCATCCGCAGTTGCCAAGAAAGGTCGGTCGAGGATAACATGGATGTGCTTCCTTGAATCCTAGATTGGTTGAGTGTCAATTACAATGAAATCAATAGGAAAATAAAACTTGTCTACTTGGATAAGCACGTCCTCCACAATATCACAAGGTATTTTCGTGGATCGATCTGCAAACTGTAACACCACTGGAGTTGGGTGTAATTCTCCCAGTCTAAGTTTCAAGAAAACTGAGTAAGGCAACAGATTTACACTAGCTCCTAAATCCAACAAAGCATTCTCAATTGTGTGGTTCCCTATATTACATGAGATAGTGGGGGAGTCTGGGTATTTGCATTTTAGAGGAATTTTATGCTGGAGTATAGAACTAAAATTTTCTGTTAAAAATACCTTTTTTTTTAAAGTGAATGTTTCTTTTTTTAGTACAAAGGTCTTTAAGAAACTTGGTATAAGATGGCACTTGTTTTATAGCATTAAGCAAAGAGATGTTAGCACTTACCTGTTTGAAGATTTCAAGAATCTCACCTGTAGATTTTCCCTTCTTTCCTTTAGCTAACCTCTGAGGAAATGGAGCTTTTAGAACATATTCTCGTGGATGGTGAGTCTTCAACATTCACAGGTACAATTTGATTTTCTTTTGTCGCCGACATCTCCACTTTGTTGTCGACTTCTTTTCCTTTTCGTAAGGTCATGACTGCTTTGACCTCTCCATGCTGCTGTGGTGAACTGGTACTTGCTTCATGCACTCCTTTAGGGTTAGGCACTAGTTGACTTGGAAATTTACCTTTCTCAACAGTCATTGCCAAAGTTTGCACTGAAGAGGCAAGCTGTCCCACCATCTTCTCGAGGCTTGAAACTGATTGGGCTTGTGAGTTGAAGCCTGCTCTCATCTTATTTCTTAGTCCATCAATGGTTTGGTTTTGTTGCTCGATCGTGGAGTGAGTAACATTCTTAAAATTCTTGAATGCATCCTCCCATGGTCTGGGTTTAGATTAGTTCTGATTTTGATTGTATGGTCTAAATGGTGGCTGAGAGGCTTGAGGAACTTGAGGGATTGGTTGCATTGGTGGAGCTGGAGCTGCTAGTTCATTCTGTTGGAATCCTTGAGACCATGAAAAATTATGGTGGTCTCTCCATCCAGGGTTATATGTGTTGGAGTATGAGTTGTAATTTGATGGCTTTCTCATGACACCTATGGCATTGGCTTGATCTAAGTATGAGTCATGGTCATGTGGTTCTGTTGATTTAGCAGTTGTTAACCATCTCTTTGACTTCTTTAATTCCTGAACTTGACTCGCCAATATGAACCTCATTCACTCCTTTAATTTTTCTAGTATTTCGGAGAGATCGACTCCGCTGTTGGGAATTATCTGCTTGTCATTAGAAGAACTCCCAAATCTCTGATGTACTTTTTGACATTAACTCTCCTTCAAAAAGTATTGGCATTGGTGCCATTTCTCATACCCATGATGTGGCCACTTCAAAAGTAGCCCATTGAATCGCTCCCATGCTTCGAAAAACTGTTCGTCTTCTCTCTAGGTAAACTCTGAGATTTCCCTGCGAATAGCATTGGTTTTATGTATTGGGAAGTATTTGTTCAAACTATTTTTTACCATTTGTTTCCATGATGTAATATTATTAGCAGGCAATGTATTAAACCATGAACGAGCTCTATCCTTTAAAGAAAATGGGAATAATCTAAGTAACATCATCATCTGAAAAATTCTCGTATTTAAAAGTTTGACAAATAGTATGAAAATCATTCAGATGATTATATGGGTCCTCATTTTCTAGGCCATAGAATGTTGGGAGACAATTTAGCACACTAGGTTTTAGTTCAAAACTCCTAGCAGTTACATTTGGGTATCTTATGCATGATGTTCTCAAATTAGCTAAAGAACTGAAGTAGTCCTTAAATGGCCTCTCCTGTGGTTCTTATTGTTGTTGTTGCAAATCCATTTAAATTTTATTTTTAGATGCAGCGTGTTTATGTGTGCGAAGTGTTTTTTCCAATTCAAGGTCTATAGGCTCAAGATTAGGAAATTGTGGCCTTCGATCATGCATGCAAAGAACATAAAAATGAGAACAAAACAAATAAAAATAAAGAAGAAAGAGAAATTACGATACTAACCTTATTGCATTGTTACAACCTTACTATGAAAACACATAAAAAAATATACATGAAATTAACTAAAATTAAAATAAATTAACAAGATAAATGAAAAATTATAAAGAAAAATAACTTGAAAATTAAATTGCAAAAATTGAAAGAAGAGAAAATGAAATTCTTACCCAAAAATGTAAATTCACTTCTTTTTTTTAATAGAAAAAATTACAAGGAAACAACTAAAATAATAATAATAATAAATTATTTACAAAAAAAATTAATTCTACAAATTAAAATACTTACCTCCCCGGCAACGGCTCCAAAAACTTGTTATGCAAATTTTGTTGAACTCACAAGTGCACGAATGTATTGTAGAATAGATCAATAGTGTCGACTGTCGATCACACAAGGAGGTGGATTTTAATTAGGTGTAAAATTAATTTTGTAAGTGGGTGATTTAATTTGTGGGGAAATTGATTTAAACTATGCTAGAATTTAAGTTGGAATAGCAAGAATAAATTAAACTGGGAACTATTGAAATAAAGTGCTTGGGTATCTGGATCCGTATCAACATGCACCATGGGCTAAATATTCCTTATTAATACCAATTAAATCATGAGGGGGATTTTCACACCTCATGAGCCACGCTCTAATCAATGTGGCACTAACGGCTTATCGTGCCAAATAGTTATAACCTTGTACTAGGGAGCCGGTTAAATCAGAGCGGTATCTCCACAAAAATTAGAGGGGAAGAGAAAGTAAATTTACCAAATAAAGCCCATAATACATACTGAGACTTCACCTTCAACCCAAGCCTAAAAGAAAATTAGCTACTCATAATTAAACTAAGGGTAAAATGGGAATTTATTAAAATATATAGAAAATACAAGATGGAGACAGAATTATAGAAAACTAAGCTCAAAAATGGATTTAGGAGTGTCGAAATAGGGGGGGAGAGCCCGCTTTTTATAGATACATTGAATAAATCATGGCCATCAGATTAAAAATAATTCGGACGCTCATGATTGCGCTACGTCATCCGTCAACAGTACGCGGTTTGACCATGCAGTTTGAATAGTAACACGGTTTGCACACGGTTTGAACAGTGACGTGGTATGAACAGTATCGTGAACAGTACCGTACATGTGAACAGTGCCGTATGTGTGAACAGTGTCATTTTTTCTTTTATGCTCCTCCTGAGGTTTTCGCCCATCTTGAGTTCAAAAGTGATATTTGTTTTGCCGTCTGATCTCTCGTTTATTGTGAAATGACCACGATGCCCCTAAAATAAAACACACATAATTAAATCACAAAAAGTTTAAATACATAAAAGTAGGAATGTTAGTAAAACTTGAAGTATAAAATGACGATTTTCTCCTTTATAAATATACACTTTTTAACACTCAACAGTAAACCTTAAGTGGTCATGTTTGAGGTTTAGGTTTTAGTTTTGGCTTGGGTGTTGGTGGTATTGGATTGTCTCTAAAAAGGGTATGGGTATCATTTCTCGGTTCGAGAAATAAAAATCAGAGGAGCGAACCATTGGATTGTCTCTAAAAAGGGTATGGGTATCATTTCTTGGTTCGAGAAATCAAAATCAGAGGAGCGAGCCATTTCTTCTAACTCTTTTTCAAATTCGATAAATGTTGGTTGATCGTATATTTCATTATAGTTCTATGATTCAGAGTATCAGTTTCTATTTGATCCTTGTGAATTCCATATTCGAAGTTGCGATCGGATCTATTCATTAAAAAGAATCGATTCAATACATTTCTTATGTACCCATAGGTGCTATATTGGATTTGAATGTGATTTCAGATCAATCTAGATTGATTGACTGCCTCTTCATTATGTTGTTGCTAGCAAATACCACTATTTTTGGTTTTGGATCTTCCAAATCATTCCTGCAAGAGATCTAGACCCATTTTTTTCTTATCCTTCGATAAAAAGATTCATTCTCTTCATAAAAAATAGGAGGTAGAACCAATAAAGATTTCTTTTTCGATTCATTCCTGGAGTTGAATGCCTCATTCAAGAATTGTTTTTGCTCTAATCCGTAGGAAAAAAAGAAAAGGCAAATCCCTTATGATACACCAGATCCGACTCGGTTATTGATAGAGTGAATAGATCTGCCATGTCTTGAAATCGCTCTTCTGATTCAAAATCGTGGTGCAACGTGGATCCCACCTGTTCTGGTCATGGAATAGATGAAATAAATCAAAAATGGATTTTTGTTTAAGAATGAAATCTTATTGGAACTGTCCATATCTAGTTCATCCTTCGGAACCATATCACATCCCAGATCTGATGAAATAGGATGAATTGAGACAGTATTTTGTAAATACGTAATTATCTTGAATATATTAACTATTCTTTATATTCTGATCGTCTAGAAGAAAAGAAGGATCCCAAAGAATCGATCTTTCTTTTAGTTGTTGAATCTCTCTTTGATTGATCAATGTGTGATATTCCGAATCCTCATTACTAATGGAATCGAAATGATCTCTGGATTGATCAGAAGATCCTTTCAATTGGCTAGAATCCGTTACTTGAACGAAACTAGATCTTGTGGAATCATATTGAATATTTGACGATACATTCCGTACCTTGGTAAAAAATCGATCCTTGTTTACCAACCACACATTGTCTAACCAAATCCAATTCTCTCTCGCTATGTTCCTCAAAAAATCCGATTCGTGCGGATTCTTCCCCCAACTAACGAAGAGATCTTGGCGGAATTGCCACATATGAAATTGAGCACAATTTTGCAAAGAAATAGCCCACTTGTTTCTCAAGAAGAGATGGGAAGAGTTTTATAAAACGTTCTTGGTGGAAAAAAATGTGAATGAAAGATCCCACTGAATTGTATTGGGTCCATGAATCTAAGAAATAGTGAGAATTCTTGATTTCTCTCAATTCGAAAATCCAGGATTTGAATTGATGTCCTTTCATTGATTCCTCCTAAATTGCATTGATTTATCCTAAAGATTTTATTTCAATTGAAATTTGGTTATTCACCATGTACGAGGATCCCCGCTAAGCATCCATGGTTGAATGGTTAAAGCGCCTAACTCATAATTGGCAAATTCGTAGGTTCAATTCCTACTGGATGCATGCCAATGGGACCCTCCAATAAATCTATTGGAATTGGCTTTGTATCAATGGAATCTCATCATCTATACATAACGAATTGGTGTGGTATATTCATATCATAACATATGAACCGTAAGAACTAGCATTCTTATTGAGACTCGAACTCATAGAGAAGAAAATAGATTTATGGATGGAATCAAATATGCAGTATTTACAGACAAAAGTATTCGGTTATTGGGAAAAAATCAATATACTTCTAATGTCGAATTAGGATCAACTAGGACAAAAATAAAGCATTGGGTTGAACTCTTCTTTGGTGTCAAGGTAATAGCTATGAATAGTCATCAACTCCCCCGAAAGGGTAGAAGAATGGGACCTATTATGGCATATACAATGCATTACAAACGTATGATCATTACTCTTCAACCGAGTTATTCTATTCCACCTCTTAGAAAGAAAAGAACTTAAATCAAAATACTTAATAGCATGGTGATACATTTATACAAAACTTTGACCCCGAGCACACGCAATGGAGCCGTAGACGGTCAAGTGAAATCCAATCCACGAAAAAATTTGATCTATGGACAGCATCGTTGTGTAAAGGTCGTAACACCAGAGGAATCATTACCGCAGGGCATAGAGGGGGAGGTCATAAGCATCTATACCGTAAAATCAATTTTCGACGAAATGAAAAAGACATATATGGTAGAATTATAACCATAGAATACAACTCTGATCGAAATGCATACATTTGTCTCATACACTATGGGGATGGTGAGAAGAGATATATTTTACATCCCAGAGGGGCTATAATTGGAGATACCATTGTTTCTGGTACATAAGTTCCTATAAAAATGGGAAATGCCCTACCTTTGAGTGCGGTTTGAACTATTGATTTACGTAATTGGAAGTAACCAATTAGGTTTATGACGAAACCTAGAAATCGATCACTGATCCAATTTGAGTACCTCTACAGGATAGACCTCAACAGAAAACTGAAGAGTAACGGCAGCAAGTAATGAAGTTCAGTAGTTCCTCATATAAATTTATTGACTCTAGGGATATAGTAATATGGGGAAGAATAAATTGTTTCAAGCACCAACAGAACCAGAAGCGCCCCTTGTTTCAAAGAGAGGAGGACGGGTTATTCATATTTGATTTGATGGTCAAAGGCAAATTGAAAGCTAAGCAGTGGTGATAGTAATTCAAAAGATTTCCTGGGGAAAAATAAAGATGTCTCCTACGTTACCCATAATATGTGGAAGTATCGACGTAATTTCATAGAGTCATTTGGTCTGAATGCTACATAAAGAACATAAGCCAGATGACGGAATGGGAAGACCTAGGATGTAGAAGATCATAACATGAGTGATTCGGCAGATTTAGATTCCTGTATATCCACTCATGTGGTACTTCATTATATGATATATATAAGATCGCTCTGTATAGATATCATCATCTACATCTAGAAAGCCGTATGCTTTGGAAGAAGCTTGTACGGTTTGGGAAGGGGTTTTGATTAATCAAAAAGATGAATCTACTTCAACCGATATTACCTTAGGCACGCCCGTACATAACATAGAAATCACACTTGGAAAGGGTGGACAATTAGCTAGAGCAACGGTTGCTATAGCGAAGCTGATTGCAAAAGAGGGGAATTCGGCCACATTAAAATTACCTTCTGGGGAGGTCCGTTTGATATCCAAAAACTGCTCAAGAACAGTCGGACAAGTGGGGAATGTTGGGGCGAGCCAGAAAAGTTTGGGTTGAGCCGGATCTAAATGTTGGCTAGGGAAGCGTCTTATAGTAAGAGGAGTAGTTATGAACCCTGTAGACCACCCCCATGGGGGTGGTGAAGGAAGGGCTCCGATTGCTAGAAAAAGACCCGCAACCCCTTGGGGTTATCCTGTACTTGGAAGACGAAGTAGAAACATCCCAAATAATTTGGATGGATCATAAGGCCTGATTGGTGAAAGAATAGAAGCAAATGGATGGTAAGTTGGAGCAATGGAAGACATGGGTGGAGATGTAGTGAAGAGGGTAGGTCTCTATTTCTCAGATTCAATCTAGTTAAGCTCAGCTTTTAAGCGTCTGATTTTCCTTTCCTTTTGGTCAAACTCTGGGCCATAATATGTTTGGGCAAGCATGGTTCGTAGTTCTGAATCCAATTGAACAATTCTGGATTGAAGATTTTGGTGGATCTACTGCATCTGTGCAGTAATTGAGTCAACTTTTGTCTCAATCTGTTTAGTTTGTAAACTGATTTTTTCAACTTTCAAATTGATGTGCAACAAAGTATCATTTTGTGCTTTGGCATTTTGTGTTAGCCAATTAAGGACTAATTCAAAAGGTTTGGGTGGTTCAAGGTGGCCAGTTGAAGTTATGGTTAAAGGAATGAAAGGTTTGAAGACCACATTTCTTTGTGGGTCTGTGTGAGTTTCCAAAGGAGGAAAGAAAGAAGAGTAATCTGAAGAAATGGAGGAAAACATCATGCAAGCCAGTGGCTGTACAACAGGTGTTTGGTTCAGGATTTGTGATGGAATATCAGATTTGCAATCCATTTGAGTTCTTTTTTGTATATGGGTAATGAACTTGGTGGAGGTTGAGGATCTTTTGGAGGTGATTTAGGTTCACAGTGTTTACATGAGACAAGAGGTTTTTTCCTTTTGGGTTTCTTTTTCTTCTTGGTGTTGTAATCGTCGTCCTCTTCCCAATCATCCCAACAGGGACAATTTGGGTCGCACATTCTTAAGCCAGGGACATCCCATAAGAAATGTCCATTCTGCGTGGCTGGATAAACAGGGTAACCTTCATAATTAAACCTGTGATTGGAATATCTTCTTGGGCTGTCTGAACAGCTGTGATCATTGAAGAGTAAGTAAAGAAGAGCCTTAGAGGCTCTTGGGGAGCACTAGGAGGTGGTTTGAAAGTCATTCGAACTGTTCCGTCTTGTCGTCTTTCGAACATGCTTTCAGATGTCTGAATTGGAGCTCTGTTGTTGTAGAACTGTTCATAGTTTGAGATCCATTCAAGCGGTATAAGCTTTATGAGCTCATGTCGGGGAATTTATCTTGGGATTTGGATGATGGTAGGGATTTGATATGATTCTGCTAACACCATGAGGGTGTCAGAGTGATGTTCAGGTGTAGGTAGATCTAAGACATGATTTTGAAGCCTATAGACTAATTAGTGATGGAGAGTGGTAATTTTGGCAGAAGAGATTTGTTCGAGCCACACGGCTATTTGAACTACTCCTCGTGAGTGATCCCAAGCGATGTGGGATTCCATTCATATCCCCCGCCTGAACACACCACACGAGTTTGGCTCTGATACCACTATGGGTACTAAGGCCCGTGAACTAAGCCCAACACCCAAAAGGCCTCGTAGAGTTGGGGAACCACATGGCTATTTGAACTACTCCTCGTGAGTGATCCCAAGTGATGTGGGATTCTATTCATATCCCCCGCCTGAACACACCACACGAGTTTGGCTCTGATACCACTATGGGTACTAAGGCCCGTGAACTAAGCCCAACACCCAAAAGGCCTCGTAGAGTTGGGGAACCACATGGCTATTTGAACTACTCCTCGTGAGTGATCCCAAGCGATGTGGGATTCCATTCATATCCCCCGTGAGTGATCCCAAGCGATGTGGGATTGCATTCATGTCCCCCTCCTGAACACACCACACGAGTTTGGCTCTGATACCACTATGGGTACTAAGGCCCGTGAACTAAGCCCAACACCCAAAAGGCCTCGTAGAGTTGGGGAACCACATGGCTATTTGAACTACTCCTCGTGAGTGATCCCAAGCGATGTGGGATTCCATTCATATCCCCCGCCTGAACACACCACACCACATCGCTTGGGATCACTCACGAGGAGTAGTTCAAATAGCCATGTGGTTCCCCAACTCTACGAGGCCTTTTGGGTGTTGGGCTTAGTTCACGGGCCTTAGTACCCATAGTGGTATCAGAGCCAAACTCGTGTGGTGTGTTCAGGCGGGGGATATGAACGGAATCCCACATCGCTTGGGATCGCTCATGAGGAGTAGTTCAAATAGCCATGTGGTTCCCCAACTCTACAAGGCCTTTTGGGTGTTGGGCTTAGTTCACGGGCCTTAGTACCCATAGTGGTATCCCAAGCGATGTGGGATTCCATTCATACGCACCTTGAATTTGAACTTGAACTTTCAAGGCTGTTGACAAGTTGGTGTCTTGAAGAGAAAGATTGAAATTTGGATAGAAGGTAAGAAGAACACTTCCTGCAGAGAGAGTAGTAAGAACAGTACCTACAACAGTATCTTGGTACTGTTTGAACTAAGTATCAAGCATAACAATTCGGGCTGTAACTGGTAATCCTTTTCTTCCATGAAGTGTAAGGATTAATCTTACTCCTCTGAGATGGAGATGAGTATAACCTTCTCTTTTCCAGTTTGAAATTAACTCTGAGGGTATTTCCAGAGTTACATATTGCTCAGCAAAGGTTGCTTGAAGAGAACATTGATCTGAGCGAGAGGACTGGATATATTCTTTTGATTGGGGCTGTTTAGTGGATATAAGAGTTCTAATGCTTCGAGTAAAAGAACTAGGTCTTTTATATAGCTGATAAGGGCTTATAAGAGGATAAGAGGATTCACTAATTTGGGCGGATTCAGGGATGTAGGAATATTCTACAATATTTTCTATCTTATTTGTAGTGTGAGAAGTGCAAGATTTAGGTAAACAAAGCATAGAAGAAAGAGCAACAGGATTTGAAGGAGTTGGAGTTGAAGATGAAGTTGAAGCCATGATTTGAAGGTTCTCTCTGCTCCTGAAGTCTATTGATGAAAATTGAATAAAGACTTGAATCATAGCATTTTGTTCATGGAAAATAGGCTTTTGAAAACATATAATTTTCAAGGAGTGGTATGGCTCTGATACCAAAATAGGCGCAGAAGTACTCAGTACATTTGATACCAACAAAAAGTTTGATCACGTTTGATATTCAATAGCCATTCCTCGAATGTGAACCTTCAATTAAGGACCAGTCTTTGCAAGTCTTAGCAACAGGGAGGGATGGCTCAAGCAATAGTAATGGGACCAGAATTGATTTACATTTGAGACGTCTAGAAGGACTCGTTGATAACATGTTATCTAATTGAATTTTCATGCTTCTAGCAATGAGGCAGAATGTAAAGTTTTCATTGTCGGACTTAGGCTGGTTATTGGCCTCTAGATAAAGCACCTTAGAATTTACATAGATTCAGTTTTAATATGCTCATAATAGAATAGGGAGTTCACCATAAAAGATAGTCGTATATTTAGCTATCGAGCTTTGGCGAAGGATTTGGCAAGCAAATTTGAAAGCATAATCCTCCAGCAAATCCCTATGAGTGAAAATATAGAAACGGACAAATTGGCCATGAACACATCTGGAGGTGCTTATATGAATTTTTGTGAAGTATACACCAATGCTCTTAATTTCCTCTCCATACAAGAAATGGTTAAAAGGTGCTGTCAATCTAACAAGATGAATATTGGATGGATCCTTACATATCTGTAACGCTCACCCCGAACTCCATAGGGCAAATCTTATTGGAGCTCAATTATCTATACTTAAAAATAATAATAATAATCCTTTCACAATCCATAAAAATTCGAGCCTCGAAATATAAATATATTACACAAACTGCAGTGGAAGAATTTAAAATTCAAGCCCTCCTCGTCGCTCATCACAAATCAATCTTAACTTCTGGGAACTGAATCACAATAAACTATAATGAATATGAAACTTAGTAAGCAAACAAGTTTTTCATATACCAAAGTACGTACATACATGTATACAATGCAAATGGATAATGTGCCATGGTATTCGAAAACATCGTTAAACAAATCATCAAAATCTCATTCTGTCATTTTCAAAATTTTGCATTCTTTTTCAAATCACTTACTTAAGCTATCTTCATTCAATTACTGCTCAGTAGGACACTCGATTAACTTTCATACACTTTGGGCTTCACATCAACACATCTCTCACCCACTCATCTCACAACCATAATATAACATCCAGAGTATCCTCCACTAAGCCAGTAATGAATTCAAGCATCCAAGCCAAAACTATAATACAATCTTTATTTCTTCAAATTCCATTTACTAAAATCCGCTTTCTCATTTTATAGAAAACATAATGCATTTTCATGCTCATGCCAATGAATCATTCACACATACATATGCCTATGTCCATAAACACACATAAGAACACATCATATCAACACATCACATAAACACATGGGCAGAGCATATAAATTCATATCTGAATATATCAAAATAGGCTTTTCAAACATGTCAAACATATGGCGTTGTTACACCAGATCTACAACAGCAAAAGGCTGTCCTTAGGGCCAGTAGCCCACAAGTTCTGGTTTCCAGCCGATATACACTTATCCATCAAATACCAAATCCGAAAATCATCAAAGAAAACGGTTTTCACAATACCACCCGAAAACACGGTTACTCTGAACCTTCAAAGAGGGCGAACGTTGTGATAAAACAATTTTAATTTTTTGAAAATCGATTTTGGAGGATAAATCAGGACCTTTCTGATGCACAGGATCCTTGTTCAAGGCAAGTGCAGAGCATACTCAATATAAAATATTAAAAGTGAGCGTATCATTATTAACTCTAATAACTTCTTCAATTCCTAGAAGAGAGAGAGAGTTGAGAGAGACATGATGTAGAGAAAACTTGATTTCATTTAAGCTTGGATTTTGCAATAGAGAGAGGCCCTTTATATAGAGGCCTTAGGGTGGTGAGATAAGACATGCCCCTTCAACATAAGACCACACTAAAGACAACTTTAATAAAGCACACCTTACAGAAGTAAACACATGACACCTTACAAAAGTAAACATTCTAAAGCACGCTTATTTGGACAACTTTAGTTAAACTTCATGTGAGATGCTTCATGGAGTGGATGGGAATCTTCTTAGAGACACATCACCTATCTCTCTTTCATAACGCTTTTTTGCACGCTTAGCTTCAATTTGGATAAGCATTTCTTTGTCTTGGTCAGTCCATTCTATGACAGAATGGTTTGGTGAACCAAAGAGATGAGGGCAGGCTTATTTATAGAGGGCCTGGTGAGAAAGTCAGGGATAAGGTTTTGTTAACCTTTGATGTGTTGGACTTAGAAGGTGTATTTGGCAAACAAATTCTTTAAATTGAGGAGTTGCTTGTCTGGTAGCAACTTGTTTTTAAAGTCAAAGATCTTGGGAAAAGCTGAGTTATCCATCTTGATGAGGAATTCGTGGCTGATGAGGTGGAACTCGAACTTTTTGATTCCGTATTTGACAGCAATGATTTCCTTGTAGATCACGTGATAGTTCTTTTCTGATTCTTTGAACTGACCGTTGGAATATGCACAGAAGTGGTCTACATCATCTTTTCTTTCTAAAAGGATGGCACTCTAGTATTCGTCACTTGCATTTGTCTGGAGGATGCGCTGGCCATCTGTCGGTATTCTGAGAGGTGGGGGAGATTGTGCTATCTTTTTCAATTGCTTGACAGCTTCAGTTTGGTCTAGACCCTAAGGGGGTAACTGTTTTTTTAGCATGCGCGACAACTGGCTTGTATGGACCGCAACTTTTGGGATAAAACTTTTGACATAATTAATGATTCCAAGAAACTGTTGGATTTGCCTTTTGGATAGGCTTGTGTCAGGAAACTTCAATAATTCACTTGCAATGTATGGTCCTAGATGGTAGGTATCATTTTTGTGGACCATGCCAAGAAACTCAATTGAGTTTTTCCCAATGCTACTTTTCTTTTTGGAAAGCATGATTCCATGTGTCTGGATAATGTTGAAAAATTCTGACAGGAGTTGGTGATGGCTATCATGGTCTTAGGAAAATACCAGGATGTCATCAATGTAGACGAGGGCATGCTAGAGAATGGGTGAAAAGATTTTTACTATGGAAAGATGGAGTGACCTTGAGACCAAAAGGCATGACTGTCCACTGATAATGTACATTAGGAATGCAGAATGCAATTTTAGGACGATCAGAGGGTGTAATACCCAATTGCCAAAAACAAGCTTTGAGATCAAACTTTGAAAATATTCGAGCACCTTGGAGATGAATGAATAAGGACTAGATCTTTGGTAAAGGGAATTTATCATCTTTTAGAAAAGAGTTGAGAGGTTGATAATCAATAACTAATCTCTTTTTACCTCGAACTAACTCAGACCTTTTTTCCACATAAAAGGCTTGGCAAGCCCATTCGGAGTTGGTTGGTTCAATAAGGCCTTGTTGCAGCAACTGAGAACATTCTTGTTTTGCTAACAAGAGATCAATAGGATTCATACCCAGATGAGTGGCTTTGGTAGGGTTGATATCTTCATTGAGTTTGAAAGGGAGATGGATGAAGAATTGAGAGTTTTTCCAGAGAGGTAAAGGATGTTTGAACTGGGAATGGCTTTCTAGATAATATTCAAGGAATTTTTTAGAAATAGAGGTATAAGGAGAAGGGGCTTCAGACAACGTATACAGACATAGAGTATCTATATAAGGAAGGTACATTGGTTTATACCTGATGCCTGAATGGGTGATGAAGAGGTTTTTGATCAAGTGAAGAACATTAAAACCGATGAGTAAATCTTTGTTGGGAAGATGAGAAACAACCAATTTTTTTCCAAATAACACAATTAGGAAACAATTGAATACCAATGGGTTTTTTGGTAATCAATTTTGTCTCAAAGATTTCTCTATTTACGGTTCTGAAAAACCTCGAATAGTTTTCTAAGTAACCAGAAGAAGAACAGAAGGATCAACCACACTGGTTTTGCACCAGTATCTAATAAACCTATGACTGGGACTGGCTTGTGAAATTTTGAGGGAACGGAAGGTTTACATGGCTTAGATACTTGGTTGATTTCTTAGACTGTGAAAATAACAGAAAATTCATCAGAATCAGATGATTCTACAAGGGTGAAGACTGTTTGTTCATCTTGTTCTGTTTGTTAAGAAAAGTTAGACTCAACATCTTCATTTTCAGAGAGTAGTGAAGACTGCTGGAGGTGTTGTACGAGTCTGACAGGTTTGGCAGATTTGTGAGGACAATCTGACCCTGTTTTTTACAAATTAAACACTTGTTGTTTTTCTTTCTCTTGTATTGAGAGGGATCTTTTTCCTGAAAAATTGGAATGGCTTTCTGGTTCTGGATGAGGATTTATAAAAGTATTTTTTAAAGTGTTTTTTCTTTTTGGAAGAACAGTCACACTTCTTGTTGTCTTTGCACTCAATTTTGAGGTAAGGCTTTTTGCAGGCTGAGGCAAAAGGCTGTTTGTTCTCCATAAAATCTTTGAAGAACTCTTTTTGCTCACAAATTTTCTCAAGACATGCGAGCGCCATTTGGAAGATTTTCCCCATGGATATGTTATCTACAACAAGGTTAGAAGCAGTGAATTGTCTTTGCAGTTCAGGTTGTAACTCTTGAGGAAGAGAGGCTATGAAGACATGCTGCAATGTTGGATCATTAAATCCATATAGCTTGTAGAATAACATGTTTATTGTTTTGTAATGTATCTCCAAATGATGTCTTTTGAGAAAGCAACATTTCATCTGATGGAATTCTTTTTTGGCTGCTTCATTTGATGCAGTTAGCTCACCAATCCATTGTTCATAGATATATCCGAGAGCTAGCACTGTTGTAGTTTGGACAAATTGCAATTGCCTATATTCTCTGAGACTTTCAAACCAATCACGGAGAGATCCAGTGAATCTGGAACAAAATTCATGAAGCACTGCTTGTGAATTGGCATTAGGTCGTATCATTTGCAAGTCTATCCATGCAGCAAATTCTTGATGTCTGGCTGGCCATCTGTGGCGAGGAATATCATCAAATGTGAAATAGGTGGATGATGATTATTTGGATATATGGTCAACAGTGGGTTGATTAGTAAGAGGAACTAGTTCTGTTTGTGAGGCTTGAGCATTTTCATCCTCGGAACTTTCACTTTCAATCATTGGGGCTGTGGAAGTGCTTGGATTATTAGTCTTAGTTGCCATGAGTAAACCAGAAATATCTGCGTATTCTGATTCTAAATCGGAGGTAGTGTTTTCAAGAATTGTTGTGTAGGAGGAGGAGGATGAAACTGAATCAACAGATTCTAGTTCTGACTCTGTTTCTAAAGTTGGAAGTTGCTTATTAACACCATAGTAATGATATTGATCAAGGGGATTTCTGTCTTTTGACTAAGGCGCCGGGGTTTCTTTTGGTGAATCTTCTGGAGGGACAGAGGATGAAGTTTGAGGCTTTGATTTTGGTTCAGAGATTTTGACCTTTGCCTTGGATTTTTTTGGAGAAGTAGGTTTCGGTTGAGAGACATTGGGACCGAGAGTATGTAAATAGGAAAAACCAAACGACTGAATATAAACTGATTGTGGTTGGGAAGGTGTGTAGAAAGGTTGATAAGTTTCAAAAATTGACGGTGGGATTGGGATGGACTGTGTTTGGGTAAAAAGTGAAGGCCTAGCTTTATCAGCATCAATTCTTGCTAACTCAGCCTTGAGCTTTCTGATTTCAGTTGCTTCTTTTCTGTTAAACTTTGGACCCCATACTTGATTGTTGATCATCATTCTGAGATCTCTATCAAGCTCTGTAACTTTGTCTTGGAGATTGTGGTAAATCTGTTCAAGACGAGCACTGATGGAGTCGACCTTGGATTCAGTCTGTGAAACGTGAGTGGCAACTCGGTCAATTTTCTTACCAAATTGTTGTAAAGTTTGGTTCTGAACACTAGCATTCTTTGTTTGCCAGTTGAGAACACTTATCTTGCTTTGGGGTTACGTTGGCTTTGTGGAGGCGATTGGAGATTGAACAAAAGGCTGGGAGACAACTTTGGTTTGAGGGTTAACCTGTTTTTCAAGTGGAGGAAAAGTTTCTTCATAAGATTTTGAGAACATCATACAAGGTCTTATTTTTGGTTGGTTGGACAGTTTGAGTGGGAGGCTTTGTGTCTGGAGGGGGTTGGTAAGTGTGGGTGTTGCAAGGAGTTTTTGTAAAAGAAGGCTTTTTCTTTTTCCTTCTTCTTCTCCTCATGGTTTCTAACTTATAATCAATATCCGTGTCTGAATCTTCAAGACAAGGACAATCGGGATTGCACATATGGGCTTCAGGAACATCCCAAAGAAAATGACCATTGAGTTTATCAAGGTAAATTGGATACCCGTCAGAGGTAAAACCATGAATAGGGAGGCCTTTTTCTTGACCTGTAGATACTGCGGTGACCATAGCAGTATGGATCATCAGGGCATCAGTTGTGGTGTGTGCTGTAGGAAGATCTAGTGCATGATTTTGTAATCTATACACTATTTGGTGATGGAGTGTGGCAATTTTTTAAGTAGGTGTTTGTTCTACTCCTTGGAGCTGGATTTGGACTTTCAACGTCTCTGGTAGGTTGGGATCCTCAAGGGACATGTTGAAGTTTGGATAAAAGGTGAGTAAGACACTGTCAGCATAGAGAGTGATTAAGATGGTTCTTATAACAGCATGTTGATACTGTTTGAACCGCATGTCAAGAAGAGCAATTCTGGCTGTGACAGGTAAGCCTTTTCGGCCATGGAGGGTAAGAATGAGACGTACACCACTTAGGTGTAAATTAGTCTATCCTTCTTGTTTTCAAGAGGCGACGAGGTCTCGAGGCATTTCAAGATTAATATACTGCTCACTCTGAGAGGCTTGAAGAGCACACTGATCTAAACGGGATGACTGGATGTATTCTTTTGGTAAAGGTCTTCGGGATGAGATGAGGGTTCGAATGCTTCTAGTGATAGAAGTCTTTTGTTTGTAAAGCTGATAAGGGCTCATGATAGGAAATTGGGATTCATTAATTTGGCTGATTCCGGAATATAGGAATACTCGACAAGATTTTCTTTTTTAGAGGCTACATGTTTGTGGCAAGATTTTGGCAAAGATAAGGTGGAAGAAAGAGAGACATGCGGAGATGTAGATGAGGATGGAGTTGAAGATGATGCAGAAGTTGTTTCCATGTTTTGAGATTCTTCTTCTAGGAGTACGAATAATGTTATTTAAAATTACTAATGATACCACTTTTAGCTTGGTTTTTTTGGGTCCGATACCATCTGATATCGTTTGGAAATCTCGTTTACTTACCCCTGGCATCCTTGAGTACCAAATGTGTATCGATATCATCAGTCTAAAGTCGATGAGATTAAATTATAACCATAAACTCCAATGTTCTCAAATTTCTCAATATAACCACATTCCATATTTAACCTCAAATAATGTCAATTTAAATCATAAATCACCAAAATACTCTCGAAATCATCATTTACCAAGTTATCCTCGAAATCACAATTACATAAATACCCTCGAAATCCCGAAATCATAAATTACCAAATATCCTCAATTTCAGAAATTATCAAAATATCCACAAATTCTCAAATTACAAAATTACCCAAATACTTCAAAATTACCAAAATGCCCTTGAATTCAAAATTACCAAAATACCCATAAAATCATAATTTACCAAATTAACCTTAAAATCATAAATTACTAACTTAGCCTCAATTTCAGCAATTACTAAAATACCCATAAAATTTGAAATTACAAAATTGCCCTCAGAGTGTGAAATTACCAAAATGCCCTTCCCAGTCAACGGTCACCGGAATTCAACTAACAGCGACGAGAAGCTCAAATCTAAAAGTTCAAACCACACTAAGTCCAATGGTGGTGGTGGTGACCTCCTACGAGCGACGATGGTGCCGGATCGAACTCCCAAATTCGTGATTCCTTCAATGGCCGATCAACGACAAATCGACTCCCTCGGTGACTGTGGTTGGTCGGAAACGACAAAGGGGAAGGTGAGCAACAAAGCCCAAGTGGTGGCGTCACTGAAAAGTGGTGAAATCGTGGCCAATTGAGGCAGTGATTCCGCAGCTTTTCATAGCTTCAATTGGTGGCTTTCCGGCGACAAGGATGACATGAAGATGACCAGTAAGCGACCACACTCTCTTACCTGAAGCATCCAAACTCTTATCTCCACCAAAAGACCGCATCCGAAAGAATATATTCAATCTTCTAGATTGGATCAGTGCACTCTTCAGGCTACTACAGCTGAACAATATGTCACTCTAGAAATACCCCCAGAGTTGATTTCCACCTGGAAAAGAGAAGGTTATACTCACCTCCACCTCGGAGGAGTAAGACTAATCCTGACCTTACATGGAAGGAAGGGATTACCAGTCACAGCCAGAATTGCCATGCTAGACACTTGATTTAAATAGTATCAAGATGCTGTTATTAGTACTGTTCTGACCACTCTTCATGCAGGAAGTGTTCTTCTCACTTTCTATCCAAATTTCAACCTTTCTCTTCAAGACACAAACTTGCCAACTGCCTACACAAATTCAAGGTGTAGAATAAATCTCTTCTGCAAAAATAGCAACCCTTCACCATCAACTAGTCTACAGGCTTCAAAACCATGTCGAGGGATCGCCCTCATGGTGTTAGTAGAATCAGACCAGATCCCCACCATTATTCAAATTCCAAGACAGATCCCTCAACATGAGCTCGTAAAATTCATGCCCTTAGAATGGATTTCCAATTATGAGAAGTTCCACACCAACACTACTCCCATTCAGACATCAGAAAGTATGTTTGAAAGGCGACCTGATAGAACTGTCATAATGACCTTTCGGCTCCCACCAAGTGGCTTTGAAGAGCCTCCAAGGCTATCATTCACTTATTCATCCATGATCACAGCTGTCCAGATAGCTCAGGAAAATCTACCAATTACAGGATTCAATTTAAAAGGATATCCTGTATACCCTGCCAAAGTCAACGACCACTTTCTATGGGATACACTAGGATTAGGAAAATGTGACCCAGATTGTCCCTGTTAGGATGATTGGGAAGAGGATGATTATGATTCAAAAAGGAGAAGAAAACCAAAAAAGAAAACCCAATCTCTGTGAAAACACAATGAACCCAAACCACCACATAATCCTCCACCTCCACCAACTCCTTTACCCATATACAAAAAAGAACTTAAATGGATTGTAAAACACTGCAAAGCTGAAACTTTTTCACTTGTTCAAAAATATCCAACTCCCATGGCTTGTATGATGTTTTCATCAACCTCACAAGACTATTATTCAAATTTCCCTGTTCTAGAACCCCACACTGACCCACAAAGAAAAATTGTCACAAAACCTTTCATTCCTTCAACCATCACCCCTACCGGACATCTTGATGAACCCATACCTTTTGAATCTGTCCTCAACTAGCCAACACAAAATGCCAGACCTCAAAATGAAAACATGGTAGACATTCATAAAAAAGTTGACAATATCAGTTTACGAACTGATCACATCGAGTCCAAAGTTGATTCGATAACATCACAGATGCAGTAGATTTATCAAGACCTCCAATCTAGAATCTCTCAATTGGATTTAGAATTTCGTGCCATGCTTAGCCAAAGATACTATGGCCCTGAGTTTGACCAAAAAGAAAAGGAGATCAGACAACTAAAGGCATAGCTTGATCAGATTGAATCAAAAAGGCAAAGGCCTACACTTTTAACAAAATCACCACCAATACCTACCATCAGCCCGACCTATCATCCTTTTGTTCCCATGCTTTCACCAATCAAACCATATGACCCATCCAAACTTTTTGGAATGACACATACCCTCTTCAAAAATCAGCCACTACAACCAAAACCATCTCAGTCAAAACCAAAACCTCAACCACGACCAGTAAAAATTCGTCAACCATCCCTATCAATACCAGAACAACAGTCTCCAACATATACTCCATTACAAGTCCAACCACAAACTACCTAGACCAAAGATAAAGCACCCATGCAACAATTCAATGCCCAAACAATTCAAGAATCATCTAATACAAATGGTCAAACTTCTGATTCAAACCTAGCCATTCCTGAAAGCCAAACAAAAACAGAAACTTCCATATTAACTAGTGACTCTGAAAAGTCCTATGCTGATATTATCAGAATCCTCATGGCCCAACCAAAAGAAACAAAACCAGCACAGTCATCAAGAACTGACCCAATTTTTGAAATACCCTCAGATATTGAGGATGAACCAGTTGAATCAATAGCAACAAATCAACCTTCCCAAACTCAAGCTCAAAATGGTCAGAAACCATCAAATGGCCCATGGTTTACTTTTGATGATATACCCACAGCAAAATGGAGAGGAAAATTACCAGAAACGTCATCTTGGATAGATCTCCAAATGCTAAGAGCAAATGTTACAACAGAATCAATCCTTAGAGAATTTGTTACCTGTTTTACGGGATCTTTAAGGGATTGGTTTGATACTCTAGGTCAGTACAGACAGCTTCAGTTTGTGCAACTACCTAATGTCTCAGGTGCTCTTGCGGTCATACATGAACAATTCATTGGAGAACCAGCTGCAGTCTTTGAAGCTGTGAGACGAGATTATCTCAATATGAAATGCTGCGCACTCAACTCTAAAGATCTTGATTTCCATTATAAACGGATGTCAATCCTATTTTACAAGCTCAATGGATTCAATGATCCGACTTTAAAGCATGTATTTCTTGCTTCATTGCCTTAAGAACTTCAACCGGAAATACCGAGGCAGCTCATAGCTCACAATCTAAGCATTGATAACATCTCCTTGGGAAAGATCTTCCAGATCTCCAAAGGATGTTTGGAAAAACTATGTGAAGGATAAATAGCCTTTCTGAAGTGTTTTCAAAAAGCCCTGCTTACAGATCAAATACAAGAAAAAGAAAGATTGTGATTGCAGCACTAAAAAGAAAAAGCATTTCAAAAAATTCAGAAACTCAGAATCTTTTCTTAGATAAAAAACCTGAAGAAAATCATACAAATTTTTCAGGAAAAGGTCCAGTTCATCCAGAGAATAGAAAAGAAGAAAATCAAGCAGATGCTTCATCTACAAAAAGAAAGGCCACTATGCTAAAGATTGTCCCAATAAAAAGGATAAAGCAATCAGGTTAATTGAGTATTTACAGGCCACCACTAAATATTTCCCTCAGAAAGAAGAAGTAGAGTTCTACTTTCAGAACAAGAAGAACCTACTAATAAAACAGTGTTCGCACTGGAAAACTCATCAGATGAATCTGAAAATGAAGAGTTTCAATCTGTTCTCCACCAACAACTCTTGTCCCTAGACACTACCATTCCTATCTGTTCTATCAAACTCCAAATCTTACCTTTAAAATTCCAAAGGCCAATTCCCGCCATTGGACTTCTTGACACAGGTGCCCAAAGAAGTATGTTGAACTCAAACATTATTCTAGCTCAATACTAGAAACATTATGAAGAAAATTTCAAAGCTGTCAATGAAAAATTCTTCATAACCAAATTGGTTACCAAAAAACTCATTAGTATTCAAATCTTTTCGAATTGTGTTATCTGGACAAACATTATTGGTTCAAATCTTCCTAATAAGGATATCTTGTTAGGATTTGATATCATTCACCAGATCAAACACCTCCAAATTATTCCCACTAGAATTCGAGTCAAATTCATGTTCAAACCTTTCATAAACAATCTTAAGCTTTATGGTTTATTTGAAACTCCACAGTCTTTTCAAGACATTTCAAAAAAGCTTTTGAATTATTGTCCTGAATCTCATGCTGATTTCTGCCATCCAAATCCTCAGTGGAAAAATAAGCATTTCTTTATTCAGTTGCCTTTTAAACTGAATGAAGATATCAATCCAACCAAGGCCACCCATCCAGGAATGTCCTGGCCCAAAAGGAATGTTCTCAATTGTTAGCTCAAGGTCTTATTGAACCCACTAGATCTCAATGGGCTTGCCAAGCTTTTTATGTTGAAAAACATTCTGAAATTGTTAGAGGAAAGAAACGATTAGTCATTGACTATTAGCCTCTAAACATGTTTTTCTAAGATGACAAATTCCCTTTACTAAAAAGACAAAGCATGTTCACTTATCTAAAAAATGCCCGAATCTTTTCAAAATTCGATTTTAAATCAGGATTTTGGCAACTTGGCATTGAACTCTCAAAAAGACATAAAACCGCCTTTACTGACTACGAATATTATGTTACGGCCCTCAGAGTTTGGCAACCCTTCGACAAAATCAAGTGAAATATCCTCCCATACTTGGCATGGGATGGGCAGCAAGAATCGCACTTGCTGATATAGTCCTACACGGATTGAAACATCGAAGACTAGTAAACGTTTGTAGGTATGGAGAACCACCGAGTGTCCCCCTATTCTGGTGTTGTGGGCCTCATATAATAGTGAGTCACGCAATTTCTGTGGAATAACAACTCTGTCTTTAAAAAATATTAACCCATTCTTTGTTGTATAAGGGCCGTTGGGTTGATTTTCAGCTTGTTGCAGCTTCTTTGATTTCTCCCTATAGTGATATCTGTGGAACAAAAAGATGGTTAAGTGCGGGGTTGTCCGTTCACCTTGGAAGTGCATCGACAGCAGCGTTCTCTTTGCTAGGTCGATACTGTATCTCATAGTCATATCCCATTAGCTTGACCATCCATAGTTGATGATCGGGCGTGGCTATCTTTTATTCTAGGAGATACTTAAGACTCTGCTGATCCGTCTGTATCACAAACTATTGCCCAATAGATAAGGCCTCCACATTCTCACGGCTTCTACCATTGCTAACATCCCTTTTTTGCCAATCCCAATGCCCGGCTCATGAATGCTATAGGTCTGCTGTTTTGTTGAAGCACGGCTCTGATGCCATCACCTAATGCATCAGTTTCAATAATAAACACATAATTAAATTTTGGCATAGCAAGAACAGGAGTTTGCATCATGGCAAGTTTGAGTGCTTTGAATGTTGTGTCTGCCTCCCCAACAAAATTGGCCTTTCTTCAGTAGATTTATTAGAGGCCGAGCCAACAACCCATATCCGTGCATGAATTTGTGGCAGTATCGGATTAGGCCTAGAAATCCCCTCAATCTTAGACATTCTGCGGTTGTGGCCAAGATACCATTGCTGAAGTTGCTATATGCCCTAAGTATTCAAGTTCTTGCTGGCTGAAATTACATTTATTGGCTTTGACAAAAAATCGCTGCTGTTTAAGGATTTCCAATGCTTGTCTAACATGGTTAAGATGATAGTCCCATGTCAGGCTATAAATCAAGATATCGTCAAAGAAGACTAATATAAATTATCAAAGGTGAGGCTGGAAAATAGCATTCATAATAGCTTGAAAAGTAGAAGGGGCGCTGCATAGGCGAAAGGCCGTCTTATGAATATCTGATGGGTGCACCCGTACCTGATGGTAACCGGCTCTAAGGTCAAGCTTGGTGAAGTATGCTGCACCATGTAGTTCATCAAGCATGTCCTCCACGGTTGGGATTGGAAATCGGTCCTTAACTGTTACTTCATTAAGTGCTCGGTAATCAGTGCAAAACCTCCAGCTGCCATATTTTTTCTTAACTAAGAGAACCGGTAATGAGAAGGGGCTGGTGCTTGGCCGAATGAGCCCTGAAGTCAGCATCTCGTACACTTGTTTTTCAATCTCTGCTTTTTGAAAGTAAGCATAATGGTAAGGTCTTACATTAATCGGCTCAGCTCCTTTTTTTAGAGTAATTCGGTGATCAATTTCCTTTGCTGGTGGTAGGTGTTTAGATTCTTGAAACAGCTTGAAATATTCCTCCAATAATCCTTGCATGCTAGTCGTCGCCATGACATATGTCTTCTGTATTGATTTGAAGACATATTGCAAACACTTATTGCCTTTGCCTTATTTCTTTTGTGACTTTAGTCATGGAAGAGGCTTGAATTGTTTAAGGTCCCAAGCCTTGCAATCGGCGTTTTTTATTATTCCAATCAAAATCCATTGTCAACGCCTTCCAATTGCAAACTACCAATCCCAAGTTTCCAACCATTGGATGTTGAGCACCATGTCTAGGCCTGTAATTGGTAATGAATATAATGTAAGTTCAAATGGAACATCTTGTGACTTTAGCCAGGGAAGAGGCTTGAATTGTTTAAGGTCCCAAGCCTTGCAATCGGTCTTTTTTATTATTCCAATCAAAATCCATTGTCAACGCCTTCCAATTGCAAACTACCATTCCCAAGTTTCCAACCATTGGATGTCGAGCACCATGTCTAGGCCTGTAATTGGCAATGAATATAATGTAAGTTTAAATAGAACATCTTGGATCAAGACATGTACCTTCTCATGTTTTCCTTGGCATATTACTTTTTCTCCATTGGCCACTCTTACTGAAAAAGCTGGGGTTGGTTGTATCGCAAGCTGAAGCATACTGGCTAGACGTGCGTTGATGAAATTGTGTGTATCAACCTTGTAAGGACCAATCTTAGCCCTTACCCTCATTGTAAGGTTCAATTCTCTCTCTTAAATATAATAGAATTTATTTTGAGCTAACAAACCCCTTTATTACAATAATAATAATATGTAATATTTAATTCTAAGAGAAGTAATAACTGATGAGAACCATCAAGAAAATACCATTAAAGAGTCAAGTGATCCTTTGCAGATTTATAGAGGCCCAATTACAAGAGCTAGATCCAAAAAGATGCAAGCTGCTTTAAATGGATTAATTGAGAAAATATGGATTGAAAATACAATTCAAAATGTAAGACATCATGAATTGGGCTTAGAGAGAAGACAAGGCATTGTGGCCATTATTCAAGCTATTGGGCAACCAAATACACAACTTGGATCAAATACAGTAAAGGCAACTTCAGAATAAAATTGGTATTGATTGAGCCTGAAGTAATGTGCAAGCTATATACCATTGGAAAGATAATTAAGTTAGCCTTCCAATGCATTTTACAGAGCTGGATTTGGAGTTCTCTAGAAGGAGTTATGACTTATTCATTACAGCTGTTCAGACTTGGGATTTTCAACGACTCTTTTGTTTTCAACTTCATTTGTTTGTTTTGTTTCAAGTTTGTCAATGTGTAAGGTAAATCTACCATCAATGATGGTGGGCTAACAATAAGTTTTTCAATGATAGCATTAATTATGGTAGGTTAGCATTAAGTTTGTCAATGATAGTATTAATTATGGTTGGTTGGTGAAGACTTTTTGAAGCATCCTTTGACAAACCTATACTTGGAGGGTTGTTCCAATGTTTTCATTTGTATTTTTAGGATCTTGGGTTTCTATTGGTGAATTTAAACTCAGCAACCTTGCTATTTAAGGAATTAGAGATTAATGTTATTTGAATTTGATAGATTATTCATTCTTTGGTTCTTTTGAGAACTAGTGAACTTATCAAGAATTAGCATTCTTGTGGTGTTCTAAATTTAGACTTATCACTCACCTTCTCATCTATTTCTTGAGTGTGGCGTCAATATCATTCTCTATACCTTTGGTTCATGTTTTCTTAAGCATTGGGTCAAGGTTTTGTTTGTTTTAAATCTGTTTAGAACTTTCTTGGGAAGTTGAAACTTCAATTTAAGTGTGGGTTTCAAAGTTTCATAGTGGGATTCGCATCAATAACATAAGTGATGATGCAATGACTAAGTAATAATGACATAAGTGATGATGTAAGAGAAGTTGTAGAGATAAATAAAAATTCTAGAAACTAGTAAGGTATTTATGAAGGATAATTTCAGCCATTGATCAAGTGTTATGGTTGCAAAATCCTAGCCATCCATTAGTCTTAAAAAATCCTATGAATACCCCCTAGTCCCTTTCATTTTCAATCGAACCTGGGAATTAAAACATTTGTTTAGGAGAGAATCAAAGCAATTGGTAAGTTTACTCTCCTTATTCTCCACAAGATTTCTAATCACTCTATCTAGGTTTTATATTAGCATGATTTTAGATTGTTATAGATCATAATGCAAGATTTAAGGTGTGTATAGGTTCTGTTTAGGGTTCTGATTTATTGTGGGTTTAATAATCAACCCTTGGTGAATTAAGCACAATGGACAAATTCTAGACAATATGAGTATCTTGAATTCAAACATGTATTTTCTGAATGATATTTCTTAAAAAATTTATATTTCTGAAAACTCGACATATAGGGATTATTGATTAAATTTTGTTTCATAAGATTTGACTTTGTTTTCAATTCTATATGGATTTTTGAATCGGACACTAATACACTGGAAAACTGTGATTCCAACAAGACTATCTGATTCACCAACTTAATTGTGCTATTAAATGAACTCGAACCATTCTAAAATTTTACATAGGGGTTGATACATGTGTCTAGTATTCCCAATTTTAATTTCATAATTTTCTGATTATTAGTAGATTTTATAAAAATCTCAGAGCACGTTTTGTTTGGTTAAGAAACTATGAAACAGTTTTGAATTTGTCAAGTAATAAATAGTCTTGAAAATATTTTTGGTATCGGGTCCTCTTGAAAATTTTATATGAGGTACCCATGGATGTCCAGAATGGTTTCATAGAATATTACGTCATTTTGAATTTTAGATTAAGAGTTAAAATTCTGAGAATCAGACTAGTACGGGTATGAATTAGAAAATCATATTCGAGGATAAGGTATTGATAATTATATCTTATGTTTGTTAAGGTGTTGGAGGTGATTGAGGCTTTTAGAGGCTTAGAGATGTGTTTGTTCAAATCCTTTAATCGAGGTAAGTAACTTCATTCCTATTATACTGGATATGTATAAGTATTTTGATATTATTATAAGAGCTTTTATACTACTTAAAAGATCAATGGATTTTTATAACAAAATCAGTTTATGAAAATGTTTTCAAACCTAAATTCTTTTAACAAAATATTTTATAAATGCTTTTTAATATGTAAATTATTTTATGACATGACTACCTTTTATGATTTTATCTTTAAATTGTTGTTATGGACATTTATAAAACTGATATGAATATTTTGTGCGCATTAATGATTTCAATTATATATGATTGTACGGGGTTCACCTCTTGAGACTATATAGGGTCCACCTCTTGACGGACAAAGCGTCGCAAATTGCCACGTAGCACATTGTTCGTAGTTATTCTGATTCTGATTCTGATCGTATTATACGATATATGTCTGTTTTGGACCAGTATTGGGTTTTTGTTCTGAGTGTGCACACGATATTCTGATTCTATTTCTAGTCGGGTCACCTAGACTATAGCTGACACTATGTGACATGACCTAACTATCTATTTTCTGTGTGCGCGTTATATCATTTGCTTTTTCATAATAGATTATTCTTTTGATATTTTGAATTACCATGAATTTATGTCATCATATTGAAATATGTTGTTTTATGAAATTTATGAATTATAACATATGTTTTAAGTGAAAGCTATTGTGTATGAATTATAACGTATGTTTTGATATTTTTTGTATCGGTAAAGCTAGTGTGTTAGGAATGGTTTTACTTGCAGAGTTGACAGCTCACCCCTCATCATTACTTTTTGTAGATTAAGTTCCTTTTGAGAGGTGTGCTTAGCTTTGGAGTTAGAGATTTTGCTTTCTTTTGCTATTTGAATAAAAGGAGGAATGGACTCATGTTTCTTTTTAGTTTATTTCTATTATGAACTTGTAATTTGGAGTTCTGAGACTTTTGTTATTTTATGTTATGTTTCGAGAGTGATTATCTAGTATTAAACATATGAATTTGTGGATTGATTTTAATAAAAATTGAGGTATTTTAGTTTGGAATTTATGAGTAAGGATTATGATTTGTAAGTAACCTCCTTTTCACGCGCTCCGTACGTGATAGTTATAGGGTGTTACAAAAGTCTTCACCAACCCACCGTTATTAATACTAGTCATTGACAAACTTAATGCTAGCCTACCATAATTAATGCTATTTAATGTTAGCCCACCATCATTGATGGTAGACTTACCTAACACATTGACAAATTTGAAACAAAATAAACAAATGAAGTTGAATAAACAAAGGAGTCGTTGGAATTCCTAAGTCTGAACAAGCTGTAATAAATTGGTCATAACTCCTTATAGAGAACTCCAAATCTAACTCTGTAAATTAAATTGGAAAGTTAACTTAATTATCTTTCCAATGGTATATAGCTTTCAAATTACTTCTGTCTCAATCAATGCCAGTTTTATTCTGAATTTTCCCTTTCTGCATTTGATCCAAATTTTGTATTTGGCTGCCCAATAGCTTGAATGATACCCACAATGCCTTGTCTTCTCTTCAAGCCCCATTCATGATGTCTTGCATCTTGAATTGTATTTTCAATCCGTATTTTCTCAATTAATCCATTTAAAGTAGCTTGCATCTTTTTGGCTCTAACCCTTGTAATTAGGCCTCCATAAATGTGTAAAGGATCACTTGAAGCTTTAATGGTATTCTCTTGATGGTTCTCATCATTCTCCCTCTCCTCAAAAGGATTCATCCTCGAATTTCACCTACATCGAAAGGAGAAAGATCAGAAATATTGAAAGTAGCACTCACATTATACTCACCAAGAAGATCCAATTTGTCGGCATTGTCATTGATCCATGCAACCACTTGAAATTGACCATCTCCCCTTGGGAGCAGCTTGGAACGCCTTTGTGTTGGGAACCTATCCTTTCTCATATGCACCCAAATCCAATCTCTAGGTTGAAAAACCACTTGCTTACGTCCTTTGTTGGCTTGAGTAGCATATTGTTCAGTCCTCTTTTCTATGTGTTGCCATACTTTCTCATGCCTTTGATACCACACGGGGTCAACCACTATCACCCAAAGATTGAGCCATTCCTTGGCTGCTGAATAGGATGAACTGTGGTTGAAACGTTGGAACTCACAGCCTAAAAACTTTCTGATGCAGAAGATCCTCAGAGCATACTCATTACAGGATCAAAATGAACTATTATGAGAGTCTATTGTTCTTTTTTTCAAGAAAAGTAGAGGAAAAAAGGAAATTTAGAATGCCATCTTGTAAACACACGATTTATTTCTTAATGAGTTCTTCTTACAAACAGAAATAAATTCTCCTTTTATAGAAAAATTCTTCGGGGAAGGATAAGACAGGACCTTTATCCTTTTAAAGGGGATAGGAAAGGACCCCTATCTTCCTTTTCTTAAAGAAAAAGGAAACAAAACAAACATAATTACAGAAAAAGCAAAGTTAAAAGCAAACTTTAGCTTTTAAAAAAGCAGATGCTTTGCTTTTGACAAAAGCAAGAGTAATTATTACAAGCAGACAAAATACTTAAAGAGGTAGCAATTATGATACTTGAAGATAAGATCAATGACTATGAGAGGGAGACAAATCGTCAACGTCACTATCAACTTCTGCGAAAGGTTCTTTCCACCAAGGCAAATTAGCATAGTATTGACGAGTTGGTGAATCCCTTGGTGGGACTGAACTGGTAGAAGGTGCACTAGATACTTCTGCAGGATATAGGATGAAGTGAATTCTTCCCAAGAATCTTGTGAATCTTGGAAAAGAATGTTGTTAAAATCTTGTCTTCTTCCTTAATTAAAATTCCAATGGTTGGAGAATTTTTGGATGAAGGTGTGGTAACAGTGGGGATGACCATAAGTTCATGACGTGGACCGAGAGAGGTGTGTTGAATGTCAGCTGGTGTGGGCTGAATGTTGTTTAGTTCAAGAAGGTAGTTTCTTAGGGTAGAGATGAAAACAGGGTCATGAGACAGGAGAAAACTACGAGGGACAGTTTTCCATTCATAGGCTTAATCCTGTGTCTAAAAGAGTTTGGTGACAGGGTGTAAAAAATAGGGACGGTGGATAATGAAGATTGAGGTGAATTGTTCACTTTCCTAATCAAGGAGGAGATTGAGGTGATGGTGGTTTATGATAAGGCTGAGTTGTTTTCTCTACCAGGAGAGAGGAGAGAACCATTCAAAGAGAGTCCATAATAAAGAGTGAGCTTGGGATGGATTGGTGAGGTGTCTGAATATCGCTTGTACAGAAAAGACGAACTTAGTAGCATATAAGACAATGAGACACCATAGATACCATAGTTCATCTTCTGTGATATCTTTGAAGGGATCGATGGTCAGTCTTGTGAGAAAAAGGTGATTAGGGTGGAAACTAGGAAAACTGGATGACTGAGTTTGATACATGTTCATCAAGTACCGAAAAACAAACTTTTTAGTAAAGTCTTGAATTTGGTAAGGACTGGAAAACATGAGATTACAAGGAAAATACCTTTTTGTAAAGGCCGAATTTGGTAGAGAAGAAGTCATGAGGATTACTAGTATTGTGACGGAGGAAGATATGAGGGTAAGGGTAGCTGAAGAGAGACGTTTGGATAACAGATTAGGAATAAGACTTTGGTCTCCTTTTATATGTTGCACTGAAAAATCATATTTAGAAAACCATGTCTTAAGACGAAGAAGGTGCTTTTCTAATAGTGTCTTATTTTTGAAATCAAGAATTTTCAGAAAAGAGTAATTATCTAATCTGATAACAAAATTATGGCCAATAGATGAAATTCAAATTTTTGAATTCCATATTTTACGGCTAAAAGTTCCTTTTAGATCACGTGATAGTGTTTTTCCGATTCTTTGAATTGACCACTGGCATGAGCACAGTAAGATTCCTTTCTATCATGTTTTTCCAAAAGTACGGCTCCCTAATATTCATCACTTGCATCTTTTTTGAGAATGCTTTGTCCTTCAGTGGGGATCTTTAATGGAAGAGGATGCTGAGCAATCTGATTGAGATGTTGGACTACAGCAGCTTGAATGGGCCCCCATGGTGGGGGTGATTTTCTAAGCATTTTTTACAACTGGCTGGTTTGAATAGCCACATGAGGGAAAAAATCCCAAAGATAATTGACAATGCCTATAAATTGCTGAATTTGCTTTATGGATAGATGTTCATCAGGAAAATGGACTAGTTCTTGAGCTATATGTGGACCATGACGGTAATGTCTGTCTTTCAAGATCATGCCAAAAAATTAAACAGAATCTTGGCCTAGGATGCTCTTTTTGTCAGACAACATAATGCCATGTGATTCCACTATCTTAAGAAAGTGGGAAAGTAGGTTCTGATGGGAATCATGATCTTTGGAAAATAATAGCACGTCATCTATATAGATAAGTGCCTGATGGAGGATGGGCTCAAAGATTTTGATCATGGCCTTTTGAAAAAGTGAAGGTGCTACCTTGAGGCCAAATGGCATTACTTTCCATTGATAGTGGGCATTTGGAATGCAAAAAGCAGTTTTATGATGGTCAACAGGGTGAATTCCTAATTGCCAGAAGCCTGCTTTAAGGTCAAATTTGGAAAAGACTTTGGCGTCACAAATATGGACAAATAAAGACTGAATTTTTGGCTAAGCAAATTTTTTGTCCATACGGACAAATATGGACAAACAGTTAAGGGGCTGGTAATCTATGACATGACCTTTTTTTACCTCGAACTATTTCTGACTGCTTTTCCACATAGAAGGCTTGGAAAGCCCATTTAGAATTTATGGGCTCAATAAGCCCTTATTGAAGCAATTGAGAGCATTCCTTCTGGTTAAGCTTAAGATCAGATGGTGTAATGCCCGGATGGGTAGCCTTAGTAGGGTCGATATCTTCGTTAAGCTTCAAGGGAAGCTTAATGAAAAAGTTATCATTTTTCCACAAAGGAGATGGATGTAAAAATTGACTATGATTTTCAGGACAAAAGGAAGAATCGGTTTTTGTATGAATCATATGAAGGAGAAGAGTTTGAGATGGAAAACAGTCTCAGGACATCAGTATAAGCTTGAAACATTTGTTTGTAACGAATCTCAGAGGCTGTAATATGGAGTTTTTTAATCAGGTGAAGAATATCGAACCCAATTAAAAGATCTTTGTCAGGCTATATCGGAGTTTTACTTACCTTGAAAATACCTTTATTTTCAAAACCTTGTTCTTCATTTTACCAAAATGGTATGATTAAAATCTTTTATTCAATTTTGATCAATAGACTTCAGGAGCAGAGAGAATTTCTAAATCATGGCATCATCTTCATCTTCAACTTCAACTCCTTCGCACCCCATTACTCTTTCTTCTACACTTTCTTTACCTAAATCTTGCACTTCTCTCACTACCAATAAAATCGAAAATCTTGTAGAATACTCCTATATTCCTGAATCTGCCCAAATCAGTGAATCCTCTTACCCCCTTATCAGTCCTTACCAGTTGTACAAAAGACCCTGTTCTTTTACCCGAAGCATCAGAACTCTTATATCCACTAGAAGGCCTCAACCAAAAGAGTATATCCAGTCTTCTCGACTTGATCAATGTTCATTCCAAGCAACTAATGCTGAACAATATGTAACTCTTGAAATTCCTTCAAAGTTAATTTCAAATTGGAAAAGAGAAGGTTATACTTATCTCCATCTGGGAGGAGTAAGATTTATCCTCACCCTTCATGGGAGGAAAGGATTACCGGTCACAGCCCGAATTGCTATGCTTGATACTCGGTTCAAACAGTACCAAGATGCTGTTATAGGTACTGTTCTCACCACTCTTCATGCAGGAAGTGTTCTACTCACTTTCTACCCAAATTTCAACCTTTCTCTTCAAGATACTAACCTTTCAACAGCCTTGAAAGTTCAGGTCCAAATTCAAGGTGCACTGACACGCTCATGGTGTTAGCAGAATCAGATCAGATCCCAACCATCATTCAGATCCCAAGACAAATTCCTTGACATGAGCTCATAAAGCTTACACCTCTTGAATGGATCTCAAATTATGAGCAGTTCCATAATAATACAGCTCCTATTCAGACATCTGAAAGCATGTTTGAAAGACGACAAGATGGAACAGTTCGTATGACTTTCAAACCACCTCCAAGTGCTCCACAAGAGCCTCCTCAGCTCTCTTTCACTTATTCCTCAATGATCACAGCTGTTCAGACAGCTCAAGAAGATCTGCCAATCACAGGGTTCAATTCTGATGGTTATCCTGTTTATCCAGCTAAACAAAATGGCCATTCTTATGGGATGTCCCTGGATCAGGCATGTGCGACCCAAATTGTCCTTGTTGGGATGATTGGGAAGAAGACGATGATTATGACACCAAAAGGAAAAGAAAACCAAAAAAGAAAAACTTACCTGTCCCATGCAAACACTGTGAACCCAAACCACCTAAAGACCCTCCACCTCCACCAAGTCCACTACCCATTTACAAAAAACAACTCAAATGGATTGCAAGAAATTGCAAAACTGAAGTTCCTTCAAATTCTCACAACTCCACACCTATCGTACAACCATTAGTTTGTATGATGTTTTCCTCTACCTCCTCTGACTATTCTTCATCTTTTCCTTCTCTTGAAACTCATACTGATTCACAACGCAATGTTGTGTCTAAAGCCTCCATTCCTTCCGCCATTACCTCAACCGGTCATCTTGAACCTCCTAAACCCTTTGAATCAGTCCTCAACTGGCAAACCCAAAATGCTAGAGTACAAAATGATACCTTGTTGCATATCCATTCCAAGGTTGAAAAGATCAGTTCGTAAACTGAACAAATTGAGACGAAAGTTGACTCAATTACAGCCCAAATGGAGTAGATCCACCAAAATCTCCAATCCAGAATTGTTCAGTTGGATTCAGAACTCCGAACCATGCTTGCTCAAAGATACTATGGCCCAAAGTTTGACCAAAAAGAAAGAGAGATCAGACGTTTACAAATTGAGCTTGCCCAGATTGAATCAGAAAAGCAAAGACCTACCTTGTTTACCACATCACCACCCATACCCACTATAAGTCCAACCTTTGGATACCTCCAGATTGTGCACTTTGAGTTGCCGTTGCAGCTCAGGTAACAACTCCTTGGGTAAGGTTGCTACAAAAACATGTTTGAGTGTTGGATCATTGAAGCCATTAAGCTTATAGTAAAGACTGGACATCCTTTTTAATAAAATCCAAATCTTTCTGTTGTAAAGAACAACATTTCATTTGATGGAACTCTCTTCTTGCCAATTCTTGGGCTGTAGACGGTTCACCTATATATTGAGCAGTGAAGACTGCTAGAGGTGTTGTACGAGTCTGACAGCTTTGGTAGATTTGTGAGGACAATCTCTGGCAAAATGACCCTGTTTTTTACAAAGGAAACACTTGTTGTTTTTCTTTTCTTGTATTGAAAGGGATCTTTTTTTCTGAAATATAGGAACAAGATGAACAAACAGTCTTCATCCTTGCAGAATCATCTGATTCTGATGAAGTTTCTATTATTTCCGTAGTCCAAGAAATCAACCAAGTATCTAAACCATCTAAATCTTCCATTCCCTCTGTCAAAATTTCTATTCTTCCCTCAAAATTTCACAAGCCAGTCCCAGTCATAGGTTTTCTAGATACTAGTGCAGAAACCAGTATGGTTGATCCTTATGTCCTTCCTTCTGGTTACTTAGAAAACCATTCAAGGTTTTTCAGAACCGTAAATGGAGAGATCTTTGAGACAAAATTGATTACCAAAAAACCCATTGGTATTCGATTCTTTCCTAATTGTGTTAATTGAAAAAAATTGATTGTTTCTCATCTTCCCAACAAAGATTTACTCCGGTTTTGATGTTCTTCACTTGATCAAAAACCTCTTCATCACCCTTTCAGGCATCAGGTATAAACAAATGTACCTTCCTTATACAGATACTCTACGTCCATATACGTTGTCTGAAACCCCTTCTCCTTATACCTCTATTTCTCAAAAATTCCTTGAATATTGTCCAGAAAGCCATTCCCAGTTCAAACATCCTTTACCTCTCTGGAAAAACTCTCAATTCTTCATCCATCTCCCTTTCAAACTCAATGAAGATATCAACCCTACCAAAGCCACTCATCCGGGTATGAAAAAGGTCTGAGTTAGTTCGAGGTAAAAAGAGATTAGTCATTGATTATCAACCTCTCAACTCTTTTCTAAAAGATGATAAATTTCCTTTACCAAAGATCCAGTCTTTATTCATTCATCTCCAAGGTGCTCGAATATTTTCAAAGTTTGATCTCAAAGCCTGTTTTTGGGAATTGGGAATTACACCCTCTAATCGTCCTAAAACTATATTTTGCATTCCTGATGCACATTATCAGTGGACAATCATGCCTTTTGGTCTCAAGATCGCTCCGTCCTTATTCCAAAAAGCCATGGTAAAAATCTTTTCACCCATTCTCCATCATGCCCTCGTCTACATTGATGACATTCTGTTGTTTTCTCAAGACCATGACAGCCATCACCAACTCCTGTCAGAATTTTTCAACATTATCCGGACACATGGAATCATGCTTTCCAAAAAAAAAAAGTAGCATTGGAAAAACTCCATTGAGTTCCTTGCCATGGTCCTCAAAGATGGTACCTACCATCCAGGACCACACATTGCAAGTGAATTATTGAAGTTTCCTGACACAAGGTTATCCAAAAGACAAATCTAACAGTTTCTTGGAATCATTAATTATGTTAGAAGCTTTATCCCAAAAGTTGCGGTCCATACAAGCCAGTTGTCGCGCATGCTCAAAAAACAGCCACCCCTTTGGGGTCCAGACCAAACTGAAGTTGTCAAGCAATTGAAAAGATAGCGCAATCTCCCCCACCTCTCAGAATACCGACAGATGGCCAGCGCATCCTCCAGACAGATGCAAGTGACGAATATTGGAGCGCCATCCTTTTAGAAAGAAAAGATGATGCAGACCACTTCAGTGCATATGCCAGCGGTCAATTCAAAGAATCAGAAAAGAACTACCACGTGATCTACAAGAAAATCATTGCCGTCAAATATGGAATCAAAAAGTTCGAGTTCCACCTCATTAGCCATGAATTTCTCATCAAGATGGATAACTCAGCTTTTCCCAAGATCATTGACTTTAAGAATAAGTTGCTACCAGACAAGCAACTCCTCAATCTAAAGAATTGGTTTTGCCAAATACGCCTTCCAAGTCCAACACATCAAAGGTAAACAAAACCTTATCTCTGACTTTCTCACCAGGCCCTCTATAAATAAGCCTGCCCTCATCTCTTTGGTTCACCAAACCATTTCGATCATAGCCATGAATCGATCAATTCCTCTCAAAGCTCTCACTCAGAAAACCTTTCCCATGAATATCCGTTTCAATTCAGCCTTCCAACTTCAAGACTTTGCAAAAAGATTTCTCTACCGATACTTTACCAGACCGTTTTCCTTTTCTCAACCTAGAACACCTGTTTCTTACATGTCTCACCCTTTCCAACCTCACTATATCAGAAGATGAACTCTGGTACATGTGGTGTCTCACCACTCTGTATGCCACAAAGCTAGTATTTCCTATCCAACCAGTCCACCACCACATTCTCACAACAGACAATGCACCCACTCTCCTATGGACACTTCTGGAATGGTTCTCGCCCCTCACCTGGTGAACATATCTCTATTTTCCATCATTTGGACAGAATTCCAGAACAAGAAGCCAACATGTTTACTTCCTGTTTCATTATCCACAGGCCATATTTCCAACACCCCGAAACCAAAGATTTCTGGACTCAAGACATGGCGTATGAATGGAAGACCTATCCACACCAATTCCCTCTTATCCATGATCTATCAGTTACCTCCATACTAAAATCCTACCTCATGGAATTAAACAACATCCAACCTCCTCCCATCAACATTCACCACACCTCAGTTGGTCCAGTTCATCTCCCAAGGGTATCCTAGTTACAGAACAACATCCTAACTACACAAATGTCTTATTCCATGATGTTCAAGATCCATGGGAAGATTTTAATTCCCTCATCCATGCTGAATCATCCCAATACATCATTCTTGAACCATTCAACAAAGCTCCAGCTCAGCCTTCGTCTCCACCAGAATGGACTGACCAAGACGAAGAAGTGCTTATCCAAATTGAAGCTAAGCATGCAAAAAAGCATTATGAAAGAGAGACAGGTGACGTGTCTCCAAGAAGATTCCCATCCACTCCATGAAGTATCTCACGTGAAGTTTTACTAATGTTGTCCAAATAAGTGTGCTTTAGAATGTTTACTTTTGTAAGGTGTCATGTGTTTACTTGTGTAAGGTGTGCTTTATCAAAGTTGTCTTTAGTGTGGTCTTATGTTGACAAGTGTAATGTGTGCTTTAAATTATTATGTGTTTTATTTGACTTTAAATAAGAGATAAGGGACATGTCTTATCTCACCACCCTAAGGCCTCTATATAAAGGGCTACATCATGTCTCTCTAAAACTCTCTTTCTGTTCTAGGAATCGAAGAAGTTATTAGAGTTAATAATGGAACGCTCACCTTTAATATTTTATACTGAGTATGCTCTGCACTTACCTTGAACAAGGATCTTGTGCATTAGAAAGATCCTGATTTATCCTCCAAAATCGATTTTCAAAAAATTAAAATTGTTTTATCACAACGTTCGCCCTCTTTGAAGGTTTAGAGTAACCGTGTTTTCGAGTGGTATCGTGAAAACCGTTTTCTTTAATGATTTTTGGATTTGGTATTTGATGGATAAGTGTATATCGGCTGGAAACCAGAACTTGCAAGCTACTGGCCCTAAGGACATCCTTGTGCTGTTATAGATCTGGTGTAACAACGCCACGTACAACTACCCAGAAGTAGGAGTGTCAGGGATTTGGACAAATTGTAATTGGCGATATTGGCCAAGACTTTCAAACCAGTCATGCAAAGATCCAACAGTTCCGGACATGAATTCTCGGAGGACTGATTGAGTGTTTGCATTGGTGATGAGATTAAGGATAAGACTATCACAAGCACATGGGATGAGGTATATTCAGATCCTATTCAAGTTCCCGTCAATCCCGTTACGAGAGCTCGAGCAAAGAAATTCAAAGAAGCTTTTTTTTTATGCAATTGTGAGAGTTAATTCTCTTTGGTTCTTTACGAACTCTTTGAACTTATCTGATTTTCGTGACGTTTAATATCTTGACTTATCAATCAGACCTTCCATAGCTGATTGTGGCGTCTTTACATACCAAGGTTCGTGCTTCCAATAAGCATTGGGTCAAGGTTCTATTTCATTCCTGGGTTTAGATTCGATCTTGGGAACTAATTTGGTTAGGGTCGCGTCAGTTCTTGACGGGGTTCGTATCATTTAGTATCAGAGCTTAGGCTCCATGGTCAAATCCATCTATCTTTGTTGCTTTTCATTCTTGTTTGAATTTTTCATCCTTATTCTAGTATAAAAAAAACCTTGAACAGTACCGCGTGAACAATGCCGCGTGAACAGTAATTTTTTAGGGTTTCCTTTTTACATCAATTTTGTATCCTTATGGCTAATTCTCCTTAAATCCCCAAGTTTTACTTATTCCTAAAAAAAAATATAACCCTTTCTTAAAATCTTTTACTTTTTTTTTCTCTCCATTATTTGTGTCTTGAAAGTCAAAAAATAAGTTTTACCTAATAGGTGAAATTTTTATCCAAAATTAAAACTCAACTTTCGTACACATTGCCTTCTTATTCTTGAAATTAAATTCTCTTTATTGTCATCTTTGTGAATTACTGCTGAAATCCTGATATTAGTTTGATTAGTTTGATAAGAACCGAGTGAGGATTACTAAGAGTGGAAAAAGGCAAGAGAGTGTGAGCATATTAGAGGGTAAAAGCCAATTAATTTGAGTGAAACACGAGTGAAATTGAGTGATTCATTTTTCTTGAGTGAAACACGTAAGGGAGTGAGGTGAGGTCCTTCCACATTATTTTTAACTTTCTTTTGCAGATAATAGCTATGTCTCACAACCTAGAACGAAACACAAATGAAGAGGATCAATCTGCAACTACTCAGAATTTACAAATTCAAGCATTGATGGGAGAGATGAGAAGGGATGAATTAGAGCTTATACACGAGCGTTTGGATCAAGTGGAGAACACACATGCAGGGCAGCCACAACCCGTTCCCCAAGCAAGTAGAAGAGAAAGAGCTCCAGTTAGAGGAGAGATTGATGATTATTATAGGGATGAGTATGATGAGGGTGAGGACTCAGTGGGTAGCTATAGGAGAGACATACAAGGCAGGAGAGCTAGGAATAAAGATGATGGATTGAGTGGCGTAAAGATGAAGATTCCATCTTTTTAAGGTAAATCCGACCCAGAAGTATACCTTGAATGGGAGAAGAAAATGGAGTTCATATTTGACTGCCACAATTATTCAGAGGCAAAAAAGGTTAAATTAGTTGTGATTGAGTTTTCTGACTATGCCATTACTTGGTGGGATCAACTTGTTATAAGTAGAAGGCGAAATAGAGAACGTCCAATTGAGACATGGGATGAAATGAAATCATTGATGAGAAGGCGTTTTGTACCTAACCACTATTATCGAGATTTGTACCAAAAATTACAACGTCTTCAACAAGGTAGCCGAAGTGTTGAGATTATTATAAAGAAATGGAGATTGCCATGATTAGAGCAAATGTGGAGGAGAATAGAGAAGCAACCATGGCAAGATTCTTAAGTGGTCTTAATCGGAAGATTGCAGATAAGGTTGAGTTGCAGCATTACGTGGAGATTGAGGAGATGGTCCACAAGGCTATCAAGATTGAGCAACAACTCAAGAGGAGGGGTAACACTCGTGCAGCCCTAAGCTCGAGTTCCACTCCTTGGAAGCTGAGCTATGCGAAACGAGATGAGATGCCACAAGCATCTTCTGCACCTAAGCAAGTAATCGAGCACTCCAAGCACAATTCACAAGGTAACACCGTGACTCCTACTAGTAGGAATCGTGACATTAAGTGTTTTAAATGTCAAGGCAGGGGGCATATTACAAGTGAATGTGTGAATAAAAGAGTTATGGTGTTGCGGGACAATGGTGAGGTTGTAACTAAAGATGAGACGAAAGAGAATGAGATGGCACCATTAGAGGAAGTCGAAGACGAAGAGTATGTAGCCCCTGGGGAATTGACTTTAGTAGCGAGGAGAGCTTTGAGTGTTCAAGTAAAGGAAGACGAAGCAGTGCAACGGGAAAACATTTTCCATACTAGGTGTTATGTTCAAGACAAAGTATGTAGTATGATTATTGATGGAGGAAGTTGTACTAGTACTATAATGATAGAGAAGTTAGGGCTTTCAACACTTAAACACCCACGGCCATACAAACTACAATGGTTAAATGACAGTGGTGAGGTGAAAGTGAACAAGCAGATACTAGTGATTTTTCAGATTGGCAAGTATGAAGATAAGGTGCTTTGTGATGTAGTGCCAATGCAGGCTGGACACTTGTTACTTGGGTGGCCTTGGCAATTCGACAGACGTGTGAAGCATGATGGCTTCACCAAAAAATATTCATTTGTATTTAATCAACGTAACATCACTCTTGTTCTATTGACACCAAAGCAGGTTTACGGAGACCAAGTGATCCTACAGAGAGAGAGTGAGGAAAAGAAAAAAAGAGAAAAAGAGAGTGAAATTCAAAAGAAGCCGAGGAAAATATGAGAGAAAAACCAAAGAAAAATACGGCCATTGAGCGAAAATCAGATGGAAAATAAAATAATTTCTATGCGAGAGCAAGTGAAATAAAAAAAACATTATTTTCACATCAGCTGATGATTGTAATTTTGTACAAAGAGGCATTTTTGAACACTAACGCATTTGACCTTACTTTGCCTAGTTCTTTTACTTTTCTTTTGCAGGAGTATGAGGATGTTTTTCCTGAGGAAACACCACATGGTTTACCTTCAATCCGAGGGATTGAGCATCAGATTGATTTTGTACCCGGTTCAACCATTCCAAATAGACCAGCCTATAAGAGCAATCCAGAGGAGACCAAGGAACTTCAAAGGCAAGTTAATGAATTGATGGAAAAATGGTACGTGAGAAAGCATGAGTCCATGTGCAGTTCCTGTTTTATTAGTTCCTAAGAAGGATGGGACGTGGAGGATGTGTGTTGACTGTCGAGCCATCAACAACATAACGGTAAAGTATCGACATCCCATTCCTAGACTAGATGACATGCTTGATGAATTACACGGGTCTAGTGTATTTTCCAAAATCGATTTGAAAAGTGGATATCATCAGATTAGAATGAAAGAAGGAGATGAATGGAAAACTGCCTTTAAAACAAAATATGGTTTGTATGAATGGTTAGTCATGCCTTTTGGCCTAACTAATGCCCCAAGCACTTTTATGAGACTTATGAATCATGTCTTGCGAGCTTTTATTGGCAAGTTTGTTGTTGTTTATTTTGATGATATCCTCATTTATAGCAAAAACATAAATGATCATGTAGTACATTTGAAATCTGTTTTAGATGTGCTTAGAAAAGAAAAGTTGTTTGCTAATCCGAAGAAGTGTACTTTTTGCACAAACAAACTTGTGTTTCTAGGATTTGTTGTGAGTGCACAGGGTATGCAGGTAGATGAGGAAAAGGTACGTGCAATCCAAGAGTGGCCGAGTCCCACAAGTTTAAGTAATGTGAGAAGCTTTCATGGGCTTGCTAGTTTCTGTCGACGATTTATGAAAGACTTTAGCACATTAGCCGCACCACTTACTGAAGTAATAAAAAAAGATGTTGGATTCAAATGGGGAGAAGCGCAAGAGAAGGCATTTCAAATAATCAAGCAAAAGCTTACCAATGCTCCTTTATTGTCTTTGCCTAACTTTAATAAAACATTTGAAATTGAATGCGATGCTTCAAGTATTGGTATTGGCGCAGTCCTAATGCAGGAAGGACGACCAATTGCTTACTTTAGTGAAAAGTTGAGTAGGGCAGCCTTAAACTACCCTACTTACGATAAGGAGTTGTATGCATTGGCTCGAGCATTAGAAACGCGCCAGCACTACCTATGGCCTAAAGAGTTCGTGATTCACACCACCTTAAAGGCCAACACAAGCTGAATAAGAGACATGCTCGATGGGTAGAATTCATTGAGACATTTCCATATGTCATTCGTTACAAGCAAGGTAAGGAAAACATTGTTGTAGATGCGCTTTCCTGCAGGTATGTCTTAATCTCAACACTTAATGCTAAATTACTTGGGTTTGAACATATTAAGGAATTGTATGCTGATGACCATGATTTTAGTGTTGAATATCAAGCTTGTGGAAAAGATCGCAGTCGGTAAATATTATAGGCATGATGGCAATTTATTTCGGAAGAATAAACTATGTGTGCCTAACTGTTCTTTGAGAGATTTGCTAGTGAGAGAATCCCATGGAGGAGGGTTAATGGGGCATTTTGGAGTTGTAAAGACTCTAGCAGTATTACAGGAACACTTTTATTGGCCACATATGAAGCGAGATGTTGAAAGACTTTGTGGTAAATGCGTTAATGGTAGGCAAGCCAAATCGAAAGTGCAACCTTATGGCTTATACACCCCTTTGCCAATACCTAGTGTACCTTGAACTGATGTTTCGATGGATTTTGTGCTAGGTTTACCTAGGTCTAGACAAGGGAAAGACTCAATTTTTGTGGTTGTGGATAGATTTTCAAAGATGACACATTTTATTCCATGCCACAAAATAGATGATGCTTCTAATGTTGCTAACCTATTCTTTAGGGAGATTATAAGGTTGCATGGTATGCCCAGGATAATTGTTTCTGATAGGGATGCTAAGTTTTTAAGTTACTTTTAGAAAACCTTATGGGCTAAGTTAGGAATTAAGTTGTTGTTTTCAACTACTTGTCACCCTCAAACTGATGGTCAAACAGAGTTGTGAATAGAACTTTATCTACTCTGTTGCAAGCTATCATTAAAAAGAACATTAAAACTTGGGAAGATTGTTTACCTCATGTTGAGTTTGCTTATAATCGTTCCGTTCATTCTGCTACTAAGTATTCACCGTTTGAAATTGTTTATGGTTTTAATCCTTTAACCCCATTAGATTTAACTCCATTATCTGTTTTTGAGCGTGTTAACTAAGATGGCAAGAAAAAGGCTGAAATTGTTAAACCGATACACGAGAGGGCGAAGTTCAACATTGAGCAGAGAACTGAGCAATATGCTAAACAAGCCAACAAAGGGCGACATAAGCTAATCTTTGAACCTGGTGATTGGATGTGGTTACGCATGCGCAAGGAACGATTTCCGGAATGAAGGAAATCTAAGCTATTACCTCGAGGAGATGGTCCATTCCAAGTTTTGGAACGGATCAATGACAATGCATACAAACTGGATTTGCCTGATGAGTACAATGTAAGTACTACTTTTAATGTCTCTGATTTAAGTCCTTTTGATGTAGGTGACAATTTGAGGACAAGTCCTTTTCAAGAGGAGGGGAATGATGAGATTAAGGATAAGACTATCACAAGCACATGGGATGAGGTATATTCAGATCCTATTCAAGTTCCCGTCGGACCCGTTACGAGAGCTCGAGCAAAGAAATTTAAAGAAGTGCTTAATGGATTGATTCAAGCAACTTGGGCTCAATCAAATTCATGGAGGCCCTTTGAAGGAATTGCTCATGATAAATGCATGATTCAGGCTTTTGAAGTTTCCAAATATTGACTTCTATGAAATAGGGAGTTGGTTTGCAGATTATGGCGGAAAAATATATTATTTTCCTTTTTCAGATACTTTCCCATTTCTTAAGGAGGCTATTAGGAAAACAAATCAGCTAGTTCTATTTTAATTGCCTAGTTTCCATTTAATTGATGTAAGGCATTTAAAGCCAAATAGGATTCTGATTTGGTTTAAATTCTTTCCTATTTACTTAGATTAGGATTCTGATTTGGTTTAAATTCTTTCCTATTTAGTTAGATTAGGATTCTAATTTGGTTTAAATTCTTTCCTATTTAGTTAGATTAGGATTTTAATTTGGTTTAAATTCTTGTAACCAACCCTATATAATGTACTCGTATCTAATAAACGAGGAGAAGTTTTTTTTTGGATGCAATTGTGAGATTTAATTCTCTTTGGTTCTTTACGAACTCTTTGAACTTATCGGATTTCCGTGGCGTTCAATATCTTGACTTATCAATCAAACCTTCCATAGCTGATTGTGGCGTCTTCACATAACAAGATTCGTGCTTCCAATAAGCATTGGGTCAAGGTTCCATTCCATTCCTGGGTTTAGATTCGATCTTAGGAACTAATTTGGTTAGTTTTCTGTAATTCTTTCTCCATCTTGTATTTTCTATGTATTTTAATAAATTTCCATTTTACCCTTAGTTCAATTATGAATAGCTAATTTTCTTTCAAGCTTGGGTTGAAGGGGAAGTCTCAACATATGTCATGGGCTTTATTTGGTAAATTTATTTTCTCTTCCCCTCTAATTTCTGTGGAGGTTTTGACTTTTCGTCGACAAATAATAATAATCTTGTCTAGTTACCGATCTGATTTCACCGGCACCCTAGTACAAGGTTATTATTATTTGGCATTATAAGCCCTTAGCACCATATTGATTAGAGTGTGGTTCATGAGGTGTGGATTCCCCCCTCATGATTTAATTGGCACTAATAAGGAATATTTAGCCCATGGTACATGTTGATACGGATTCAGATACCCAAGCCCTTCAATTATAATAGTTTTCACCTTAATTTAATTCCGTTATTCCCATTTAAATTCTAAGATAATTTAAATCACTTCCACCACAAATCCAATCAACCACCCACTTACAAAATTAATTCTACCCGTAATTAAAATCCACCTCCTCGTGGGATCGACACTCGACACCATTGATCTATTCTTTAATAGATTCATGCGCTTGTGAGTTCAACAAAATTTGCACAACACCAGTCTACAAGACTTGACCAATGTGCTCTCCAAGCCTCCCAAAGTGAACAATATGTCACTCTGGAAATTCCACCAAATTTTATCACCTCTTGGAAAAGAAAAGGGTACACACATCTCCATCTTGGAGGTGTCAGATTAGTTCTCACCCTTCATGGCAGAAAAGGCTTACCTGTCACAGCTAGAATTGCTCGTCTAGACACAAGGTTCAAAAAGTATCAACATGCTGTTATTGAAACCATTCTTACCACTCTCTATGCTGGAAGTGTCTTGTTGACCTTTTATCCAAATTTCAACATGTCCCTAGAAGATCCTAATCTGCCAACCACTCTAAAAGTCCAAATCCAAATCCAAGAAGCAAAATAGTCATCCACTTTAAAAATTGCAACCCTTCATCATGCACTAGACCTTCCCACAGCCCAAACCACAATGGATGCCTTGATGATCTTAGCAGATACAGACACCGTTCCAACCATTATCCAAATCCCAAAGCAAATTCAAAGGCAAGAATTACTTAAGCTCATGCCTTTAGAATGGCTTACCAACTATGAACATTTTCGCCAAAACTCAGAACCAGTCCAAACCACCCAAGCTTCTTTTGAAAGAAGATCAGATGGTCAAGTCAAACTTTCTTTTCAAACACTAAAAAATCCACAAATAGAAAATCCAAGACTTTCATATACTGCCATGATTATAGCAGTATCTATAGGTCAAGAAGAAAAAATTCCAATCCAAGGATTTTCTTCCATAGGTTATCCTGTTTATCCTAATAAGATGGTCATTTTATATGGGATGCTCCTAAAGCCCATATGTGCAATCCTGAATGTCCATGTCTAGATGACACAGACTGATAAGTGCATATTTTCTATATATTTTAATATTAATTTCTCCATCTTTTTCTTGTTTTTGTTCTTAAATATTCTAGTTATTTTAGTTAATTTTTAATTTAGTAAATTATATTTTTATTGTGTTAATTTTTATCTTCGTTTATTTTATTTCATTTTATTTTGTTATTTTAGGTATATTCCGGGATTAAAGAGAAATTAAATCGGAGCATTCAGGAAAAAAATCTTATTGAGAGAATCAAAATAGTAAAAGAATTGGAGATTGTGGATAAAAAGGGCATAAAGGAGCTTAATTTCGGAAGCATTAATTACTTGATTTTGGGAGCAATTAAGCATATATGCATGTGAATTCAAGCCAAGGAAACCGAACTCAACAAATTCATTCATCATGCACATGCGGACAAAGAAGAGAAAGTGATGTCAGCTTTAAAAGTGGCCAGCAAGTGAAGATTAAATGAAGCTTGACTGGGCTTCGCATAAGTGGGCCGATTGTTAGCATGTGCATGGCATTAAAAAGGAAAGAAAATCCTAATATGATTCTAAGTGGAGAGCACGTGCAAGACCAAAACAAAGCTTAGGAAAGCCAAGCCTTTTAGCTTTTGGATGAAATAGGTCGGTCAGCAACAATATAAAAGAAAATTTTTGGTTTTTGAAGGGGAGAGCCGCCAGAGGAGAGAAAAGAAAACGGAAGCAACAAAAGAGAGGAAATTCAAGCGGAAATGAGGAAACGAAAAAAAAATCAGCAGCCGGAAGGAATTGAAGAAAAATTGCAGCCGTGTGAATTAATCTCCATGATTGGTTTTATTAATTCTCTTATTCCCAATTTAATTATGTTAGGCTAGATTTTCTATTTGGTTGAGGGTGAATTCAAAACCCCAAACATGTCATATGATTAATTTTTAATTTCTATCATTCAATTTATTTAATTGAGATTGTTTATGTTCTTCCATAATTAATGTTTATGATTTTGTTCTTGTCTTGTTTGAGTGGCTAATTAGATAGGACTTGAATAATTCTATTGCTAGATTAAAATTCTTGATCCGTAATTGTCTTGATATTTTAATTATTAGTAGCAGGTTGGAATCAGTGATTTCAATTGGAGAACATAACCTAGGTTAAATAACCCAAGCTTGTGTGTTTATTGCCTAGATCAACCTAATATCTTTCTCTGTTTAATGCTTCCATTATCTTAAATTTAAAGAGCTTGTTTTAAATTATTTAATGGTTAGAGATTAGGTGAAGAGCTTGTTTTGCCTAACGACACACTAAGGAAAGATTGAGACTAACAGAGCTTATTGTTGTCTACGGTTGATAGTTTCAATATAAATTGATGATAGAATTAATATATTATGTGCATGTTTGGTGGTGGCGAATGATCCTTTGACCAAAGTTTTTCTCATTTTTATTTCTTTATCCTTTAATTCGAGTTTTTATTATTAAATTATTGTTTTCGTAGTTTTAATTTCTTTATTTCTTGCTATTTAGTTAAAAATTCAAAAACCCCCCTTTTTATTTATAATTGGCATTTTCTTTAGTTAGATTAATTTATATTATTATTCTTATTATTTTATTTTAAATCTTGCTTTAGAGTTGATAATAAATATAACTAGCATAGTCTCTGTGGGATCGATCCTTACTCGCTCTTTACTAATTATTTATACTAGTAGTAAGGTTTTAAATTTGGTGCACTCTAACGACACTACCACAGACGAAAAAGAAATCAAAAAAAAAATATTATTTCCCCACTAAATCCACCACAAGATCCTAAGCCAGACCAATCTGTTCCAAAAAAATCTAAAATAAGATCCTGTTTAATGTTTTCAGGACAATCTTATGAAGAGTCTTTCCCTTCTCTTGAAAAAAGAATGGACCCTCAATCTAAAATTGTCACCAATCACTTCTTCTGGACAGTTAGAACTGCCAAAGCAATATGAAGCAGTTCTAAATTGGCAAACCCAAAATACCAATATTCATAATCAAGCTCTACAACATCTGGAAAAAAAGATTGATAGAGTAGCCATACAGGTTTCCTAATCTGAGACAAAGATTGGCTCTATAAGCTCTCATCTTGAGCAAATTTATCTAAATTTGCAAAACAGAATCATAGAGTTAGATAGAGATCTGAGGGTGATGATCAACAACCAAATTTGGGGACCAGAGTCTAATAAAAAAGAAGCGAAGATAAGAAAGCCGAAGGCAGAACCTGCCAAAATTGATGCTGACAAAGCTCAACCTTCATTGTTCACCAAAACCCAATCCATACCAATTCCCGCACCATTCTTCAGTATATACCAACCTTTCTATACTCCATCTCCATCCCACATGAGTCATAATCATTCTTTTGGTTTTGCTCATCTCCATTCACCAAATCTCAATATTCCTGAACCAAAACCAAGTTCACCAAAAAAGTCAAAACCTAAAGTAAAAGTTTCGGACCCAAAACCAAACAGAGAATCCTCTGTCATCCCAGAAGACTCACCTAAATCGACTCCTGAACCTTCCAAAAAAGACAAAGCCCCTGTCGACCAATATCAACAGAGTACGTGGCATTGTTATACCAAAGCAATGACGATTAAAATCGCCCTTTGGACCAGTAGCCCGCATGCTTGGTTTTCCTGCCTATATACCCTGATGAACATCATTAAAACGTAAAACATTTTTCTAGGTTTTACAACCCAAAACAGACTTTCCTTAGTCTAAAACAGGGTATCAAACCAGATAAAATTATCAAGTTTTCTGAAGGCAAGTGCAGAGCATACTTCCTTGAGATTTCAAAATGAACAGATTTAAGTTTTCTTATTTTTTCAAAGCCTTAGAACTTTATCGACAGAGAGAGAAGAGAGTTTTAGAAGTTCATGATTATAGAAATCACACGAAATTTTATTTCTTCAAACTTCTCTATCTTACAATGAGGGACAGACATCTTTTATATAGGATGAAACTCGTGATCTTGATAAGACAGGACCCTTATCAAGATTTCTTTCTAAAAGTAAAGCAAACTTTTATAAAAGAAAAACATGCTTTTATAATTACAAACGCCAACACTTTTAGAAAAATGTAACTTTGACAAAAGCTTAAAGCAAAAGCAAGCTAATAATTGTACAAGATAAATAACTTTTAAAAAGAAAATTAAGCTACTTTATGGAGACGATAGATTCATGTAATCCTCATCGGATGAGCTGTCTGCTTCATCTTTATCTTTTGAAAAAAGGACTTTCAACTTTGGAGTTTTGGATGTTTATGATCTGGACGACAAGGTGGCCAGGGGCAATTGTCTACTTTTGGACAATTGGTGAGAGTTAGTTGATTGCTGGAACTGGTGGCTTCATGTGTCGGTTGGATTTGCTGGAGTTGTTGGAGATGCTAACTTAAAGGGAGGAATTCTTCCTATCGATCTTGTGCATCTTGGTACATGAAGTCTGTAAAGTCTAGTCTTTCTTCTTTAATGACAATTCCTGTGGATTTTGGTTTTGAGATTGGTGATGGAGTTGGGATCATGATAATCTCATGTTGTGGGCCAAGGGAGGTATGGGAAATGCTTTTATGAGGAGCAGGTTGATGATTTAGCCGGCAAAGGTAATTTTAGAGATTTTGTGGATCTCATTGTCTTGTTCAAGGAGGGCTGGATGTGGTATGTTTAGCCAGTCATATACCTGATCTTGGGTCCAGAAGAGGTTTGTGTCTGGATGTTGGAAGTATAGTCTATGAATTATGAACACGGTTGTGAACATTTTTGCTTCTGATACTGGCATACGTTCCAAGTTATAGACTTTTGACAACTGTTGTAGTTTTTTTCTCCACCATGGAAATGGGGAGAACCACTTAAGAAGTGTCCAGGCGAGTGAAGTTGATTTGTCTGGATTGAGAAGATGATCCAATGTAAGAGTAACAGGCACAATTAATTTTACGGCGTAGAGAACAGTTAGGCACCAGGTGTACCATAACTCATCTTCTGAGATGTCTCTGGAGAGATCCAGGATTAAACCAGTAAGAAATAAGTTTTCTGGGTGAAAATCTGAAAAGGAGAATGAATCTGATAGGAGATAAGCTTTCATGAAAAACCTAAAAACAACTTTTCTTGTAAATTCTTGAATTACAAAAATTGTTAAGAAAGTTTTCCCTTGAGGGAAGGTTTTCTTAGTAATGGCTTAGGATGGTAATGAGCCAGCCATGCAAATGATGGGGAAATGATAAGTTGAGGCGATAAGAGATAAGGGTTTTTCTGGTTTTACAAGTCTGGAGTGCATATCCGTGATAAGGTTTTGGGCTCTTTTTATATGCTTCACAGAGAAGTCATATTTTGAAAACCAGTCTTTGAGTCTGAGCAACATCTTTTCAGGAGCATTTTTTCCTTTGAAATTCATGATGTTGGGAAAAGCTGAATTTTCCATTTTGATAAGAAAATGACGGCCGATGAGATGGTATTCAAACTTTTTGATGCCATTTTTAACTGCTAGAATCTCTTTGAACACACTGTGGTAGTGTTTCTGTGTGTCAGAAAATTGTCCACTAGCATGTGCAAGAAAACTTCCTTAAGGAGGATGGCACCCTATGATTCATCACTTGTGTCTGTCTGAAGTATGCGCCTACCATTTGTTATCAACTTTAATGGTGGTGGATTTTACGCAATCTCTTTAAGAGTGATAAGAGCACGTGTGTGGTTGTCATTCCACTGAGGTGGATGCTTTTTCAGTAAAGTTGATAGCTGGCTTGTGTAGTGGTTGACATGAAGAATAAAATCCCTAATGTAGTTGATAATACTAAGGAATTACTGTATTTGCTTTACAGAAAAATGGTGGTCTAGAAAGTAAATTAACTCTTGGACAATGTGCTTTCCTGGCTGATAGTGTCCATCTTTGATAATCATTTCAAGAAATTCAATATCTTTTGTGGCAATTGTGCTTTTCTTTGCCGACAACATAATTCCATGAGATTGAATAATATCAAAGAATTGATCTAACAATTGGCGATGTTTGTCTTGTGTACTTGAAAACAACAAAATATCATCAATGTAAATCAGTGCATGATGCAGGATGGGTTGAAAGATTTTGACCATGGATTTTTTGAAAATGGATGGGGCAGTTTTTAGGCCAAAGGGTAAAACCGTCCATTGATAATGGGCATTTGGTATGCAAAATGCAGTTTTGTATTTTTTAGAGGATTTTATGCCAAGTTGCCAAAAAACGTGATTTAAGGTCAAATTTTGAAAAGATAAGGGCATTTTTTAGATAGGAAAACATGCTTTGTCTTCTAGGCAAGGGGAATTTGTCATCTTGCAGGAACATGTTTAGAGGTTAATATTCAATGACTAATCTTTTTTTCCTCTAACAATTTCAGAATATTTTTCAACGTAAAAGGCTTGGCAAGCCCATTGAGAACTAGTGGGCTCAATAAGACATTGGCTAATAGTTGTGAACATTCTTTTTGGGCTAGGACTAAGTCAGAATGACTCATTCCTGGATGTGTGGCTTTGGTTGGGTTGACATCTTCATTTAGCTTGAAAGGTAGCCGAATGAAGAAATGCTGATTTTTCCACAAAGGATTTGGATGATGGAAATTAGCGTGGGATTCAGGACAGTAATTTAGAAGCGTTGTTGAAATATCTTGGAAAGACTGGGAAGTTTCAGATAACCCATAAAGCTTAAGAATATCTGTGAAAGGTTTGAACATAGACTTGACCCTAATTCCTTTGGGAAGGATTTGAAGGTGTTTTATCTGGTGAATGATATCAAATCCTAACAAGATGTCCTTGTTAGGAAGTTTTGATCCTATGACTTTGGTCCAGATAACACAGTTTGGGAAATTTTGAATACCAATGGGGTTTTCGGTAATCAATTTGGTAGTGAAGAATTTCCCATTGACAACTTTGAAATTTTCTTCGTAATGCTACCAAGATTGTGGTAGAAGAATGTCTAGTTTTAACATACTTCTCTAGGCACCTGTGTCAAGAAGTCCAAAGGCGGGAATTGGCCTTTGGAATTTTGAGGGTAAAATTTGGAGTTTTGTGGATGGAATAGGAATGGTGGTGTCTAGAGACAAGAGTCGTTGGTGATAAACGTATTGGAACTCATTATTTTCAGACTCATCAAATGAGTTTTCCAGTGCGAACACTGTTTCATTATTGGGTTCTTCTTGTTCTGAGAAATAGAACTCTATTTCTTCTTTCTGAGGAGATTACTCAGCGGTGCCCTATAAATGCTCAACAATTCTATTCTGGGTAGTTGTATGTGGCATTGTTAAACTAGAGAGATCATGCTGCAAGAGCATGCTTTGGACCAGTAGTCCGCGCTCTCGGGTATTCCAGCTGATATACACTTATCCATCAAATACCAAATCCGAAAATCATATTGAAAACAGTTTTTCACGATACCACTCGAAAACACGGCACTCACGGCCTTCAAAGAGGGTGAACGTTGTGAGAAAATAATTTTGTTTTACAAAAATCAGTTTTGGAGGATAAAAACAGGACCTTTCTGGTGCACAGGATCTTTGGAACTAAGGCAAGTGTAGAGCATACTCAGTATCGAAATAGAGGTGAACGTATCCTTATTAATTCAAATAACTTCTTTGATTCTTAGAAGAAAGAGAAGGTTTAGAGAGACATCATAGAGATATGAAAAAGTTAATTCGATTTCAACAACTAACTTTTACAAAGGAGAGAAGGCCCTTATATAGGAGGCCTGGAGACAAACTGATAGGGTGGGACCCTTATCTTTTACGAAGCAAAAGTAATAAAACAAACTTTAATAATAAAAGTATGACTATGCATCCTTTAATTATTACGGCAAACTTTACTTTATCAAAAGCAAACTTTAAGAAAAGTAAAATAAAGCTAAAGCAAACATTATTACAACATGACAAATATCTTAAAGCGAGATAGTCTGTGTCATCTTGATCACAATCTGGATAGGAACATCCTAGAACACATGGCCAAGGGTAGTTCTAACGTTTTGGTGATGGTGGAAGAACTGGCTGTGGGAAATTCTCAGGCTGTGTTGAGAACGATGGATATTGTGAGGAGGATGCTTCAGGAGAATCACGTGATGTGGACTTGGAGGTTCAGGCTCAGTGACAATGTACTGAGATTGTGATGGGAGGAGTGACTGAAAATCTTCATATGGATCCTGGGCGTCTTGGAATAGGACATTGGTGTAATCAGGATGGTGTTCTATAACAAGGATTCCATGTGGACTTGAACTTGAACCTGGAGTATAAGTCTGAGTTTTTGGGACTATTTCAAAGGTGTGAGCTGGGCCGATGGACGTGTGGTGAATATTACCGGCCAAAGGTTGAACATTGTTGAGTGCCATGAGGTAGGCTTTTAGGACAGATGTGACTGATGTGTCATGGTTGAGTGGGAATGGATGTGGGTAAGTTCTCCATTCATAAGCCATATCCTGTGTCCAGTAATCTTTTCGTTTCTGGATGCTGGAATTAAGGCCTGTGGACGATGAAGACTGTAGTGAACATGTTGGCTTCTTGTTCTGGGATTCTATCTAATCCATGAAAAGTACACAGATTTTTTAATTGCTTGCGCCACCAGGTGAGTGGCAAGAACCATTCTAGGAGTGTCCATGGAAGGTGTGGTGAAAACTCAGGGGTTGTGATGTGGTTGAGGACTGGTTTGATAGGGATGACTAACTTTGTGGCATAGAGAGTAGTGAGACACCACATATACCAAAGTTCGTCTTCTGAGATGTCCAAGTTGGAGAGGATAAGACTTGTGAGAAACAACTATTCCAAATAGAGGGAAGGAAAACGATCAGGTTTTTTGCTTTGAACATTAAAAAAATACCGATAGAGGAATTTCTTTTCAAAGTCTTGGATTTGGTAGGCTAACTGAAAAGGGATATTCATGGGAAAGGATGTCTGGTTAAGAGCTTTGAAAGGAAGTGAACGATACATGGCTATGATTGGGATGGTTTGTATGGAGGAGATGAGTGAGGGTCTATTTATAAACGGACGAGTGAGGAAATCAGGGATGAGGTTCTGTTTACCTTTGATGTGCTGGACTGTGAAGTCACATTCGGCGAACCAATTTTTTAGGCTAAGTAATTGCTTGTTAGGAAGCAATTTGTTCTTGAAGTTAAAGATTTTTGGAAAAGAGGAATTGTCCATGTTGATGAGGAGGTGATGGCTGATGAGATGAAATTCAAATTTTTTAATTCCATACTTTACCGCCAAGATTTCTTTGTAGATCACATGGTAATTTTTTTCTGAATCTTTGAATTGGCCGCTTGCATGAGCACAGTAGTGGTCTGATCTGTCAATTCTTTCAATAAGAATAGCACTCCAATAATCATCGCTGGCATCAGTCTGGAGGATGCACTGGCCATCAGTGGGAATTCTGAGTGGAGGAGGTGACTGGGCTATCACCTTTAGCTGTCTGACAGCTTCTGTCTGTTCTGGTCCCCATGGTTGACATTGTTTCTTAACCATGCGTGAAAGCTTGCTTGTGTGGACCGCCACTTTAGGAATAAAGTCACGGACATAATTAATAATGCCGAGAAACTGCTGTATTTGCTTTTTACTAAGATCTGTGTCTGGGAACTTCAATAATTCTGCCACAATATGTGGACCAGGTTGATAGTGGCCATCTTTAATTACCATGCCAAGAAAGTCAATTGATTCTTTTGCGATGTTGCTTTTTTTTTTTTGAAAGCATGATTCCATGTGCCTGGATAATGTGATAGAAATCAAAAAGGAGTGTTCGGTGGCTATTATGATCAAATGAGAAAAGTAAAATAGGATTGAAGATTTTGGTCATGGCTTTTTGAAATAATGACGGAGCAACTTTAAGACCAAAAGGCGTGATAGTCCACTGATAACGAGCATCAGGGTTACAAAAGGCTGTTTTGGGACGGTCAAATGGTGAGATAAGAAGTTGCCAGAAACCAGCTTTTAAATCAAATTTAGAGAAGATACGAGCCCCTTGAAGATGGACAAATAAGGATTAAATTTTTGGAAGGGAAAACTTATCATCTTTAAGAAATGAATTAAGTGGCTGGTAATCAATAACTAATCTTTTCTTATCACGAACTAATTCATACCTTTTTTCAACATGGAAGGCTTGACAAGCCCAATCTGAATCAGTGCGTTCAATAAGACCTTGCTGAAGTAACTAGAAACATTCTTCCTTAGCAAGTGAGAGGTCGGTTGGAGACATACCCGAATGAGATGCTTTTGTGGGTTTATGTCTTCGTTGAGTTTGAAAGGAAGGTGGATGAAGAACTGTTCATTTTTTCAGAGAGGTGAAGGATGAACTGTAAGAGTTTCTGAAAAATTTCTGTGTATGGAGAAGGTGTTTCAGACAAAGTATACAGATGTAAAGTATCTGTATAAGGCAAAAACATTTGTTTATAGCAAATTCCAGAGTTGGTGATGAATATGTTTTTAACTAATTAGAGAGTGTCAAAACCTATAAGCAAATCTTTGTCTGGAAGATGAGAGGCTACAATCTTTTTCCAAATAATGCAATTCGTAAAGAACTGAATACCAATGGGTTTTTTTGGTAATCAAAGTGGTTTAAAAAATTTCACCATTGACTGCTCTGAATATCTGAAGGAAGAATAGAGGGATCAATCATACTGGTGTCTAATCCAGAATCAACAAATCCGATAACAGGAATAGGTTTGTGAAACTTTGAGGGAAGGACGGACACTTTAAGTGAAAGTGTGATTGAAGTCTGTTAAGGAGGATAAGGATGGGTTTGACTCAAGATTAGTTTCTGGTTCAGATTCTGAAGATGAGACTTGGGTTTGAAGATTACGGTAATGGTATTGTTCAGCTGGCTGTTTGTCTTTTTTGGGAGGCTCAAGAGTTGCTGTTGGTGAGTCTTCTGAAGGAACAAAAGAGGAAGAAGTGGCCTTTGGTTTTGGTTATGAGATTTTCACTTTGGATTTTGATTTCTTGGGTGAAGAAGGTTTTGTTTGAGGAGTTTGTTGTGGTTAAAGATGAGAAAAACCAAAGAATTGGTTATAAATTGGTTGAGATCGGGATGGTATGTAGAAAGGTTGGTAAGTGTCAAATACTGGAGGAGTAATTGGGATAGACTATGTCTTGGTAAAGAGTGAAGGTCGAGCCTTTTCAGCATCAATTATGGCTAACTCAGTTTTGAGTTTTCTGATTTCTACTTCTTTTCTGTTGAACTCTGGACCCCATATATGATTGTTAATCATTCTTCTGAGATCTGTATCTAATTTAGAGATTCTTGATTATAGATTTATATAAATCTAATCAAGATGATTGTTGATGTAATCAACCTTTGTTCCAGTCTGTGAGACCTGATTGGCAACTCGATCAATCTTTTTCCTCAACTGGTGAAGTGTTTGATTCTGGACACTGGTGTTTTTTGTTTGCCAGTTTAAAATAGCTTCATACTGTTTTGGTTCTTCAATTTGTCCAGAGGATGTAATTGGAGATTGGACCAATGGTTTGGACACAACTTGGGTTTGTGAATCGACTTGTCTTTCAAGAGGAGGAAATGATTGACTTGAAAACATTAAGCACGATCTTATTTTGGGAGGTTTTGGATCTAGTAGAGGTTGTGGAGGAAACTATTTACAAGGAGTTTTAGGATGAGAAGGTTTTTTTTATTTACTTTTTTCTTCTCCTTATAATTTAATTTCATCATCAACATCCGTATCATCCAGACAAGGACAATCCATATTACACATATGGGCTTCAAGAACATCCCATAAGAAATGACCATTGAGTTTGTCAGGATAGACAAGATATCCATCTGACAAACAACCATGGATGGGAAGCTTCTTTTCTTGACCAGTTTGGACTGTAGTGATCATTGCAGTGTAAGAAAGCCGTGGAGTTTCTGAAACTGGGGTAGTCTCAGGTTTTTAAAAAGATAGTTTGACCTGTCCATCATTTCTTCTTTCAAAAGTGGCTTGTATGGTTTGAACTGGCTTAGAATTTTGATGGAAATGCTCATAATTGGTCAGCCATTCAAGAGGCATGAGTTTAAAGCAAATCTTGCTTCTGGATTTGTTTGGGAATTTAGATAATGGTTGGAACAGTGTCAGTATCAGCAAGGATCATCAGGGCATCTGATGTAGTTTGGGCTGTAGGAAGATAAAGTGCATGATTCTATAATCGATACACTATCTAATGATGGAGAATTGTAATTTAAGAAGTGGGTGTTTGTTCTGCTCCCTGGAGCTGAACTTGAACTTCAAGGTTGTTGGCAGGTTGGGATCTTCTAAGGACATGTTGAAATTCGGATAGAAAGTCAACAAAACGCTACCAGCATAGAGTGTTGTCAAGGATGGTTCCAATAACAATGTGTTGATACTATTTGAACCGTGTGTCTAGAAGAGTAATTCTGGCTGTAACAGGTAAGCCTTTTCTACCATGGAGAGTAAGGATTAGTCTAACACCACCAAGATGAAGGTGTGTATACCCTTCTCGTTTCTAAGAGGTTACGAGATCTGAGAAAATCTCTAAAGTGACATATTGTTCACTTTGAGATGCTTGGAGGGCACACTGATCCAGATGAGATGACTGGATGTATTGTTTTGGGAGTGGTCTTCTGATGGAAATCAGGGTACGAATACTTCTGATGAGGGAAGTATTTTGTTTGTAGAGACTGTATGGACTCATGACTGGGAATTTAGACTCATTTATCTGAGCTGACTCTGGAATATAGGAGTATTCAACTAGATTTTCAATTTTTGAGGCAACATGTTTCTGACAGTTTTTTGGCAAAAGAAAGAGTAGAAGACAGAGAGATATGAGAAGAGGAAGAGAAAGAAGGAGCTGAAGTCGAAGGAGTTGTTTCCATATTTTTGAGATCTTCTTCTAGGAGTTCAAATAATGTTATCTGAAATTACTAATGATACCACCTTTTTTGTGATTGTTTAGGCTCTGATACTACGTTGGGCCTGGGCCTAACTCAGCCCCGAAAGAGCTCTTAAAGGGTGAGGGCTGCCCAGAGCTTATAAACAATGTCAGGACCTCACTTGCAGGCAATGTGGGATTGGCATCATTTGTGCACTTACACTCCACACATCATTGGACAATCTTTGGCATAGTGGCCTTTCTTTTTGCAGATGAAGCACCTGTTTGATTTTCTCCTTTTCTATTCTCTGGATGAACTAAACCTTTTCCTGAAGAATCTGTATGATTTTCTCTGAGATTTTGATATGGGAAAAGATTCTGAGTTTCTAAATTTCTTGAAATGCTTCTTTTTCCTAAGACTACAATCATAGTCTTTTTTCTTTTTCCACTTGATTTGCAAATAAGGTTTTTTGCAAGCACTTCTGAAAGGTTCTTTGTCTTTCAACAACTCCTTGAAAAACTATTTTTGTTCACACAGTTTTTCCAAACATCCTTTGGCGTTCTGGAAGATTTTCCCCAAAGAAATGTTGTCAATATTGAGATTGTGAGCTGTAAGCTGTCTCTGAATATCAGGTTGCAATTCTTCTGGTAACAAGACTAAGAACACATGTTTGAAAGTGGGATCATTAAATCCATTGAGCTTGTAAAACAGGATTGACATCCGTTTATAATGGAAATCTAGATCTTTGGAGTTGAGTGAACAACATTTCATGTTTAAATAATCCCGTCTGGCAGCTTCAAAGATTGCCGCTGGTTCTCCAATGAATTGTTCATGAATGACAGAAAGAGCACTTGAGATGTTAGGCAATTGTGCAAACTGCAGCTGTCTGTATTGGCCTAAAGTATCAAACTAATCTCTCAGAGATCCAATAAAATGGGTAGCAAATTCTCTAAGGATTGATTCATTTGTTGCTCCTACTCTTAACATTTGGAGATCAATCCATGCTGACATTTCACTAAGCCTTTCTCTCCACTTAGATGTGGGTACATCATCAAAAGTAAATCATGGATCATTGGATGGTTTCTGGTTATTCTGAACTTGAGGTTGTGGAGGTTTGTTTGTTGCTAAAGATTCAGCTGGATCTTCTTCAATATCTCGGGGTATTTTAAAAATAGGATATGTTCTTGAGGATTAGGCTGGTTCTGTTTCCTCTGGCTGAGCCATAAGGATTTTGGTGACATCAGTATAAGATTTTTTAGAGTCGGTGGTCGAAAGGGAGGTCTCTATTTCTGTATCTGTTTGGCTTTCTAAAATGGCTAGGTTTGAATCAGAAGTTTGATTATCTGAGTCAGACGATTGTCAGACTCTTTGGGGACTAAATTGTTGCATAGGCCCTTTGTCTTTTGATCGGGTTTGAGGCAGTGATTGTGTTTGTGGAAGTTCAAGAGTATAGCTAGGAGATTCCTTTTCTTGTTCAGGAACATTTATATGCTTTCTGGATTTAACTATGGTAACCATAAAGAGTTCGTTGAGGCAGCCATAGATCTTGGTCAAAGTATAACAGAGAGAAAATTACACTTGGTGTATGGAGGAGATAACCGAGGGTTATCAAAATTGGTCTCAGAAGCTGTTTTTATCTGAGGAATCCACGTGTTAGGCATCATCTCAAGAACCCTAAAACCTTTGGGTTGTTTGTCTGACTCACCAGTTGGAGAAGAAATAGTCGTCTCAGGTATGCAAGAGAGAATAACTGAAATGTTAAATCATGCTGACGCTTTTATTTTCCTACTAGGAGATCTTGCAACACTTGAGGCACTTATCACATTAGTATCTTGAGCCTATCTGAATATTCACTAGAAACCCATCGGTTTGTTAAATGTCAATAACTTTTATGATGGCTTTATTGCATTTCTTAACCATGCAATAAAAAACTATTTTATTCCTTCCACCGCGAAAAAACTTTTTACTTATGCTGACACTGCTAATGAGCTACTTGATCTGTTACAACCTTTTAGACCAGATCCAGACCCCAAGACCTTTGTGTTGGAGTGTGGTAGTGTCGTTAAGGTGCACCAAATTTAAAACCTTACTACTAGTATAAATAATTAGTAAAGAGCGAGTAAGGATCGATCCTACAGAGACTATGCTAGTTGTATTTATTATCAACTCTAAAGCAAGATTTAAAATAAAATAAAATAATAATAAGAATAATAATATAAATTAATCTAACTAAAGAAAATGCCAATTATAAAAAAAGGGGAGTTTTTGAATTTTTAACTAAATAGCAAGAAATTAAGAAATTAAAACTACGAAAATAATAATTTAATAAAAACTCTAATTAAAGGATAAAGAAATAACAATGAGAAAAACTTTGGTCAAAGGATCATTCACCACCACCAAACATGCACAGAATATATTAATTATGTCATTAATTTATATTGAAACTATCAACCGTAGACAACAATAAGCTCTGTTAATCTCAATCTTTCCTTAGTGTGTCGTTAGGCAAAACAAGCTCCTCACCTAATCTCTAACCATTAAATAATTTAAAACAAGCTCTTTAAATTTAAGATAATGGAAGCATTAAACATAGAAAGATATTAAGTTGATCTACGCAATAAACACAAAATCTCAGATTATTTAACCTAGGTTATGTTCTCCAATTGAAATCACTGATTCCAACATGCTACTAATAATTAAAATATCAAGACAATTACGGATCAAGAATTTTAATCTAGCAAAAGAATTATTCAAATCCTACCTAATTGGCCACTGAAACAAGATAAGAATAAAATCATAAACATTAATTATGGAAGAACATAAACAATCTCAATTAAATAAATTGAATATCAGAAATTAAAAATTAATCATATGACATGTTTGGGGTTTTGAATTCACCCTCAACCAAATAGAAAATCTAGCCTAACATAATTAAATTGGGAATAAGAGAATTGATAAAACCAATCATGGAGATTAATTCAAGTGGCTGCAATTTTTCTTCAATTCCTTTCGGCTGTAAATTCTTTCTTTGTGTGTGTGTGGCTGCCGAATATCTCCTCCTCTCCTTCTTGGCCGCCAATCAATCCCCCACCAGAACCCAAAAGTTGGCTTTTATCATGCCCAAGATGCCGATTCCTTATTGGATTTTCTTTTTAATTTAAAGACAATTGATTTCCTTCCTTTAATTGCCATGCACGTGAACTTAGTTTTGGCAAGACATACATGCAATCTTTTTAAATTGGTCAAGTGAATCCATGCACATTAAACAAATTTCCATTTTATGCATGCTTGTTCCCAAAGTCTTTATTAATCTCCATGAAATCCCATATGCTTCCAAATATGATCAATTAATTAATTGGCTTCCAAAAATCTTCAGTTATTTCCTTTTCTAATCTCTTCAAGTAGATTTCTTCTTAAATGCTCCGATTTAATTCCTCTTTAATCCCAGAATATACCTAAAATGACAAAATAAAATAAAATAAACTAAGAAAAACATTAACACAATAAAATATAATTTACTAAATTAAAAATTAACTAAAATAACTAGAATATTTAAGAACAAAAACAAGAAAAAGATGGAGAAATTAATATTAAAATATATAGAAAATATGCACTTATCAAATTCCCCCACACTTACCCTTTGCTCATCCTCGAGCAAACCTAGAAGAAAAATGAAAAGAAAATCTAAACTAGTCCACTTTCATAGGAAATCACGATTGCATTTAGCGTATGTAACAAGTCTTAGGCGGCCCTAGTGGACGAGTTATAGTCTCGTGAGGGCTTCAGCGATGATACCAACAAACATCATTGCAAATTTTTTTTTTTTTAATAGCAGAAAAAGAACAAAAGACTTTAAAATAAAACTAGCCTCAAAGATTGCATAAATCATATAGCTCAAAGAAAATTTCAAATAATATCGAAGTTCTAACTTTAACTCAATAGTCAATCCCATCTCTCTTTTGATTCTCATAGTGTGTGTGTGTGTGTGTGTGAATCAATTCAATCAAAATCCTTTCCCAAAATCTTCAATGTCAACAGCCTTTGCCTTGAATAAAGAAAAGAGTAGGTTAAACTAATCTTATCATCTTGATCTCCAATTTTTTTGTTTCACTCATAGGCATTTGTGTGCATTTTTTTTTCCTTCTTTCTCTTTTTTTTTGTTTTTTTTTTAATAGTTAGCAGCTTTCACTCTACCCCTTAAGGTAGCCTTCTTCTCATAGTAGATTATCCTCTACATACTGGTGGTACATAGGCCCAAATTACTCAAGGATAGCTTCACTCTTAAGGGTTATAGGTAGCTATTTCTGACTATGGTGCTTGTGTATACTACACTATATTGTAGAGATAAGAATCAAGACAAACAGTCATTTACTCAATCTAAAACTCTCAACTCAGGCTGCATCAATCTCAAATTCTAAGTCAAAACTATAACAAAATTGATATTAGTGCTCATGGTTTAAAGAATCTCAATTAAGAGGAAATCAACACAAGAACCAAGTATAAACTAAGGTAATATTCAACCCTTTCTAAGAACCATATTCATTGTCAATTAAATTCTTATCTAATGCTAATATTCAGAACAATGATTTTTTTCTTTTTTTTTGTTTTTAAAAGAAAAGAAAAAGACAAAGACAAAGCAAAGCAAACTAAGTTCTAAATCCACCCCCCCCCCCCACACTTAATTCTTACATTGTCCTCAATGTAAGCCTAAGCTAACAAAAGAAGTAAACATGGGGAAGTGAGATGAGACACACAAACAGAAACAAACAAAATTCAACACAGAGTGAATAAAGTAAATGAGAATGAAAGGGAGAAAGATCAAATCTGTTATGGCGTGCTCTCAAAATCTTTTCTCCAACCATTGGGTTGCCTCCCAGTAAGCGCTTGGTTTATTGTCCTCAGCCTGACATGGTTCTCAAGTTTCACTCATCAACGTACGCAGTTTCACAGAGTGCAGCCTCATCTACATTGAGTGTTTGAAAGTTTTCATAGTAAGGCTTCAACCTATGACCATTAACTTTAAATTCTTTACCTGTCTTTAAGCTCCTGATCTCAACTGCACCATGAGAAAAAACGTTAATAATAACAAAAGGCCCAACCCATCGAGAACGTAATTTACCTAGAAACAACTTAAGGCGAGAATGGAATAGCAAAACTTTCTGTCCAACTTTGAAATTCTTTCTCAATATCTGCTTATCATGAAAAGCCTTAGTCTTTTCTTTATAGATTCCTGAATTCTCATAGGCATCATTTCGAATTTCTTCTAATTCTTGCAATTGGAGCTTTCTGTGTTATCCCGCGGCGTCCAGTTCCATGTTACATTGCCCAAAGTGAAGTCCACCATGCAGTCCTATATGCCCAAAGTGCAGTCCACCATACAGTCCTATATGCCCAAAGTGCATCATCAAGCCGTAGGCTTCAGTCCTTTCTATTCAGATTAACTGTCTTTTCAAGGATTGATTTCACTTCCCTATTAGACACCTCAGCTTGCCCACTAGTATGTGGGTGGTAGGCTGTGGACACTTTGTGAGTGATGTTGTATTTTCGAAAGAGGGCCTCTACTGACCTGTTACAAAAGTGAGTGCCTCTGTTGCTGATAATTGCCTTCGGCATTCCAAACCTTGCAAATATGTTACACTTTATAAAATCTACCACAACTTTAGAATCGTCAGTTCTGGTGGCTTTTGCTTCCACCCATTTTGAAACATAATCAACCGCAAGAACAATATAGAGGTTACCAAACGAAGAAGGAAATGGTCCCATAAAATCAATGCCCCAAACATCAAAAATCTCAACTATAAGAATGGGAGATTGTGGCATTTGATTTCTAGGTCCCAAATTACCTGTTCTCTGACAACGGTCACAAGATTTGCAAAACAAATATGCATCCTTAAATAGTGATGGCCAATAAAAACCGCTCCCAAGTACCTTAAGGGCTGTTCTCTTTGGTCCAAATTGTCCTCCGCAAGCTAGAGTATGACAAAATGTGAGAATAGAAGAAAATTCAGATTCGGGTATGCACCTTCTAATAACTTGATCAGAATAATGCTTCCACAAGTATGGCTCATCCCACACATAGTACTTTGCATCACTCTTGATCTTGGCCTTTTGTGCACGGGTTAGCTCGTCCGATACTGTCCTGATAACTAAGTAATTGACAATATCTGCATACCAAGGAATAACTATACCTACCTGTAATAACTGTTCATCTAGAAAGTTCTCATGCAATAGAAGTGCATACTCATTATAGGTAAGCCGACTCAAATGATCTGCCACCAAATTCTCAAAACCTCTCTTATCTGGAATCTCTAAGTCAAATTCTTGCAATAGAAGTATCCATCGAATAAGGCGCAGTTTGGCATCCTTTTTGGTGAGCAAGTACCTAATAGCTGCATGGTCAGAGTAAACAATTACCTTAGATCCAATCAAATAAGAACGAAATTTCTCTAAGGCAAAGATAACTGCTAAAAGTTCTTTTTCTGTGGTAGAGTAGTTGAGTTGTGCATCATTCAATGTGCGGGAGGCATAGTAGATGACATAAGGAAGCTTGCCCACACGCTAGCCCAACACGGCTCCAACAGCATAGTCACTGGCATCGCACATTATCTCAAATGGTAAATCCCAGTTCAATGGTTGAATTACTAGGGCCGATGTCAAAACCTGTTTTAACTTCTCAAATGCTCTTTGGCACTCATCATTGAAGTCAAAAGTTGCATCTTTTTGAAGTTATAGAGGGGTAATGCTATCTTGGAGAAGTCCTTGATAAACCTACAATAGAAACCTACATGACCAAGAAAAGAACGAACCTCTCTCACGCTAGTGGAAGGTGGTAAGGAACGAATAAGATCTATCTTAGATTTATCAACTTCAATTCCCTTTTCAGAAATAACATGGCCTAATACAATACCTTGATTAACCATAAAATGACATTTTTCCCAATTAAGCACAAGGTTAGTGTCAATGCATTGTTTAAGCACAACTGTAAGGTTATCTAAACATCTATCAAAAGAATCACCATAAACTGTGAAATCATCCATAAATACCTCAATGATGTTCTCCACATAATCAGAAAAAATACTCATCATGGACCTTTGGAAAGTGGCAGGAGCGTTACAAAGACCAAATGGCATGCGTTGGTAAGCAAATGTGCCAAAGGGGCATGTGAATATTGTTTTCTCTTGGTCTTCCAGAGCAATAACAATCTGATTATAACCTGAATAACCATCAAGAAAACAATAATGAGAGTGACCACTTAACCTTTCAAGCATTTGATCAATGAATGGTAAAGGAAAATGATCTTTACGGGTGCCTACATTCAGTTTATGATAATCAATGCAAACCCTCCACCCAGTTTGAACTCTTGTTGGTACAAGCTCATTTTCTTCATTCTTGACCACTGTGATGCCTGATTGTTTTGGAAGTACCTGCGCAGGACTCACCCATTTACTATCAGAAATCGGATAGATAATCCCCATATTAAGGAGTTTCAGTATCTCCTTTTTTACGACTTTCATCATTGGTGGATTAAGGCAGCGTTGTGCATCTCTTGTTGGTTTAGACCCTTCCTCTAGTAAAATGCGATGCGCACACATGGAAGGACTAATTCCCTTAATATCGGCAATGGTCCAGCCAATCGCCGTCTTGTGATCTCGAAGCACTCTAATTAGCTTTTCTTGTTGAACTAAAGTGAGGGTTTTAGCAATTATGACTGGAAGTGTCTCATTCTCACCCAAGTAAATATATTGCAGGTGCTCTGAGAGTGGCTTAAGCTCTAAGGTAGGTGCCTGCACAACTGAAGGTAAAAGTTTCTCGTTTAAAAAAGGCAATTCAAGATAAGAAATATTATACCCATTGGTGCGTAATGGGACTGCTCCATCTAAGATTGCCATAACTTCTTCTACCCCATCATCCAACTTTATCAAATTTGCCTGTTCGTTAGAATCATCTTTCGCAAGATTTTTGCTTATGGCAATTTCAAAGCTGTCATTACCGGATAATTCAAAGAAATCCTGCACCAAAGTATTAATATCATTTATGGCAAAGACAAAATGTACATCACTAGGATACCTCATTGCCTCAAAGATATTGAAGCGGATCACTTCACCATCGAATTCCATTGTTAGGGTTCCATCGTGAACATCAATCTTGGTTCGGGTTGTCTTAAGGAATGGTCACCCTAACAGAATAGGAGTGGGATTGGGCGACAACTCATCCTCCATTTCAAGGATATAAAAATCAGCTGGAAAAACCAATTCATTAACCTGCACAAGAACATCTTCCACAACCCCTTTGGGGTAAGCATTAGATCTATCAGCCAATTGAATAATTATACCAATTTCTTCCATTGGACCTAAATTCAAAGAGTTATAAATTGAATATGGCATAACATTAATTGAGGCCCCTAAATCTAGCATACATCTTTCGAATCTGGTATTGCCAATAGTGCAGAGGATAGTAAAAGTACCTGGATCCTTGCACTTAGGAGGAAGTTTTCTTTAAAGTACAGCAGAAACATTCTCACCTACACTTACCTTTTCGTTACCACTCAACTTTTACTTGTTGCCACATAATTGCTTCAAAAACTTTGCATAACACGGCACTTGTTTAATAGCATCAAGTAGAGGAATATTTACCTCTACTTTACGAAAGGTCTAAAGGATCTCCTTTTCTTACTCCTCTTTCTTGGATTGTTTAAACCTACTAGGAAATGGTGGAGGAATGGAAAGAGTCTTAATTCACGGTGAAGGGGCACTTACCTGGCCAGATAGGTCGACTGGCTATGCTGAGTGAGAGTCGTCTTTCCTTGTTAAAGAAGGAGCCTTAGGGGAGGGATTAGTCACAGAGTGCGATGATGTTGTAGGGTCTTTTGATGGCTTAGCTAATAATGGTTCCAACTGCTTTCCGCTCCTCAGAGACATAGCACTAGCATTCTGTTTTGGATTAATTTTTGGTTGAGAAGGTAACTTTCCTGAAATTCTAGCCTCTATCTTACTCATAGATGTGGCTAGTTGGCCAATCTGATTCTCTAAATGTTGGAGCTATTTCTGGGTAGTGAGTGGAATGTGGATGGAAAAATCGAGTTCTGAATGTGATGAGGTTGCTCTAAGTTGTTCGAGTTTCAATCGAATGTCCTCTATGCTCATGAAAATCTAAATACAGAACAAAAATACTTTAAAAAAATAAATAAATGAAATGAGAGAAAAATAAATAAATAAAATAAAACGAGTGATAATAAACAAACTAGACGCTAGTCCCCGGCAACGGCGCCAAAAATTAGGTAGTATCGTTAAGGTGCACCAAATTTAAAACCTTACTACTAGTACAAATAATTAGTAAAGAGCGAGTAAGGATCGAACCCACAGAGACTATGCTAGTTATATTTATTATCAACTCTAAAGCAAGATTTAAAATAAAATAATAAGAATAAGAATAATAATATAAATTAATCTAACTAAAGAAAATGCCAATTATAAACAAAAAGGGGGTTTTTGAATTTTTAACTAAATAGCAAGAAATTAAGAAATTAAAACTACGAAAACAATAATTTAATAAAAACTCTAATTAAAGGATAAAGAAATAACAATGAGAAAAACTTTGGTCAAAGGATCATTCGCCACCACCAAACATGCACATAATATACTAATTAAATCATCAATTTATATTGAAACTATCAATCGTAGACAACACTAAGCTCTGTTAGTCTTAATCTTTCCTTAGTGTGTTGTTAGGCAAAACAAGCTCTTCACCAAATCCAATAACCCTAAGTCAAAAAGCACATCCGTATATTTTTTGCTGATCCGAATGCAGAAAAATCAATACGGATCTCGATGCGGATGCACCTACATCCGGATTCGAAATTTGCCATCTCTAGTACTGACCTTAGAAACACATCTTCTTAGTAAAAAAAAAAATTGCAGACTGATAAGTGTATATTTTTCATATATTTTGCTATTAATTTCTCCATCTTTTTCTTATTTTGGTCTTAAAATTCTAGTTATTTTAGTTAATTTTTAATTTAGTAAATTATATTTTATTGTGTTAATTTTTATCTTAGTTTATTTTATTTTATTTTATTTTGTTATTTTAGGTATATTTTGGGATTAAAGAGAAATTAAATCGGTATATTCAAGAAAGAAATCTGATTGAGAGAATTAAAATAGGAAAAGAATTGAAGATTGGGAATAATATGTGCTTAAAGGGATCAAATCTAGAGAGAGTTGAAGATTCTTCATGATCATTGCCGTGGTCAACTAAATTGATTGGCCAAATTAATAGCTAAAGGACGTGAGAAATATTAGCCAAATTAAAAAAAGAATGAAAATTCCAAGTGGAGTGCGTGAGTGAAGCCAAAGCAAATTAAAAGGCTTGGCCTTTGGCTTAAGAGTTGGAAAAGCCGGTGGGGCCCATTTTAAAAAGACTATATAAGGAAGCTGAATTTTGGGTTTTGGAGGGTGGCCGCCAGGGAAAAGAAAAATTGTAGCCATTTCAATTAATCTTCATGATTGGTTTTATCAATTCTCTTATTCCCAATTTAATTATGTTAGGCTAGATTTTTTATTTGGTTGAGGGTGAACTCAAAACCTCAAACATGTCATATGATTAATTTTTAATTTCTATCATTCAATTTATTTAATTGAGATTGTTTATGTTCTTCCATAATTAATGTTTATGATTTTATTCTTGTTTTATTTGAGTGGCCAATTAGATAGAACTTGAATAAATTCTATTGCTAGATCAAAATTCTTGATCCGTAATTGTTTTGATATTTTAATTATTAGTAGCAGGTTGGAATCCGTGATTTCAATTGGAGAACATAACCTAGGTTAAATAATCTGAACTTGTGTGTTTATTGCCTAGATCAACCTAATATCTTTCTCTGTTTAATGCTTCCATCATCTTAAATTTAAAGAGCTTGTTTTAAATTATTTAATGGTTAGAGATTAGGTGAAGAGCTTATTTTGTCTAACGACACACTAAGGAAAGATCGAGATTAATAGAGCTTATTGTTGTCTACGGTTGATAGTTTCAATATAAATTGATGATATAATTGATATATTATGTGCATGTTTGGTGATGGCGAATGATTCTTTGACCAAAGTTTTTCTTATTGTTATTTCTTTATCCTTTAATTAGAGTTTTTATTAAATTTTTGTTTTCATAGTTTTAATTTCTTTATTTCTTGCAATCTAGTTAAAAATTCAAAAAACCCCATTTTATTTATAATTGGCATTTTCTTTAGTTAGATTAAATTATATTAATTATTTCTATTATTATTTTAAGCCCTGTTTTAGAGTCGATAATAAATACAGCTAGCATAGTCTCTGTGGGATCAATCCTTACTCGCTCTTTACTAATTATTTATACTAGTAGTAAGGTTTTAAATTTGATGCACTTAAGGACACTACCATAGACATTTTCTTTTTTTATCATTTTAAGTGTAACCTTTTTTTAATTTTTTTGCATCATTTTCACCTTTCTGCATGCATATTTTCTTTTTATGTTTAGAATAGGTTGGGAGGTAGAATGTCATTAAAAAAAAATTTGTGTGATTTTCTTTTTAACATTGGATGACATGATGACTTTCAAATTTTAGTATTTGTATTATCTTTAATATTCGGTGATGTTACACCGTGTTTGCTACTCTACATGTTAATGTCGGAGACAAATATGAGTTGCTTGAAGGAATGCACATGTCATAATGATACCAAGTGAGTTTTTGAGCCAGTCATTTTTCTTAGAGAGTAACCCTTTTTGCCCATTCTTTATACAGCTTAGCACTTTATTATTTTATACATGATCTCTAGATTCCTTTGAGTCAATCCAATAAAAAAAAAAAGAAAAAAAGTGTTGCTACATCTGAAGGTCCATCTAACTAGTAGATATGAAAGATTATTTAGAGCCCTAAAAGATTATGGAAAGGCCATCATTGACCCATTTGAGCCTTTCTAGCCATCCCTTTTGTAAAATATCCATAATTAGCCCTTTTGAGTCTTTTATCATCTTGACCCACTCCGATGTCTTACAAGTTTCATCACCTATTTATGTTTGAGAAAAATGTAAATAATTATTCTATTCAGTAAAGTTGTGCCAAACAAAAAACACAAAAACAAAAAGAAAATGTTGTTTCAAAAAAAATAAGAAAATAAGAAAATAAAGAGAGAGAAAAAATATCAATAATAATAAATAAGTAAAATGCACCTTGTAATTTCTAAAAGATCTCAACTTTTTCTCAAACATATACTTTATTTTTCTTATTTTCCTTCCTTTGTTAGCTATTACCCTAGCTTACATTACGTTTTGATAAAAGTCCTTCTTGATTTTAGGAAACTATAGTCTGAAGTAGAAACTAATTATATGGGCTAAAAAGATGTAGTGATGCATAAGAAAAAAATAAAAATAAATAAATACATTGGGTTGACTAGCATTTTGTTTGACTTGAGATCATGTTATTTCTAATCTGTGGGCATATATTCTTTCATCTTGGTGAGAGTGTGTGATATTACTTCTTTATTATTTTCACTTAATTTACCATTCATTGAAGTGACTAATTTTATTGGGTTTAATTTCTTTGCGAGAGCGTCATTATGACCAGTGAGATTTTGGGGTTTGACATGTCATTCTTGAAAGTGGCTTGATTACTATAGTTATGATAAAGTCTGCTGGACTGATGCGTGTGGATGGTTGATATGGGTGTGATGTTTCTTTAGACTGAAGATAATACTTATACTTTTATTTGATTGCTATCATTAGTCTGATTGAATAAACACGATTGTTTAAAAAAAATTATTTTGGGTTTGAATTTTGTCTTTGCTTTATTTGCTAGGGACTAGTAATAAGCTGGTTGGGGGATGTGTTGAGCGTTAGAAAGTGTATATTTATAAAGGAGAAAATTATCATTTTACACTTTAAGTCTCACTAACATCCCTACTTTTATATATTTAAATCCCTTGTGATTTAATTATGTGTGTTTTGTTTTAATTAAATATTTTATGTATTTTAGGGGCATCATGATTATTTCACTATAAATGAGAGATCAGACAGCAAAACAGACATCACTTTTGAACTCAGAACAGTCGAAAACCTTAGGAGGAACATAAAAGGAAAAATGATATTGTTCACATGTACGGTACTATTCACATATACAATACTGTTTATGATACTATTCACGACATTGTTCACATATACTGAACGATAACGTGGCATTGACCGATGAGCTGTCACGATACTATTGGACTAAAATTCTAATGTACTATTGATCGGTGACATGACAGCATGTTAGTGGATCAAAAATAGTGCATATGGTACATGCATATACACGGAATTATTTTCAACCAAATCGCATCACTATTCAAACCGTGTGGTCAAACCACGTACTATTGACTGATGACGTGACACAATCCTAAGCATCCAAACTATTTTTAATCCAATTGACATAATTTATTGAGTGTATCTATAAAAAGGGGGCTTCCCCCCTAATTTGACACCCTGAATTCATTTTTTAGTTTCATTTTCTGTAATTCCTTCTCCATCTTGTATTTTCTATATATTTTAATAAATTTTCATTTTACCCCTAGTTCAATTATGAGTAACTAATTTTTTTCCAAGCTTGGGTTGAAAATGAAGTCTCAACATGTTCCATGGGCTTTATTTGGTAAATTTAATTTCTCTTCCCCTCTTATTTTTGTGAATATTTTGACTTTTCGTCCACAGATAGTAATAATCTTGTCTAGATAGCGCACTGGTTTAACTGACTCCCTAGTACAAGATTATTACTGTTTGACACGATAAGCCCTTAGCACCATATTGATTAGAGTGTAGTTCATGAGGAATGGAAACCTCTCTCATGATTTAATTGGCATTAATAAGGAATATTTAGCCCATGGAGCATGTTGATGCAGATCCAGATATCCAAGCGCTTCAATTATAATAGTTTCCACTTTAATTTAATTGTGTCATTCCTATTTAAATTCTAAGATAGTCTAAATCATTTTCACCACAAATCCAACCACCCTCTTCAAAAATTAACTCTACACAATTAAAATCCACCTCCTCATGAGATCAACACTCGTCACCATTAATTTATTCTACAATAGATTCGTGCACTTGCGAGTTCAATAAAATTTGCACAACAATAAACGCATAATGATTATTTAATTTTACATGTGAACAATAAATCGACAAAAAGGAAGACTTACTGATACAAACCCCGTCAAGAACTGACGCGACCTTTGATGAGATTAAGGATAAGACTATCACAAGCACATGGGATGAGGTATATTCAGATCCTATTCAAGTTCCCGTCGGACCGGTTACGAGAGCTCGAGCAAAGAAATTCAAAGAAGCGCTTAATGGATTGATTCAAGCAACTTGAGCTCAATCAAATTCATGGAGGCCCTTTGAAGGAATCGCTCATGATAAATACATGATTTAGGCTTTTGAAGTTTCCAAATATTCACTTCCATGAAATAGGGAGTTGGTTTGCACATTATGGCGGAAAAATATATCATTTTTCTTTTTCAGATACTTTCCTATTTCTTAAGGAGGCTATTAGGAAAACAAATCAGTTAGTTCTATTTTAATTGCCTTGTTTCCATTTAATTGATGTAAGGCATTTAAAGCGAAATAGGATTCTGATTTGGTTTAAATTCTTTCCTATTTAGTTAGATTAGGATTCTAATTTGGTTTAAATTCTTTCTTATTTACTTATATTAGGATTTTGATTGGTTTAAATTCTTGTAACCAACCCTATATAAAGTACTCGTATCTAATAAATGAGGCAAAGCTTTTTTTTGGATGCAATTGTGAGAGTTAATTCTCTTTAGTTCTTTACAAACTCTTTGAACTTATCAAATTTTTGTGGCGTTCAATATCTTGACTTATCAATCAGACCTTCCATAGCTGATTGTGGCGTCTTCACATACCAAGGTTCGTGTTTCCAATAAGCATTGGGTCAAGGTTTCGTTCCATTCCTGGGTTTAGATTCGATCTTGTGAACTAATTTAGTTAGGGTCGCGTCAGTTCTTGATGGAGTTCGTATCATTTGGTATCAGAACTTAGGCTCTAAGGTCAGATCCATCTATCTTTGTTGCTTTTCATTCTTGTTTGAATTTTTCATCCTTGTTCTAGTATCAAAAAAAAAAACTGTGAACAGTACTGCGTGAACAATGCCACGTGAACAGTATTTTTTTCGGGTTTCCTTTTTAAATCAATTTTGTATCCTTGTGGTTAATTCTCCTTAAATCCACAAGTTTTACTTATTCCTAAAAAAAAAAATAAATAACCCTTTCTTAAAATCTTTCATTTTTTTTCTCTCCATTATTTGTGTCTTGAAAGTCAAAAAACAAGTTTTACCTAATAGGTGAAATTTTTGTCTAAAATTAAAACTCAACTTTCATACACATTGCCTTCTTATTCTTGAAATTAAATTCTCTTTAATGTCATCTTTGTGAATTACTGCTGAAATCCTGATATTAGTTTGATTAGTTTGATAAGAATGTGAGGATTTGATGCGAATCCCACAATGAAATTTTGAAACCCACACTGAAATTAAAGTTTCAACTTCCCAAGAAAGTTCTAAACAGATTTAACACAAACAAAACCTTGACCCAATGCTTAAGAAAACATGAACCAAAGGTATAGAGAATGATATTGACGCCACACTCAAGAAATAGATGAGAAGGTGAGTGATAAGTCTAAATTTGGAACACCACAAGAATGCTAATTCTTGATAAGTTCATTAGTTCTCAAAAGAACCAAAGAAAGAATAATCTTTTCAAATTCAAATAACATTAATCTCTCCAAGCCCAATTCATGATGTCTTGCATCTTGAATTGTATTTTCAATCTATATTTTCTCAATTAATCCATTTAAAGCAGCTTGCATCTTTTTGGCTCTAACTCTTGTAATTGGGCCTCCATGAATGTGCAAAAGATCACTTGAATCTTTAATGGTATTTTCTTGATGGTTCTCATCATTCCCCCTCTCCTCAAAAGGATTCGTCCTTGAATCTTCACCTACATCGAAAGGAGATAGGTCAGAAACATTGAAAGTAGCACTCACATTATACTCACCAGGAAGATCCAATTTGTAGGCATTATCATTGATCCGTGCAACCACTTGAAATGGACCATCTTCCCTTGGAAGCAACTTAGAACGCCTTTGTGCTGGAAACCTCTCCTTTCTCATATGCACCCAAACCCAATCTCCAGGCTGAAAAACCACTTGCTTACGTCCTTTGTTGGCTTGAGTAGCATATTGTTCAGTTCTCTTTTCTATGTGTTGTCGCATTCTCTCATGCAATTGCTTGACAAATTCGGCTTTCTTTTTACAATCTATACTAGCACGTTCATCAATAGGTAAAGGCAATAAATCCAAAGGAGTTAATGGAGTAAAACCATATACAATCTCAAATGGTGAAAATTTAGTAGCTGAATGGACAATTCTATTGTAAGCAAATTCAACATGTGGCAAACATTCTTCCCACATTTTCAAGTTCTTTTGAATAATGGCACGCAACAAAGTAGACAAAGTTTTATTTACAACCTCAGTTTGTCCATCAATTTGTGGATGACAAGCAGTAGAAAACAAAAGTTTAGTACCCAACTTACCCCCACAAAGTTTTCCAAAAGTGGCTCAAGAACTTAGCATCTCGATCTGAAACTATGCTCCTTGGCACTCCATGCAATCTGACTATTTCCTTGAAAAACAAATTAGCTATGTTTGTTGCATCATCTATTTTATGACATGTAATGAAATGTGCCATCTTTGAAAACCTATCAACAATAACAAACAAAGAATCCTTTCCCCTTTTTGACCTAGGTAAACCCAAAACAAAGTCCATAGAAATATCAACCCAAGGTTCGCTAGGTATGGGCAGAGGGTTATACAATCCATGGGGTAAAACTTTAGACTTAGCAGGTTTACAAGTGATACACTTCTCACATATTCTTTCAACATCACGTTTCATATGTGGCCAAAAAAAATGTTCTTTTAAAACATCTAAAGTCTTTGCAATGCCAAAATATCCCATTAAACCTCCCCATGGGCTTCACGCACAAGCAATTCACGCAAAGAACTATGAGGCACACAATTTATTCTCTGTAAATAAGAACCCATCATGCCTATAGAACTTTCCAAATGCAACTTTCTCACAAGCATTAAACACATTATTCTTTAATATGCTCAAATCCAAACAACATTGCATTTAATGTAGAAATAAGTGCATACCTTCTAGATAATGCATCAGCCACCACATTCTCCTTACCTTGTTTGTATTTGATCACATAAGGAAATGGCTCAATAAATTCAACCCATTTTGGCATGTCTCCTATGCAACTTACCTTGCCCTTTCAAATGCTTCGAGGGCTCATGATCAGTGTGTATAACACACTCTTTAGGTAGAAGATAATGTTGCCAAGTTTCCAATGCTCTCACCAATGCATAAATCTCCTTGTCATAGGTAGGATAGTTTAGAGCTGCTCCACTCAATTTCTCACTAAAATAGGCAATTGGACGCCCTTCTTGCATCAAAACAGCTCCAATACCTATACCTGAAGCATCACACTCAATTTCAAAAGTTTTAGCAAAATCAGGTAAAGTAAGTAATGGTGCAGAAACTAATTTCTCCTTGCTTAGATTAAATGCCCTTTCTTGTTCACTACCTCATTTAAATCCCACATGTTTCTTCACAATTTCAGTTAATGGTGCCACAAGGGTGCTAAAATCTTTCACAAATCTTCTATAAAAACTAGCCAAACCATGAAAACTTCTTACCTCACTCACTCCTTGATAGCCTTTACCTTCTCTTCATCAACCTCAATTCCTTTAGCACTCACAACATAACCTAGAAAAACAATCTGATTTGTACAAAAGGAACACTTCTTCAAATTAGCATACAATTTTTCCTTCCTTAAAACAGTTAATACACTTTGCAAATGTTCAATGTGTTCTTCTATGCTTTTACTATAGATCAAAATATCATCAAAATAGACAACTGCAAACTTACCAATAAAAGCACGCAAAACATGGTTCATTAACCTCATAAAAGTGCTAAGTACATTAGATAACCCAAATGGCATCACTAACCACTCATATAAACCATATTTTGTTTTAAAGGCAGTTTTCCATTCATCTCCCTCTCTAATCCTAATTTGATGATATCCGCTTTTAAGATCAATTTTACTAAACACACAAGAACCGTGCAATTCATCAAGCATGTCATCAAGTCTAGGAATAGGATGTCGATACTTTACAGTGATTTTATTAATTGCACGACAGTCAACACACATCCTCCTCGTTCCATCCTTTTTGGGCACTAGTAGAACCGGTACCGCACAAGGACTCATGCTTTCCCTCACATATCCCTTTGCCAAGAGTTCTTTAACCTACCTTTGAAGCTCCTTTGTCTCCTTGGGGTTGCTTCTATATGCGGGTCTATTAGGAATGGTAGCTCCAGGAACGAAGTCTATTTGATGCTCAATTCCCCTAATAGGTGGCAAACCATTAGGGACCTCATTTGGAAACACATCATCAAAGTCCTCTAATCATGATTATTTCCATCTCCTTGTGGTAATCTTCCACAGTTCTAGAACCTTGTGTAAGACTTTGAAGCCTTTGGTGCAGCTCCCTATAATAATGACTAGGAACAAATCTCCTCCTCATGATGGCCTTCATCTCCTCTCAAGGGTTTATAGGCCTTTCACAATTTCGTCTCCTACTCAAAACAAGTTGATCCCACCAAATTATAGCATAATAAGTAAATTCAACGGCACCTAGTTTTACCTTTTTCTCCTAAGAGTAGTTGTGGCAATCAAATACTAGCTCCACTTTTTTTTCCCACTCCAAATAAGCTTCCGGATCATTTTTACCTTGAAAAGAAGGAATTTTCAGTTTGATACTCCCCAAATCACGATCTATACGTCTTGCCCTTCTATCATCTCTTCCACGCATGTCAACAGTGGCTTGGTCATCAAAATTATCTAGGTCATCACCATCTTCTCCTCCCATGGCAGCACGCCCTTAATTATCTCTTACATTAGGAGCTATTGGTTGTTGCCCCCTTTGTAGATTGGCTATGGTAGTGTCTTGCCTCTCCAATTTGTCACGGATCTCTCCAAACATCATATTCACGTGCTCAAATTGTTGTTGCATGGCTTTGAGCAAGAATTATTGGTCTAAAGCTTCTTGATCTTTTGACATATTTGTGATATGACAAAAAAATGTTAGCAAAAAAAAAAACCTCGCAACACTCACTCACGTGTTTCACTCAATTTGGTGTCACTTAACTCTCGTGTTTAACACACAAATTGGCTTTTACCCTGTAATGATCTCACAAACTTTTTTTTTTTATTAACCACACTTAATTCTCTCTTTCAGTTCTTTATTGAACTAAATAAACAAAATCAAGAAAAACCCAGGTGGCACACCAAATATGACGAATCAACACACTAAACAAAGAAAAGGAATTAAGAGGACACAAAGAACAACAAGGAATTTGATGAAAAGAAAGCAAGAAAGCAAAGGAACACAATTGATATTGTGTGCAAACAATGTCAAGGAAAAGGAATAACTAAAATTCAATTTGATGAAAATAAGAATACTTGATTCCTTTTGCAAGCTTTTTTTTTTGGTATGTTTCTTTTCTCTCTTTTTTTTTTTTGATAATCGAAATATATGAGACATTCAAACCTGATTAGAACCTGGCTCTGATACTAAATGATGCGAATCCCACAATGAAATTTTGAAACCCACACTTAAATTGAAGTTTCAACTTCCCAAGAAAGTTCTAAACAGATTTAACACAAACAAAACCTTGACCCAATGCTTAAGAAAACATGAACCAAAGGTATAGAGAATGATATTGACGCCACACTCAAGAAATAGATGAGAAGGTGAGTGATAAGTCTAAATTTGGAACACCACAAGAATGCTAATTCTTGATAAGTTCACTAATTCTTAAAAGAACCAAAGAAAAAATAATCTTTTCAAATTCAAATAACATTAATCTCTCCAAGCCCAATTCATGATGTCTTGCATCTTGAATTGGATTTTCAATCCATATTTTCTCAATTAATCCATTTAAAGAAGCTTGCATCTTTTTGGTTATAATTGGACCTTCATAAATGTGCAAAAGATCACTTGAATCTTTAATGGTATTTTCTTGATGGTTCTCATCAGGATTACTAAGAGTGGAAAAAGGCAAGAGAGTGTGAGCATATTAGAGGGTAAAAGCCAAATAATTTGAGTGAAACATGAGTGGAATTGAGTGATTCATTTTTCTTGAGTGAAACACGTAAGGAAGTGAGGTGAGGTCCTTCCACATTATTTTTAACTTTCTTTTGTAGATAATAGCTATGTCTCACAACTTAGAATGAAAACAAATGAAGAGGATCAATCTGCAACTATTCAGAATTTACAAATTCAAGCATTGATGGGAGAGATGAAAAGGATGATGAGGGCTGAATTAGAGCTTATACACGAGCGTTTGGATCAAGTGGAGAACACATGTGCAGGGCAGCCACAACCCGTTCCCCAAGCATGTAGAAGAGAAAGAGCTCCAGTTAGAGGAGAGATTGACGATTATTATAGGGATGAGTATGATGAGGGTGAGGACTCAACAGGTAGCTATAGGAGAGACGGACAAGACAGGAGAGTTAGGAATAGAGATGATGATTCCATCTCTTCAAGGTAAATCCGACCCAGAAGCATACTTTCAATGGGAGAAGAAAATGGAGTTCATATTTGACTGCCACAATTATTCAGAGGCAAAAAAGGTTAAATTGGCTGTGATTGAGTTTTCTGACTATGCCATTCCTTGGTGCGATCAACTTGTTATAAGCAGAAGGCGAAATAGAGAACGTCCAATTGAGACATGGGATGAAATGAAATCATTGATGAGAAGGCATTTTGTACCTAACCACTACTATCGAGATTTGCACCAAAAATTACAACGTCTTCAACAAAGTAGCCGAAGTGTTGAGGATTATTATAAAGAAATGGAGATTGCCATGATTAGAGTAAATGTTGAGGAGAATAGAGAAACAACCATGGCAAGATTTTTAAGTGGTCTTAATCGGGAGATTGCAGATAAGGTTGAGTTGCAGCATTACGCGGAGATTGAGGAGATGGTCCACAAAGCAATCAAGATTGAGCAACAACTCAAGAGGAGGGGTAACACTCGTGCAGCCCCAAGCTCGAGTTCCACTCCTTGGAAGCCGAGCTATGCGAAACGAGATGAGAGGCCACAAGCATCTACTGCGCCTAAGCAAGTAACCGAGCACTCCAAGCACAATTCACAAGGTAACACTGTGACTCTTACTAGTAGGAATCGTGACATTAAGTATTTTAAATGTCAAGGCTGGGGGCATATTACAAGTGAATGTGTGAATAAAAGAGTTATGGTGTTGCGGGACAATGGTGAGGTGTTAACTGAAGATGAGACGGAAGAGAATGAGATGCCACCATTAGAGGAAGTCGAAGATGAAGAGTATGTAGCCCTTGGGGAATTGATTTTAGCAGCGAGAAGAGCTTTGAGTGTTCAAGTAAAGGAAGACGAAGCAGTGCAACGGGAAAACATTTTCCATACTAGGTGCTATGTTCAAGACAAAGTATGTAGTATGATTATTGATGGAGGAAGTTGTACTAATGTTGCTAGTACTATAATGGTAAAGAAGTTAGGGCTTTCGACACTTAAACACCCACGGCCATACAAACTACAATGGTTAAATGACAGTGGTGAGGTGAAAGTGAACAGCAGGTACTAGTGATTTTTCAGATTGGCAAGTATGAAGATAAGGTGGTTTGTGATGTAGTGCCAATACAGGCTGGACTTATCAATCAGACCTTCCATAGCTGCTTTGGCGGGGTTCGTATCAACCCTAACCAAATTAGTTCCCAAGATCGAATCTAAACCCAGGAATGGAATGGAACCTTGACCCAATGCTTATTGGAAGCATGACCTTGGTATGTGAAGACGCCACAATCAGCTATGGAAGGTCTGATTGATAAGTCAAGATATTAAATGCCACGGAAATCCAATAAGTTCAAAGAGTTCGTAAAGAACCAAAGAGAATTAACTCTCACAATTGCATAAAAAAAAGCTTCCCCTCGTTTATTAGATACGAGTACATTATATAGGGTTGGTTACAAGAATTTAAACCAAATCAGAATCCTAATCTAAGTAAATAGGAAAGAATTTAGAATCCTAATCTAACTAAATAGGAAAGAATTTAATCCAAATTAGAATCCTATTTGGCTTTAAATGCCTTACATCAATTAAATGGAAACTAGGCAATTAAAATAGAACTAACTGATTTGTTTTCCTAATAGCCTCCTTAAGAAATGGGAAAGTATCTGAAAAAGGAAAATAATATATTTTTTCTGCCATAATGTGCAAACCAACTCTATATTTCATGGAAGTGAATATTTGGAAACTTCAAAAGCCTGAATCATACATTTATCATGAGCGATTCCTTCAAAGGGCCTCCATGAATTTGATTGAGCCCAAGTTGCTTGAATCAATCCATTAAGCGCTTCTTTGAATTTCTTTGCTAGAGCTCTCGTAACGGGTCCGACGGGAACTTGAATAGGATCTGAATATACCTCATCCCATGTGCTTGTGATAGTCTTATCCTTAATCTCATCACTTACTGTTTGACATATTTTTATTATCAGTGTTTGCTTACTTATTATTTTGTTCAAAGATTAAATATTAATGGAATGCTTAGTATCTTGAGATGGGTTTACTTTTTTTTTTATTTTTTTTAGAATATATGAGCTTGTTTTGTGTGTTTATTGTTCTCTAATTCAGTTATGACTCTTACTAATATTACTGTGATAAGCAAATCTATTTCTATGCTAAATAGCTCCAACTTCAAGTCATTGTAAGAGAACATCTTAATAGTTCTTGCAGCCATGAATCTCCACCTTCCGCTAAGGGTTAATTCTCTCCTACCTTTTAGAAAGATGGGAGAAATCAAATCATATATATTTATATAATGATCATTAAGAAGGTCATTCTGAAAGCATTCAGAGGTTAAATGTTACAAAATATAATCATTCCCGAAACATTCTAAGGGTTCAATGTCTGAAAAGATAACTACGGCTAAGGGAGTTCCTTGGGGACATTGAAAAGAGGCTTGTCAAGCACGAAAGGGCGGAAATAGGTACGCTTTTGACAATTCTTGCTTTAATAAGGTATATAGGCAATGACAATATTAAAAGTACATCATGGAGATGTCTCATCTTGCTAGTGCATTTGGTTTTGATATCATTATCAACACAGTTTAACCAGTCTAAAGTGAGTCACAATTGTCAGAAAAAGATTTTGTCTTTGAATGAGCTCATATCACACTGTGTTAAGGAAGAGAAAAGGCTGAACAAAGATACGACAAAAGTGCTCAATTAGCCTCTATCTTTAAAAGTAAAAACAAGGGCAAAAAGAAGAAGGATAAGGAAGCTGCAGATACAACACCTCAAAAGGAATTTCAAATGAAACCAGGTGATCTAGAAGGTGCTGGTTGTATCTTCTGTGGAGCTAAAAGGTACAAGAAGAAGCATTATACTAACTATCATGCTAGCGTACTAAGAAATGTATGCTTTATAATTTGGTTTGTTTTGAGGTTAATTTAACTACATTAACTAGACACACGTGGCAGATAGATTCTAAAGCAACATCTCACATTAATATGTCTATGTAGGGCTGTTTGTGTTGCCGAAATCTAAATGATGGTGAAAAGTACATCTATATGGGTAATGGCAAGACAATTGAAGTTGAAGCAATTGAAAAATTTAGATTATTATTAAAAGACTGAATTTTTTTATATCTTGATGAAACATTTGTTGTTTCGTCATTTAAACGGCTTTTGATTTCCATTTTTGCTTTGGACAAATTTGGTTTTTTTATGCATTAGGGAATAGAAAATTCAATTTGTTTCATGATTCAAAATCGATTGATTCCAGTTATATCAAGCAATGGTAATCTTTATTTTGTTGATACAATTGCTTCATTTAATGAATCCTTGTAATTCATCACACTCGATTTAAAGAGAAAATTAATCAATGAGAATTCAGCTGCATTATGGAACAAGAGATTAGATTACATCTTGATACGAACCCCATCAAGAACTGACGCGACCCTAACCAAATTAGCTCCCAAGATTGAATCTAAACCCAGGAATGAAATGGAACCTTGACGCAATGCTTATTGGAAGTAAGAACCTTGGTATGTGAAGACGCCACAATCAGCTATGGAAGGTCTGATTGATAAGTCAAGATATTGAATGCCACGGAAATCCGATAAGTTCAAAAAGTTCGAAAAGAACCAAAGAGAATTAACTCTCACAATTGCATAAAAAAAAAAAAGCTTATCTATTCTCTTCCACATTTGCTCTAATCATGGCAATCTCCATTTCTTTATAATAATCCTCAACACTTCGGCTACCTTGTTGAAGACGTTGTAATTTTTGGTACAAATCTCGATAATAATGGTTAGGTACAAAACGCCTTCTTATCAATGATTTCATTTCATCCCATGTCTCAATTGGACATTCTCTATTTTGCCTTCTGCTTATAACAAGTTGATCCCACCAAGTAATGGCATAGTCAGAAAGCTCAATCACAACCAATTTAACCTTTTTTGCCTCTGAATAATTGTGGCAGTCAAATATGAACTCCATTTTCTTCTCTCATTCAAGGTATGCTTCTGGGTCGGATTTACCTTGAAAAGATAGAATCTTCATCTTTATGCCACTCAATCCATCATCTCTATTCCTAGCTCTCCTGCCTTGTCCGTCTCTCCTATAGCTACCCACTGAGTCCTCACCCTCATCATACTCATCCTTATAATAATCATCAATCTCTTCTCTAATTGGAGCTCTTTCTCTTCTACGTGCTTGGGGAACGGGTTGTGGCTGCCCTGCACGTGTGTTCTCCACTTGATCCAAACGCTCGTGTATAAGCTCTAATTCAGCCCTCATCATCCTTCTCATCTCTCCCATCAATGCTTGAATTTGTAAATTCTGAGTAGTTGCAGATTGATCCTCTTCATTTGTGTTTCATTTTAGGTTGTGAGACATAGCTATTATCTGCAAAAGAAAGTTAAAAATAATGTGGAAGGACCTCACCTCACTCCCTTACGTGTTTCACTCAAGAAAAATGAATCACTCAATTCCACTCGTGTTTCACTCAAATTAATTGGCTTTTACCCTCTAATATGCTTACACTCTCTTGCCTTTTTCCACTCTTAGTAATCCTCACTCGGTTCTTATCAAACTAATCAAACTAATATTAGGATTTCAGCAGTAATTCACAAAGATGACATTAAAGAGAATTTAATTTCAAGAGTAAGAAGACAATGTGTACGAAAGGTAAGTTTTGATTTTGGACAAAAATTTCACCTATTAGGTCAAACTTATTTTTTGACTTTCAAGACACAAATAATGAAGAGGAAAAAAATGAAAGATTTTAAGAAAGGAATTTTTTTTTTAGGAATAAGTAAAACTTGTGGATTTAAGGAGAATTAACCACAAGGATACAAAATTGATTTAAAAAGGAAACCCTAAAAAAATACTGTTCACGCGGCACTGTTCACGATATTTTTTTTTTTTTTGGATACTAGAACAAGGATGAAAAATTCAAACAAGAATGAAAAGCAACAAAGATAGATGGATCTAACCTTGGAGCCTAAGCTCTGATACCAAATAATGATGAGATTAAGAATAAGACTATCACAAGCACATGGAATGAGGTATATTCAGATCCTATTCAATTTCCCGTCGGACCCGTTACGAGAGCTCGAACAAAGAAATTCAAAAAAGCGCTTAATGGATTGATTCAAGCAACTTTGGCTCAATCAAATTCATGGAGGCCCTTTGAAGGAATCGCTCATGATAAATGCATGATTCATGCTTTTGAAATTTCTAAATATTCACTTTCATGAAATAGGGAGTTGGTTTGCACATTATGGCGGAAAAATATATTATTTTCTTTTTTCAGATACTTTCTCATTTCTTAAGGAGGCTATTAGGAAAACAAATCAGTTAGTTCTATTTTAATTGCCTAGTTTCCATTTAATTGATGTAAGACATTTAAAGCCAAATAGGATTCTAATTTGGTTTAAATTCTTTCCTATTTACTTAAATTAGGATTCTGATTTGGTTTAAATCTTTCCTATTTACTTATATTAGGATTCTGTTTTGGTTTAAATTCTTGTACCCAATCCTATATAATGTACTCGTATCTAATAAATGAGGGGAAGCTTTTTTTTTTTTATGCAATTGTGAGAGTTAATTCTCTTTGGTTCTTTACGAACTCTTTGAACTTATCAGATTTCCATGGCGTTCAATATCTTGACTTATCAATCAGACCTTCCATAGCTGATTGTGGCGTCTTCACATACCAAGGTTCGTGCTTCCAATAAGTATTGGGTCAAGGTTCCATTCCATTCCTGGGTTTAGATTTGATCTTGGGAACTAATTTGGTTAGGGTCGCGTCAGTTCTTGACGGGAGTATGATGAGGGTGAGGACTCAGCGGGTAGCTATAGGAGAGATGGACAATGCAGGAGAGGCAGGAATAGAGATGATGGATTAAGTGGCATAAAGATGAAGATTCCATCTTTTCAAGGTAAATCCGACCCAGAAGCATACCTTGAATGGGAGAAGAAAATGGAGTTCATATTTGACTGCCACAATTATTTAGAGGCAAAAAAGATTAAATTGGCTGTGTGATTGAGTTTTCTGACTATGCCATTACTTGGTGGGATCAACTTGTTATAAGCAGAAGGCAAAATAGAGAACGTCCAATTGAGGCATGGGATAAAATAAAATCATTGATGAGAAGGCGTTTTGTACCTAACCACTATTATCGAGATTTGTACCAAAAATTACGTCTTCAACAAGGTAGCCAAATTGTTGAGGATTATTGTAAAGAAATGGAGATTGCCATGATTAGAGCAAATGTGGAGGAGAATAGAGAAGCTATTTTTTGATGCACTTGTGAGAGTTAATTCTCTTTGGTTCTTTACGAATCTCTTTGAACTTATCGGATTTCCGTGGCGTTCAATATCTTGACTTATCAATCAAACCTTCCATAGCTGATTGTGGCATATTCATATACCAAGGTTCGTGCTTCCAATAAGCATTAGATCAAGGTTCCATTCCATTCCTGGGTGTAGATTCAATCTTGGAAACTAATTTAGTTAGGGTCGCGTCAGTTCTTGACGGGGTTTGTATCACATCTCCAAACAAAGAGTCAAAATACTTGTGTCAGCAAAATTTTTAACTAATTAAATTTTACAGATTTTGATGTTTGTGTTAACTATATAAAGGGAAAATAAACTAAAAAGGAAGATTTGAAGCAAATATCATTATAAGATTAGATATACAGCTCAAGTAAGAGATTATTGAATAAAGGAAAACAATATGTCAATTGAAATATAATACCACGGGAGACAAAAAGAGGGTTAGCAACTAGTATGCAATGGCGGCAACATTGTATACTAGTGAAAAACTAATTTTGGAAATAAGCTGAACTGTTCACGAATCAACAGCGTGTTAGCTGGCACATTGAAAGACACGTGCCAGTGAAATATCAGCTAGAATGACCAAGAGATAAGGCAGAAGGTCTAACTCTGAAAATTAAAGTACATGGTTTTCAACGTTTCAGTGTGGCAAGTCATGGAAAGCACGCGTATTGTCCTATCATGCTCCTGAGCGCAGAAATAAAACGACATGTCATCTCTAGAACGTTCCTCGTTGCCACGATCAAGCGAATGGGCACCGCTGCAATATGAAAAAGTTGGTCAAAGTTGGAATATAATAGACCGGACGGCAAAAAGGAACCACAAAAAGGGGAACATTGATTGAATGTGAACTCCCAACTCAAGTCAACGTAGCCATAGATTAACTGATCTTAATTTTAAAATAATAATAATAATAATAATCACTTGGTTAAAGGTAGTTGATAATTTTCATCAATCTTATGATCAACTTAAGAATTGTTTCAGACAAATTATATTTGTTAAATATTCTTTAGATTATTTAGTATAATTATTGGGTTGACCTAAGTTATATTATTATGTAAATTACATATCTCTAACCATTTTAAGTGTTTATACAATGAATTTGAAATATTTAATAGTTCATTTACTTATTTTGAGAATTAAAGATACATCTTGTACATGAAGAAAAATTAATGTATGGGGGTAAGAATTGCCATCCCATAAACATGGAAAATGTTAGGCTTGTCGTAATGGCTGCATACTCCTGTAACGAAATGAAAATATAACTAACGTCATGGTTCATGTAAACATAGCCTATGTGAACATTATAATTGGTTTGTATCTGAAATTTCCCAATAAAAAAATTATTGATGTTTAATTATTTGAGGTTTCCGAAAAATCTAAAATTTTATCTTAAAATTTTGGAGCATGTTTATAAGGTGGCTGTGAATTTTAAATGAAAAATGGACAGAGCATATATATATATATATATATATATAGGAGAGTATATATATAGGATAGTGATCCAACCCGGGAGTCCCAGACTGTATCACTGTCCAAGAAATCACCAAGGGCTGGTGGCTTTTTTTTTTTTTTTTTGGTTGGCTGCACATGGTGGAGTCACCATGTACAACCACTGGTGCCTTTGTTCCGCACACTGTTCCAATCCGGGATTGTATATATGTATGCATGTATGACGAGCAAAAATTATTAGAAAGCGGATTTGACAGAATTAGAAAGAAAAATCTATACAACACGGAGTAGTTTCTATGTTTATACAGATCAAATAATTTAATTTTGTGGACCCCCTTTTGGGCCCACAATTTTTAAACAATGTGTTTCATCTGCTGATGGCTGTGAGAAGAGGGAAGGAAATTCCCTCTAACTCCAACTTTCTTGGCTCTCCACTTGACCATAGTTCGAGTCCCATGTGATGACTCAATATTTTTCCTTTTTCATTTATTAATTGAGTGAAAAATAAATGACTTCTTTACTCATGTAAGAAAATGGGTAGAATAAGTGCCTCCCCGGTATTAGTAAGAATGGAGCCCCTATGTTACACTCAATGTAACATACATTCAAAATTACAACCACACAATTGTGTGTATTCCACAATTTGTGTGGTTGTGATTTTGAGTGTATGTTACATTGAGTGTAACATAGATAAATCCTAGTAAGAATATATATTTAATGTGTGTTTTACGGACTTGATTTAGGAATAAGTTATACTAGATATTTGTCTTAATTTAGGAATAAGTCATAGTAGATATCTCATATTAGATTTCATAAAAGATGTTAAACACCTTGTAAGTAGATTATCTTCTACTGAATTATTAGTACAGTAGATTAAAAATAAGAAAAAGAACATCAACACTTCTAAGATTTAGAAAAATAATCATGAAAACTCTTAAGTTTTCATAAATGAATAACAAAAATCTTTTTGGACCATAAAACCCTTAGATTGTATTAACCTAAGAAATTACTTCAATGTTTTATATTAAAATATAATATTAAAATAAATATAATAACACATTCATTTTTAAAAATTTTCAATATTTAAAATATTTTAATATATTACAATCTATTTGACATACTTTATTATATTTAAGTAAATTTTATAACAAATAGAAAATTTATATCCAAATAATTTTAAAAAAAATTAAATTATTTTGAATATTATGTAATTTTAACATTATTAGTACGTGAATTTTTTTATTTGTAAAATAAATGTAACCCAAAGATTTATTTTAAATCTCTACAATAAATATAAAAATATTATTAAAATAGGTATAATAATTTACATATTTAAATTTATTAAAGATTAAAATATTTTAATATTGTTAGTCTACTAAATAGATTCCATTATTTATATTATATTTGTATTTATTAAAAATTTTTAAATGAATTTTTTAGTTACTATAATTAAAGAGTACCATGGTTAAAAAAAGATTTTGGATTTTGATGGCCCTTTTTTAAAACTCGGGAGTCTACATAATTATTTCCCCAAACTTTAAGAGTGTTAATAATCTTTTTCCTAAAAAGTATTATTATATTAAAAAAAATCACTTTTGATATTCAATCTCTAACGGTGTCTCTAAGATAAGAGTTAAAAATAGACTATAAATAACAATAAATGGAGAGCAAATGGATAAAATTCCATTGTCTTAACTTATACAAAAAAATTAAAAGAAAAAATTAACTCATAAATTAAGAATTGCTTCAAAATTATTAGTGCATAATTTATTATTAGTTAATGTTAGATTATTCTTTTAATAATAATTTTTAATATGAGATCCCGAATAAATTTAAAAAATAAGAGAAATATTTTAATATCATATGTTTTGTTTTTTTTAACTTTAATCTTTATCGTGTTAAAATAAAAGATCCTCAATTATGTGCAACTAATCTTCCCTCGCCCGTGTCTGAGATTAAAATGTGCAAGAGGTCTTTGCGAACCCTGGTGATCACAATTTTTTACACTCGATGAACTGTCGTGATCATAGCTAATGACATCCGTCCATAGGGCGAAAATTCAAATTACATTCGACATTAGTAGGGTCCCCAAAAGAAAGATAATTAGAAAACCCACTTGAACTTAAAAACCAAACCGCCTTTCTGACATTTTAAGCTGTGATTGGCTTATTGCCAAGGGCGGCTGACCAACTTTTATGATTCTAAGAACTAAGACATTGTTTTTTTCTTCAAAGTTCAATGAATACTTGGCACGTGGAAACTAACATTTCAGACCCACGCCACACGTGTCACAACCAATATGGGCCCCACTAAACACGTAGCCTTCACAACACCATTAAATTCCTCCAAAAAACGGAAACATAAGAAAGAACTGTTGTGCAGACGACAATAACACAAATGATTTTATTTCGTTTCCATATACAGACATCCATTGCTTCACATATTACGAAAGAGTACATTGTCATTCCACCGCTACCATTTCTATCTGAGAAGAGGAAAACCCTATTTACATTTTCAAGCAAAAACTTACATATAAAACAACCAAACCTATATATAAAATAAAAACTTTAACCTTATTACTACCATCCAGTCCTTCACATTTTGTCTTATTTTCCACTTTCCTCATCTTCTTCAATCTTCTATTTTTGCTGCTTCTATATACAAACAACTAAAGAAAAACTAGGCAAAAGCTTACATTGATCAAACTATTTTGTATAAGTTGGGTGGATAATAAGAAGATAAAACTAAAGTGCCAATAAGTAGACACTAGAATTCTATCAATAATCCCCCCATTGGAGCTCGGTGAGGGATTCCCTTTCTTCGCTTGCTGATTTGGTGACTAACAGCAGTTGGAGGGGGTGTTGAGGGGGAGAAGCTTTGCATTTTGTTGTTGTTGCTGCTGAAGTCCCTATTCTTGAGCTTGCTGTGGATGCTGCTGCTGTATGAATCCTCAGAGTCTGATCCCATTGCTAGCCGGTTCTTCCTCTTTTGAAAATTCTTTGATGTTCCAACAATCTATAATAACATCAATATTTTGAAAATATAAATTTTATAAAAATGTGCAAATTCACAAAAAAATAGGTAATTGAAATTTGAAAGGGGTGTTCATGTTTCACACTTCATAATCAATCTAATTATTGGTGTAACAACTTCAAAAATGTGCAAATTCACTCGTTAAGGAATAAAAAAAATTAAAGCAATCAAATTAATCAATCAATCAATCATCAAAGGGGTAATGAAATTTGAAATCGTATTCTCAAGTACTCCACCTTCTGTAAGCTACTTAGTCATTAAGGAATAAAAAAATTAGGGGGGGTAATTAATTAATTATGAAAAGTCAACTCCATTCCAACCAAAAAAACAATGTGTTAACTGAATATTATTGTTTTCTTTTCCCACACTTGCTCCTCAACCAAACAAGAAAAATGGGACAACACTGAAATTAGTTGTGATTAAGGTTACCTTGCAGCCAAGAGAGCAGAAGCGGAAGGAATCAAGGAGACTGCGGTCGCAAACCTCGCAGGTGTTTGTGACACCCTTGCCAGGCCTAGGCTGAGGCCTCTCATTCAAGAACACAACTCTGGCACTGTTTATAACATAAGTTTGGACTCCAGATATGTCAAGCACCTTCTGAATTTCAGATACCCTTATCACATCATGGTATGAGGACCTTCTTATCTGTTCCATATAATCAAATCAATAAAATCAAGGATGCCCATTAGTTTATAATTAGCTTGATTAGTCAATTTAAAAGAAACAGGGGATTTTGGGATTTTGATTTTTGAACCTGAATAGCACGATGGTCCTTATGGTAGCCCAAGCAGAGAGAGCAGAAAGCGCCATTCATACAATCCAAACAATACATATTGCATTCACTCTTGTGAGAATCAGGATGTAACTTGCATTGAACAAAGAAGCTCTCCCTTAGCAATGGCTTCAGCCATGGAGGCCACCTGTTGTCCTCTTCATCCGGGCCCTATGACGAATAATCAAACACATATACATTAGGCCATTGTTGTAAACAAATAAAGAAAAATGCCCAAAGGGGGAAAGAAAGGGAAGAATGTGAAAAAGTTGTTCGCAATTGTAATACCATTATTCTGCGATTCTTGGGCTTGATTTCACGGACAGTGGATTCTTGATTTTCGATCGCCAGCTTGAGCAACTCACAGATTAAATATCTCGTTCAGTTAGGGAAAAAGGGTTTAAAGAGAGAGTGATTGATATTATTAGTAGACCAAAGCAGAGGCGGCTGAAGCAAGGGAAAAATGTTCGTATAAGAGAGAGAGAGAGAGAGGGGGGCCGTTCTTATCTTCACACCCGAAGTCTACACTCCGAACCTAATACCGAACCTAAAGTGCGTTGGCCGCAAGGAACCCGCCTTCTTCTTTCCTTTTATTTTCGTTTCATTTTGACTGCTATTGCCTCTTTTTTTGTCTTATTATACATACATACATACATACATACATACATATATACATATATATATACATAACTAAGATTTCTGATCATATTAAAGATACACAAGTTAAATAATAATAAGTATAAATTTATTATATCATAAAATAAAATACATTGTATTAAAATTTATATTTTTTATTTTTAACTCATTCTTAATTTTAATATTATTAGATTGTCATATATAGAGATATATATATATTCATTTTATTCTATTAATCAATTTTATTTTTTTTTTATTTTAATTTTTTTATATAATTTACAATGTTGAAAGTTTGTGCTCCAAATCATTGTCCTTATCCATGGTTTAATTTTTTTTTTTATCATTATTACAATTATTTATTTAGAATTTTTTTTTGTCAAATAAATTTTATTGACCAACTAGGCTTCATGCTTTAATTACTTTTATATAGGTAAGGATAAAAATTAATTAATTAGATAGGGATATTTTGGATTAAGTAAAAAGTTAAAAGAATTAGCTTAATAATTTAATGACTTAGTTATTGAAATTTTTTATTAAGGTGAAAAAACAAATAGGTTTAATGATTTAACTGATTAAAATTAAGTTACTAAATATATAACACAATTAGTGGTACTGACAATATAATATTATGTCACAGTTGTGTTTTAAAGTTGAAAAATAAAATTTGTATAAATGATAGTTGTGTCATTGATTTATTAATCATTAATATTGTAAACTTATCTCATTTATAATATTATTAACAGTCAACTATTACTAAATCCATGATAGTGATTGATTAGTTCTATTTCGTTTGAGATGTAAATTTTGTATCTATATTTTGTAATTTGTGTGTACGAGCATTCTCATAACATCTAAATTTATTATGTTAAAAAAAATAACATGTTCCTATAATAGCCAAACACATTTTTATGGTTTGACTGTCTAAGGATGTATGAATTATTCTCTGCAATAATTTTTATTTTTATGTTCTAATTTAAATTTTTGACCCTCCATCTCCCAAGGATTCGAGTTTGGCATATAATTCAATTTGGAAATGCCACAACTTTTAAAATAATTACTTTTAATTATACTATAAAAATAATCAGTTCTGAATAAAATCAATTAAACATTTGGTGAATTTTATTTTAAAAAAGTTTTGTGTGTTTTTATGTTATAGTTTTAATATAATTGGCAATAATAATAATTCTTTTAAATTTAATGACTTTATTTGTTAACTAAATAAGGATAACTAGATTTTTTTTGTATTATATATGAGAGGGTAAAAGTTTGTTTAGTCCTTATATTATGAGATTAGTGCCCATTTAGTCTTTATATTCTTAAAAATACCTCAAAACGTCCATGCTACTAAATATTGACACTCGTGCCATTTTTTTTTATTCTTTTTATAGAAATGTTTCTTTTTTGGATATTAATAAAAGATTAGATTATCAAATTAAACCCAAAAATAAAATAAAAACAAAAAAGTTATATATTAATTTTTGTGGAAGCTCACGTATGTCTAAAAAAATTAATATTGTAAAAAATTAGATTATTAATTTTTTTAGAAAATTAGATTATTAATTTTTTTAGAAAAATTAATATTTTAACTCCTCAGGAGAGTGTTATACAAAAATTAATATATTTTTTGTTTTTATTTTATTTTTTGGTGTTAAATTTGTAATTTAATTTTTTCTTTTTAATAATGTCTAAAAAAAAAGAAACATTGTTGTAATAGGGTAATATTATAAAAATAAGTCAAAATGAACAAAAGGTAATGGCAAGAGTGTCAATAATTTAATTGTAAGGATGCTTTGAGGTATTTTTTTAAAAATAGAAGGACTAAACGGACACTAACTTCAAAATATAAGGATTAAATGAACTTTTACCCTATATGAGAATATACATGGAATTGTATTAAATATAAAATTGATTTTCAACCCCTTCTTTACTTTTCAAAATTTGTTATAGATAGGATGATTTTACCAAAAATAATTTTAAAAGAAATTTATAAATATTAAAATTGACTTTTAACTTTTTAAAATTATTTTTGAATCTCTTAAAACAATTTCAAAAGACCCTAAATTTGTGAGTTATTTTCTATGTTAAGAGAATAATATTAATCACGAGTAAATTATGCATTCCAATGCTACAAATAAAATATGTTTTAAAATAGGTGATAAGGATTAAGGATTAGGTTAACCTAGGTTAAGTGTTTAACCATGTAATTGGGTTAGCATTGTATTATTTTAATCAATGCTTTTTATAATAAAGTCAATGCCACCAAAAATTTAGTAATTAAAAATAACGGGATTGGTCAGATCAGAACGGCAAGCCATGCTTAGAGATGATCCATAGAGACACTAAATGGACACATTAATGTTATAAATATATGCATTTATAAAAACAATTTTGACAGTGCCGATCATGCAGAATCTTCCAATACATATGGGTGTTCAGAATCCAATCCAATCCGTTCAATCCATCTGATCCGCAAAAATTCAATCCGTATAAATCCGATCTGTGGATTGATGGATTGGATATGGATTGAAAATTTAAAAATCCCCATTCGATGGATTGGATATGGATTTACAGAAGTAAATCCATAAAAATTCGTGAATCCATAAAAAAAATTATTTATTTAGTCAAAAAATTAGTATAAATTTAATTAAAAAATTATAAATGTAACATTACATAGTTACATAAGTACTATAACATATCTTAGCTATTACCCAATAATAATATAAAATAATCAAATATACAAATATAACTTGTAAAAATTGTAAAATAAAATAAAAGCAAAGTCACACGCACTAGCAAAAACAACATAATATAACGCCAAGTTACCAACAATTTGTAAATTCACTCAAAAGTAAAGTAACATAACACCAAGTCACCAACAATTTGCAAACAAAAAACCCTAAGCTTCCCCGCCGTCACACACACTAGCAACATCCAATACTGGTTTGATACACTCTCAACACCGATTTGAAGGACGTCGGCCATGCGATTCCGGCCAGAGCAAGCCATTTTCTTCCCTGAGTCCATCAAGCCACTTCACAATCACTGGTTCTAACCGAACAATTGTACTATCACAACCTTCAAGATCGCCACCCATACGGCTTCTCCTGATTTCCATCGTTGATGGCTCCGTAATCACCACTTTTTGACAAGCGCAACAGCTCTAGTGAAGGATCAGACTGTGTTTGGTTTTAGAAACTGCGTCATTTCAATTAATTATGACTTTATTTGAACAATTAATTTTGGTGTTATATTAATGTATTATTGTAACTTTATTTGAACAATTAATCGTAGTGTGTTATATTTTGAAACTTTGAACGTATTATTGTAGTTTTATTTAAACAATTAATCTCGTTGTGTTATATTTTAAAACTATGAATGTATTATTTTATCTTTATTTAAGCAATTAATTTGTTTAAATTTTATTCAATTTTAAATTTAATCGGTAGTAAAATTATTTTTATATTAGAATTTTTTTTATTGCATTAGTTCATGGATTGGAGAGAACTAAAAATTTTTAATTCGGAAACTAATGCGCAAAATGGTGGATTGGATATGAATTAAGTTAAATCTGCGTCCGATCCGTAGACGTATTGATTGGATATGAATTGAGTCAAATCCGCATCCGATCTGCAAATCTATGGATTGGATTTGGATTGAATTTGATCATTCCGTTGATTGAATTGGATTGAAAAATTATAATCCGCAAAATCGTGGATCGGATATGGATTGATGTCTAATCCATAAAATCTGATCCGCGAACACCCCTATCAATACATTTATCTTAAAAGTGATTATTATATCCCCAAAACTTGCGACAACATCTTTGAATTGGATTCATCACTTGTGTTTATGATTTGTTTTACAAAATTGCACATATATCTTCTCTTGGATTTCTTGGAAACGACCACAAATTTCATTCTCAAAATTACCTCTTTAACATCTTGTATCTCGCGTGCGAATCACGAGAACAATTACATTGATCCAATTTAAATGGAAATTCACAAAGCACATATCAATAACAAACTAGATATAAAACCAAAATACGTATTTATCTTTTTTTATTGAAATTTAATAGTTTTTTCAACTTTTTTTAAAAGGTAGATGAGTGTACAATAACTCCTTATTTTCGTATGATTCAAACTTGAGTGATTAGTCAAATAAAAATACTTAAAAATTACTCAACAAGCTGCAACCAAAATACTTCTTATCTTAAAATTATTTTTTTCAGTTGGGCTATTGGGTTTAGAAAATTCCTAAAACCACTCTGGGTTCTTAGAACTTTAAGTTTTATTAAATTACATAAAAGAATAATTTCAATTAAATCCACATTCTAAAAGATAAATATTTATTCTATTAAAAAGCTCTTTTCGCCCACAATTTATTTTCTTTTCTTGACAACTTTTAATGCCCAAGTCTCAAAAACCCAATATTTCTTTAAACCCTAATTTAAGAGTTTTAAATTCAGGAGAAAATATCATTAAAATTATTATGGAGAAAAATGATCATACAAACGTAGAGAGATGATCACAAAAAAGGTAACATTTTTTTTTATCGTTATTAAACAACATAATAATCATGAGGTTCAAATAATAATAAAAATTGAAAGCATGGAGTTAATAAGTTCCATGAATGTTATTTTGTCATTAATGCAGGTGCTAAAGAATTTTATAATGTTTATCAATTTTTTAATGAGATATATAATGAAAAATGAGATATATAAAGAAAAGGGATCTTAAGAGGTTTTTTGGGTGAAGTATCCTAAAATCATTTAATTCGTCACTTTAGTGAATTTTTTTTTGATTACCTGATAAGCTTTCTGTATTAAGTTATGAATTTTAATAAAAAATTTGATAGATTCTAAATAATTTTAGTTGAAATATTATTTCAATTTATTGATATTAAAATCTTGAATTACTTCTAAATATTTAGAAGAATTTATGTTAAAACTCAAATATTGCGATCCTTAATATTATTGTATAATAGAATAATTAAGATAGAGTAATTATAAGTAATTTTATAATCACCATGCAAGAGATGAGTGACACATAGTACTAGATCTTAAGTTAGGACGAAAATGTTGAGATCTCTAGTGTTATTATACTTTTAAATAAATAAATAATGCATAAATAAAAGCCAATGAAAAAATTAATACCCAAATGTTGACCTTGCCATTAATAAGTATACTAGTTAGTTTTAAAGTTTGACTAATGATGACCTATACAAAGATGGGGAGAGTGGAATCTCAAGAGATACTAATCTGTGAAAAGAAACATATACAACCGAAAAAAAAAAAAATTCCTTCAATAGTACATTCTCTTTGAATGAGAGACCACCAAATGGAAGCTAAATGAGATCTTTGTGATCTAGCGCAATGCTAACTAGTTGAGCGTTAACTCTTTAGGTTATTTACTCTTCATCTTCATTATCTTTCTCTTGAAAGACTTCAATCTTAAAGTTAAGAGTATAGGGTAAGTGTGTGTATTAAAAGAAAAGGTGAGAGAGAATTCAAAGCAAGAGGTAGAAATCTAAAGCTTAGGAGAGGGGTGAGGTTGGTAAGGGGTTGTTAGACTTTTAAATAGGGCAGATTGTGCTTATATTAAATGACATGGACGCAAAAGAACTAATACGAAAGTGCAACAGTGTAACACTAGAAGAAGAGGAAGAAGACAAAGTTATCTTTGGGGGCAGTTTGAAGAAGAAAAGAGATAAGATCGCAACAAGCTGCTTAGAGGGAAAAATTTTTACTACGAGAGGCATTAGTCATGAGGGTATCAGAACAACTATACAACAAGCCTAGCGTCCAATGGGGCTAGTAAAAATAGTTTTCTTCAGAAGAAGATAAGCGAAGTGTGTTAAATGAAGGACCTTGGCATTTTGATTGAGCTCAAAATGCTCTACAAGAACCAAATGACATAGGCAACATCATGGAGCAACCTTTTTCACATGTCTCATTTTCGATACAACTGGATAACGTGCCTCTGATGTGTATGGATATAAGCACAATTTGTAAAACTGGATCAAAAATTGGGTGGAAGATATAACTATAGATGCAACAGGGGATTTGATACGAACCCCGTCAAGAACTAACGAGACCCTAATCAATTTAGTTCCCAAGATCGAATCTAAACCAATAATGGAATGTAACCTTAACCCAATGCTTATTGAAAGTACGAACCTTTGTATGTGAAGACACCACAATCAGCTATGGATGGTCTGATTGATAAGTCAAGAGTTTGAACGCCACGAAAATCTGATAAATTCAATGAGTTCGTAAAAAACCAAAGAGAATTAACTCTCTCACTATTTGCATAAAAAAAAAACTTCTTTATGTTTATTGGATACGAGTAAATTATATAGGATTGGTTACAAGAATTTTTGCAAATAAATCCTAAACCAAAAATCAAATTTGAATCTGAATCTTCCCTAATAGGAAAAAATATAAACCAAATCAGAATCCTAATATAAGTAAATAGGAAAGAATTTAAACCAAATCAGAATCCTAATCTAAGTAAATAGGAAAGAATTTAAACCAAATCAGAATCCTAATCTAAGTAAATAGGAAAGAATCTAAATCAAATCAGAATCCTAATTGGCTTAAATGCCTGACATCAATTAAATGGAAACTAGGTAATTAAAATAGAAATAACTGATTTGTTTCCCTAATAGACTCCTCAAGAAAAGTATCTAAAAAAGAAAAATAATATACTTTCCTGCCATAATGTGCAAACCAACTCTCTATTTCATGAAAGTGATTATTTGGAAACTTCAAGAGCCTGAATCATGCATTTACCATGCGATTCCTTTAACGAGCCTCCACAAATTTGATTGAGCCCAAGTTGCTTGAATCAATCCATTAAGTGTTTCTTTGAATTTCTTTGCTCGAGCTCTTGTAACGGGTCCGACGGGAACTTGAATAGGATCTGAATATGCCTCATCCCATGTGCTTGTGATAGTTTTATCCTTAACCTCATCAGGATTGCTTTGGTGAATATGTGTGAGTCAGAATCTCTATAGACATTATGAAGCATTTGAAAAAGATATTAAGAATTCAACAAGAAGTTAGGAAAGAAATTCCAATTGAGGCAATCTATGAGAAGTTGCCATATTTTTGTTTCTATTGTTTCTATATCGATGTAAAGGCCAAAACCAAAGAAGAATTGGCATATATGGCTTAGCTCAAGGCAATTCCATTAGCTGATCGCATGAACTTTTAAAAGAGTAAGGAAAGAGAAAATAGGGATCAACAATGATCAATAAAAGAACGCAAATTTGGAGAGTATAGATCTCGAATGGAGAAAACAGGTCAAGATCAACCCAATATCAAGAAGAAGCAAGTAGTCCACAAATGAAGTTAAGACACGTGGAGAAGGCAGTTTAAGAAACATTAATGACTGAGGGGAAAGAATGAGATGGCATCTAGTTGATAATAGAAAGCAGCGTTGTGCAACTAAAAATGAAGAGGTGTTTAAAAATTGTGTCAAAGGGTGAGAATCATAAATGAAGGTACAAATATGGAGGGAAAGAATGTGAGTAAATATTCTTTATGGGCTAAAGACTACTCAAGCCCGAAACAGGCTTCATAGTCGCAATGAACTCAGATGAAGAGGTGGTTAAAAATAAGTGGTCTTTAGAAAAGCTTAAGTCCAAGTGGAGGTGGTAGAAAACCTAACCCCAAAACTTTAACAACAAAGTAAGCACCAAAGTGGTATCGGATACTTCCAAGCAGGCTAATTGTGAAACAAAAACAACAAGCCTAAAAAGTAAGAAAATAAAGATAGTAAACCCAAGTGGGAGTATCCGAAATCTGATGTTATGTAATTCTTTGGTGGCTAAGCTCAAACTAAGTTGGGATACAACAACCGTGGAGGTACTAGAGCTGCTAGATTCAGTAGTGAAGGAGATATTGGTGGAGGCTGGTGTTTAACCCTGTCAACAGCTATGAAAACTATAAGTTAGAACATCTGAGGTTTAGGAAACACTGGACGTTCCTAGATCTAAAACACATTCTCCGAGAGCGCAAGCCTTAGATTCTTTTTGTATGCGAAACGAAGATGAAGCCTGTGCAGATGATAGATATGAGTAAAAATCTTGGGTTTTGATAATTTCTTTAATGTTAGTAGAAGCGGTACAGGGGTGGCTTGGCAATGTTATGGAGTAGTGAATATCACTTTTTACAGTAATCATCATATAGATGTTGTGATTCATAGAGTGATTGGAAAGAATTAGAGAAGCACTAGAATATATGGTTATTCGAAAGATACAAAAATAACACATTTAGACATTGCTAAAGAGGCTCGCAAGTCCTGTTTTTCCCCTGTAGTTGTGCTTTGGTGATTTTAATGAAATTTTGAATTTAAATGAAAAAATTAGCGGTAAAGATAGAAACTGAAGTTTGGTGGCTTAGAGAGGCTGTAAACGACTATGATTTGATGGATTTAAGATGCAAGGGTTATCCTTTTACTTGGTCCAATATAAGATTTTGACCTCATCTTGTTAAAGAAAGACTTGATAGATTCCCTAGGAGTAAAGATTGGGAGAGTAGCCTTTATGAGCTAATTGTTTTGAATTTGAATACACTCTAACCATAGCCCTGTTATGTTAGATATGCATGTGAAGAATATACCTCACAGAGGTCTTGCTTAAGAATTCATTATGAGAATATGTAGAGCCTATATGAAAAGTGTAGATGCATAAAAGAGGAATGAATAAAATATGGTAGTTGGAGTGCGAGGGATTCTGTTAAAACCTTTAAAAAGACAGCCAACAATTCAATGGCTTGGATTGATCTTCAAGTGTTAAGATCAGGTGCAACAACAGAATCAGTTCTTAGAGAATTTGCCACCCGTTTCACGGGATCTCTAAGAGATTGGTTTGATAGCTTGAGTTAGTACAGACAATTACAGTTTGTGCAATTACCATGTCTCAAGTGCTCTTGCTGTTCTACATGATCAATTCATTAGAGAACCAACTATCTCAACATGAAATGTTGTTCTTTGAATCAAGATCTTACAAAAGAATGTCACTCCTATTTTACAAGCTCAATGGATTCAACGATCCAACCTTAAAGCATGTGTTTCTTGCTTCCTTGCTTGAAAAATTACAGCCAGAGATACAGAGGCAGCTTACAGTTCACAACCTTAATCTTGACAACATCTCTTTGGGGAAAATTTTTCAGATGGCTAAAGGATGCTTGGAAAAGCTCTGTGAACAAAAATAGTTCTTTAAAGATCCGATAAAAGACAAAGAGCCTTTCGGAAGTGCCTGTAAGAAACCATACTTGCAGATCAAGTATGGTGACTGCGATTAAAAAAAAAGGATTGTGACTGCGATTAATAAAAAAAGAAAACATTTTAAGAAAGTCAGACATTCAAATCCTTCTCCCAAATCAAAATCTCAGAGATGGAAAAAACCATACAGGTTTTTCAGGAAAAGATCATTTTCTTCCAAGGAACAAAAGAAGAAAAGATCCAGCAGATGCTTTATTTGCGGCAAAAAAGGCTACTATGCAAAGGATTGTCCAAACAAGAAAGAAAAACCAGTCAGACTGATAAAGCATTTACAAACTGTCACTGAATATGTTAGTAATATGCCCTAAAGGCCAATCAAATGATGTTTGCTTTTAGGGAATTATTGTATTTGATTAGCATTTTGATATTTATAAAATGGCAAAGTGATTAACATTCATAAATTAATTTAATGAATATAGTCCAAGAAGTAAAATAGTTAAGGAACACATTCTCGAGTATGTCGAGAATATGAAACGTGTATCCTTTGTACTATACTTCTAAAATAGTTCCTAGTGGAGGATTTATGATTGGACATTATAAATTCCTATAAACACTAGTATGTGTTATGATTCCTTATGGTATGTGATACTAAAATGGATGGTGAGTTTCATATCATTGACATGAGATGTCAAGTCAAACACATAAGTACTTGTTGCAAGAACAAGTTTACTGAACTTGACCAAATATAATGAGCCGTATGGTTTTGAGTGTTAATGGCTTATTATACATTGTGATAGACACTATGTTAAGTAATGGTCTTTAGACCTGAGGCATCACAGATGTCTTGTACATAGACATCTCTCGATATGTGAAAGCATAATGATTAATTCCTAATCAAGGAAGAGATCTAGCAATAGCTGTCACGGTTGGCGTGTATGGAGACAAGTGTATGGCCAATATGGAATTCATCACTTTGTAATATACAAAAAGGATGTCCCTGTGAGATAATATGAATTGGCATGAGAAATCCTTGGCCAAGGTGAAATATATTTGAAGGAGTTCAAATTATATTATCATGCCAAGTTCATTTAAATTTATTTTGAGATAAAGCATAAATGCTTAACATATTAAACCATAAGCCGTGCTTTTCTCTGGACATAGATGATGAAGAGACCAAGACATAGAGATACAATGGAATAGGTTCTATAGATCCAACAATTCTTGTTATTTGGGTGGTTGTGAAATCTTTCTAGGTGTCACTCATGACTTGTAGAAACCTTAAGATCATTATTGGTAAAGCGTATTACCAATGTAACTTAAGGTCATTAGAAAAGTTCTAATTGATGACTAAAGAGTTTAGCATCATTTAATGAATAAAGAGTTATCATTAAAATAGTTCTACTACCTTATAACAAAGAACCTAAAAGGTCACACACCTAATAGAAATGAAAAAGGAGTTACTAGAAAATGAGAAGTTAAATTTCCTAATTTTAGGAAAATCGGAATTTATATAATAATTCATTGAGAATGAATATATATATATATATATATCTTAAATATGATTTAAGATAGAAATTTAGATGTTCCATAAATAGTTTAAGGAACAAAATAAATTTCATAAATCCTCAAACGTTATCGAAGTCGTTAAATGACCGTTTTGGACATGTTCCGGTTCATAAATGATTATGGACTTCTAGATCAATTTTGGGTTTAGAATTTTGGGCTTTTGTTGGACCTAATATGGATTAGGAAAAGGCATAAGAACATGTCACAAAAGAAGCCCACATTTAACCATTTGATGTGATCAAATAGAATTAATTAATTAAAGATAAAATTAATTAATTTAGCTATTAATTTATTCATAATAATTTGATTGAATATATTATTGAAATGATGAGATCACTTTCAATAAAAAATGGCTTAGTGGGTTGGTGTATCACATGATAATGTTTGGTGCCATTATTGAAAAGATAATGGTAGCTTTATTTGGTGGAATGAGTCATCATGAACTAGCATTCATGTTTCTTCATTATCTCTCTCATTTCTCAACGAAAATTGGTGATTCCAAATCCTATGAACTCCTAGAACATTTCTAAGTGTGGACTGATTAGAGGCATCACAATTGGGGTGCTTTAAGGATCTGAAATCGTGGCAAAACAGAAGCTGTTCGTGCAGTGGTCGATTTCCTGGACAGTGTTCGTAGCTTGCTGTTTTCAGTCATTTTCTCCTACCTCACGAAGTCTTTTCTGAAACTACAAGTGAGGTAAACAAACTTCAATCTTTCATCTTGATTTTCGTTTTTGAATGAAGCCGATCCGAGGTTTCTAGAGCTTCCGCCACCCGTTTTAATTTTACTGCGCAAAAGTTGCGTTTTTCAGGAACCTCATGGACAAATGTTGTCCTTCAAGTGGTATCAGAGCCATCTTCATTCAATTTTGAATTTTTGAAGCATGATTTATGTTATTTCCATTTATAATAGCATGAAGGATGATCATGGAAAGACCTAGATATTTTATGATATATTTATGTCATGTGATGATTGAATATATGTGTGATTGAATGAGTTATTGATTTATTTATTGATTTGGCGATTTGTAAAGGCTTAAATGGTTGTAATATTTTTAAATAGGGACTTGCATGTCCCTCCCTCTATTAAGATCTGATTGTATCCTCTTACCCCAAAATTTGTACCCGATTCTTCAAAAGTTGTAATTTCTACAAGATGATTGTAAAAGGAGGGACGACGGTTTACGATGCCTTGGAGAAAGAAGAATTTATGGATCGTTGCAGCACTTCCAATAATGTTTTGGCCTCTCAAATAGAAATTAATAATTGTAATAATTTGAGGCATAAGATGTCTCATAATCATTATTGCTTGCTTGATACCTAGGTGGACCTTAAAACCAATTTTGGCTCAAATTGGTTTTATTAGAAAATTCCATGATCATCCTTGATTTGTTTGTCTATAATATGCATGAGATGTATATTAGGGTGCTTAGACATATTTTATTATTGAAAATGGAATAACATGCTAAAAAGTGAGACCATAATAATGACCAAATACTCCCTATTAAAATAAACATAATTATTGTTAAGTTGTAATGATGGATATTAAGAATATCTATCATGGCCTACTAATACCAATGGAATGTTTAAAATATTTTATGCTTGGGTTAGTTGTCATGGATACATGGGCTACTCTTTCATTAAAATGTTGAAAACAAACTATATATCATATGATGATGCATAATTCATACATTAAGCTACCAAGAACGTCAGGTGAGGTTAGTAAGATGTTTTTGAAATATGCAAGGGTATTAGGGTAAACTTAACTAAATCATTTTTACTAAGAACTGTTAGGTGAGGTATTAATGATTTAGAGGCCGAAAGATAATCGGTACATGCAGAGATGCATTTGGTAAGAGTTACCTACTCATTATAATAAGTAAGCCAAGAACTGTTAGGTGAGGTAAACTTAAGCTAATGAGAATCCGATTCCTACTAAAAACTTTTACCAATGAGAGTTTCCGTTTCTTACATATGGGAGTGTAATGAAATGAAAAATAGTGGGATATGCTATTTGGTTTAAAGGCCAAAATCAAATAGTTTATAATTAAATAAAATGCTAATAATTTAATTTATATTTTCTGCAGAAATATTTAACAATGAATAATCCGTTGGCACGAATTCTGGATAACAACCGTTTGACTGGACCCAATTACGTTGATTGGTTCAGAAATCTAAGAATTGTTCTTAATTATGAGAAAATTAGCTATGTTCTTGATACACCTAAGCCAAACATAATACCTGAGGGAGCAAGTGAGGAAGAACGTGTCACTTATAAGAAGTGGCAAGATGATGACCTTACGGCTAAGAGCTATATATTGGCATCGTTGACCAATGAGCTACAAAGGCAACATGAAAATATGCCTGATGCAAGTTCCATGATACTTCATCTACAAGAGTTGTATGGTGAACAAAGCAGGACAGTTAGATATGAGATATCTAAGAAACTGTTCAGAATGAGAATGACTGAAGGATCGGTCAATGAGCATGTACTCAAAATGATTGACTACATAGAGCAACTGAAAGCTCTTAATTTCTCAATGGATGGGGAATTAGCTATCGACCTTATCCTACAGTCCTTGCCAGACTCATTCTCTCAATTTATCATGAATTTTAATATGAATAAAATTGAGTGTAGCCTTACTGAACTGCTAAAGATGCTTATCTTCTGAAACTTGCATAAAGAAGCCAAATGATGTTATGGCTATAGAAGGTCCCTCGGTTAAAAAAGGGTAAAAAGAAAAGTTTCAACCCAAGGCTAAAGGTGGGATTAAGAAGGGGAAGGCTAATAAGCCCAATGACAAGGGAAAATGTTTCCATTGTGGTAAGGATGGGCATTGGAAGAGGAACTGTAAAGCTTACCTCAACAGCTTGAAAGTCAAGCCTAAAGAGAATCCTTCTGAAGGTATGCTCATTATTGAAACTAATATTTCAATTATTCATTCTACTTCTTGGATTTTAGATTCTGCTGCAACCACACATATTTGTATGTCAATGCGGGATCGAAAAGAAGTAGAAGACTTAAACAAGGAGAGGTGTCTCTTAGAGTGGGAAATGGAGCAATGGTTGCTTTGCCTCGGTATAGGGACATTTTTCTTAAAAATGCCATCTGGGCATGTAATAAGTTTGAATGATTGTTTATTTGTTCCTTCAATAAGGAACATAGTTTCAATTTCATGTTTATGCAAAGACAACTATGAATTTTATTTCAGAAATAAAATTTGTGAAATTTATCATAAAAATAAATATGTTGCACATGGTACTTTAGATAATGATCTTTATGTACTAAACATGAAAGAAAATAATGAGCATGTTGTGAATGTAAATACCATTACACATAAACGTGAAAGAGAAGAAATAAGCCCCAAATATAAGTGGCATTTAAGGCTAGGTCATATTGGAGAAGATAGAGTCACAAAATTGGCTAAAGATGGACTAATAGGTCCATTTGGTTTAGAACCTTATCCAACTTGTGAATCTGTCTTCAAGGAAAAATGACTAGGGCACCCTTCGTTGGGCCGAAGTACAAGAGCCACTGATTTACTTGAACTCATACATAGTGATGTATGTGGGCCATTTAATGAAATGGCAAGGGGTGGATATTACTACTTCATAACTTTTATCGACGATCACTCAAGGTATAGTTCGTGTACTTAATGAAGTATAAATCAAGCTTTTGAAAAGTTCAAAGAATACCGAAATGAAGTAGAGAAACAGATGGAAAAGTTATTAAAATCCTACGATCGATCGAGGTGGTGAATATCTCGAGTGGAGAATTCCATCTTACCTTAAAGAAAATGGTATTGTTTCACAATGGACACCTCCGGGTACACGAGCTTAATGGAGTATCGAAAGGAGAAATCGCACACTTTGTTAGACATGGTGCGATCAATGGTGAGTTATACAGACTTTACCAATTTCTCTTTGGGGATATGCTCTCATCTTCAAACATATGTACTAAACAGTACCCTTCCAAGTCTGTACCTAAAATACCATATGAGATATGGCATGGTAAACAACCAAGCCTAAATCATCTTAGGATTTGGGGATGTCCTGCTTTTATCAAGAGACTCAAGAGTGAGAAGCTTGAAGCTAAAGCAGATAGTGGGAGGTTCATTGGATACCCAAAGGAAACTTTGGGTTATTACTTCTACATCCAATCTGACCATAGGGTATTGGTTAGTAGAAATGCCATATTTCTTGAAAAAGAGTTTATTCAAGAAGGTGGACAAGGAAGAAAATTAGAATTTATTGAGAATTCTAAAGAGAAACAATCCAATGAAGAGCACATTTCAAGTACAAACAGAAGGAACACAACAGCTCCGTAGATCTAGTAGGGTAATTCACCCACCAGAAAGATATAGTTTAGTTCATGAGATGAACGATATATTTTTATTGGGTGATACAGATCATAGAGATGATCCTACTAGTTTCGAAGAGGCAATATCAGATATTGACTCTAAGAAATGGCTTGAAGCCATGGATTTAGAGATGGACTCTATGAGAACCAACCAAGTCTGGACTCTAGTCGATCCACCCGAAGGTATTATACCTATCGGATGCAAGTGGATCTTCAAGAGGAAGATAGGCTTAGATGGAAAGGTAGAGACCTATAAAGCAAGGTTGGTAGCTAAAGGTTATCGTCAAATACAAGGTATAGACTATGAGGAACCTTTTCACCAAAGAGCCATCTTTGAAGTCCATCAGAATCTTATTGGCTATAGCAGCATATTATGACTATGAGATTTGGCAAATGGATGTCAAAACTGCATTTCTTAATGGGCACATTGAAGAAGATATCTATATGATACAACCTCGTGGTTTTGAATCAAAGATAGGTTCTCATAAAGTATGCAAGCTAAATAGGTCCATTTATGGGCTAAAACAAGCCTCCAGAGTCTGGAACATCCGATTCGATGATGCAATCAAATCGTTTGGTTTCATCAAGAATGAGGATGAACCATGTGTTTATAAAAGGGTCGTGGGAGTGCAATAACTTTCCTTGTGCTATATGTAGATGACATATTGCTGATAGGAAATGACATTGGACAAATGTCTTCACAAAATTTGGCTTTCTCAAAACTTCTCCATGAAAGACCTAGGAGATGCAATGTATATCTTGGGAATCAGGATTTATAGAGATAGATCCAGAAGATTGATAGGTCTATGTCAAGATAAGTACATAGAAAAGATATTAAAGAGATTTAATATGTGGGATTCCAAAAGGGGTTTTTTTACCCTTCAGACATGGAATTCATCTCTAAGAGCATGAGTCCTAAAACTTATAATGAGAGAGAGCGAATGAATAAGATTCCATATGCTTCTGCAATAGGAAGTCTTATGTATGCTATGCTATGTACTAGACCGGATATAGCTCATGCAGTGAGTGTCACTAGCAGATACCAGAGTAATCCGGGTGAGGAACATTGGACCGCAGTTAAGAATATCTTTAAGTACTTAAGAAGGACTAAAGATTTATTCTTAACATATGGAGAAAGTGAGCTAAAAATAGAAGGTTTCACAGATTCAGATTTCCAGTCATCTACATCAGGATTTTTATTCACTATCAATGGTGGAGCAGTAAGCTGGAAAAGTTCTAAGCAAGCAACTACTGCAGATTCCACCACTGAAGCGGAATATATAGCTGCATCAGATGCAGCAAAAGAAGCTGTTTGGATAAGGAAGTTTATTCAACAACTTGAAGTGGTTCCAACCATTGCGTTGCCAATCTCATTATATTGTGACAACAATGGAGCTATAGCACAAGCTAAGGAACCAAGGTCTCACCAGAAGTCCAAACACATTGAAAGAAGATATCACATTATCAGAGAAATCATTGGAAAGGGTGATGTCACCATGCAGAAAGTAGCCTCCGCCGATAACATTGCGGATCCTCTGACTAAAGCACTGACTCAACAACAATAGATCGTCATCTTGAGAAGATGGGTATGAGATACCATAGCGATTGGCTTTAGTGCAAGTGGGAGATTGTTAGTAATATGCCCTAAAGGCCAATCAAATGATGTTTGCTTTTAGGGAATTATTGTATTTGATTAGCATTTTGATATTTATAAAATGGCAAAGTGATTAACATTCATAAATTAATTTAATGAATATAGTCCAAGAAGTAAAATAGTTAAGAACACATTCTCGAGTATGTCGAGAATATGAAACGTGTATCCTTTGTACTATACTTCTAAAATAGTTCCTAGTGGAGGATTTATGATTGGACATTATAAATTCCTATAAACACTAGTATGTGTTATGATTCCTTATGGTATGTGATACTAAAATGGATGGTGAGTTTCATATCATTGACATGAGATGTCAAGTCAAACACATAAGTACTTGTTGCAAGAACAAGTTTACTGAACTTGACCAAATATAATGAGCCGTATGGTTTTGAGTGTTAATGGCTTATTATACATTGTGATAGACACTATGTTAAGTAATGGTCTTTAGACCTGAGGCATCACGAGATGTCTTGTACATAGACATCTCGATATGTGAAAGCATAATGATTAATTCCTAATCAAGGAAGAGATCTAGCAATAGCTGTCACGGTTGGCTGTGTATGGAGACAAGTGTATGGCCAATATGGAATTCATCACTTTGTAATATACAAAAAGGATGTCCCCGTGAGATAATATGAATTGGCATGAGAAATCCTTGGCCAAGGTGAAATATATTTGAAGGAGTTCAAATTATATTATCATGCCAAGTTCATTTAAATTTATTTTGAGATAAAGCATAAATGCTTAACATATTAAACCATAAGCCGTGCTTTTCTCTGGACATAGATGATGAAGAGACCAAGACATAGAGATACAATGGAATAGGTTCTATAGATCCAACAATTCTTGTTATTTGGGTGGTTGTGAAATCTTTGCTAGGTGTCACTCATGACTTGTAGAAACCTTAAGATCATTATTGGTAAAGCGTATTACCAATGTAACTTAAGGTCATTAGAAAAGTTCTAATTGATGACTAAAGAGTTTAGCATCATTTAATGAATAAAGAGTTATCATTAAAATAGTTCTACTACCTTATAACAAAGAACCTAAAAGGTCACACACCTAATAGAAATGAAAAAGGAGTTACTAGAAAATGAGAAGTTAAATTTCCTAATTTTAGGAAAATCGGAATTTATATAATAATTCATTGAGAATGAATATATATATATATATATATCTTAAATATGATTTAAGATAGAAATTTAGATGTTCCATAAATAGTTTAAGGAACAAAATAAATTTCATAAATCCTCAAACATTATCGAGTACGTTAAATGACCGTTTTGGACATGTTCCGGTTCATAAATGATTATGGACTTCTAGATCAATTTTGGGTTTAGAATTTTGGGCTTTTGTTGGACCTAATATGGATTAGGAAAAGGCATAAGAACATGTCACAAAAGAAGCCCACATTTAACCATTTGATGTGATCAAATAGAATTAATTAATTAAAGATAAAATTAATTAATTTAGCTATTAATTTATTCATAATAATTTGATTGAATATATTATTGAAATGATGAGATCACTTTCAATAAAAAATGGCTTAGTGGGTTGGTGTATCACATGATAATGTTTGGTGCCATTATTGAAAAGATAATGGTAGCTTTATTTGGTGGAATGAGTCATCATGAACTAGCATTCATGTTTCTTCATTATCTCTCTCATTTCTCAACGAAAATTGGTGATTCCAAATCCTATGAACTCCTAGAACATTTCTAAGTGTGGACTGATTAGAGGCATCACAATTGGGGTGCTTTAAGGATCTGAAATCGTGGCAAAACAGAAGCTGTTCGTGCAGTGGTCGATTTCCTGGACAGTGTTCGTAGCTTGCTGTTTTCAGTCATTTTCTCCTACCTCACGAAGTCTTTTCTGAAACTACAAGTGAGGTAAACAAACTTCAATCTTTCATCTTGATTTTCGTTTTTGAATGAAGCCGATCCGAGGTTTCTAGAGCTTCCGCCACCCGTTTTAATTTTACTGCGCAAAAGTTGCGTTTTTCAGGAACCTCATGGACAAATGTTGTCCTTCAGAATACTCTCTTAAAAAAAGAAGAAATAGAGTTCTATTTTTCTAAACAAGAAGAACCTACCAATGAAACAGTGTTCGCACTAGAAAACTCATCCGGTGATTCAGCAAATGATGAGTTCCAAACCATTTTCAACAACAGTCATTGTCCCTCAACACTACCATTCCCATTCCATCCATCAAACTCCGAATCTTACCTTCAAAATTCCAAAGACTCATTCCAACAATTGGGTTCTTAGACACAGGAGCTCAACGAAGCATGATAAACCCAGACATTGTTCCAGCTCAATACTGGAAAAATCACAAAGAACATTTTAGAGCAGCAGAAGGAAAAATGTTCACAACAGATTTGATTACCAAAAATCCCATTGGTATTCAAATTTTCCCAAATTGTGTTATTTGGACAAAAATCATTAGCTCAAAACTCCCTAATAAAGATATCTTGTTAGGTTTTGACGTCATTTACCAGATAAAACATCTTCAAATCATTCCCACAGAAATAAGAGTCAAGTCCATGTTTAAATCCTTCACAGAAATTCTTAAACTCTACAGTTTATCTGAGTCTCGACAGTCTTACCAAGAAATCTCAACCATGCTTCTCAAAAACTGCCCAGAGTCTCATTCTGAATTCACTCATCCAAACCTATTGTGGAAAAACAAGTCTTTCTTTACTCAGTTACCTTTCAAACTAAATGAAGACATCAACCCAACTAAGGCTACCCATCCAGGAATGAGTCCATCTGACTTAGCCTTAGCCCAAAAGGAATGCTCACAACTTTTGGCCCAAGGACTTATCGAGCCCACAAACTCTAAATGGGCTTGTCAGGCATTTTATGTGGAAAAACGTTCTGAACTTGTTAGGGAAAAAAAGAGATTAGTCATAGAGTATCAACCCTTAAACATGTTCTTACAAGATGATATGTTTCCTTTACCAAAAAGACAAAGCATCTTCACTTATCTCAAAAATGCCCAAATCTTTTCAAAATTTGACCTCAAGTCAAGTTTTTGGCAACTTGGCATTAAACTCTCAGAAAGATACAAAATAGCCTTCTGCATTCCGAATGCTCATTACCAGTGGACAATTTTACCTTTCAGATTGAAAATTGCCCCTTCCATTTTCCAAAAAGCCATGGTCAAAATCTTTCAACCCATCCTGCATCATGTATTGATTTATATTGACGATATTTTGTTGTTTTCAGGAACACATGAAGAACATCGCCAATTATTAAATCAATTTTTTAATATCATCCAGTCTCGCAGAATTATGTTGTCAGCCAAAAAAAGTACTATTGCAATAGACAACATTGAATTCCTTGGTATGGTCATCAAAGACAGACACTACCAGCCAGGAAAGCATATTGCATAGGAATTGATGCACTTTCCAGATCAGCATCTCACTAAGAAGCAAATATAGCAATTCCTTGGTATTATCAATTATATCAAGGACTTTATTCCTCATGCTGATCAACACACCAGTCAGCTTTCGGCTTTATTGAAAAAGAAGCCACCAGAATGGAATGACCACCATACACTTGCTGTCGCTACTTTTAAAAAATATTGCCCAAAATCCGCCACCATTAAAGCTCATCACAGATGGCAAACAAATACTCCAGAAAGATGCAAGTGATGACTCATGGGGTGCTATTCTTCTTGAAGAAATCAATGGAAAAAAAAGTTTTATCGCTTATACTAGCGGACATTTCTCAGACACACAACAACACTATCATAGTGTGTACAAAGAAATCTTAGTTGTAAAGAATGGTATCAAAAAATTTGAATACCATCTTATCGGCTATCATTTTCTCATCAGAAAGGATAACTTAGCATTTCCCAAAATCATGAATTTCGAGGGTAAAACAGTTCCAAAAAAGATTTTACTCAGGCTTAAAGATTGGTTCTCTAAATATGACTTCTCTGTAAAGCATATAAAAGGAAACCAAAACCTCGTTCTAGACTTACTCTCAAGACTAGCAAAACCAAACTCAACTCTGCATTACATATCCTCAGAATATCACTTCCCCATCATCTTCATGGCCAGTTCACTACCCAAAACAACCCTTACCAAAAAATCCTTCCCCCTTAACATGACTTTTGAATCACCTCATCAAATCCAGGATTTTGCCAAAAAATTTCTCTTTAGGTTTTTTATGAACATCTATATGATGAGTAAAGAACCTATGTTCTTTTCCTCTTTTCATCCTGATCATCTCTTCCTTACAGGATTAGTAATCACAGCCCATCAGGATATTACTAAAGATGAACTTTGGTACACCTGGTGCCTTACTGTCCTGTATACTACCAAAATAGTGTTTCCTGTTTTACCTCTTCTCGATAGGCTCAACAAGCCTAACCTATCAACATCTCTTCTCTTGACAACCCACAATACTTCACACATCTCTTGGACTAAAACATGACATGCTTTTCTGCGGTGGAGAGTAAGAATTAACTGGACTCCACCAAGACGGAGATGAGTATATCCTTCTCTTTTCCACTAAGAGACAAGCTCAGTAGGAATTTCTAGAGTGACATATTGTTCAGCTTGTGAGGCCTGAAGGGTGCACTGATCTAGTCGGGATGACTGAACGTATTCTTTTGGTGCCGGCCTTCTGGTTGAAATCAGGGTTCAAATACTTCTGGTTAAAGAGTTTGGTCTCTGATATAGCTTGTAAGGGCTTATGAGGGGTATAGTAGATTCACAGATTTGGGTTGAATCAGGAACATAAGAATATTCAACAAGATTTTCTATTTTTGAAGTTAAGTGTTTAGAACAATATTTTGGAAGTGAAAGGGTTGACGAAAGAGTAACTGGAGTAAGATTATCTGAACTATTTGATGAAGAAGCCATTTGATTTCAAGATTTTCCCTTTTTCACCTAATTAAACAAACAAATCTCATAATTACCACTTCATTTTTGAAAAAGCATTATGCTCTTAAGATAGAGTATAATTGTACGTGGCTTGTTATACCAGTAGTGCAAACTGATATAGTCCCTATTCGGGATGACCATCAGAATATATGTCACTGGTTTCCCGCCGATATACAATAATAATCTAGCTCTTGGGCAAAAAGTGTTTGTTTAGCTCTGATACCACTCGCCTTTTGTAAGATAAGAAAGTTTTAAAAAGAAAAAATTGAGAAAAAAGACTTTTCTCTATGGCCTTCTAAATCTTCTCTTCTTCCCAAGAATCCCGTAATAGTTCATTCTCACTTATAATGAGTATGCTCTGCGCTTGCCTCATATGAGGATCCTGTGTATCAGAAAGTTTAAGGAGAAGTTTCTGTTCCTTAGTTTTGAAATCTTTGTTCATCCCCATTTAGCAGCCTAGGGATGGCAAAAACATCGAGTGGTATTAGATTTCTCTCTGTGGTCCAGCCCTCCAAATATATGAGTTGGGCTCTTGAAGACTCCAAATAATCACTACCATGACATCAGCGAGTTAGCTTGCAGATTATGGCTGGAAAATATGCTACACTATTTTCTTGAGGCAAATGGCAACACAAATCAGCTATCTCTCTTCAATTGCATACTTTGCATTTTAAATAATGTAAGGCATTAAAGCCATTTAAGAGACTTTCCTTATTTGCTTTAGATTAGGCGTTTTCTTTTGATAATTAATTTTGATTTGATTTTAGTTTGGAATTTATTTCCAAAAATTCTAAGGGCAATTATGAGATTGAAATTCTTGTAACCAATCCTTTATAATATACTCGCATCTAATAAGAAAGGCAAACCAGTTTTAATACATTCTACTTAAGAGTTTAATTCCCTTTGGTTCTTAAAATAACTCCTCGAACTTATCGGATTTATGTGGCATTCAATCCCTTGACTTATCAATCAGCCCATCCATAGCTAATTGTGGCATCCTCACATATACCACAAGTACATGGGATGAAGCATATTCAAATCCTATTCAAGTTCCCGTTAGACCCGTTACAAGAGCTCGAGCAAAGAAATTCAAAGAAGCGCTTAATGGATTGATTCAAGCAACTTGGACTCAATCAAATTTGTGTAGGTCCATTGAAGGAATTGCACATGATAAATGCATGATTCAGGCTTATATATTATTTTCCTTTTTCAGATACTTTCTCGTTTCTTGAGAAGGCTATTAGGGAAACAAATCAGTCATTTCTATCTTAATCGCCTAGTTTGCATTTAATTGATGTAAGGAAATTAAAGCCAATTAGGATCTTAATTTGATTTAGATTCTTTCTTATTTACTTAGATTAGGATTTTGATTTTGTTTAAATTCTTTCCTATTAACTTAGATTAGGATTTTGATATGATTTAGATTCTTTCCTATTAGGGAAGATTTAGATTCTGATTTGATTTTTGGTTTAGGATTTATTTCTAAAAATTCTTATAACCAACCCTATTTAATGTACTTTGTATCCAATAAACATGAAGAAGTTTTTTGAGCATTGGGTCGAGATTTAGATTCGAACTTGAGAACTAAATTAATTAGGGTCGCATCAGTTCTTGACGGGGTTCGTATCATTTGGCATCAGAGCCTAGGCTCCAAGGTTAGATCCATCTATCTTTGTTGTTTTTCATTCTTGTTTGAATTTTTCATCTTTGCTCTGATACCAGTCTGTGAACTAAGTACGTGGCATTGTTATACCAAAGCAATGATAACAAAGTTATCCTTTAGACCAATAGTCTGCATGCTCGGGTTTCCAGGGGATATACTTAGAAAGAAATCCAGCTAGGTAACCAGTAGGGACGACTGTTGCACACTTACCACTCAGACATGAATGCCACGATGGCACTGGAGAAAAGAGTGAACTGTGTTAAACTGTCTGAAACTGGGCTTAGAGAGAACTTTCTGATGCACAAGATCCTACAAAGAGGCGAGTGCAGAGCATACTTGTTATAGATAAAGATGAGAGGTTATGGAAGTCTATAGTTCTTCTAACTTAACAGAAAACTTGGAAGAAACTTATAAGGTCATGATAGCTTACAGGGAAATTTTTATTTCATAAAACTCTTCTGTTTACAACTGAGACATAAGGTGCCTTATATAGAAAATCACATAGGACAGGACCCCTTGAATGATCATAAACGACAAACGAGCACATGATTTTAGAAAGCAAAGCACACTGACTAAGACTTTTACAAAGCACACCGACTAAGACTTTTACATAAGACAAAGCAAAGCATCCAAAGCTGATATTTACAAGTTAAGGGTCAAACGGGAGACACATGGGCTGCTGCATCCAAAGCTGATATTTACAAGATAAGGGTCAGACGGGAGACACATGGGCTGCTGCATCAAAAGTTGTGTGATGGCGACAAATTGTCAACATTACTTTTAATTTCTGCAAAAGGCTCTTTTGACCAATGGAGTTTGGCATACATGCTTTCATAGTCAATGTTAGTTTTAGAGGATGCTAAAGGAGATGGTGTTATTCCTTGTGGTTGTGTTGGTGTCATTCGAGAAGGATCTGATTGTGACGACTCACCAAATGTCTGAAGGAGAGAAGTAAAATCTTCCCAAAGGTCTTGGGAATCTTGAAACAGGACATTAGTGTAGTCATGCTTTTCTTCTTTGATGAGAATACCTGATGCTGGAGGAGGATTAGTTGTGGTATGGGTTGGTATGGATTGGTTTTGGTCCAAGAGAGGCATGTTGAATGTCAGGAGGTGGAGGTTGAACATGGTTAAGCTCAAGAAGAAAGGATCTTAGATTGTTAACCAATTGTGGATCATGAGAAAGGGGGAATGGATGTGGGACAGTCATCCTGGGTCAAAAATAATTTTGTCTCAGGATGTTGGAAATAAGGTCGATGGACTATGAAAAATGTGGTGTACAAATCACTTTCTGAGTCTGGGAGAATGTTAAGATGATTTTTATCACAGATTGACTGAAGTTGTTTACGCCACCAAGAAAGTGGTGAAAACCATTCAAAAAGTGTCCAAAGGAGGGAGGAGGCTTGGGAAGGGTCGAGTTAATGACGAAGAACAGATTGGACTGGGAAGATAATTTTTGTGGCATAGGGGACAGTGAGACACCAGAGATACCAAAGCTCGTCTTCTATGATGGGAACAGATGGATCAATGGTAAGGCATCTGAGGAAGAGTTTGTCTGGGTTGAAACTTGGGAAATTGTAGGGCTTTTGCTGATGGATGTTCATGAAATATTGGAAAAGAAATTTGGTTGCGAAGTCTTGAATTTGGTGTGGCGAGGAAAATATTATATTGAATGGAAATGATTTTTTGGTAAGGGCTATGAAAGGTAAGGATGGTGCCATCGCTATGACAGGAATGGTTAATTGAGAGGTGATTAAAATGGATAAGGAACTAGAAGTTAATTTTAGAAGAGGTCTGGATAGAAGGTCAAGGATCAGGTTCTTGTCTCCTTTTATATGCTGGATTGTGAAGTCATACCCGGTAAACCAATTTTTGAGACGGAGCAACTATTTTTCTGGTAGTGTTTTGTTTCTGTAGTTTAAAATTTTGGGAAAAGATGAATTATCTAATCTGACCAAAAAGTTATGGCCAACTAGATGAAACTCAAATTTTTGAATTCCATATTTCACGGCTAAGGCTTCTTTGTAGATGACTTGGTAATCTAGTCTTTCCAAAAGGATTGCTCCCTAGTAATTATCACTTGTGTCTGTCTGGAGAATTCTTTGGCCATCTGTGGGTATCTTTAATGGAACTGGTTGTTTGCAGAGTTGCTTGAGTTCTTGGACTGCTTTTGGATGGGACCCCAATGGCGGGCTGATTTTTTAAGCATTATTGACAAATGGCTTGTGTGTCTAGCAACGTGTGGAATGAAGTCTCTGAGATAATTCACAGTTCCAAGGAATTGTTGAATTTGTTTGCGGGATAGATCTTGATCTAGAAAATGAAGAAGTTCTTAGGCAATGTGTGGTCTAGGCTGGAAGTTTTCGTCTTTGAGGAATTCAACTGAGGGCTGGCCAATGATGCTTTTCTTACCAGAAAGCATAATCCCATGCTTATCCACTATGGACAAGAATTCACAAAGCAGCTTTTGATGTGAGTCGTAATCCTTTGAGAATAATAAAATGTCATCAATGTGGATCAAGCCATGGTGTAGAATGGGTTCAAATATTTTGATCATTGTCTTTTGGAACAAAGGGAGTGCTACCTTTAAACCAAAGGGCATTACGGTCCTTTGGTAGTGAGCATTTGGGATATAGAATACTGTTTTGTTACGATCAGATGGATGGATCCCAAGTTGCCAAAATTCGGCTTTGAAATCGAATTTGGAAAATATTTTTGCGTCACGAATATGGACAAAAAGGGTTCTGATCTTGGATAATGGGAATTTGTCATCTTTGAGGAAACATTTCAAAGGTTGATAATCAATGACTAACCTCTTTTTTCCCTGAAGAAGTTCTGACCTTTTCTCAACATAAAAAGCTTGACAGGCCCAATCAGAATGGGTTGGTTCAATGAGACCTTGGGTTAGGAGTTGAGAACATTCTGTCTGTGCTAATTTGAGATCACAGGGTGTCATTCTTGGATGAATTACTTTTCTTGGGTTGATATCTGGTAGTGTCGTTAGAGTGCACCAAATTTAAAACCTTACTACTAGTATAAATAATTAGTAAAGAGCGAGTAAGGATCGATCCCACAGAGACTATGCTAGTTATATTTATTATCAACTCTAAAGCAAGATTTAAAATAAAATAATAATAAGAATAATAATATAAATTAATCTAACTAAAGAAAATGCCAATTATAAATAAAAAGGGGGGTTTTTGAATTTTTAACTAAATAGCAAGAAATAAAGAAATTAAAACTACGAAAACAATAATTTAATAATAAAAACTCGAATTAAAGGATAAAGAAATAATAATGAGAAAAACTTTGGTCAAAGGATCATTCGCCACCACCAAACATGCACATAATATATTAATTCTATCATCAATTTATATTGAAACTATCAACCGTAGACAACAATAAGCTCATTAGTCTCAATCTTTCCTTAGTGTGTCGTTAGGCAAAATAAGCTCTTCACCTAATCTCTAACCATTAAATAATTTAAAACAAGCTCTTTAAATTTAAGATAATGGAAGCATTAAACAAAGAAAGATATTAGGTTGATCTAGGCAATAAACACACAAGCTCGGATTATTTAACCTAGGTTATGTTCTCCAATTGAAATCACTGATTCCAACCTGCTACTAATAATTAAAATATCAAGACGATTACGGATCAAGAATTTTAATCTAGCAATAGAATTATTCAAGTCCTATCTAATTGGCCACTCAAATAAGACAAGAACAAAATCATAAACATTAATTATGGAAGAACATAAACAAATCCAATTAAATAAATTGAATGATAGAAATTAAAAATTAATCATATGACATGTTTGGGGTTTTGAATTCACCCTCAACCAAATAGAAAATCTAGCCTAACATAATTAAATTGGGAATAAGAGAATTGATAAAACCAATCATGGAGATTAATTCAAGTGGCTGCAACTTTTTCTTCAATTCCTTCCTTTTCTGATTTTTTTCAGTTTCCTTGCTGCTGCTGAATTTCCTCTCTTTTGTTGCTTCCGTTTTCTTCTCCTTTTTTTCCTCTGGCGGCTCCCAAAATCAAGTAATTAATGCTTCCGAAATTAAGCTCCTTTATGCCCTTTTTATCCACAATCTCCAATTCTTTTCCTATTCTGATTCTCTCAATAAGATTTTTTTCCTGAATGCTCCGATTTAATTTCTCTTTAATCCCGGAATATACCTAAAATAACAAAATAAAATGAAATGAAATAAACTAAAATAAAAATTAACACAATAAAAATATAATTTACTAAATTAAAAATTAACTAAAATAACTAGAATATTTAAGAACAAAAATAAGAAAAAGATGGAGAAATTAATATTAAAATATATAGAAAATATGCACTTATCAAATTCCCCCACACTTACCCTTTGCTCGTCCTCGAGTAAACCTAGAACAAAAATAAAAAGAAAACCTAAACTAGTCCACTTTCGTAGGAAATCACGATTGCATTTAGCGTATGCAACAAGCCTTTAAACCCCTAGGCGGCCCTAGTGGACGAGTTATAGTCTCGTGAGGGCTTCAGCGATGATACCCACAAACATCATTGCAAAAATTTTTTTTAAAAAAAAAAAGAACAAAAGAATTTAAAATAAAACTAGCCTCAAAGATTGCATAAGTCATATAGCTCAAAGAAAATTTCAAATATTATCGAAGTTCTAACTTTAACTCAATAGTCAATCCCATCTCTCTTTTGATTCTCATAGTGTGTGTGTGAATCAATTCAATCAAAATCCTTTCCCAAAATCTTCAATGTCAACAGCCTTTGCCTTGAATAAAGAAAAGAGTAGGTCAAACTAATCTTATCATCTTGATCTCCAAAATTTTTTTTTTCACTCACAGGCATTTGTGTGCATTTTTTTTCTTTTTTTTTTTTTTTAGTCAGGAGCTTTCACTCTACCCCTTAAGGTAGCCTTCTTCTCATGGTAGATTATCCTCTACATACTGGTGGTACATAGGCCCAAATTACTCAAGGATAGCTTCACTCTTAAGGGTTATAGGTAGCTATTTCTGACTATGGTACCTGTGTAGACTACACTGTATTGTAGAAATAAGAATCAAGACAAACAGTCATTTACTCAATCTAAAATTCTCAACTCAGGCTGCATTAATCTCAAATTCTAAGTCAAAACTATGAAAGAATTGATATTAGTGCTCATGCTTTAAAGAATCTTAATTAAGAGGAAATCAACACAAGAATCAAGTATAAACTAAGGTAATATTCAACCCTTTCTAAGAACCATATTCATTGTCAATCAAATTCTTATCATTGGCTAATATTCAGAACAATGATTTTTTTTTCTTTTTGTTTTTTTTGTTTTTTATTTTTATTTTTTTAAAAAGACAAAGCAAAGCAAACTAAGTTCTAAATCCACCCCCCCCACACTTAATTCTTACATTGTCCTCAATGTAAGCCTAAGCTAACAAAAGAAGAAAACATGGGGAAGTGAGATGAGACACACAAACAGAAACAAACAAAATTCAATACAGAGTGAATAACGTAAATGAGAATGAAAGGGAGAAAGATCAAATCTGTTATGGCGTGCTCTCAAAATCTTTTCTCCAACCATTGGGTTGCCTCCCGATGGCGCTTGGTTTATTGTCCTCGGCTGACATGGTTCTCAAGTTTCACTCATCAACGTCGCAGTTCATAGAGTGGAGCCTCATCTACATTGAGTGTCTGAAAGTTTTCATAGTAAGGCTTCAACCTATGACCATTTACCTTGAACTCTTTGCCTGTCTTTAAGCTCCTGATCTCAACTGCACCATGAGAAAAAACGTTAACAATAACAAAAGGCCCAACCCATCGAGAACGTAATTTACCTGGAAACAACTTAAGGCGAGAATGGAATAGCAAAACTTTCTGTCCAACTTTGAAATTCTTTCTCAAGATCTGCTTATCATGAAAAGCCTTAGTCTTTTCTTTATAGATTCGTGAATTCTCATAGGCATCATTTCGAATTTCTTCTAATTCTTGCAATTGGAGCTTTCTGTGTTGTCCGGTGGCATCCAGTTCCATGTTACATTGTTTCACAGCCCACCATGCTTTATGTTCAAGTTCCACTGGAAGATGACAAGGTTTACCATATACCAACCTGTAGGGTGACATACCAATAGGCGTTTTGTATGCAGTCCTATATGCCCAAAGTGCATCATCAAGCCGTAGGCTCCAGTCCTTTCTATTCGGATTAACTGTCTTTTCAAGGATTGATTTCACTTCCCTATTAGACACCTCAGCTTGCCCACTAGTTTGTGGACACTTTGTGAGTGATGTTGTACTTTCGAAAGAGTGCTTCTACTGACCTGTTACAAAAGTGAGTGCCTCTGTCGCTGATAATTGCCTTCGGTGTTCCAAACCTTGCAAAGATGTTACACTTTATAAAATCTATCACAACTTTAGAATCGTCAGTTCGGGTGGCTTTTGCTTCCACCCATTTTGAAACATAATCAACCGCAAGAACAATATAGAGATTACCAAACGAAGACGGAAATGGTCCCATGAAATCGATGCCCCAAACATAAAAAATCTCAACTATAAGAATGGGAGATTGTGGCATTTGATTTCGAGGTCCCAAATTACCTGTTCGCTGACAACGATCACAAGATTTGCAAAACAAATATGCATCCTTAAATAGTGATGGCCAATAAAAACCACTTGCAAGTACCTTAAGGGCTGTTCGCCTTGGTCCAAAATGTCCTCCACAAGCCAGAGTATGACAAAATGTGAGAATAGAAGAAAATTCAGATTCGGGTACGCACCTTCTAATAATTTGATCAGAACAATACTTCCACAAATATGGCTCATCCCACACATAGTACTTTGCGTCACTCTTGATCTTGGCCTTTTGTGCACGGGTTAGCTCTTCCGGTACTATCTTGGTAACCAAGTAATTGACAATATCTGCATACCAAGGAATAACTGTACCTACCTGTAATAACTGTTCATCTGGAAAGTTCTCATGCAATGGGAGTGCATCTTCGTTATAGGTAAGCCGACTCAAATGATCTGCCACCAAATTCTCAGAACCTCTCTTATCTAGAATCTCTAAGTCAAATTCTTGCAATAGAAGTATCCATCGAATAAGGCGCGGTTTGGCATCCTTTTTGGTGAGCAAGTACCTAATAGCTGCATGGTCAGAGTAAACAATTACCTTAGATCCAATTAAATAAGAACGAAATTTCTCTAAGGCAAAGATAACTGCTAAAAGTTCTTTCTCTGTGGTGGAGTAGTTGAGTTGTGCATCATTCAATGTACGGGAGGCATAGTAGATGACATGAGGAAGCTCGCCCACAGGCTGGCCCAACACGGCTCCAACAGCATAGTCACTGGCATCGCACATGATCTCAAATGGTAAATCCCAGTTCGGTGGTTGAATCACAGGGGCTGATGTCAAAACCTCTTTTAACTTCTCAAATGCTCTTTGGCACTCATCATTGAAGTCAAAAGTTGCATCCTTTTGAAGTAAGTTGCAGAGGGGTAATGCGATCTTAGAGAAGTCCTTGATAAACCTACGATAGAAACCTGCATGACCAAGAAAAGAACGAACCTCTCTCACGCTAATGGGAGGTGGTAAGGAACTAATAAGATCTATCTTAGATTTATCAACTTCAATTCCCTTTTTAGAAATAATATGGCATAATACAATACCTTGATTAACCATAAAATGACATTTTTCCCAATTAAGCACAAGGTTAGTGTCAATGCATCGTTTAAGCACAAGTGTAAGATTATCTAAACATCTATCAAAAGAATCACCATAAACCGTAAAATCATCCATAAATACCTCAATGATGTTCTCCACATAATCAGAAAAAATACTCATCATGCACCTTTGGAAAGTGGCAGGAGCGTTACAAAGACCAAATGGCATGCGTCGGTAAGCAAATGTGCCAAAGGGGCATGTGAAGGTTGTTTTCTCTTGGTCTTCCGGAGCGATAACAATCTGATTATAACCTGAGTAACCATCAAGAAAACAATAATGAGAATGACCACTTAACCTTTCAAGCATTTGATCAATGAATGGCAGAGGAAAATGATCCTTGCGAGTGGCTGCATTCAGTTTACGATAGTCAATGCAAACTCTCCACCCAGTTTGAACTCTTGTTGGTACAAGCTCGTTTTCTTCATTCTTGACCACTGTGATGCCTGATTTTTTTGGAACTACCTGCACAGGACTCACCCATTTACTATCAGAAATCGGATAGATAATCCCCACATTAAGGAGTTTCAGTATCTCCTTTTTTACGACTTCCATCATTGGTGGATTAAGGCGGCGTTGTGCATCTCTTGTTGGTTTAGACCCTTCCTCTAGTAAAATGCGATGCATACACATGGAAGGACTAATTCCCTTAATATCGGCAATGGTCCAGCCAATCGCTGTCTTGTGATCCCGAAGCACCCTGATTAGCTTTTCTTGTTGAACTGAAGTGAGGGTTTTAGCAATTATGACTGGAAGTGTCTCATTCTCACCCAAGTAAATATATTGCAGGTGCTCTGGGAGTGGCTTAAGCTCTAAGGTAGGTGCCTGCACAACTGAAGGTAAAAGTTTCTCGTTTAATAAAGGCAATTCAAGATAAGAAATATTATACCCATTGGTGCGTAATGGGACTGCTCCATCTAAGATTGCCATAGCTTCTTCTACCCCATCATCCAACTTTATCAAATTTGCCTGATCCTTAGAATTATCTTTCGTAAGATTTTTGCTTATGGCAATTTCAAAGCTGTCATTACCGGATAATTCAAAGAAATCCTGCACCAAAGTATTAATATCATCTATGGCAAAAACAGAATGTACATCACTAGGATACCTCATTGCCTCAAAGATATTGAAGCGGATCACTTCACCATCGAATTCCATTGTGAGGTTCCATCGTGAACATCAATCTTAGTTCGGTGTCTTAAGGAATGGTCGCCCCACACAAATAGGAGTGGGATTTGGCGACAACTCATCCTCCATTTCAAGGATATAAAAATCAGCTGGAAAGACCAATTCATTGACCTGCACAAGAACATCTTCCACAACCCCTTTGGGGTAAGTATTAGATCTATCAGCCAATTGAATAATTATACCAGTTTCTTCCATTGGACCTAAATTCAAAGAGTTATAAATCGAATATGGCATAACATTAATTGAGGCCCCTAAATCTAGCATACATCTTTCGAATCTGGTATTGCCAATAGTGCAGGGGATAGTAAAAGTACCTGGATCCTTGCACTTAGGAGGAAGTTTTCTTTGAAGTACAGCAGAAACATTCTCTCCTACACTTACCTTTTCGTTACCGCTCAACTTTCGCTTGTTACTACATAATTCCTTCAAAAACTTTGCATAACGCGACACTTGTTTAATTGCATCAAGTAGAGGAATATTTACCTCTACTTTACGAAAGGTCTCAAGGATCTCTTTTTCTTGCTCCTCTTTCTTGGATTGTTTAAACCTACTAGGAAATGGTGGAGTAATAGAAAGAGTCTTAATTCGCGGTGAAGGGACACTTACCTGGCCAGATGGGTCGACTGGTAATGTTGAGTGGGAATTGTCTTTCCTTGTTGAAGGAGGAGCCTCAAGGGAGGGATTGGTCACAGAGTGCGATGATGTTGTAGGGTCTTTCGATGGCTTAGCTAATAATGGTTCCAACTGCTTTCCGCTCCTCAAAGACATAGCACTAGCATTTTCTTTTGGATTAATTTCTGGCTGAGAAGGTAACTTTCCTGAATTTCTAGCCTCTATCCTACTCATAGATGTGGCCAGTTGGCCAATCTGATTCTCTAAATGTTGGAGCTGTGTCTGGGTAGTCTGTTGGAACTGCATAGAGTTAGTAGCGAGAGCTTTTACAAGATCTTCCAAAGACGTACCTTGATTTTGAGGAGGTGGAGGTGGCCGAACTTGGTAAGGTTGTTGCACTCGTTGTTGGGGGTAGCCCGGTGGTCGAGACGGTGCCATATTAGGAATACCTTGTTGTTGGTTTCCATACCTAAAATTAGGGTGATCCTTCCACCCTTCATTGTAAAAATTAGAGTAGGGATCATACCTTTGTCTTGGTTGGTCTAGGAAACCCTCAACTGCATTAGCTTGCTCATGCGAACTCTCTTGGAGAGTAGGGCACATATCAATCACATGCCCGACCATGGAACAAACGCCACACGATCTCACCTGTTGCCCTAGAGCTAATTGTTGCACCAAAGAAGTAAGATTTGAAACTTGTTGTTCTAGAGAAGTAGTACTTACCTCATTGACTCGCTTAGGTGGTGGCAGTGGATCGTTCCTGGTGTTGAACTGTTGGGAATTAGCAGCCATGTTAGCAATGAGATTTCGGGCTGCTTCTGGTGTCTTATCCACGAGTGCTCCTCCACTAGCGGCATCAATCATACTCCTATCCATAGGCAGTAGACCCTCATAAAAGTATTGAATAAGGAGCTGATCACTTATTTGATGGTGGGGGCAACTAGCACATAACTTTTTGAATCGTTCCCAATAGTCGTAAAGGGACTCCCCATTATACTGTCGGATTCCACAAATTTCTTTTCGAATGCTGCCAGCTTTTGATGCTGGGAAGTATTTCTCCAAAAATAGCTGACGCATCTCATTCCATGTAGTGACAGTACCGGAGGGAAGATAGTACAACCATTCCTTGGCTGAATCCGCCAAAGAGAATGGGAAGGCCATTAGTTTAACTTGTTCTTCAGAAACCCCGGCTGGTTTCATTGTGGAGCATACCACATGGAACTCTTTCAAGTGCTTATTTGGGTCCTCTCCTGTAAGACCATGAAAAGTAGGAAGAAGATGAATCATCCCAGATTTGAGTTCAAAGTTTACCTGAGGGTTTGGATTCTCAATGCATAAAGGTTGCTGGTCCAAGTTAGGAGTTGCCAACTCTTTAAGTGTTCGGTTGTTGTTCTGAGCCATTGGTTCGAGTTCTGGGCTGCTTGGCTCTGTCTTCGTGAGTGGAATGTGGATGGCAAAATCGAGTTCTGAATGTGATGAGGTTGCTCTAAGTTGTTCGAGTTTCAATCGAATGTCCTCTATGCTCATGAAAATCTAAATATAGAACAAAAAATAGGTAATTAAAATAAAATAAATAAATAAAATGAGAAAATAAAATAAAACGAGTGATAATAAACAAACTAGACGCTAGTCCCCGGCAACGGCGCCAAAAATTTGGTAGTGTCGTTAGAGTGCACCAAATTTAAAACCTTACTACTAGTATAAATAATTAGTAAAGAGCGAGTAAGGATCGATCCCACAGAGACTATGCTAGTTATATTTATTATCAACTCTAAAGCAAGATTTAAAATAAAATAATAATAAGAATAATAATATAAATTAATCTAACTAAAGAAAATGCCAATTATAAATAAAAAGGGGGGTTTTTGAATTTTTAACTAAATAGCAAGAAATAAAGAAATTAAAACTACGAAAACAATAATTTAATAATAAAAACTCGAATTAAAGGATAAAGAAATAATAATGAGAAAAACTTTGGTCAAAGGATCATTCGCCACCACCAAACATGCACATAATATATTAATTCTATCATCAATTTATATTGAAACTATCAATCGTAGACAACAATAAGCTCTGTTAGTCTCAATCTTTCCTTAGTGTGTCGTTAGGCAAAATAAGCTCTTCACCTAATCTCTAACCATTAAATAATTTAAAACAAGCTCTTTAAATTTAAGATAATGGAAGCATTAAACAAAGAAAGATATTAGGTTGATCTAGGCAATAAACACACAAGCTCGGATTATTTAACCTAGGTTATGTTCTCCAATTGAAATCACTGATTCCAACCTGCTACTAATAATTAAAATATCAAGACGATTACGGATCAAGAATTTTAATCTAGCAATAGAATTATTCAAGTCCTATCTAATTGGCCACTCAAATAAGACAAGAACAAAATCATAAACATTAATTATGGAAGAACATAAACAAATCCAATTAAATAAATTGAATGATAGAAATTAAAAATTAATCATATGACATGTTTGGGGTTTTGAATTCACCCTCAACCAAATAGAAAATCTAGCCTAACATAATTAAATTGGGAATAAGAGAATTGATAAAACCAATCATGGAGATTAATTCAAGTGGCTGCAACTTTTTCTTCAATTCCTTCCGGCTGCTGATTTTTTTTTCAGCTTCTTTCTTCTTGAATTTCCTCTCTTTTGTTGCTTCCGTTTTCTTCTCCTTTTTTTCCTCTGGCGGCTCCCAAAATCAAGTAATTAATGCTTCCGAAATTAAGCTCCTTTATGCCCTTTTTATCCACAATCTCCAATTCTTTTCCTATTCTGATTCTCTCAATAAGATTTTTTTCCTGAATGCTCCGATTTAATTTCTCTTTAATCCCGGAATATACCTAAAATAACAAAATAAAATGAAATGAAATAAACTAAAATAAAAATTAACACAATAAAAATATAATTTACTAAATTAAAAATTAACTAAAATAACTAGAATATTTAAGAACAAAAATAAGAAAAAGATGGAGAAATTAATATTAAAATATATAGAAAATATGCACTTATCAATATCTTTATTAAGCTTAAATGGAAGCTTAATGAAGAAGTCTTGATTTTTCTATAACGGACTAGAATGGGAGAATAGATTGTGACTTTCTGGACAAAAGGGGAGAAGTTGGTTTTTAATGGAACTGTAGGAATGAGGTGTATCAACAAAGTAAACAGACATAAAACATCTGTATATGGTTGGAACATTTGCTTAAATTGAATTCCGGATGCAGTGATTTGAAGTTTTTTGATGAGATGAAGAATATCAAATCCTATGAGAAGATCTTTGTCAGGTAAATCCGAACCGATAATGTTTACCCAAAGGACACATTTAGGAAAGAACTGAATTCCAATTGGCTTTTTGGTAATAAGATTGGTTTGGGACAACTAACCATTTGCAGCTCTGAAATGTTCAATATGGGTTTTCTAGCAATGGGAAGGAAGTATGGAAGGGTTTAACATGCTTTTTTAAGCACCTGTATTAATTACGTGGCGTTGTTTACACCAGATCTACAACAGTTAAAACTGTACTTTGGGCCAGTAGCCTACAATTTCTAGTTTCCAACCGATATACCCCTATGAGCATCAAAAACTTAAAACATTTTTCTAGGTTTTACAAGCCAAAACAGACTTTCCTCTAGTTTAAAACAGGGTACCAACTATTCAGAGACCACCCTATTCCACCAGCCCCAAAACCTAAATCAAAACCAAAACCCAAACCTCAGCCTCCTCCTCCAGTCAGAACCTACAAATCCTCCTTAACTATTCCAGAGCCCCACTCTCCAACTCACACCCCAACATCACCACAGCCTCCACCACCAACACAGTCTAAAGATAAAACCCCTATGCATCAATACAGTGCTCAAGTAGCCGATCCATCTTCCGAACCTGATGAATCCACTTCTGATTCAAACCTAGCTGTTTCAGAACCTTCTACTGACACAGCCTCTTCTTCACCATTTACATCCAGTGATTCTGAAAAGTCTTATGCTGATATTACCCGAATCCTCATGGCTGACAATCCACCCGAACAAGGCCAAACCTCTAGACCACCCGAACCATATTTTGACATTCCCTCAGATATTGAGGATGAACCTCCAGCTGAATCTTCTGCCACAACTCAACCCCCTCGCGGTCAAACCAATGAAAAACCATCCAATGGTCCATGGTTTACATTTGATGATATTCCATCTCATAAATGGCGAGACAGACTTACTGAAATGTCTGCCTGGATTGATCTCCAAATGTTACGGTCAGGAGCAACTACTCATTCCGTCCTTAGGGAATTTGCTACTCGTTTTACGGGTGCCCTAAGAGATTGGTTTGATTCATTAGGCCAATACAGGCAACTGCAATTTGTTCAATTACTGTAAGTCTCAATCTCTTGCAGATCATTCATGATCGATTTCTGGCGATCCAAATGCGGTTTTGAAGGCTGCCGCACGCAGAGACTATCTCAATATGAAATCTTTGCTCTCTCAATGCTAAAGATCTTGAATTCCATTACAAAAGAATGTCTCTCTTGTACTACAAGCTTAATGGATTCAATGAACCTACATTGAAGCATGTCTTTCTGGCTTCCCTACCAGATGAACTACAACCAGACATCCAAAGGCAGCTCAAAACTCACAATCTCAGTCTTGACACTATATCTCTTGGCAAAATCTTTCAGATTGCTAAGACATGCCTTGATAAACTTTGTGAGCAAAAACAGTATTCAAAGAATCATTATGAGACAAAGAGAGCCATTCCGTAGTGCTTGCAAAAAACCTTATCTCCAGATCAAGTGCAAAAAGAAAAAGGATTGTGATTGCAGTTCCAAAAAGAAAAGGCATTTACGGAAATTCAGCAATCCAGAATATTCTTCAAAGCCTCGCAACTCCAGAAAGCCTTACAGATTCTTCAGGAAAAAATCAAGTTCATTCAGAGATCAGAAACGGAGAAAATCAAGCAGATGTTTTATCTGCAAGAAAAAAGGTCACTATGCCAAAGATTGTCCCAACAAACGAGAAAAATCTATTCGGCTAGTTGAACACCTTCAGGCCACCACTGATTATTCTCCTGAAAAAGAAGAGCTTGAATTCTATTTCTCTGAACAAGAAGAACCCACTGATGAAACCGTGTTCGCACTGGAAGACTCATCTAGTGATTCGGAAAATGATGAGCCTCAAAACATTTTCCATCAACAGCTTGTTGTCTCTCGACACTTCGTTCCCATTCCTTCCATTAAACTCCAAATCTTACCTTCAAAATTCCACAGCCCATTCCAAAGAATTGGTCTTTTAGATCTGGAGCCCGAGAAGTATGTTAAATCCAGCCATTCTTCCCCCGAAAGTTTGGACCCACTACGAAGAACATTTCCGGGTTGCAAGTGGAAAATTCTTCACTACCAAATTGATTACCAAAAACCCATTGGTATTCAACTTTTTCCTAATTGTGTCATTTGGACCAAAGTTATCGGATCCAATTTGCCTAATAAGGATATCTTGTTAGGTTTTGACATAATTCACCAGATCAAACACCTCCAGATCATTCCCAATGGCATCCGAGTCAAGTCCATGTTCAAACCTTTCACGACATCTTGAAACTTTACAATTTGTCCAAACACCCCCATCTTACCACGACATTTCAACCAAGCTTTTACAATATTGTCCAGAATCCCATTCTGAGTTCACCCATCCAAACCCACTTTGGAAAAATCAGTCTTTCTTCATTAAGTTACCCTTCAAACTAAATGAAGATATTAATCCCACAAAAGCCACTCATCCAGGAATGAGTCCTTCTGACTTAGTCCTAGCCCAAACAGAGTGTTCCCAATTGTTAGCCCAAGGTCTTATAGAACCTACCCATTCTCAATGGGCTTGCCAAGCCTTTTATGTTGAAAAACATTCTGAGATTGTCCGAGGAAAGAAACGCTTAGTCATTGACTACCAGCCATTAAACATGTTTTTACAAGATGATAAATTCCCATTGCCCAAAAGACAAAGCATGTTTACTTTTCTCAAAAATGCCCAGATCTTTTCAAAATTTGATTTAAAATCAGGTTTTTGGCAATTAGGCATTGAACCTTCTGAACGGTACAAAACTGCTTTTTGCATTCCCAATGCTCATTTCCAATGGACAGTTTTACCCTTCGGTCTCAAAACCGCCCCTTCTATTTTCCAAAAATCCATGGTCAAAATCTTTGAACCTATCTTGCATCATGCATTGATTTACATTGACGATATTTTATTGTTTTCAGGAACACATGATGAACATCGCCAGCTGTTAAATCAATTCTTTGATATTATCCAAACTCATGGCATCATGTTGTCAGCAAAGAAAAGCACCATTGCAACGGATAATATTGAATTCCTTGGTATGATCATTAAAGACGGACACTACCAACCAGGAAAGCACATTGCCCAAGAATTGCTTCACTTTCCAGATCAGCAACTTTCCAAAAAGCAAGTCCAACAATTTCTTGGCATTATCAACTACATCAGAGACTTTATCCCACATGTCGACCATTACACTCATCACCTTTCGGCTTTATTGAAAAAGAAGCCTCCAGAGTGGAATTGGACCACACAAGTGTTTGTCACTACTACTCTAAAGCAACTTGCGCAAGATCTCGCCACCATTAAAGTTGATCACGATGGCAAACGATATTGCGATGATGCTAGTGATGAATCATGGGGTGCCATCCTTGAAGAAATCAATGGAAAAGAACACTTTATCGCTCACGCTAGTGGACAATTTTCTGACACACAGAAGCACTACCATAGCGTTTTCAAAGAGATCTTAGCGGTAAAGAATGGTATCAAAAAATTTGAGTTTCATCTCATTGGACATCATTTCCTCATCAGAATGGACAGTTCAGCCTTTCCCAATATCCTCAATTTCAAAGGTAATACTGTTCCCGAAAAGATGTTACTCAGGTTAAAAGATTGGTTTTCCAAATATGATTTCTCTGTCAAGCATATAAAAGGATCTCAAAACCTCATCCCTAATATGGTATCAGAGCGGTTTCTGATGCACAAGATCCTTGCGTAAGGCAAGTGTAGAGCATACTTCCTTGAGATTTCAAAATGAACAGATTTAAGCCTTAGAGCTTCATTGACAAAGAAAGAGAGAGAAAGTTTAGAAACTCATGATTATGGAAAACATAAGATTTTATTTCTTCAAACGAGTTCCTCTCCAAACTAAGACAAGCTTAGCTTATATAGGAGCCGGGGAAAAGGATAGGACAAGTCCCTATCTCTTTTGGAAACATAATAATGAAAAGGATAAGACATGACGCCTATCACTTTTCTAAAAGTAAGTTTTTATTACAAACGATAAGGTTTTCTAAAAGTAAAGGCAATAAAGTCATGCCTTAATAATTACAAACATTGAAAAAGTAAACACTCATAGGCAATAAAGTCATGCCTTAATTATTACAAGCTTTGAAAAAGTAAACACTCACGATTAAGCTTTTGAAAAAGCAAGTGAAGACAAACTACTTTAATTGATTATGGAGATGACAAATTCATATAGTCTTTGTCGGATGAGCTGTCGGTTTCATTTTTATCTTTTGAGAAAAGGATTTTGAGTGATGGTCGTGGAGTTTCTGGTGGGTGTTGGTGATCTGGGTGACAGGGAGGATAAGCGCAGAATATTTTACGCCATGTGGAAGAGGGATGCTGTTCACTGGAGCTAGCTGTCCATTTGCTAGAGCTGGCTTTCCTTGCTGGTTCGTCTGGTGCGTGTGTTGGTTGGATTTGTTGAAGTTGTTGAAGGTGTTGACTTAATGGCAAGAATTCTTCCCATGGGTCTTGTGCATCCTGGTACAGGAAGTCAGTAAAATCTGATCGTTCTTCTTTAATGACAATTCCTGTTGGTTTTGGTTTTGATATTGGAGATGGAGTTGGTATCATGATAATGTCATGTTGTCGACCAAGAGAGGCGTGAGTAATATCTTTGTGCAGAGCAGGTTGATGATTTAATTTACAAAGATAATTGTGGATAGGCTTGGCAAAATCCGGGTCCGGTCCGGGTTTTGGTGTTGCCCGGGACCGGACCGGATGCTTGAAACACAAGACCGGACCCGGGTTAAAACCCGAATTTTCCGGGTCCGGTCCGGGCTCAAGACCGGCACCCCCCGGGTCCGGGTTTTTGGATCCGGGCTTCTAAGCCCGCATGTAATAATTTTAATTTTTTTTCTTCTAATTTTTTTTTTCATTTATCTAACAATGCTTATTTTTTTTAAAAAAATAGTCAAATAAACTCATTCAATCTCATGCTTTAAAAAAAAAAGTCAAATACAAATATATAACATACTAACAATGTAAATTTTACACAAATAATAAATAAAAATTGTTTCAATCTACTTTCTAATACTTAAATTCATCTAATTTCTAACCTAAACTCATTCAATCTATATAAAAAAAATAAATTAAATTAAATTCAACAACACAATAATCACACAATAAATCTAAATAACATCCAACATATCATAAATTCATAATTATATATTTATGTATAATAAATTTATATATATTTTTTGTTAATTTATTAAAAAACCGGGTCCGGGTCCGGGTTCCGGGTTTTCGGTGTTAAGCCCGGATCCGGACCCGGAAATGTCTGGGTTTGAAATTCTCAAACCCGGATCCGGGTTTTTATGAGTGTGGTCCGGGTTTTGCCCGGACCAGATCACCCGGGTCCGGTCCGGACGGGCTTTTTTGACACCCCTAATTGTGGAGGCTTTTTTGTACTCCACTGTCTTGTTCAAGGAGGGCTGGATGTGGTAGAGTTAGCCAATCATATACCTAGTCTTGAGTCCAGAATGAGCTGGTGTCTGGATGTTGGAAGTATGACCTATGAATAATGAACAGAGATGTGAACATTTTTGCTTAGGATGGTGGCATACATTCCAAATTATGAATTTCTGACAACTGTTGGAGCTTCTTTCTCCACCAAGGAATTAGAGAAAACCATTCAAGGAGTGTCCAGGTTAATGAAGTGGATTTGTCTAGATTAAGTAGGTGCTCCAAAGTGAGAGTGATAGGGACAATCAGTTTAGTGGCATAGAGGACAGTTAGGCACCAAATGTACCATAACTCATCTTTTGATATTTCCCTGGAAGGGTCTAGGGTTAAGCTTGTAAGGAACATATTTTCAGGATGAAAGGTTGAAAATGGAAATGAGTCTGATAAGAGATAGGCTTTCATGAAAAACCTAAAAATAGCTTTCTTAGCAAACTCCTGTATAGCAAAGACTGTGGTGAAGGTTTTCCAGAGAGGAAAATATTTTTTGGTAATAGCTTGTGATGGGAGTGATGTAGCCATGAAGATGATATGAGGATATGAAAAGCAAGCAAGGATGAGGTTATGTTCTCATTTTATATGCTTCACAGAGAAGTTATATTTTGAAAACCAGTCTTTTAACCTTATCAACATCTTTTCAGGAACATTTTTACCTTTGAAATTCATGATGTTAGGAAAGGCTGAGTTGTCCATTCTGATAAGAAAGTGGTAGCCGATAAGATGATACTCAAATTTTTTAATACCATTCTTGACTGCTAAAATTTCTTTGAACACACTGTGGTAATGGATTTGTGTGTCAGAGAAGTGTCCACTTGCATATGCAATAAAGTGCTCTTTTCCGTCTGTTTCTTCAAGGAGGATGGCCCCCCAAGATTCGTCACTTTCATCAGTTTGCAATATCTGTCTGCCATCTGTGATAAGCTTCAATGGTGGCGGGTTTTGCGCTATTTGCTTTAAAGTTGTGACAGCAAGTGTGTGATTGTTGTTCCATGGTGGTGTATTCTTTTTCAACAGGGCTGACAACTATCGAGTGTGATTATCAAGATGAGGAATAAAGTCTCTGATGTGGTTGATAATACCAAGAAATTGTTGTATTTGTCTTTTGGAAAGGTCCTGATCTGGAAAGTGGATGAGCTCTTGGGCAATATGCCTTCCTGGCTGGCAGTGTCCGTCTTTTATAGTCATTCCAAGGAATTCAATGTTATTGGTGGCAATTGTGCTTTTCTTTGCTGACAACATGATTCCATGAGTTTGAATTATATTAAAGAATTGATCTAACGATTGGCGATGTTCATCATATGTACCTGAAAATAACAAAATATCGTCAATGTAAATCAATGCACTATGCAAGATAGGTTGGAAAATTTGGACCATGGATTTTTGGAAAATGGAGGGGGCTATTTTAAGACCAAAGGGTAAAACCGACCATTGATAATGGGCATTTAGGATGTAAAAGGAAGTTTGATATCTTTCTGTAGGTTTAATTCCAAGTTGCCAAAATCCAAATCTAAGATCAAATTGTGAAAAGATTTGAGCATTTTTTATGTAAGTGAACATGCTCTGTCTTTTTGGCAAAGGGAATTTGTCATCTTGCAAAAACATGTTTAGAAGCTGATAGTCAATGACTAATCATTTTTTTCCTCTAACAATCTCAGAATGTTTTTCAATATAAAAAGCTTAGCAAGCCCATTGAGAACTGGTAGGTTCGATGAGACCTTGGGCTGGCAACTAAGAACATTCCTTTTGGGTTAGGACTAAGTCTGAAGGACTCATTCCTGGATGGGTGGCTTTGGTTGGGTTGACATCTTCATTCAGCTTGAAGGGTAACTAAGCAAAGAAATGTGGATTTTTCCACAGAGAATTTGGATGCTGGAAATCAGCATGAGACTCAAGACAATATTTCAAAAATGATACGAACCGCGTCAAGAACTAACGCGACCCTAACCAAATTAGTTCCCAAGATCGAATCTAAACCCAGGAATGGAATGGAACCTTGACCCAATGCTTATTGGAAGCACAAACCTTGGTATGTGAAGACGCCACAATCAGTTATAGAAGGTCTGATTGATATGATGAGAACCATCAAGAAAATACCATTAAAGATTCAAGTGATCCTTTTGCACATTCATGGAGGCCCAATTACAAGAGTTAGAGAAAAAAAGATGCAAGCTGCTTTAAATGGATTAATTGAGAAAATATGGATTGAAAATAAAATTCAAGATGCAAGACATCATGAATTGGGCTTGGAGAGAAGACAAGGCATTGTGGCCATTATTCAAGCTATTGGCTAGCCAAATACACAACTTGGATCAAATGCAGCAAGGGCAACTTCGAAATAAAATTGGATTGATTGAGCCCGAAGTAATATGTAAGCTATGTACCATTGGAAAGATAATTAAGTTAGCTTTCCAATGCATTTTACAGAGCTAGGTTTGGAGTTCTCTAGAAGGAGTTATGACCAATTCATTATAGCTTGTTCAGACTTGGGATTTTGAACAACTCCTTTGTTTCCAATGACTCATTTGTTTTCAACTTCATTTGTTTGTTTTGTTTCAAGTTTGTCAATGTATAAGGTAATTTTACCATCAATGATGGTGGGCTAACAATAAGTTTTTCAATGATAGCATTAATTATGGTAGGTTAGCATTAAGTTTGTCAATGATATAGCATTAATTATGGTTGGTTGGTGAAGAATTTTTTGAAGCATCCTTTGACAAACCTTTTCTTGGAGGGTTGTTCCAATGTTTTCATTTGTATTTTTAGGATCTTGGGTTCCTATTGGTGTATTTAAACTCAGCAACCTTGCTATGTAAGGAATTAGAGATTAATGTTATTTGAATTTGAAAGATTATTCTTTCTTTGTTCTTTTGAGAACTAGTGAACTTATCAAGAATTAGCATTCTTGTGGTGTTTCAAGTTTAGACTTATCACTCACCTTCTCATCTCTATATCATTCTCTATACCTTTGGTTCATGTTTTCTTAAGCATTGGGTCAAGGTTTTGTTTGTGTTAAATCTGTTTAGAACTTTCTTGGGAAGTTGAAACTTCAATTTAAGTGTGAGTTTCAAAATTTCATTGTGGGATTCGCATCATGATAAGTCAAGATATTGAACGCCACGGAAATCCGATAAGTTCAAAGAGTTCGAAAAGAACCAAAGAGAATTAACTCTCACAATTGCATCCAAAAAAAAGCTTCCCTCGTTTATTAGATACGAGTACATTATATAGGGTTGGTTACAAGAATTTAAACCAAATTAGAATCCTAATCTAAGTAAATAGGAAAGAATTTAAACCAAATTAGAATTTTAATCTAAGTAAATAGGAAAGAATTTAAACCAAATCAGAATCCTAATCTAAGTAAATAGGAAAGAATTTAAACCAAATTAGAATCCTAATCTAACTAAATAGGAAGGAATTTAAACCAAATCAGAATCCTAATCTAAGTAAATAGGAAAGAATTTAAACCAAATCAGAATCCTATTTGGCTTTAAATGCCTTACATCAATTAAATGGAAACTAGGCAATGAAAATAGAACTAACTAATTTGTTTTCCTAATAGCCTCCTTAAGAAATGGAAAAGTATCTGAAAAAGAAAAATAATATATTTTTCCGCCATTTCATGGAAGTGAATATTTGGAAACTTCAAAAGCCTGAATCATGCATTTATCATGAGCGATTCCTTCAAAGGGCCTCTATGAATTTGATTGAGCCCAAGTTGGTTGAATCAATCCATTAAGCACTTCTTTGAATTTCTTTGCTCGAGCTCTCGTAATAGGTCCGACGGGAACTTGAATAGGATCTGAATATACCTCATCCCATGTGCTTGTGATAGTCTTATCATTAATCTCATCATTCCCCTCCTCTTGAAGAGGATTTGTCCTCAAATCGTCACCTACATCAAAAGGACTTAAATCAGAAACATTAAAAGTAGCACTTACATTGTACTCACCGGGCAAATCCAGTTTGTATGCATTGTCATTGATCCGTTCCAAAACTTGGAATGGACCATCCCCTCGAGGTAATAGCTTAGATTTCCTTCGTTCCGGAAATCGTTCCTTACGCATGTGTAACCACACCCAATCGCCAGGTTCAAAGACTAGCTTATGTCGCCATTTGTTGGCTTGTTTAGCATATTGTTCAGTTCTCAGCTCAATGTTGAACTTTGCCCTCTCGTGTATTTGTTTAACAATTTCAGCCTTTTTCTTGCCATCTAAGTTAACACGCTTAGAAACAGGTAATGGAGTTAAATCTAATGGGGTTAAAGGATTAAAACCATAAACAATTTGAAACGGTGAATACTTAGTAGCAGAATGAACGGAACGATTATAAGCAAACTCAACATGAGGTAAACAATCTTCCCAAGTTTTAATGTTCTTTTTAATGATAGCTCGCAATAGAGTAGATAAAGTTCTATTCACAACTTCTGTTTGACCATTAGTTTGAGGGTTACAAGTAGTTGAAAACAACAACTTAGTTCCTAACTTAGCCCATAAGGTTTCCCAAACGTAACTTAAAAACTTAGCATCCCTATTAGAAACAATTGTCCTAGGCATACCATGCAACCTTATAATCTCCCTAAAGAATAGGGTAGCAACAGTAGAAGCATCATCTGTTTTGTGGCATGGAATAAAATGTGCCATCTTTGAAAATCTATCCACAACCACAAAAATTGAGTCTTTCCTTTGTCTAGACCTAGGTAAACCTAGCACAAAATCCATCGAAACATCAGTCCAAGGTACACTAGGTATTGGCAAAGGGGTGTATAAGCCATAAGGTTGCACTTTCGATTTGGCTTGCCTACAATTAACGCATTTAGCACAAAGTCTTTCAACATCTCGCTTCATATGTGGCCAATAAAAGTGTTCCTATAATACTGCTAGAGTCTGTACAACTCCAAAATGCCCCATTAACCCTTCTCCATGGGATTCTCTCACTAGCAAATCTCTCAAAGAACAGTTAGGCACACATAGTTTATTCTCCCGAAATAAATAGCTATCATGCCTATAATATTTTCTGACTGCGATCTTTTCACAAGCTTGATATTCAACACTAAAATCATGGTCATCAGCATACAATTCCTTAATATGTTCAAACCCACGTAATTTAGCATTAAGTGTTGAGATTAAGACATACCTGCGGGAAAGCGCATCTGCAACAATATTTTCCTTACCTTGCTTGTAACGAATGACATATGGAAATGTCGCAATTAATTTTACCCATCGAGCATGTCTCTTATTCAGCTTGTGTTAGCCGTTAAGGTGTTTCAAAGACTCATGATCGGTGTGAATCACGAACTCCTTAGGCCATGGGTAGTGCTGCCGCGTTTCTAATGCTCGAACCAATGCATACAACTTCTTATCATAAGTAGGGTAGTTTAAGGCTGCCCTACTCAACTTTTCACTAAAGTAAGCAATTTGTCGTCCTTCCTGCATTAGGACTACGCCAATACCAATACCTGAAGCATCACATTTAATTTCAAATGTTTTATTAAAGTTAGGCAAAGACAATAAAGGAACATTGGTCAGCTTTTGCTCGATTATTTGAAATACCTTGTCTTGCGCTTCTCCCCATTTGAATCCAACATCTTTTTTTATTACTTTAGTAAGCGGTGCGGCTAATGTGCTAAAGTCTTTCACAAATCATCAATAGAAACTAGCAATAAAAACATCTTTTTTTATTACTTCAGTAATCGGCCACTCTTGGATTGCACGTACCTTTTCCTCATCTACTCGTATACCCTGTGCACTCACAACAAATCCTAGAAACACAAGTCTGTCTATGCAAAAAGCACACTTCTTCAGATTAGCAAACAACTTTTCTTTCTAAGCACATCTAAAACAGATTTCAAGTGTACTACATGATCATTTATGTTTTTGCTATAAATGAGGATATCATCAAAATAAACAACAACAAATTTGCCAATAAAAGCTCGCAAGACATGATTCATAAGTCTCATAAAAATGCTCGGGGCATTAGTTAGACCAAAAGGCATGACTAACCATTCATACAAACCATATTTTGTTTTAAAGGCAGTTTTCCATTCATCTCCTTCTTTCATTCTAATCTGATGATATCCACTTTTCAAATCGATTTTGGAAAATACACTAGACCCATGTAATTCATCAAGCATGTCATCTAGTCTAGTAATGGGATGTCGATACTTTACCGTTATGTTGTTGATGGCTCGATAGCCAACACACATCCTCCACGTCCCATCCTTCTTAGGAACTAATAAAACGGGAACTGCACATGGACTCATGCTTTCTCTCACGTACCCTTTTTCCATCAATTCATTAACTTGCCTTTGAAATTCCTTGGTCTCCTCTGGATTGCTCCTATAGGCTGGTCTATTTAGAATGGTTGAACTGGGTACAAAATCAATCTGATGCTCAATTCCTCGGATTGGAGGTAAACCATGTGGTGTTTCCTCAAGAAAAACATCCTCATACTCCTGCAAAAAAAAAGTAATAGAACTAGGCAAAGTAAGGTCAAATTCGTTAGTGTTCAAAAATGCCTCTTTGTACAAAAGTAATGTGAAAACAATGCTTTTTTATCTCACTTGCTCTCACATAGAAATTATTTTATTTTCCATCTGATTTTCGCTCAATGGCCGTATTTTTCTTTGGTTTTTCTCTCATATTTTCCTCGGTCTCTTTTTGAATTTCACTATCTTTTTCTCTCTTTTTCTTTTCCTCACTCTCTCTTTGTAGCTCACATGGTCTCCGTAAACCTACTTTGGTGTCAATGGAACAAGAGTGATGTTGCGTTGATTAAATACAAATGAATATTTGTTGGTGAAGCCATCATGCTTCACACGTCTATCGAATTGCCAAGGCCGCCCAAGTAACAAGTGTCTAGCCTGCATTTGCACTACATCACAAAGCACCTTATCTTCATACTTGCCAATCCAAAAAATCACTAGTACCTGCTTGTTCACTTTCACCTCACCACTGTCATTTAACCATTGTAGTTTGTATGGCCATGGGTGTTTAAGTGTCGAAAGCCCTAACTTCTCTACCATTATAGTACTAGCAACATTAGAACAACTTCCTCCATCAATAATCATACTACATACTTTGTCTTAAACATAGCACCTAGTATGGAAAATGATTTCCCGTTGCACTGCTTCGTCTTCCTTTACTTGAACACTCAAAGCTCTCCTCGCTACTAAAGTCAATTCCCCAGGGGCTACATACTCTTCATCTTCGACTTCCTCTAATGGTGGCATCTCATTCTCTTCCGTCTCATCTTCAGTAACAACCTCACCATTGTCCCGCAACACTGTAACTCTTTTATTCACACATTCACTTGCAATATGCCCACTGCCTTGACATTTAAAACACTTAATGTCACGATTCCTACTAGTAGGAGTCACGGTGTTACCTTGTGAATTGTGTTTGGAGTGCTCGGTTACTTGCTTAGGTGCAGTAGATGCTTGTGGCCTCTCATCTCGTTTCGCATAGCTCGGCTTCCAAGGAGTGGAACTCGAGCTTGGGGCTGCACGAGTGTTACCCCTCCTCTTGAGTTGCTGCTCAATCTTGATAGCCTTGTGGACCATCTCCTCAATCTCCGCGTAATGCTGCAACTCAACCTTATCTGCAATCTCCCGATTAAGACCACTTAGAATCTTGACATGGTTGCTTCTCTATTCTCCTCCACATTTGCCCTAATCATGGTAATCTCCATTTCTTTACAATAATCCTCAACACTTCGGCTACCTTGTTGAAGACGTTGTAATTTTTGGTACAAATCTCGATAATAGTGGTTAGGTGCAAAACACCTTCTCATCAATGATTTCATTTCATCCCATCTCTCAATTGGACGTTCTCTATTTCACCTTCTGCTTATAACAAGTTGATCCCACCAAGTAATGGCATAGTCAAAAAACTCAATCACAGCCAATTTAACCTTTTTTGCCTCTAAATAATTACGGCAGTCAAATATGAACTCCATTTTCTTCTCCCATTCAAGGTATGCTTCTGGGTCGGATTTACCTTGAAAAGATGAAATCTTCATCTTTATGCCACTCAATCCATCATCTCTATTCCTAGCTCTCCTCCCTTGTCCGTCTCTCCTATAGCTATCCGCTGAGTCCTCACCCTCATCATACTCATCCCTATAACAATCATCAATCTCTCCTCTAACTGGATCTCTTTCTCTTCTACGTGCTTGGGGAACGGGTTGTGGCTGCCCTGCACGTGTGTTCTCCACTTGATCCAAACGCTCATGTATAAGCTCTAATTTAGCCCTCATCATCCTTCTCATCTCTCCCATCAATGCTTGAATTTGTAAATTCTAAGTAGTTGCAGATTGATCCTCTTCATTTGTGTTTTGTTCTAGGTTGTGAGACATAGCTATTATCTACAAAAGAAAGTTAAAAATAATGTGGAAGGACCTCACCTCACTCCCTTATGTGTTTCACTCAAGAAAAATGAATCACTCAAATGAATTGGCTTTTACACTCTAATATGCTCACACTCTCTTGCCTTTTTCCACTCTTAGCAATCCTCACTCGGTTCTTATCAAACTAATCAAACTAATATCAGGATTTCAGCAGTAATTCACAAAGATGACATTAAAGAGAATTTAATTTCAAGAATAAGAAGGCAATGTGTATAAAAGTTGAGTTTTGATTTTTGGACAAAAATTTCACCTATTAGGTAAAACTTATTTTTTGACTTTCAAGACACAAATAATGGAGAGAAAAAAAAATGAAAGATTTTAAGAAAGGTTTTTTTTTTTAATTTTAGGAGTAAGTAAAACTTTTGGATTTAAGGAGAATCAACCACAAGGATACAAAATTGATTTAAAAAGGAAACCCTGAAAAAATACTGTTCACACGGCATTGTTCACGATTTTTTTTTATACTAGAACAAGGATGAAAACTTCAAACAAGAATGAAAATCAACAAAGATAGATGGATCTGACCTTGAAGCCTACGCACTGATACCAAATGATACGAACCCCGTTAAGAACTGACACGACCCTAACCAAATTAGTTCCCAAGATCGAATCTAAACCCAGGAATAGAATGGAACCTTGACCCAATGCTTATTGGAAGCACGAACCTTGGTATGTGAAGACGCCACAATCAGTTATGGAAGGTCTGATTGATAAGTCAAGATATTGAACGCCACGGAAACCCGATAAGTTCAAAGAGTTCGTAAAGAACCAAAGAGAATTAACTCTCACAATTGCATAAAAAAAAAAGCTTTCCCTCGTTTATTAGATATGAGTACATTATATAAGGTTGGTTACAAGAATTTAAACCAAATCAGAATCCTATTTGGCTTTAAATGTCTTACATCAATTAAATAGAAACTAGGCATTTAAAATAGAACTAACTGATTTGTTTTCCTAATAGCCTCCTTAAGAAATGGAAAAGTATCTGGAAAAGGAAAATAATATATTTGTCCGCCATAATGTGCAAACCAACTCCCTATTTCATGGAAGTAAATATTTAGAAACTTCAAAAGCCTGAATCATGCATTTATCATGAGTGATTCCTTCAAAGGGCCTCCATGAATTTGATTGAGCCCAAGTTGCTTGAATTAATCCATTAAGTGTTTCTTTGAATTCCTTTGCTCGAGCTTTCGTAACGGGTCCGACGGGAACTTGAATAGGATCTAAATATACCTCATCCCATGTGCTTGTGATAGTCTTATCCTTAATCTCATCAGTCTGGACCACTTTCGAGGGGTCTACTGAAATTCCATCCTTAGACACGACATGTCTTAGGAATATAACTTTTTCAAGTCAACATTCACATTTCTTAAATTTTGCATAAAGTTGCTGCTCTTTCAAGGTCTGAAGAGTGAGCCTTAGGTGCTGAGCATGTTCTTCCTTTGTTTGTAAGTAGACCAAAATATCATCATTGAACACTATTATGAATTTGTCTAGGTAGTCTTTAAATACCCTGTTCGTGAGGTCCATGAAGGCTGTGGGGGCATTAGTTAGACCAAATGGCATAATGACAAACTCATAATGTCCATAACGTATTCTAACTGCTGTTTTAGGAATATCTGCTTCCCTAATTCTTAACTGGTTATAGCCTAATCACAGATTAATTTTTTAAAATACCGATGCTCCTTGTAGCCGATCAAACAAGTCATTGATACTTGTTCTTGATGGTCATTCGCATTGATCCATCCTTCGTTTTTACTATTGCAACTATTGCCTTTGTCTAGTAACTATTGCAATTGACTCTTTAACTTTTTTAATTCTGATGGGCCATCCTATAGGGTGCTTTTGAAATTAGGGCAGTTCCTGGTAACAAATCGATTTTGAATTCAATTTCTCGATCTGGTGGCAATCTTGGGAGTTCTTTAGGAAAGACCTCAGGAAATTCGTTCACAACTAGAATATCTTCCAACTCTGGTCTTTGCTCTTCTGTTTCAATGACCACACTTGCTAAATACCCCTCACATCCTCCATTTAATTTTCTAGCTACTTTTAAGGCAGAGATGACAGGCATTTTTTTCTCTTTGCAGTCTCCTTTGAATGTAAATGATTCCTTTTGTGGTGGTCGAAAAGTTACTTCATTTTTCTTGCAATTTATCTTGGCATAGTGATTTGATAGCCAATCTATGCCAAGAATTACGTCATAGTCATGCATCTTTAGGATTATTAGGTCAACACATAGTTTATGACCACTAATGCTGATCTCGCATGCCTTAACTAATTGTCCCGAGTTCAATACTTCACTCGATGGTACCATGACACTAAAATACCTATTTATTATGTCAGTGACCTTTTTGATTTTCTTAATGGTTACTGGCGAGGCAAATGACTGTGTAGCTCCTGAGTCTATTAGCATATGTGCAGGAGTTTTAAAGATAGATAGTTCACTTGATATTACTGAGGAGTTTCCTTCCACATCTGTCTTGGTGAGTGTAAATACTCGAGTTAACCTTTTCTTGTTGTGTACCATTCTCTGGGCAGTTCTTGATGAAGTTTCCTTCCCTTCCACAGTTGAAACATGTTTTGGAATTGGCTCGACATTGCCCAGGGTGAGTTCTATCACATTATTAGAAATTCATTTTGATGATTCTTTAAGCGTTTGCTTTTTCTCTAATCTTGGACCACTAGCATTCCCTTTCTCTTATTATTATTTGAGTGTTGTCTTTCGTGGGTAGTTACAAATTTCCCTGGTCTACACTTCCTTTGTTTCTTTATTTTTCTTCATTTTCTTGCTTAATTCGTTGAAGGAAGTATCAAGAACTCCAGCCACCTTCAAGTCTTTTGTGAGATCTTTGCGCAGTACTTGCATAAAATGGTCCTTTTTCAAGAGAGCTCATCAAATTTTCGAATGTAGAAGTGTTCTTTTGGCTGAACGAATAGTCTTTAAAAAATATTTGTTATAGAAGTGTTCTTTAAATTCCACCAATTGTATCGTTGCTTCATTATAGAGACATAGGTGACTTTTTCTTCTTCTGGCACTTTGGCTACTTCTTTCATTCTTTCCATGGTTCGCAACCGTTGGTCTGATGCGATAAGATCTACACCTCTTTTGAATGTGGGTGGATTTAATCTTCTAAATTCACTCCTTGCATTGTTTATTACTCGAGCATGTTCATCCCTTTTAACTTCCCTTTCTAAGGATCAATTGCAGATTGCTCCCCTGAAGTTCCTTCTGCCCTTCTGCTTCTGTTACCCCTAGCGCTTGACATCTCAATGAGTTTTTAATCTAGTTTTTCCCAATTATCTTAATAATTTCAAGGTTTTCCCATTATCTTAATAATTTCAAGGTTTAACTAATATGAAATGAAAATTTTCCTGTAAACTATCATGACCTTCTAAGTTTCTTCCAAGTTTTCCCTGTTAAATTATAAAAACTATAGACTTCCATAATTGCTCATCTATATCTATAACAAGTATGCTCTGCACTCGCCTCTCTGTAGGATCTTGTGCATCAAAAAGTTCTCTCTAAGCCCAATTCCACATAGTTTAACATAGTTCACTCTTTTCCCCAGTGCCAGGGTGGCATTCATGTCTGAGTGGTAAGTGTGCCACAGTCGTCCCTACTAGTCACCTAGCCGAATTTATTCCAAGTATATTGGCTGGAAACCCAAGCATGCGGACTGTTGGTCCAAAGGATAACTCTGTTATCATTGCTCTGGCGTACTTAGTTCATAGACTGGTATCAGAGCCATACCTTTCCTACCAAAGGTTGATTCTATCAGCAGCCGTCTTGATTAGATTTACATAAATTTGTAGAACATAATCTCTGAACTCGATACAGATCTCAGAAGAATGATAAGCAATCACATCTGGGGTCTAGAGTTCAACAGAAAAGAAGCAGAGATCAGAAAACTCAAGACTGAGTTAGCCAGAATTAATGCTGAAAAAGTTCGACCATCACTCTTTACCAAGACACAATCTATCCTTGTTCCTCCTCCAGTATTTGACACCTACCAACCTTTCTACACATCATCCCGATCTCAACCAGTTCTTTGGTTTTTCCCACCTTCAACCTCAACCAATTCCTCAACAAAAACCCACTTCACCGAAGAAATCAAAATTCAAAGTGAAAATCTCAGATCCTAAATCAAAGGCTACTTTTTCCTCTTCTCTCATTCCAGAAGACTCACCAACAGCAACTCCTGAACCTCCGAAAAAAGACAAACAACCAGCTGAGCAATACCATTACCGTGGTATTCAAACCCAAGTCTTATCTTCAGAAGCTGAACCAAAAACTAATCCTGAGTCCAATCTACCTGAGTCAAACCCATCTTTATCCTCCTCATCATTCCCCACAGGCTTAAATGTTACCTCCTCAGATTCAGAATTAGAATATGCTGACATCTCTGGCATACTCATGGCAACCAAAACTAAAGAACCAACTGCCTCCACATCAACACCAATTGTTAAAAGTTTTGATGATGAACACAATGCTCAGACTAACCAAACAGAGCCTGTTCCACCTATGGCTCTGCCAATCTCAAATGGCTCAAAGCCATCATTAGCTTTCTGGCTGCCAAATATCAAGAATTTGATGCATGGATTGATCTCCAGATGACAAAGCCAAATGCTATGTCAGAATCAGTTCTCAAAGAATTCATGACTCGTTCAATGAGTTCCTTACGAGATTGGTTAGAAAGCTTGGGAGAATACAGACAGCTCCAGTTCATGCAAACCACAACTGGGTCAGCACTCTCTGAAGCAACAAGAAAGGAATATCACCAAATGAAATGTTGTTCTCTCAAACGACATCTTTTGGAAGCTCATTACAAAAGAATGAGTTTGTTGTTTTACAAGTTAGGTGGATTCAATGATCCAACCCTCAAACATGTTTCATCTCTTCTCTTCCCTCCGAGTTACAGCCTGAAATACAGAGACAGATCACAACCTCTACACTTGATATAGCCAACATCTTTCTTGGAAAGATTTTCCAAATGGCCATGTCATGTTTAGACAAAATCTGTGAATAGAAAGAATTCTTTAAAGATCTCATGGAAAACAAACAACCATTTGCCTTAGCCTATAAAAACCCCTATCTCAAGATTGAGTGCAAAGATGACAAGAAGTGTGTTTGTCCAACCAAAAAGAAAAAACATTTCCAGAAACACTTCCACAAAAAATCCAGAAACCCTTTCCGATACTTCAAAAAGAAAGACCCTTCCCAGTACTGGAAAAAGAAATCCAACCGTTGTTTCATTTGCAAGAAACGCGGTCACTTTGCTCGAAATTATCCACAAAAGTCTGCAAAAGCTGTTCAACTTATTCAACATCTCCAACCTTCCTCAATGCTTTCAGAGAATGAAGATGTTGAATCAAACTTTTCAGAACAGTTAGAACAAGATGAACAGACTTCTTTTATTATATCAGAGTCCTCTGACTTTGATGATATTTCAGTTATCTTCATAATTCGAAAGGTCAATCAAGTCTCAAACATTCTTAGACATTCACTCAAAATGTCAGTCCTTCCTTCCAAATTCCATAAACCTATTCCTGTTGTCGGGTTTATTGATACTAGTTTAGACACCAGTATGATTGATCCTTCTATTCTTCCTTTAGAAAGTTGGAAAAATCATTCAAGACTATTCAGAGTAGTCAATAGAGAAACATTTGAAACCACTTTGATTACCAAAAAACCCATTGGTATTCAATTCTTTCCGAATTGTATCATTTGAAAAAAGTGGTAGCCTCTCATCTTCTAGACAAAGACTTACTCATAGGATTTGATATCCTAAAGTTAGTCAAAAGCCTTTGCATTACCAACTCCAGAATTCGGTTCAAACAAATGTTCTTGCCTTATACAGATATTCCTCGTATGTATACACTATCTGACACACCTTCTCTATACACAGAACTTTTCCAGACACTCCTAGAGTTCTGTCTAGAAAGTCATTCCCAATTCCATCATCCCTCACCTCTCTGGAAAAATGAACAGTTCTTCATTCACCTTCCTTTCAAACTCAACGAAGACATAAACCCTACAAAAGCATCTCATCCGGGTATGTCTCCAACTGACCTCTTACTTGCTAAGCAAGAATGTTCCCAGTTGGTTCAGTAAGGTCTCATTGAACCCACTAATTCATATTGGGCTTGTCAAGCCTTCTATGTTGAAAAAAGGTTAGTTATTGATTACCAGCCACTTAATTCATTTCTTAAAGATGATAAGTTTCTCCTTCCAAAAATACAGTCACTATTTGTCCATCTTCAAAGGGTTCGTATCTTCTTTAAATTTGATTTAAAAGCTGGTGATTGGAGATTGAACAAAAGGCTAGGAAACAACTTTGGTTTGAGGGTTAACATGTTTTTCAAGTAGAGGAAAAGTTTCTTCATAAGATTCTAAGAGCATCATACAAGATCTTATTTTTTATTAGACAATTTGAGTGGGAGGCTTTGGTAAGTTGTACGTGGCGTTGTTATACTAGATCTAAACAACACAAGGCTGTCCTTAGGGCCAGTAGCTTGCAAGTTCTGGTTTCCAACTGATATACACTTATCCATCAAATACCAAATCCGAAAATCATTAAAGAAAATGGTTTTCACGATACCGCCCGAAAACACGGTTACTTTGAACCTTCAAAGAGGGTGAACGTTGTGATAAAACAATTTTAGTTTTTTGAAAATCGGTTTTGGAGGATAAATCAGGACCTTTCTGAATCATTGTTCAAGGCAAGTGCAGAGCATACTCAGTATAAAATATTAAACTAGTTGCTGTTGAATTTACTGATTATGCTATAATTTGGTGGGATCAACTTGTTTTGAGTAGGAGACGAAATCGTGAAAGGCCTATAAACACTTGGGAGGAGATGAAGGCCATCATGAGGAGGAGATTTGTTCCTAGTCATTATTATAGGGAGCTGCACCAAAGGCTTCAAAGTCTTACACAAGGTTCTAGAAGTGTGGAAGATTACCACAAGGAGATGGAAATAATCATGATTCGAGTCAACATTGAAGAAGAACGAGAGGCCACTATGGCAAAATTTTTACATGGTTTAAATCAAGATATTGCTAATGTGGTTGACTTGCATCACTATGTTGAGTTGGAAGACATGGTTCACATGGCCATGAAAGTGGAATGACAATTGAAAAAGAAAGGTTCCACTAAAACTAATTTAGGTTCATCTTCCTCATAGAAGTCAAAATGGAGCAAAGATGAAAAGGCTGTTTCAAAGCCTAAGATTGGGCCATTCAAGGCTTATAAAGAGGGAGGCAACAAAAACAAAGATAAATCTAATTCCCAACACTCTAGAAATGGAGATATTAAGTGTTTTAAAGAACAGGTCATATTGCATCTCAATGCCCAAATAAGAGAGCAATGATCTTGAGGGATGATGGTAATGTCGAAACCGAGAGTGAATCGGATGATGATCCTATGCCACCTTTGGAAGATGCTAATGATGGTGTAGACTATCCTGTTGATGGTAAATTGATGGTTGCTAGGCGTGCTCTCAACATGCAAGTAAAAGAGGATGCGGAACTACAACGTGATAACATTTTTCATACCAGATGCCACATCAAAGATAAGGTATGTAGTATGATAATTGATGGTGGAAGTTGTACCAATGTAGCTAGCACTAGTTTAGTTGAAAAACTAAATTTGAAAACTTTGAAACATCCTAGGCCATATAAGCTACGATGGCTGAATGATTGTGGAGAAGTTAAAGTAAATAAACAAGTGCTGGTTTCATTTTCTATTGGGAGATACAAGGATGAGGTTGTACGTGATGTAGTACTCATGCATGCTGGACACATTCTTTTGGGGTGACCTTGGCAATATGATAGACGTGTGACACATGATGGTTACTTAAATAGATATTCTTTTGTAATGAATGAAAAGCAAATCACTCTTGTACCTTTAACACCTAAACAAGTGTATGAGGATCAAAAGTCAACACAAAAAGAGAGTGACGTAAAAAAAGAAAAGGAGAGTACAAAAGAAAGAGAGAATGAGAGAAAAGCAAGTGGAAAGATAGAAAAAAATATTGTCGAGAGAAAAGAGAGGCAACAAGTGAACTTGTTTGCAAAAGAGAGCGAGGTTAAGAGGGCTTTCTTTTCAAAACAGCCTATCATTGTACTTTTGTGCAAAGAGGGTTGTTTACATACTAATGAGCTTAATGTTTCTTTGCCTAGTGCTATTGTGACTCTTTTACAGGACTTTGATGATGTGTTTCCAAATGACGTCCCTAATGGTTTGCCACCTATTAGGGGAATTGAGCATCAAACAGACTTTATTCCTGGAGCTACCATTCCTAATAGACCTGCATATAGAAGCAACCTCGAGGAGACAAAGGAGCTTCAAAGGCAGGTTAAAGAACTCTTGGCAAAGGGATATGTGAGGGAAAGCATGAGTCCTTGGGCGGTACCGGTTCTACTGGTGCCCAAAAAAGATGGAACGTGGAGGATGTGCGTTGACTGTCGTGCAATTAATAAAATCACTGTAAAGTATTGACAACCTATTCCTAGACTTGATGACAAGCTTGATGAATTACATGGTTCTTGTGTGTTTAGCAAAATCGATCTTAAAAGTGGATATATCAAATTAGGATTAGAGAGGGAGACGAATGAAAAACTACCTTTAAAACAAAATATGGTTTATATGAGTGGTTAGTGATGTCATTTGGGTTATCTAATGCCCCTAACACTTTTATGAGGTTAATGAACCATGTTTTGCGTGCTTTTATTGGTAACCATAATAGTACGTGGCGTTGTTTACACCAGATCTACAACAACTAAAACTGTACTTTGGGCCAGTAGTCCGCAAGTTCTGGTTTCCAGCCGATATACCTCCATGAGCATAAAAAACTTAAAATATTTTTCTAGGTTTTACAACCCAAAACAGACTTTTCTCTTAGTCTAAAACAGGGTACCAAACCAGATAAAACTTATCAAGTTTTCTGATGCACAGATCCTTGCATAAGGCAAGTGCAGAGCATACTTCCTTGAGATTTCAAAATGAACAGATCTAAGCTTTCTTAATTTTCTTTGAAGCCTTAGAGCTTCATTGACACAGAGAGAGAAAGAGTTTAGAAACTCATGATTATGGAAAACATAAGATTTTATTTTTTCAAACGAGTTCCTCCTCCTCAAACTACGACAAGCTTAGCTTATATAGGAGACGGGTAAAAGGATAGGACAAGTCCCTATTTCTTTTGGAAAGTAAAGACATAATTATGAAATGGATATGACAAGACCCCTATTTTCCTTTTCGAAAAGCAAAAGCAAAGTTAATAATTATATAGGACAAAGTCATAAAGTAGGGGCGACTTTATCAAAAGCTAAAACAAGCTAATAATTATACAAGACAAAACCATAAAGTAAAAGCGATAAAGACAAATTAAAGCATGACTCATGCTTTAATTATTACAAGCTTTGAAAAAGTAAAACATTCATAATTACATAAAGGCAAATGACTTTGAAAAAGCAAGCCAAGACAAATTATTTTAATTATGGAGATGATAAATTCATATAGTCCTCGTCGGATGAGCTGTCGGTGTCATCTTTATCTTTTGAGAAAAGGACTTTTAACTTGGGTCGCTTTGGATGTTTGTGATTTGGACGACAAGGTGGCCAGAGGCAATTGTCTGCTTTCGGACAACTGGTGAGAGGTGGTTGATTGCTGGAGCTGGTGGCTTCTTGTGTCGGTTGGATTTGTTGGAGTTGTTGGAGATGCTGACTTAATGGTAAGAAATCTTCCTATGCGTCTTGTGCATCCTGGTACAGGAAATCAGTAAAATCTAGTCTTTCTTCTTTAATGACAATTTATGTTTGTTTTGGTTTTGATATTGGAGATGGAGTTGGTATCACGATGATGTCATGTTGTGGACCAAGAGAGGTGTGAACAATGTCTTTGTACGGAGCAGGTTGATGATTTAATTTACAAAGATAATTATTGAGGCTTTTTTGTACTCCACTATCTTGTTCAAGGATGGCTGGATGTGGTAGAGTTAACCATTCATATACCTGGTCTTGAGTCCAAAATGAGTTGGTGTTTGGATGTTGGAAGTAGGGCCTATGAATAATGAACACGGAGGTGAACATTTTTGCTTCGGATGGTGGGATACGTTCCAAATTATGAATTTCTGACAATTGTTGGAGTTTCTCTCTCCACCAAGGAATTGGAGAAAGCCATTCAACGAGTGTCTAGGTTAATGAAGTGGATTTGTCTGGATTAAGCAGGTGCTCCAAAGTGAAAGTGACAGGGACAATTAGTTTAGTGGCATAGAGGACAATTAGGCACCAGATGTACCATAACTCATCTTCTGAAATTTCCCTAGAAGGGTCTAGAGTTAAGCCTGTAAGGAACAGGTTTTCTGGATGGAAGGATGAAAATGGAAATGAGTCTGATAAGAGATAGGCTTTCATGAAAAACCTAAAAATAGCTTTCTTAGCAAACTCCTGTATAGCAAAGACTGTGGTGAAAGTTTTCCTGAGAGGAAAATATTTTTTGGTTATGGCTTGTGATGAGAGTGAAGTAGCCATGAAGATGATAGGAAAATGATTTTCAGAGGATATGAAAAGCAAGGATTTTTCTGGTTTTGCAAGTCTTGCGAGCATATCAGGGATTAGGTTATGTTCTCCTTTTATATGCTTTACAGAGAAGTCATATTTCGATAACTAATCTTTTAACCTTAGTAACATCTTTTTAGGAACATTTTTACCTTTGAAATTCGTGATATTAGGAAAGACTGAGTTGTCCATTCTGACAAGAAAGTGGTAGCCGATAAGATGATACTTAAATTTCTGAATACCATTCTTGACTGCTAAAATTTCTTTGAACACATTGTGGTAATAGACTTGTGCGTCAGAGAAGTGTCCACTAGCATAGGCAATAAAGTGTTCTTTGCCTTGTGCTTCTTCAAGGAGGATGGCCCCCCAAGATTCGTCACTTGCATCAGTCTGCAGTATCCATCTACCATCTGTGATAAGCTTTAATGATGGTGGCGGATTTTGCGCAATTTGCTTTAAAGTTGTGACAGCAAGTGTGTGGTTGTTGTTTCATGGTGGTGGATTCTTTTTCAACAAGGCTAATAGCTGGCGGGTTTGATTATCAACAAGAGGAATAAAGTCTCTGATGTAGTTGATAATACCAAGAAATTGCTAAATTTGTCTTTTGGAAAAGTCCTGATCTGGAAAGTAGATAAGTTCTTGGGCAATGTGCTTTCCTAACTGGTAGTGTCTGTCTTTGATAGTTATTCCAAGGAATTCAATGTTATTGGTGGCAATAGTGCTTTTCTTAGCTGATAACATGATTCCATGAGTTTGGATTATATCAAAGAATTGATCTAACAATTGGCGATCTTCATCATGTGCACCTGAAAATAACAAAATATCGTCAATTTAAATCAATGCAATATGCAACATGGGTTGGAAAATTTGGACCATGAATTTTTGAAAAATGGATGGAGCTGTTTTAAGACCAAAGGGTAAAACCGTCCATTGATAATGAGCATTTGGGATGCAAAAGGCGGTTTTGTATCTTTCTAAGGGTTTGATGCCAAGTTGCCAAAATCCAGATTTAAAATCAAATTTTGAAAAGATTTGGGCATTTTTGAGGAAAGTGAACATGCTCTGTCTTTTTGGCAAAGGGAATTTGTCATCTTGTAAAAACATGTTTAGAGGTTGATAGTCAATGACTAATCATTTTTATCCTCTAACAATTTCGGAATGTTTTTCAACATAAAAAGCTTGGCAAACCCATTGAGAATTGGTAGGTTCTATGAGACCTTGGGCTAGCAACTGAGAACATTCTTTTTGGGCTAGAACTAAGTCTGAGGGACTCATTCCTGGATGGGTGGCTTTGGTTGGGATTGACATCTTCATTCAGTTTAAATGATAACTGAACAAAGAAATGCGAAATTTTCCACAGAGGATTTGGATGGTGGAAATCAGCATGAGACTCAGGACAATATTTCAAAAATCTTGTGGAAATGTCTTGGAAGGATTGAGGAGTTTCAGTTAGACCATAAAGTTTTAGAACATGGACTTGACTCGGATTCCAGTAGGAATGATTTGGAGGTGTTTTATCTAGTGAATGATATCAAATCCTAACAAGACATCCTTATTAAGAAGATGAGAACTGCTGACTTTTGTTCAGATACCACAGTTTGGAAAGATTTGAATACCAATAGGTTTTTTGGTAATCAATTTGGTGGTGAAGAATTTTCCATTGACTGTTTTGAAATTTTCTTCATGATGTTGCCAAGACTGAGGTGGAAGAATGTCTGGGTTTAACATACTTCTTTGGGCACCTGTATCAAGAAGTCCAATGGCAGGAATTGGTCTTTGGAATTTTGAAGGTAAGATTTGGAGTTTTATGGATGGAATGGGAATGGTGGTGCTTAAGGACAGAAGTTGTTGGTGAAAAACAGTTTGAAACTCATCATTTTCAGAATCATCAGATGAGTTTTCCAGTGCGAATATTGTTTCATCAGTAGGTTCCTCTTGTTCTGAGAAGTAGAACTCAATTTTATCTTTGTGAGGAGAGTAATCAGTGGTGACCTGTAGATGTTCAAGTAAACGGATTACCTTATCTTTTTTGTTGGGGCAATCTTTGGCATAATGGCCTTTAAAAATCGACTTGATTTTCTCCTTTGCTGTTCTCTGAAAGAACTGGATCTTTTTCTGAAGAACCTGTACGATTTTCTCCGGGCCTTTAATCTGGGAAAATAATCTGGATTTCTGAATTTTTTGAAATGCTTTTTCTTTTTGGTGCTGCACTCACAATCTTTCTTTTTCTTGCATTTGATCTAAAAGTAAGGCTTTTTGCAAGCACTTCGGAAAGGCTCTTTATCTTTCAGCAGTTCTTTGAAAAACTGTTTTTGTTCACACAGTTTCTCCAAGCATCCTTTGGCGATTTGAAAGATTTTCCCCAAAGAAATATTGTCAATTTGGAGATTAAGAGATGTGAGCTGCCTTTGTATATCTGGCTGTAATTCTTCAGGTAATGACGCTAGAAAAACATGTTTAAGAGTAGGATCATTGAATCCACTGAGCTTGTAAAACAGAATTGACATCCGTTTGTAATGGAAATCAAGATCTTTAGCCTTGAGTGAGCAGCATTTCATGTTGAGATAGTCACGTCATGCAGCTTCAAACATTACTACAGATTCTCCAATGAATTGTTCATGGATAACAGCAAGAGCACTTGAGACATTAAGAAGTTGCACAAACTGTAGTTGTCTGTACTCTCCTAAAGTATGAAACAATTCTCTTAGAGATCCCGTAAAACGGGTAGAGAACAGAGGCTGTTGTTGCATTTGCCCTTAACATTTGGAGATCTGTCCAGGCAGCCATTTCTGATAGCCGTTCTCTCCATTTAGCTACAGGTATATCATCAAAATAAACCATGGGCCATTTGATGGTTTATGATCATTTTGAGTTTGAGGCTGAGATTCCTTCTGGTGGATCTTCCTCGATATCTGAGGGTATTTCAGAGAATGGATCTGTTCTTGATGATTGGGCAGATTCAGTTTCTTCTGGTTGGGCCATGAGAATTTTGGTGATATCAGCATAGGACTTTTCAGAGTCACTAGTTGAAATTGAAGATTCTGTCTCAGATTCTGATGGGCTTTCTGAAACAGCTAGGTTTGAATCAGAAGTTGGATTATCTGTATCAGATGGATCTGGGACCATTTGGGCACTGAACTGTTGAATGGGTGCTTTATCTTTGGCTTGGGCTGGTGGTGCTTGTGTAGGTAGAGATGTATAAGGAAGTGATTGGTATTCTGGGATTGCCAAAGATGGTTGAGGTATTTTTTCTAGTCGAGGTCGAGGTTGGAGTTTAGATCTGGTAGGTTTTGGCAATGGATTATTTCTGAATAAAGTGTGTGGCATGCCAAATAGTTTGGATGGATCTTGTGGTTTAATGGGAGATAGCATATGTGCAAAATGATGGAAAGTTGGGCTGGTGGTAGGTAAAGGTGGTGATGTAGTGAATAATGTTGGCCTTTGCCTTTTTGACTTAATCTATTCAAGCTTTGCTTTTAATTTCCTGATTTCTCTTTCCTTTTGATCAAATTCTGGGCCATAGTACCTCTGACTAAGCATGGCTCGTAACTCTGAATCCAGTTGAGAGATTCTGGATTGGAGATTCTGATAGATCTGCTGCATCTGTGAAGTAATTAAATCAACTTTGGACTCAATATGATCATTTCGTAAACTGATATGATTCACCTTTTTATGAATATCGACCAGGGTTTCATTTTGGACTCCGGCATTTTATGTTTGCCAGTTGAGGACAGCTTCAAAAGGTTTGGGGTCTTCTAAGTGACCTGTAGGAGTGATGGCTGAAGGAATAAAGGGTTTGGTTATAACTTTTCTTTGTGGGTCGGCATGTGTTTCTAGAACAGGGAAATTAGAGGAATAATCTTGTGATGTTGATGAAAACATCATGCAAGCCATGGGTTGTATGGTAGGTATGGTATTTTGAACTAGTGGAAGAACTTCAGTTTTGCAATTCTTTGCAATCCATTTAAGTTCTTTTTTGTAAATGGGTAAAGGAGCTGGTGGAGGTGGAGGATTATGTGGTGGTTTGGGTTGATTGTGTGAACACAGAGATTTGAGTATTTTCTTTTTGAGCTTCCTTCTCCGTTTTGAATAATAATCATCCTCTTATTCCCAATCATCCCAATAGGGACAATCTGGGTCACAATTTCCTGATCCTGGTATATCCCAAAGAAAGTGGCTATTAAGTTTAGCTGGGTAGACAGGATATCCTTCTGAATTGAATCCTGTTATTGGCAGCTTTTCTTGTGATATCTGAACAGCTGTGATCATTGCCGAATAGGTGAATGAGAGCCTTGGAGGCTCTTCTGGTGCTGTTGGTGGAGGTCTGAAAGTCATTCTGACCGTTCCATCTGGTCTCCTTTCGAACATACTTTCTGATGTCTAAATAGGAGCAGTGTTGGTATCAAACTTTTCTTAATTTGAAATCCATTCCAAGGGCATGAGTTTTATGAGTTCATGTCGAGGGATCTGTCTTGGAATTTGGATGATGGTGGGTATCTAATCTGATTCTGCTAACACCATAAGGGCGTTAGAGTGGTGCTCAGGTGTGGGTAAGTCTAAGGCGTGATTTTGAAGCCTATAGACAAGCTGATGGTGAAGGGTTGCAATCTTTGCAGAAGAGATTTGTTCTGCACCTTGAATTTGTACTTGGACTTTCAAGGCTGTGGAAAGATTGATGTCTTGAAGAGAAAGGTTGAAATTTGGGTAGAAAGTGAGGAGAACACTTCCTGCATGAAGAGTGGTGAGAACAGTACCAATAACAACATTTTGATACTGTTTGAACCTGGTGTCCAGCATAGCAATTCTGGCTGTGACTGGTAATCCTTTCCTTCCATGTAAGGTCAGGATTAATCTTACTCCTTCGAGATGGAGATGAGTATAACCTTCTCTTTTCCAGTTGGAGATTAACTCGGAAGGAATTTCCAGAGTAACATATTGTTCAGCTGTAGTAGCCTGGAGTGTGCATTGATCCAATCTAGAAGACTGGATATATTCTTTTGGCTGTGGTCGTCTGGTAGTGATGAGGGTGCGTATGCTACGGGTAAAGGAGTGTGGGCGTTTGTAAAGTTGGTAAGGACTAATAAGAGGGAAAGATGACTCATTGATTTTTGCAGATTCAGGGATGTAGGAATATTCAACAAGGTTTTCTATTTTGTTGGCTGTTTGTTTAGTGCAGGTTTTTGGGAGTGAGAGAGTAGAAGAAAGAGAGACTAGAGTGATTACAGAAGATTTGTTTGATGAAGTTGATGCCATATTTGGAAATTTCTCTCTGTCTTAAAAAATCATAAGAAAACTTCTATCATACCATTTTGTGATTTGAAGAACATAATTTTGAAAATACTTTTATCAAGGAAAGTAAAGCTCCGGTATGGCTCTGATACCATAATAGTACGTGGCGTATTTTACACCAGATTTACAATATTTAAAATTGTACTTTGGGCCAGTAGCCCGCAAGTTCTGATTTCCAGCCGATATACCTCTATGAGCATAAAAAACTTAAAACATTTTTCTAGGTTTTATAACCCAAAACAGACTTTCCTCTTAGTCTAAAACAAGGTACCAAACTAGATAAAACTTATCAAGTTTTTTGATGCACAGGATCCTTGCATAAGGCAAGTGCAGAGCATACTTCCTTGAGATTTCAAAATGAACAGATTTAAGCTTTCTTAATTTTCTATGAAGCCTTAGAGCTTTATTGACACAGAGAGAGAGAGAGTTTAGAAACTCATGATTATGGAAAACATAAGATTTTATTTTTTCAAACGAGTTCCTCCTCCTCAAACTAAGACAAGCTTAGCTTATATAGGAGACGGGTAAAAGGATAGGACAAGTCCTTATCTCTTTTGGAAAGTAAAGACATAATTATGAAAGGGATAGGACAGGACCCCTATCTTCCTTTTCGAAAAGCACAAGCAAAGTTAATAATTATATAAGACAAAGTCATAAAGCAGGGGTGACTTTATCAAAAGCTAAAACAAGCTAATAATTATACAAGACAAAACCATAAAGTAAAAGCGATAAAGACAAATTAAAGCATGACTCATGCTTTAATTATTACAAGCTTTGAAAAAGTAAAGCATTCATAATTACATGAAGACAAATGACTTTGAAAAAGCAAGCCAAGACAAATTATTTTAATTATGGAGATGATAAATTCATGTAGTCCTCGTCGGATGAGTTGTCGGTGTCATCTTTATCTTTTGAGAAAAGGACTTTTAACTTGGGTCGCTTTGGATGTTTGTGATTTGGACGACAAGGTGGCCAGGGGCAATTGTCTGCTTTCGGACAACTGGTGAGAGGTGGCTGGTGGCTTCTTGTGTCAGTTGGATTTGTTGGAGTTGTTGGAGATGCTGACTTAATGGTAAGAAATCTTCCCATGGGTCTTGTGCATCTTGGTATAGGAAATCAGTAAAATCTGGTCTTTCTTCTTTAATGACAATTCCTGTTTGTTTTGGTTTTGATATTGGAGATGGAGTTGGTATCATGATGATGCCATGTTGTGGACCAAGAGAGGTGTGAACAATGTTTTTGTGCGGAACAGGTTGATGATTTAATTTACAAAAGCACTCCATTGTCTTGTTCAAGGAGGGCTGGATGTGGTAGAGTTAACCATTCAAATACTTAGTCTTAAGTTCAGAATGAGCTGGTGTCTGGATGTTTGAAGTAGGGCCTATGAATAATGAACACGAAGGTGAACATTTTTGCTTCGAATGGTGGCAACGTTCCAAATTATGAATTTTCTGACAACTGTTGGAGTTTCTTTCTCCACCAAGGAATTAAAGAAAACCATTCAACAAGTGTCCAGGTTAAGGAAGTGGATTTTTCTGGATTAAGCAGGTGCTCCAAAGTGAGAGTGACAGGGACAATTTTTTTAGTGGCATAAAGGATAGTTAGGCACCAGATGTACCATAACTCATCTTTTGAAATTTCCCTAGAAGGGTCTAGGGTTAAGCCTGGAAGGAACATGTTTTCTGGATGGAAGGATGAAAATAGAAATGAATCTGATAAGAGATAGGCTTTCATGAAAAACCTAAAAACAACTTTTTTAGCAAACTCTTGTATAGCAAAGACTGTGGTGAAAGTTTTCCCGAGAGGAAAATATTTTTTGGTTATGGCTTGTGATGGGAGTGAAGTAGCCATGAAGATGATAGGAAAATGATTTTGAGAGGATATGAAAAGCAAGGATTTTTCTGGTTTTGCAAGTCTTGAGAGCATATCAAGGATGAGGCTATGTTCTCCTTTTATATGCTTCACAAAGAAGTCATATTTCGAAACCAGTCTTTTAACCTTAGCAACATCTTTTCAGGAACATTTTTACCTGTTAGGAAAGGCTGAGTTGTCCATTCTGACAAGAAAGTGGTAGCCGATAAGATGATACTCAAATTTCTAAATACCATTCTTGACTGCTAAAATTTCTTTGAACACACTATGGTAATGGACTTGTGTGTCAGAGAAGTGTCCACTAGCATATGCACTATTATGATATTTTGATCTATAGTACAGCGTAGAAGAACACATTGAACATTTGCAAAGTGTATTGACTGTTTTAAGGAAGGAAAAATTGTATGCTAATTTGAAGAAGTGTTCCTTTTGTACAAATCAGATTGTTTTTCTTGGTTATGTTGTGAGTGCTAAAGGAATTGAGGTTGATGAAGAGAAGGTAAAGGCTATCAAGGAGTGGCCTACACCTAAAAGTGTAAGTGAGGTAAGAAGTTTTCATGGTTTGGCTAGTTTTTATAGAAGATTTGTGAAAGATTTTAGCACCCTTGCGGCACCATTAACTTAAATTGTGAAGAAACATGTGGGATTTAAGTGGGGTAGTGAACAAGAAAGGGTATTTAATCTAATCAAGGAGAAATTAGTTTCTGCACCATTACTTACTTTACCTGATTTTGCTAAAACTTTTGAAATTGAGTGTGATGCTTCAGGTATAGGTATTGGAGCTGTGTTAATGCAAGAAGGGCGTCCAATTGCCTATTTTAGTGAGAAATTGAGTGGAGCAGCCCTAAACTATCCTACTTATGACAAGGAGATGTATGCATTGGTGAGAGCATTGGAAACTTGGCAACATTATCTTCTACCTAAAGAGTTTGTTATACACACTGATCATGAGTCCTTGAAGCATTTGAAAGGGCAAGGTAAGTTGCATAGGAGACATGCCAAATGGGTTGAATTTATTGAGCCATTTCCTTATGTGATCAAATACAAACAAGGTAAGGAGAATGTGGTGGCTGATGCTTTATTTAGAAGGTATGCACTTATCTCTACATTAAATGCAAAGTTGTTAGGATTTGAGCATATTAAAGAATTATATGTTAATGATCCTAATTTTACTAATGTGTTTAATGCTTGTGAGAAAGTGGCATTTGGAAAGTTCTATAGGTATGATGGGTTCTTATTTAGAGAGAATAAATTGTGTGTGCCTCATAGTTCTTTGCGTGAATTGCTTGTGTGTGAAGCCCATGGGGGAGGTTTAATGGGATATTTTGGCATTGCAAAGACTTTAGATGTTTTAAAAGAACACTTTTTTTGGCCACATATGAAACGTGATGTTGAAAGAATATGTGAAAAGTGTATCAATTGTAAACATGCTAAGTCTAAAGTTTTACCCTACGGATTGTATAACCCTCTGCCCATACCTAGCGAACCTTGGGTTGATATTTCTATGGACTTTGTTTTGGGTTTACCTAGGTCAAAAAGGGGAAAGGATTATATGTTTGTTGTCGTTGATAGGTTTTCAAAGATGGCACATTTCATTCCATGTCACAAAACGGATGATGCAACAAACATAGCTAATTTTTTTTTCAAGGAAATAGTCAGATTGCATGGAGTGCCAAGGAGCATAGTTTCAGATCGAGATGCTAAGTTCTTGAGCCACTTTTGGAAAACTTTGTGGAGTAAGTTGGGTACTAAACTTTTGTTTTCTACTGCTTGTCATCCACAAACTGATGGACAAACTGAGATTGTAAATAGAACTTTGTCTACTTTGTTGCGTGCCATTATTCAAAAGAACTTGAAAATGTGGGAAGAATGTTTGCCACATGTTGAATTTGCTTACAATAGAACTGTCCATTCAGTAACTAAATTTTCACCATTTGAGATTGTATATGGTTTTAATCCATTAACTCCTTCGGATTTATTGCCTTTACCTATTGATGAACGTGCTAGTATGGATGGTAAAAAGAAAGCTGAATTTGTCAAGCAATTGCATGAGAGAACGTGACAACACATAGAAAAGAGAACTGAACAATATGCTACTCAAGCCAACAAAGGACGTAAGCAAGTGGTTTTTCAGCCTGAAGATTAGGTTTGGGTGCATATGAGAAAGGAGAGGTTTCCAGCACAAAGGCGTTCCAAGTTGCTTCCAAGGAGAGATGGTCCATTTTAAGTGGTTGCACAGATCAATGACAATGCCTACAAATTGGATCTTCCTGGTGAGTACAATGTGAGTGCTACTTTCCGTGGCGTGCAATATCTTGACTTATCAATCAGCCCTTCCATAGCTGATTGTGGCGTCTTCACATACCAAGGTTCGTGCTTCCAATAAGCATTAGGTCAAGGTTCCATTTCATTCCTGGGTTTAGATTCGATCTTGGAAACTAATTTGGTTAGGGTGTTCTTGACAGGGTTCGTATCAATAAGGGCGTCAGAGTGGTGCTCAGGTGTGGGTAACTCTAAGGCGTGATTTTGAAGCCTATAGACAAGTTGATGGTGAAGGGTTGCAATCTTTGCAGAAGAGATTTGTTCTGCACCTTGAATTTGTGATACGAACCCCGTCAAGAACTGACGCGACCCTAACCAAATTAGTTCCCAAGATCGAATCTAAACCCAGGAATGGAATGGAACTTTGACCCAATGCTTATTGGAAGCATTAACCTTGGTATGTGAAGATGCCACAATCAGCTATGGAAGGTCTGATTGATAAATCAAGATATTGAACGTCACAGAAATCCGATAAGTTCAAAGAGTTCGTAATGAACCAAAGAGAATTAACTCTCACAATTGCATCAAAAAAAAAGCTTCTTCTCGTTTATTAGATACGAGTACATTATATAGGGTTGGTTACAAGAATTTAAACCAAATCAGAATCCTAATATAAGTAAATAGGAAATAATTTAAACCAAATTAGAATCCTAATCTACCTAAATAAGAAAGAATTTAAACCAAATCAGAATCCTAATCTAAGTAAATAGGAAAGAATTTAAACCAAATCAGAATCCTATTTGGCTTTAAATGCCTTACATCAATTAAATGGAAACTAGACAATTAAAATAGAACTAACTCATTTTTTTTCCTAATAGCCTCCTTAAGAAATGGGAAAGTATCTGAAAAAGAAAATATATTTTTCCGTCATAATGTGCAAACCAACTCCCTATTTCATGGAAGTGAATATTTGGAAACTTCAAAAGCCTGAATCATGCATTTATCATGAGCGATTCCTTCAAAGGGCCTCCATGAATTTGATTGAGCCCAAGTTGCTTGAATCAATCCATTAAGCGCTTCTTTGAATTTCTTTGCTCGAGCTCTCGTAACGGGTCCGACGGGAACTTGAATAGGATCTGAATATACCTCATCCCATATGCTTGTGATAGTCTTATCCTTAATCTCATCATTCCCCTCCTCTTGAAGAGGATTTGTCCTCAAATCGTCACCTACATCAAAAGGACTTAAATCAGAAACATTAAAAGTAGCACTTACATTGTACTCACCAGGCAAATCCAGTTTGTATGCATTGTCATTGATTCGTACTAAAACTTGGAATGGACCATCCCCTCGAGGTAATAGCTTAGATTTCCTTCGTTCCGGAAATCGTTCCTTGTTTATGTGTAACCACACCCAATCGCCAGGTTCAAAGACTAGCTTATGTCGCCCTTTGTTGGCTTGTTTAGCATATTGCTCAGTTCTCCGCTCAATGTTGAACTTCGCCCTCTCGTGTATCTGTTTAACAATTTCAGCCTTTCTCTTGCCATCTAAGTTAACACGCTTAGAAACAGGTAATGGAGTTAAATCTAATGGGGTTAAAGGATTAAAACCATAAACAATTTCAAACAGTGAATACTTCGTAGCAGAATGAACAGAACGATTATAAGCAAACTCAACATGAGGTAAACAATCTTCTCAAGTTTTAATGTTCTTTTTAATTATAGCTCGCAACAGAGTAGATAAAGTTCTATTCACAACTTCTGTTTGACCATCAGTTTGAGGGTGACAAGTAGTTGAAAACAACAACTTGGTTCCTAACTTAGCCCATAAGGTTTTCCAAAAGTAACTTAAAAACTTAGCATCCCTATCAGAAACAATTGTCCTGGGCATACCATGCAACCTTATAATCTCCCTAAAGAATAGGTTAGCAACATTAGAGGCATAATCTGTTTTGTGGCATGGAATAAAATGTGCCATCTTTGAAAATCTATCCACAACCACAAAAATTGAGTCTTTCCCTTGTCTAGACCTAGGTAAACCTAGCACAAAATCCATCGAAACATCAGATTGATTTTGTACCCGGTTCAACCATTCCAAATAGACCAGCCTATAGGAGCAATCTAGAGGAGACCAAGGAACTTCAAAGGCAAGTTAATGAATTGATAGAAAAAGGGTACGTGAGAGAAAGCATGAGTCCATGTGAAGTTCCCGTTTTATTAGTTCCTAAGAAGGATGGGACGTGGAGGATGTGTGTTGACTATTGAGCCATCAACAACATAACGGTAAAGTATCGACATCCCATTCCTAGACTAGATGACATGCTTGATGAATTACATGGGTCTAGTGTATTTTCCAAAATCGATTTGAAAAGTGGATATCATCAAATTAGAATGAAAGAAGGAGATCAATGGAAAACTGCCTTTAAAGTAAAATATGGTTTGTATGAATGGTTAGTCATGCCTTTTGGCCTAACTAATGCCCCGAGCACTTTTATGAGACTTATGAATCATGTCTTGCGAGCTTTTATTGGCAAGTTTGTTGTTGTTTATTTTGATGATATGCTCATTTATAGCAAAAACATAAATGATCATGTAGTACATTTGAAATCTATTTTAGATGTGCTTAGAAAAGAAAAGTTGTTTGCTAATCTGAGGAAGTCTACTTTTTGTACAAACAAACTTGTGTTTCTAGGATTTGTTATGAGTGCACAGGGTATACAGGTAGATGAGGAAAGGTACGTGCAATCCAAGAGTGGCCGAGTCCCACAAGTGTAAGTAATGTGAGAAGCTTTCATGGGCTTACTAGTTTCTATCGACAATTTGTGAAAGACTTTAGCACATTAGCCGCACCGCTTACTGAAGTAATAAAAAAAGATGTTGGATTCAAATGGGGAGAAGCGCAAGAGAATGCATTTCAAATAATCAAGCAAAAGCTGACCATTGCTCCTTTATTGTCTTTACCTAACTTTAATAAAACATTTGAAATTGAATGCGATGCTTCAGGTATTGGTATTGGCGCAGTCCTAATGCAGGAAGGACGACCAATTGCTTACTTTAGTGAAAAGTTGAGTAGGGCAGCCTTAAACTACCCTACTTACGATAAAGAGCTATATGCATTGGTTCGAGCATTAGAAACGTCGCAACACTACCTATGGCCAAAGGAGTTCGTGATTCACACCGATCATGAGTCTTTGAAACACCTTAAAGGCCAACACAAGCTGAATAAGAGACACGCTCGATGGGTAGAATTCATTGAGACATTTCCATATGTCATTCGTTACAAGCAAGGTAAGGAAAACATTGTTGCAGATGCGCTTTCCCGCAGGTATGTCTTAATCTCAACACTTAATGCTAAATTACTTGGGTTTGAACATATTAAGGAATTGTATGCTGATGACCATGATTTTAGTGTTGAATATCAAGCTTGTGAAAAGATCGCAGTCGGTAAATATTATAGGCATTAACTCAGACCTTTTTTCCACATAAAAGGCTTGGCAAGCCCATTCAGAGTTAGTTGGTTCAATAAGGCCTTGTTGCAGTTGTTTTTCTAGCAAGAGATCAGTAGGATTCATACCTGGATGAGTGGCTTTGGTAGGGTTAATATCTTCATTGAGTTTGAAAGAGAGATGGATGAAGAATTGAGAGTTTTTCCAGAGAGGTAAATGATGTTTGAAGTGGGAATGGCTTTCTGGACAATATTCAAGGAATTTTTGAGAAATAGAGATATAAGGAGAAGGGGTTTCAGACAACGTATACAGACGTAGAGTATCTGTATAAGGAAGGTACGTTTATTTATACCTGATGCCTAAATGGGTGATGAAGAGGTTTTTGATCAAGTGAAGAACATCAAAACCGATGAGTGAATCTTTGTTGGGAAGATGAGATACAATCAGTTTTTTCCAAATAACACAATTAGGAAAGAATCGAATACCAATGGGTTTTTTGGTAATCAATTTTGTCTCAAAGATTTCTCTATTTATGGTTCTGAAAAACCTTGAATGGTTTTCTAAGTAACCAGAAGGAAGGACTGAAGGATCAACCATACTGGTTTCTGCACCAGTATCTAAAACCTATGACTGGGACTGGCTTGTGAAATTTTAAGAGAAGAACATAAATTTTGACAGAGGGAATGGAAGGTTTAGATGGTTTAGATACTTGGTTGATTTCTTAGACTTTGGAAATAATAGAAACTTCATTAGAATCAGATGATTCTACAAGGATGAAGACTGTTTGTTCATCTTGTTCTGTTTGTTCAGAAAAGTTAGACTCAACATCTTCATTTTCAGAGAGCAGTGAAGACTGCTGGAGGTGTTGTACGAGTCTGACAGCTTTGGCAGATTTGTGAGGACAATCTCTGGCAAAATGACCCCATTTCTTACAAATGAAACACTTGTTATTTTTCTTTTTCTTGTATTGAGAGGGATCTTTTTTTGTGAAATATCGGAATGGCTTTCTGGATATGGATGAGGATTTATGGAAGTATTTTTTGAAGTGTTTTTTCTTTTTGGAAGAACAATCACACTTCTTGTTGTCTTTGCACTCAATTTTGAGGTAAGGCTTTTTGCAGGCTGAGGCAAAAGGCTGTTTGTTCTCCATAAAATCTTTGAAGAATTCTTTTTGCTCACAAATTTTGTCAAGACATGTGAGAGCCATTTGGAAGATTTGGAATGGTTGAACCGGGTACAAAATCAATCTGATGCTCAATCCCTCGGATTGGAGATAAACCATGTGGTGTTTCCTCAGGAAAGACATCTTCATACTCCTGCAAAAGAAAAGTAATAGAACTAGGCAAAGTAAGGTCAAATTCGTTAGTGTTAAAAAATGCCTCTATGTACAAAAGTACAATCATCGGCTGATATGAAAACAATACTTTTTTTTATCTCACTTGCTCTCGCATAGAAATTATTTTGTTTTCCATTTGATTTTCGCTCAATGGTTGTATTTTTCTTTGGTTTTTCTCTCATATTTTCCTCGGCCTCTTTTTGAATTTCACTCTCTTTTTCTCTCTTTTTCTTTTCCTCACTCTCTCTCTGTAGGCTCACTTGGTCTCCGTAAACCTACTTTGGTGTCAATAGAACAAGCGTGATGTTGCATTGATTAAATACAAATGAATATTTGTTGGTGAAGCCATCATACTTCACACGTCTGTCGAATTGCCAAGGCCGCCCAAGTAACAAGTGTCCAGCCTGCAATGGCACTACATCACAAAGCACCTTATCTTCATACTTGCCAATCTGAAAAATCACTAGTACCTGCTTGTTCACTTTCACCTCACCACTGTCATTTAACCATTGTAGTTTGTATGGTTGTGGGTGTTTAAGTGTCGAAAGCCCTAACTTCTCTACCATTATAGTACTAGCAACATTAGTACAACTTCCTCCATCAATAATCATACTACATACTTTGTCTTGAACATAGCACCTAGTATGGAAAATGTTTTCCCGTTGCACTGCTTCGTCTTCCTTTACTTGAATACTCGAAGCTCTCCTCGCTACTAAAGTCAATTCCCCAGGGGCTAAATACTCTTCATCTTCGACTTCCTCTAATGGTAGCATCTCATCTCTTCCATCTCATCTTCAGTTACAACCTCACCATTGTTCCACAACACCATAACTCTTTTATTCACACATTCACTTGCAATATGCCCACTGCCTTGACATTTAAAACACTTAATGTCATGATTCGTACTAGTAGGAGTCACGGTGTTACCTTGTGAATTATGCTTGGAGTGCTCAGTTACTTGCTTAGGTGCAGTAGATGCTTGTGGTCTCTCATCTCGTTTCACAGAGCTCGGCTTCAAAGGAGTGGAACTTGAGCTTGGGGCTGCACGAGTGTTACCCCTCCTCTTGAGTTGCTGCTCAATCTTTATACCCTTGTGGACCATCTCCTCAATCTCGACGTAATGCTGCAACTCAACCTTATCTGCAATCTCCCGATTAAGACCACTTAAGAATCTTGCCATGGTTGCTTCTCTATTCTCCTCCACATTTGCTCTAATCATGGCAATCTCTATTTCTTTATAATAATCCTCAACACTTCGGCTACCTTGTTGAAGACGTTGTAATTTTTGGTACAAATCTCGATAATAGTGGTTAGGTACAAAACCCCTTCTCATCAATGATTTCATTTCATCCCATGTCTCAATTGGAAGTTCTCTATTTCGCCTTCTGCTTATAACAAGTTGATCTCACCAAGTAATGGCATAGTCTGAAAACTCAATCACAACCAATTTAACCTTTTTTGCCTCTGAATAATTGTGGCAGTCAAATATGAACTCCATTTTCTTCTCCCATTCAAGGTATGCTTCTGGGTCGGATTTACCTTGAAAAGATGGAATCTTCATCTTTATGCCACTCAATCCATCATCTCTATTCCTAGCTCTCCTGCCTTGTTCGTCTTTCCTATAGCTACCCGCTGAGTCCTCACTCTTATCATACTCATCCCTATAATAATCATCAATCTCTCCTCTAACTGGAGCTCTTTCTCTTCTATGTGCTTGGGGAACAGGTTGTGGCTGCCCTGCACGTGTGTTCTTCACTTGATCCTCTTTATTTGTGTTTCGTTCTAGGTTGTGAGACATAGCTATTATCTGTAAAAGAAAATTAAAAATAATGTAGAAGGACCTCACCTCACTCCCTTACGTGTTTCACTCAAGAAAAATGAATAACTCAATTTCACTCGTGTTTCACTCAAATTAATTGGCTTTTACCCTCTAATATGCTCACACTCTCTTGCCTTTTTCCACTCTTAGTAATCCTCACTCGGTTCTTATCAAACTAATCAAACTAATATCAGGATTTCAGCAGTAATTCACAAAGATGACATTAAAGAGAATTTAATTTCAAGAATAAGAAGGCAATGTGTATGAAAGTTGAGTTTTGATTTTGGAAAAAATTTCACCTATTAGGTAAAACTTATTTTTTTGACTTTCAAGACACAAATAATGGAGAAAAAAAATGAAAGATTTTAAGAAAGGGTTTTTTTCTTTTTTTTTTTAGGAATAAGTAAAACTTGTGGATTTAAGGAGAATTAACCACAAGGATATAAAATTGATTTAAAAAGAAAACCCTAAAAAAATATTGTTCACGCGGTACCGTTCACAGTTTTTTTTTTTTATACTAGAACAAGGATGAAAAATTCAAACAAGAATGAAAAGTAACAAAGATAGATAGATCTGACCTTGGAGCCTAAGCTCTAATACCAAATGATATGAACCCCGTCAAGAACTAACGCGACCCTAACCAAATTAGTTCCGAAGATCAAATCTAAACCCAGGAATGGAATGAAACCTTCAACCAATGCTTATTGGAAGCATGAACCTTGGTATGTGAAGACACCACAATCAGCTATAGAAGGTCTGATTGATAAGTCAAGATATTGAACGCCACGAAAATCCGATAAGTTCAAAGAGTTCGTAAAGAACCAAAGAGAATTAACTCTCATAATTGCATCACAAAAAAAGCTTCTTCTTGTTTATTAGATACGAGTACATTATATAGGGTTGGTTACAAAAATTTAAACCAAATCAGAATCCTAATCTAAGTAAATAGGAAAGAATTTAAACCAAATTAGAATCCTAATCTAACTAAATAGAAAAGAATTTAAACTAAATCAGAGTCCTAGTCTAAGTAAATAGGAAAGAATTTAAACCAAATTAGAATCCTAATCTAACTAAATAGAAAAGAATTTAAACTAAATCAGAGTCCTAGTCTAAGTAAATAGGAAAGAATTTAAACCAAATTAGAATCTTATTTGGCTTTAAATGCCTTACATCAATTAAATGGAAACTAGGCAATTAAAATAGAAGTAACTGATTTGTTTTCCTAATAACCTCTTTAAGAAATGGGAAAGTATCTGAAAAAGGAAAATAATATACTTTTCCGCCATAATGTGCAAACCAACTCCCTATTTCACGGAAGTGAATATTTGGAAACTTCAAATGCCTGAATCATGCATTTCTAACTCATAATCTTCAAGACAAGGATAGTCCGGATTGCACATATGGGCTTCAGGGACATCCCATAGAAAATGACCATTGAGTTTATCAGGTTAAACTGGATACCTGATGAGAACCATCAAGAAAATACCATTAAAGATTCAAGTGATCCTTTGCATATTCATGGAGGCCCAATTACAAGAGCTTGAGCCAAAAAGATGCAAGCTGCTTTAAATGGATTAATTGAGAAAATATGGATTGAAAATACAATTCAAGATGCAAGACATCATGAATTGGGCTTGGAGAGAAGACAAGGCATTGTGGCCATTATTCAAGCTATTGGGCAGCCAAATACACAACTTGGATCAAATGCAACAAGGGCAACTTCGGAATAAAATTGGTATTGATTGAGCCCGAAGTAATATGCAAGCTATATACCGTTGGAAAGATAATTAAGTTAGCTTTCCAATACATTTTACAGAGCTGGATTTGGAGTTCTCTAGAAGAAGTTATGACCAATTCATTACAGCTTGTTCAGACTTGGGATTTTCAACGACTCCTTTGTTTTCAACTTTATTTGTTTGTTTTGTTTCAAGTTTTTCAATGTGTAAGGTAAGTCTACCATCAATAATGGTGGGCTAACAATAAGTTTTTCAATGATAGCATTAATTATGGTAGGTTAGCATTAAGTTTGTCAATGATAGCATTAATTATGGTTGGTTGGTGAAGATTTTTTGAAGCATCCTTTGACAAACCTATACTTGGAGGGTTGTTCCAATGTTTTCATTTGTATTTTTAGGATCTTGGGTTTCTATTGGTGTATTTAAACTCAGCACCCTTGCTATGTAAGGAATTAGAGATTAATGTTATTTGAATGCGAAAGATTATTCTTTCTTTGGTTCTTTTGAGAACTAGTGAACTTATCAAGAATTAGCATTCTTGTGGTGTTCCAAATTTAGACTTATCACTCACCTTCTCATCTATTTCTTGAGTGTGGTGTCAATATCATTCTCTATACCTTTGGTTCATGTTTTCTTAAGCATTGGGTCAAGGTTTTGTTTGTGTTAAATCTGTTTAGAACTTTCTTGGGAAGTTGAAACTTCAATTTGAGTGTGGGTTTCAAAATTTCATTGTGGGATTCGCATCAATACCCGTCAGAGGTAAAACCATGAATAGGGAGGCCTTTTTCTTGACCTGTAGATACTGCGGTGACCATAGCAGTATATGAAAGTCTTGGAGTCTCAGAATTGGCTATGGGCTCAAGTGTTTGAAAGGATAATTTAACTTGGCCATCTCGGCGTCTTTCAAAAGTGGCTTGAGTGGTTTGAACAGGTTCAGAATTTTGGTGGAACTGTTCATAATTGGTAAGCCATTCAAGAGGCATGAGTCTGAGCAGGTCTTGTTTCTGTATTTGTTTGGGAATTTGGATGATGGTAGGAATGGTGTCTGTGTCAGCAAGGATCATCAGGGCATCAGTTGTGGTGTGTGCTATAGGAAGATCTAGTGCATGATTTATTTGGTGATGGAGTGTGACAATTTTTGAAGTGGGTGTTTGTTCTACTCGTTGGAGTTGGATCTGGACTTTCAACGGCTCTGGTAGGTTGGGATCCTCAAAGGTAAACAAAACCTTATCCCTGACTTTCTCACCAGACCCTCTATAAATAAGCCTGCCCTCATCTCTTCGGTTCACCAAACCATTCTGATCATAGCCATGAATTGATCAATTCATCTCAAAGCTCTCACTCAGAAAACCTTTCCCATGAATATCCATTTCAATTCAACCTTCCAGCTTCAAGACTTTGCAAAAAGATTCCTTTACCAATACTTTATGAATGTTCAGAGAATGAAACCAGTCCGTTTTCCTTTTCTCAACCTAGAACACTTGTTTCTTATAGGTCTCACCCTTTCCAACCTCACTATATCAGAAGATGAACTCTGGTACATGTGGTGTCTCACCACTCTGTATACCACAAAGCTAGTCTTTCCCATCCAACCAGTCCTCCACCACATTCTCATACCAGACAATGCACCCACTCTCCTATGGACACTTCTGGAATGGTTCTCGCCTCTCACCTGGTGGCGCAAACAACTACAACATATCTCCAGTTTCCATCATTTGGACAGAATCCCAGAACAAGAAGCCAACATGTTTACTTCCTGTTTCATTGTCCACAGGCCATATTTCAAACACCCTGAAACCAAGGATTTCTGGACTCAAGACATGGCGTATGAATGGAAGACCTATCCACACCAATTCCCTCTCATCCATGATCTATCAGTTACCTCCATACTAAAATCCTACCTCATGGAATTAAACAACATCCAACCTCCTCCCAGCAACATTCACCATACCTCAGTTGGTCCACATCACACCCTTGAATTTGTTCCAAAAGTCCAAGCTTGTACACCAAGTTCCAGTTCATCTCCCAAAGGTATCCTAGTTACAGAACAACGTCCTAACTATACAAATGCCTTATTCCAAGATGCTCAAGATCCATGGGAAGATTTTAATTCCCTCATCGATGCTGAATCATCCCAATAAATTGTTACTGAATCAACTCAATAGGCTCCAACTCAGCCTTCGTCCCCACCAGAATGAACTGACCAAGACAAAGAAGTGCTTATCCAAATTGAAGCTAAGAGTACAAAAAAGCGTTATGAAAGAGAGACAGGTGACGTGTCTCCAAGAAGATTCCCATCCACTCCATAAAGCATCTCACGTGAAGTTTTACTAAAGTTGTCCAAATAAGTGTGCTTTAGAATGTTTACTTTTGTGAGGTGTACTTTATTAAAGTTGTCTTTAGTGTGGTCTTATGTTGACAAGTGTAAGGTGTGCTTTAAATTTTTATGTGTTTTATTTGACTTTGGATAAGAGATAAGGGGCATGTCTTATCTCACCACCCTAAGGCCTCTATATAAAGGGCTTATCTCTATTGTAAAATCCAAGCTTAAATGAAATCAAGTTTTCTCTACATCATGTCTCTCTAAACTCTCTCTCTCTTCTAGGAATCAAAGAAGTTATTAGAGTTAATAATGTTACGATCACCTTTAATATTTTATACTGAGTATGCTCTACACTTGCCTTGAACAAGGATCCTGTGCATCAACAAAGGTCTTGATTTATCCTCCAAAACTGATTTTCAAAAAATTAAAATTGTTTTATCACAACGTTCACCCTCTTTGAAGGTTCAGAGTAACCATGTTTTTTAGTGGTGTCGTGAAAACCATATTCTTTAATGATTTTCAGATTTGGTATTTGGTGGATAAGTGTAAACAACCTTCTGTATCCCTTTAGCTCATTATCAGTTGACTGTTATGCCATTCGGTCTCTAAGTAGCTCTATCTTTATTTCAAAAAGCAATGGTCAAGATCTTTTCTCCGATTAGCCATTATGCTTTGATCTACATCGATGATGTACGATTATTTTCCCCAGACATTGAAAGCCACAAGCAATTACTTTCTGATTTCTTTCACATCATTCAGACATATGGAATCATGCTTTCTGAAAAGAAAAGCAGCATAGGAAAGGAATCAATTGACTTCCTTGGCATGGTGATTAAAGACGGCCACTATGATCTAAGACCACATATTGCGGCAGAATTATTAAAGTTCTCAAACACAAATCTCAGTAAAAAGCAGATACAACAATTTTTTGGAATTGTTAATTATGTCCGTGACTTTATTCCTAAAGTGGCGGTCCACACCAACAAGCTTTCATGCATGCTCAAGAAACAGTGTCAACCATGAAGACCAGAATAGACAGAAGCTGTCAACCAACTAAAGGTGATAGCCCAATCACATCCTCCACTTAAAATTCCCACCAATGGCCAGCGATGATTATTGGACTGCTGTTCTCATTGAAAGAATTGATGGATCAGACCACTATTGTGCTCATGCAAGCGGACAATTCAAAGATTCAGAAAAGACCTACCATGTGATTTACAAAGAAATCTTGGCAGTGAAATATGGAATTAAAAAATTTGAGTTCCATCTAATCAGCCACAAGTTCCTCATCAAAATGGACAACTCCTCTTTTTTAAAAATCTTTGACTTCAAGAACAAATTGCTTCCTGACAAGCAATTACTCGGCCTAAAGAATTGGTTTGCCAAATATGACTTCACAGTCCAGCACATAAAAGGTTCAAGTTCGAGTCCTAAAGGAATCCTTGTTACAGAGCATCGTCCTAATTACACCAATGTTTTGTTCCAAGACGCCCAGGATCCATATGAAGATTTCCAGTCACTTCTCCCATCACAATCTCAGTACACTGTCACTGAGCATGATCCTCCAAGTCAACATAAGAGAAAAACTGCTACTCCATCACGTGCTCTTCCTGAAGCATCCTCCTCACAATACCCATCATTCTCAACACAACCTGAAGATTTCCCACAACTTGTTCTTCCACCATCACCCAAAAGTCAGAACTACCCTTGGCCATGTGTTCCAGGATGTTCTCATCCAGATCGTGATCCAGATGACACAGACTCCTCTGATGCAACTATTTCGCTCTAAGTTATTTGTCATGTTGTAATAATTAAGGTTGCTTTAGCTTTATCTTTACTTTTCTTAGAGTGTGCTTTTGATAAAGTAAAGTTTGTCATAATAATTAAAGGATGCACAGTCATGCTTTAATTATTAAATTTTGTTTTATTACTTTTGCTTTTGTTAAAGATAAGGGTCCCACCTTATCAGTTTGTCTCCAGGGCCTCTATATAATAGCCTTCCCTCTCATTTAAAATTCAGAAGTTAATGAGAAGTGAATGAGAAGTTGAAATAAGTTTTCCTATCTCTATGATGTCTCACTAAATCTTCTCTTTCTTCTAAGAATCAAAGAAGTTATTTGAATTAATAAAGATACATTCACCTCTATTTCTATACTGAGTGTGTTCTGCACTTGCCTTGGTTCCAAGGATCCTGTGCACCAGAAAAGTCCAAAACCGATTTTATAAAAAGAAATTGTTTTCTCACAACATTCATCCTCTTTGAAGGTTTTGTGTGACCGTATTTTCAGGTGGTATCGTGAAAAACTGTTTTCAAATGTGAATTTCGGATTTGGTATTTGATGGATAAGTGTATATCGGCTGGAAACCAGAACTTGCGGGCTATTGGCCCTAAGGACAGTCTTGTACTGTTGTAGATTGGTGTAACAATGCCTTATAGTATCTTTCTAATCACACACAGAAAACATCTTCACAAATATGGCATCTACTTGAAGCACTTCAACTTTATCTCAAATTACCTCTGACCAATCTGCTATAGCTATTTCTTCTACTCTTTCACTTCCTAAAACCTGCACTAAACATGTAACCTCCAAGATCGAAAATCTTGTAGAATACTCATATGTCCCAAATTCAGCCCAACTTAGTGAATCTTCTATGCCCTTAATCAATCCATACCAACTCTATCAGAACTCTGATTTCCACAAAAAGGCCTATGTCCAATCTTCCCGTCTTGATCAATTGCTCTCCAGGACAAGCGGAACAATAAGTTACACTTGAAATTCCCACATATTTAATAACACAATGGTAAAGAGAAGGACCCTTATCTTTAACACAATGGTAATTCCCACATATTTACAGAGCTAGATTTGGAGTTCTCTAGAAGGAGTTATGACCAATTCATTACAGCTTGTTCAAACTTGGGATTTTCAAAGACTCCTTTGTTTTTCAACTTCATTTGTTTGTTTTGTTTCAAGTTTTTCAATGTGTAAGGTAAGTCTACCATCAATAATGGTGGGCTAACATTAAGTTTGTCAATGATAACATTAAATAAGGTAAGTATTAAGTTTGTCAATGCTAGCATTAATTATGGTGGGTTGGTGAAGACTTTTGAAGCATCCTTTGACAAACCTATACTTGGAGGGTTGTTCCAATGTTTCTATTTGTATTTTTAGGATCTTGGGTTTTTTATTAGCCTATTTAAACCCAGCAACCTTGCTATGTAAGGAAATTAGAGATTAATGTTATTTGAATTTGAAAGATTATTCTTTCTTTGGTTCTTTTGAGAACTAGTAAACTTATCAAGAATTAGCATTCTTGTGGCGTTCCAAATTTAGACTTATCACTCACCTTCTCATCTACTTCTTGAGTGTGGCGTCAATATCATTCTCTATACCTTTGGTTCATGTTTTTTTAAGCATTTGGATCAAGGTTTTGTTTGTCTTAAATCTATTTAGAACTTTCTTGGGGTTGAAACTTCAAATTAAGAATATGTTTCAAAGTTTCATTGCGGGATTCGCATCACAAACCTACCCACTGCTTTCAAAGTACAAATCCAGCTTTAAGGAGCTGAACAAGCTATTACGGCAAAAGTGGCCACTCTCCATCATCAACTAGTGTATTGGTTACAGAATTATGCACTAGATCTTCCAAGCCCCCAAACTTCTTCAGACGCTCTCATGATTCTTGCAGATACAAAGACTATTCCCACAATAGTCTAGATCCCTAGACAGATCCAAAAGTAAAAGCTTCTCAAATTAATGCCAATGGAATGGCTTTCAAATTATGAGAAATTCTATCAAAATTCCTAGCCAATCTACACTTCTCAAGCTTTCTTTGAAAAAAGAGATGATGGTACGGTAAAAATGACCGAGCTAGCTGCTCCAAGAACCTCTTTTTCATACACATCCATGATCACCAGAGTATCCACTGCTCAAGAAAACATTCCCATTCATAGCTTTTCCTTAAAAGGCTATCCCATCTATCTTGAGAAATTAGACGGACATTTTTTATGGGATGTTCCTGGTTCTCCTATGTGTAATCCTGATTGCCCATGTCTTGAAGAAGAATCAGACGATGATGACGCGATCTATTACCAGAGGCGTCGATCGCGACGAAAAAAGAAGTCTGTTATTTTGTCTTCATGCAAAACTCAACCTCCTTTTCCTCCACATGACCCAGAAGCCAAAACTAAAACCTCGTTTCCTTCATATAAGCCAATACAAACCTGTCGTCAACCATTTTCTTGTATGATGTTCTCATCCACATCAGCATCATATCAAGAACAATTCCCCTCCTTAGAAAAAACGACAAATCCTCAAACAAAAGTCACTACAAGACCTTTTGATCCATCACCAGTAACCCCTAGTGGTCAGATAGAAGAACCTAGAGCTTTTGAGGTAGTCCTCAACTGGTGTTTCAAAGACTTTATGCTCAAGTTGATTTAGTAGCATCTCAGGTCCGTGATACTAATGTTAAGATTGATTCAATTGCTGCTCAACTTGAAAAAATGTATTTTGACATGAAAGCCCGTGTCTCTCAACTAGACTTAGATCTTCATCAGATGATAAGAAACAGATATTGGGGTCCTGAGTTTGACCAGAAAGATGATGAGATTCGAAAGCTAAAATAGAAAACTTGAAAATAAAAATCATCTTTTGACTCATACCAATCCTTTTACTCTCCAACAATGTATGCTCGTCCTGATAGAGCAACGGAGTACGTGGCATTGTTAGACCTAAGCAATGACGAATAAATCGTCCTTTGGACCGGTGTGCTTGGGTTTCCAGTAGATATATCCAGATGAAAAATAGAAAACTCCAAACAATTTTATTTTAGGTTTTACAACCTGAAACTAGACTTTCTTGTCTTAAAACAAGGTACTAAACCAGACAAAAATTATCTGTAGTTTTCTGATGCACAGGATCCTTACGAGAGGCAAGTGCAAAGCATACTTCCTTATTTTCAAAATGAACAGATTTAAACCTTCCTTGTTTTCTTTTAAAAATCTTTTAGAACTTTATTGACAGAGAGAAAGAAAAGAATTTAGAGACTCATATTGAGGAAATCACACGAAATTTAGCAAGTGAACTTGATAAGACATGACCCTTATCAAGATTCTTTTACAAAACTAAAAGAAAACTATAATAATTAAAGTAAAACAATAAAGACAATCTTTAATAATTAAAGCATGACTCAGCATACTTTAATCATTATACACGATAAACTTTACTTTAACAAAAGCAAACTTTAGAAAAAGTAAAGATAAAGTTAAAGCACTCAATTATTACAAAAAAGAGGACTCTTTTTTGGGAACCTTTTTTGGATGAGAGCAACCTAGAACGCATGGCCAAGGGTAATATCGTTCATTTGCTGTTGTGCTTGGTGGTTCTGATGGGAAAGTAGGTTGCGGGAAATCCTCAAGTTGTGATGAAAACGGTGGGTATTGAGATAAGGATGCTTCAGGGAAATCACATGATGGTGATGACACCGGAGTGAAATCTGCATAGGGATCCTGGGAATCTTGAAATAGAAAGTTAGTGTAATCTAGCTTTTCTTCTTTTATGATGATTCCACGATTAGGAGGTTGAGAGTGGAGGGATGGTGTGGAAACCATGAACATGTAATGTTTTTTATGAGATTAAGGATAAGACTATCACAAGCACATGGAATGAGGTATATTCAGATCCTATTCAAGTCCCGTCGGACCCATTATGAGAGCTGGAGCAAAGAAATTCAAAGAAGCACTTAATGGATTGATTCAAGCAACTTAGGCTCAATCAAATTCATGGAGGCCCTTTGAAGGAATCACTCATGATAAATGCGTGATTCAGGCTTTTGAAGTTTCCAAATATTCACTTCCATGAAATAGGGAGTTGGTTTGCACATTATGGCGGAAAAATATATTATTTTCCTTTTTCATATACTTTCCCATTTCTTAAGGAGGCTATTAGGAAAACAAATCAGTTAGTTCTATTTGGCTTAAATTCTTTCCTATTTACTTAGATTACAATTCTAATTTGTTTTAAATTCTTTCCTATTTAGTTAGATTAGGATTCTAATTTGGTTTAAATTCTTTCCTATTTATTTAGATTAAGATTCTGATTTAGTTTAAATTCTTGTAACCAACTCTATATAATGTACTAGTATCTAACAAACGAGAAGAACCTTTTTTTTGATGCAATTGTGAGAGTTAATTCTCTTTGGTTCTTTACGAACTCTTCAACTTATCAATCAGACTTTCCATAGCTGATTGTGGCGCCTTCACATAGCAAGGTTCGTGCTTCCAATAAGCATTAGGTCAAGGTTCCATTTCATTCTTGGGTTTAGATTCGATCTTGGGAACTAATTTGATTAGGGTAGCTTCAATTCTTGACGGGGTTCGTATCATTTGGTATCAGAGCTTAGGCTCCAAGGTCAGATCCATCTATCTTTGTTTCTTTTCATTCTTGTTTGAATTTTTCATCCTTGTTCTAGTATCAAAAAAAAAAAATCGTGAACAGTTTTTTTTTTTAGGGTTTCCTTTTTAAATCAATTTTGTATCCTTGTGGTTAATTCTCCTTAAATCCACAAGTTTTACTTATTCCTAAAAAAAAATAATAACCCTTTCATTTTTTGTTTCTCTCCATTATTTGCATCTTGAAAGTAAAAAAAAATAAGTTTTACCTAATAGGTGAAATTTTTGTCCAAAATCAAAGCTCAACTTTCATACACATTGCCTGCTTATTCTTGAAATTAAATTCTCTTTAATGTTATCTTTGTGAATTACTGCTGAAATCCTGATATTAGTTTAATTAGTTTGATAAGAACCGAGTGAGGATTACTAAGAGTGGAAAAAGGCAAGAGAGAGTGAGCATATTAGAGGGTAAAAGCCAATTACGAGTGGAATTGAGTGATTCATTTTTCTTGAGTGATTCATTTTTCTTGAGTGAAACACGTAAGGGAGTGAGGTGAGGTCCTTCCACATTATTTTTAACTTTCTTTTGCTGATACTAGCTATGTCTCACAACTTAGAACGAAACATAAATGAAGAGGATCAATCTGCAACTACTCAGAATTTACAAATTCAAGCATTGATGGGAGAGATGAGAAGGATGATGAGGGCTGAATTAGAGCTTATACACGAGCGTTTGGATCAAGTGGAGAACACACGTGTAGGGCAGCCACAACCCGTTTCTGAAGTACGTAGAAGAGAAAAAGCTCCAGTTAGAGGAGAGATTGATGATTATTATAGGGATGAGTATGATGAGGGTGAGGACTCAGTGGGTAGCTATAGGGGAGACGGACAAGGCAGGAGAGCTAGGAATAGAGATGATGGATTGAGTGGCATAAAGATGAAGATTCCATCTTTTCAAGGTAAATTCGACCCAGAAGCATACCTTGAATGGGAGAAGAAAATGGAGTTCATATTTGACTGCCACAATTATTCAGAGACAAAAACGGTTAAATTGGTTGTGATTGAGTTTTCTGACTATGCCATTACTTGGTGGGATCAACTTGTCATAAGCAGAAGGCGAAATAGAGAACGTCCAATTGAGACATGGGATGAAATGAAATCATTGATGATGCGAATCCCACAATGAAATTTTGAAACCCACACTTAAATTGAAGTTTCAACTTCCCAAGAAAGTTCTAAACAGATTTAAAACAAACAAAACCTTGACCCAATGCTTAAGAAAACATGAACCAAAGGTATAGAGAATGATATTGACGCCACACTCAAGAAATAGATGAGAAGGTGAGTGATAAGTCTAAATTTGGAACACCACAAGAATGCTAATTCTTGATAAGTTCACTAGTTCTCAAAAGAACCAAAGAAAGAATAATCTTTCAAATTCAAAATAACATTAATTTCTAATTTCTTACATAGTAAGGTTGCTGGGTTTAAATAGGCTAATAAAAAAAACCCAAGATCCTAAAAATAAAAATGGAAACATTGGAACAACCCTCCAAGTATAGGTTTGTCAAAGGATGCTTCAAAAGTCTTCACCAACCCACCATAATCAATGCTAGCATTGACAAACTTAATACTTACCTTATTTAATGTTATCATTGACAAACTTAATGTTAGCCCACCATTATTGATGGTAGACTTACCTTACACATTGACAAACTTGAAACAAAACAAATAAATGAAGTTGAAAAACAAAGGAGTCGTTGAAAATCCCAAGTCTGAACAAGCTGTAATGAATTGTTCATAACTCCTTCTAGAGAACTCCAAATCTAGCTCTATAAAATTCATTGGAAAGCTAACTTAATTATCTGTCCAACGGTATATAGCTTGCATATTACTTCTGGCTCAATCAATACTAGTTTTATTCCAAAGTTGTCCTTCTTGCATTTGATTCAAGTTGCGTATTTGGCTGCCCAATAGCTTGAATAAAGGCCACAATGTCTTGTCTTCTCTCCAAGCCAAATTCATGATGTCTTGCATCTTGAATTGTATTTTCAATCCATATTTTCTCAATTAATCCATTTAAAGCAGCTTGCATCTTTTTGGCTCTAGCTCTTGTAATTGGGCCTCCATGAATGTGCAAAGGATCAATTGAAGCTTTAATGGTATTCTCTTGATGGTTCTCATCAATTGATGAGAAGGTGTTTTGTACCTAACCACTATTATCGAGATTTGTACCAAAAATTACAACGTCTTCAACAAGGTAGCCGAAGTATTGAGGATTATTATAAAGAAATTGAGATTGCCATGATTAGAGCAAATGTGGAGGAGAATAGAGAAGCAACCTAAGTGGACTTAATCCGGAGATTGCAGATAAGGTTGGGTTGCAGCATTACGTGGAGATTGAGGAGATGGTCCACAAGGCTATCAAGATTGAGCAGCAACTCAAGAGGAGGGGTAACACTTGTGCAGCCGCAAACTCGAGTTCCACTCCTTGGAAGCCCAGCTATGTGAAACGAGATGAGAGGCCACAAGCATCTACTGCACCGAAGCAAGTAACCGAGCACTCCAAGCACAATTCACAAGGTAACACCATGACTCCTACTAGTAGGAATCATGACATTAAGTGTTTTAAATGTCAAGGCAAGGGGCATATTGCAAGTGAATGTGTGAATAAAAGAGTTATGAGATGAGACAATGGTGAGGTTGTAACTGAAGATGAGATAGAAGAGAATGAGATGCCACCATTAGAGGAAGTCGAAGATGAAGACTATGTAGCCCTTGGGGAATTGACTTTAGTAGCGAGGAGAGCTTTGAGTGTTCAAGCAAAGGAAGACGAAGCAATGCAATGGGAAAACATTTTCCATACTAGGTGCTATGTTCAAGACAAAGTATGTAGTATGATTATTGATGGAGGAAGTTGTACTAATGTTGCTAGTACTATAATGGTAGAGAAGGTAGGGCTTTCGACACTTAAACACCCACGGCCATACAAACTACAATGGTTAAATGACAGTGGTGAGGTGAAAGTGAACAAGCAGGTACTAGTGATTTTTCATATTAGCAAATATGAAGATAAGGTGCTTTGTGATGTAGTGCCAATGTAGGCTGGACACTTGTTACTTGGGCGGCCTTGGCAATTCGACAGACGTGTGAAGCATGATGGCTTCACCAACAAATATTCATTTGTATTTAATCAACGTAACATCACTCTTGTTCCATTGACACCAAAGCAGGTTTACGGAGACAAATTGAGCCTACAGAGAGAGAGTGAAGAAAAGAAAAAGAGAGTGAAATTCAAAAAGAGGCCAAGGAAAATATGAGAGAAAAAACAAAGAAAAATTCGGCCATTGAGCGAAAATCATATGGAAAACAAAATAATTTCTATGCGAGAGCAAGTGAGATAAAAAAGCATTGTTTTCACATCAGCCGATGATTGTACTTTTGTACAAAGAGGCATTTTTGAACGCTAACGAATTTGACCTTACTTTGCCTAGTTCTATTACTTTTCTTTTGCAGAAGTATGAGGATGTTTTTCGTGAGGAAACACCACATGGTTTACCTCCAATCCGAGGGATTGAGCATCAAATTGATTTTGTACCCGGTTCAACCATTCCAAATAGACTAGGCTATCGGAGCAATCCAGAGGAGACCAAGGAACTTCTAAGGCAAGTTAATGAATTGATGGAAAAAGGGTACATGAGAGAAAGCATGAGTCCATGTGCAGTTCTCGTTTTATTAGTTCCTAAGAAGGATGGGACGTGGAGGATGTGTGTTGACTTTTGAGCCATCAACAACATAACGGTAAAGTATCGACATCCCATTCCTAGACTAGATGACATGCTTGATGAATTACATGGGTCTAGTGTATTTTCCAAAATCGATTTGAAAAGTGGATATCATCAGATTAGAATGAAAGAAGGAGATGAATGGAAAACTGCCTTTAAAACAAAATATGGTTTGTATGAATGGTTAGTCATACCTTTTGGCCTAATTAATGCCCCGAGCACTTTTATGAAACTTATGAATCATGTCTTGCAAGCTTTTATTGGTAAGTTTGTTATTATTTATTTTGATGATATGCTCATTTATAGCAAAAACATAAATGATCATGTAGTACATTTGAAATCTGTTTTAGATGTGCTTAGAAAAGAAAAGTTGTTTGCTAATCTGAAGAAGTCTACTTTTTGCACAAATAAACTTGTGTTTCTAGGATTTTTTGTGAGTGCACAGGGTATACAGGTAGATGAAGAAAAGGTACGTGCAATCCAAGAGTGGCCGAGTCCCACAAGTGTAAGTAATGTGAGAAGCTTTCATGGGTTTGCTAGTTGCTATCAACGATTTGTGAAAGACTTTAGCACATTAGCCGCACCGCTTACTGAAGTAATAAAAAAAGATGTTGGATTCAAATGGGGAGAAGCGCAAGAGAAGGCATTTCAAATAATCAAGCAAAAGCTGACCAATGCTCCTTTATTGTCTTTGCCTAACTTTAATAAAACATTTGAAATTGAATGCGATGCTTCAGGTATTGGTATTGGCGCAGTCCTAATGCAGGAAGGATGACCAATTGCTTACTTTAGTGAAAAGTTAAGTAGGGCAGCCTTAAACTACCCTACTTACGATAAGGAGTTGTATGCATTGGTTCGAGCATTAGAAACGTGGCAGCACTACCTATGGCCTAAGGAGTTCGTGATTCACACTGATCATGAGTCTTTGAAACACCTTAAAGGCCAACACAAGCTGAATAAGAGACATGCTCGATTGGTAGAATTCATTGAGACATTTCCATATGTCATTCGTTACAAGCAAGGTAAGGAAAACATTGTCGCAGATGCTCTTTCCCGTAGGTACGTCTTAATCTCAACACTTAATGCTAAATGACTTGGGTTTGAACATATTAAGGAATTGTATGCTGATGACCATGATTTTAGTGTTGAATATCAAGCTTGTGAAAAGATCGCAGTCGGAAAATATTACGGCATGAATATTTCGGGAGAATAAACTATGTGTTCCTAACTGTTCTTTGAGAGATTTGCTAGTGAGAGAATCCCATGGAGGAGGGTTAATGGGGCATTTTGGAGTTGTAAAGACTCTAGCAGTATTACATGAACACTTTTATTGGCCACATATGAAGCGAGATGTTGAAAGACTTTGTGGTAAATGCGTTAATCGTAGTCAAGCCAAATCGACAGTGCAGCCTTATGGCTTATACACCCCTTTGCCAATACCTAGTGTACCTTGGACTGATGTTTCAATGGATTTTTTGCTAGGTTTACCTAGGTCTAGACAAGGGAAAGACTCAATTTTTGTGGTTGTGGATAGATTTTCAAAGATGGCACATTTTATTCCATGCCATAAAATAGATGATGCTTCTAATGTTGCTAACCTAATCTTTAGGGAGATTATAAGGTTGCATGGTATGCCCAAGACAATTGTTTCTGATAGGGATGCTAAGTTTTTAAGTTACTTTTGGAAAACCTTATGGGCTAAGTTAGGAACTAAGTTGTTGTTTTCAACTACTTGTCACCCTCAAACTGATGGTCAAACAGAAATTGTGAATAGAAATTTATCTACTATGTTGCGAGCTATTATTAAAAAGAACATTAAAACTTGGGAAGATTGTTTACCTCATGTTGAGTTTGCTTATAATCGTTCCGTTCATTCTGCTATTAAGTATTCACAGTTTAAAATTGTTTATTGTTTTAATCCTTTAACCCCATTAGATTTAACTCCATTACCTGTTTCTGCGCATGTTAACTTAGATAGCAAGAAAAAGGCTGAAATTGTTAAACAGATACACGAGAGGGAGAAGTTCAACATTGAGCAGAGAACTAAGCAATATGCTAAACAAGCCAACAAAGGGCGACATAAGCTAGTCTTTAAACTTGGCGATTGGGTGTGGTTACACATGCGCAAGGAACGATTTCCGGAACGAAGGAAATCGTAGCTATTACCTCGAGGGGATGGTCCATTTCAAGTTTTGGAACGGATCAATGACAATGCATACAAACTGGATTTGCCTGGTGAGTACAATGTAAGTGCTACTTTTAATATTCTGATTTAAGTCCTTTTGATGTAAGTGACGATTTGAGGACAAATCCTCTTCAAGAGAAGGGGAATGATGAGATTAAGGATAAGACTATCACAAGCACATGGGATGAGGTATATTCAGATCCTATTCAAGTTTCCGTCAGACCCGTTACGAGAGCTCGAGCAAAGAAATTCAAAGAAGCGTTTAAGGGATTGATTCAAGCAACTTAGGCTCAATCAAATTCATGGAGGCCTTTCGAAGGAATCGCTCATGATAAATGCATGATTCAGGCTTTTGAAGTTTCCAAATATTCACTAACATAAAATAGGGAGTTCGTTTGCATATTATGGTGGAAAAATATATTATTTTCCATTTTCAGATACTTTCCCATTTCTTAAGGAGTCTATTAGGAAAACAAATCAGTTAGTTCTATTTTAATTGCCTAGTTTCCATTTAATTGATGTGAGGCATTTAAAGCCAAATAGGATTCTAATTTGGTTTAAATTCTTTCCTATTTACTTAGATTAAGATTCTGATTTGGTTTAAATTCTTTCCTATTTAGTTAGATTAGGATTCTGATTTGGTTTAAATTCTTGTAACCAACCCTATATAATGTACTCGTATCTAATAAACGAGGAGAAAGCTTTTTTTTGGATGCAATTGTGAGAGTTAATTCTCTTTGGTTCTTTACAAACTCTTTGAACTTATCAGATTTCTATGGCGTTCAATATCTTGACTTATCAATCAGACCTTCCATGGCTGATTGTGGCGTCTTCACATACCAAGGTTCGTGCTTCCAATAAGCATTGGGTCAAGGTTCCATTCCATTCCTAGGTTTAGATTCGATCTTGGGAACTAATTTGGTTAGGGTCGCGTCAGTTCTTGACGGGGTTCGTATCATGCTTGTCGTAGGACCAATCATGATGAATTATTAGGTGTTTGTAATTGAATGCCCAATTATTGTTATTACCAAGATCCATACGGGTGATGATATTGCCCTGTCGGAAAATTACTACTTGGTAGGATGCTTGGGTAAATAAAGAGATTTGTTGAGTATTTTTTACTGAGTGGCGGTAATAGGTCAATGTTGGTGTTATGAATTGCCTACTTTATCTTTAGGTTAGTGCACTCCTATATTGTTAAAGGATGCCTAACGTATTGTGTTGCTATTGGAGAAACTTAGAATGAGAAGTAATTAATTATAGCATGATTTTGTTTTTGCATGCTTGATAATTTTTTTTATTAATTCCTCAACTCTAGATATTCTCTCTTTTCTCCAAGTTGCCTCTCTCAAGAATTTAACTGGGACAAATTTTGAGGACTGGTGTGAGTCCTTTTGTTTTATCTGTCTATGTTAAACAGAGACTTGGCATTAAGAGTAGATGAACCAGCCTAGCCCACAAATAAGAGCACTGCTGCTGAAAAAGTAGAGTGGACAGCTTAGGATGAATCTAATAGATACTGTCTGGACACAATGAAATACACCATTGATAGAACAACTAGAGATAGCATCCCTGCATGTGATAAGACCAAAGATTACTTGGCAACTGTTGGAAGAACTTTCAAGAAGGTAGATAAGGCAGAAAAGGGTAACTATCTGAGGTTGCTTGCTAATACCCAATATGATGGTGTTTCTGGGGTGAGAAAGCACATCCTTAAGATGACCAATTACTTAGGACATGGATGTCAATTTTCCTGATGACTACCTGGTATTCCAAATTCTTAAATCCCTTCCACTACAGTTTGGCAATCTGAGAAGCCACTACAATACTCAGAGAGACACTTGGAATATCACTGAGTTGATTGCTTATATGGTTCAAGAAGAGGAATATTGAAAAGGGGAAATCTCACACTGCCATGGTGGCAACCACTACAGAGAGTGAGAGTGTGAAGAAAGGCTCTTCAAAGGGCAGCAATAAGTTTTTCAAGAAGAAAAAGTTTGGAAAGAAAACTTCACGTGGTAATTCTTCTACCACTTCTAGTTCCACTTTTGAGAGCTTTAAAGGAAAGTGCCACTTTTATAAGAAACCTAGGCACAAGGGAGCTGAATGTAGGGGATTCAAAGCATGGCTAGAAAAGAAAGGTATTCATGTAGCTTTTGTAGGCTCTGAATCTAATCTAGTTGAGGTCCCTTCTAATGCTTAGTGGTTGGATGCTAGTACAACCATTAATATAACGAATTCCTTACAGGAATTTAGAAGTAGGAGGGAGCCCAATGAAGGGGAGTTGATGAAAGCCAAAGTTGAAAACATAGGAGTTGTCAGACTACATCTAGCCACATGCTATTTTTTGAATCTGTTAGATACAACTTATATTCTATTAGGAGAAACTTGATATCTATATCTATTTTGGATAGATGTGGCTATACTTTTCATTTTGGTGATAGAAAAGTTTACTTGTTCCGCAATTCAGAGTTAGTTGGTTCTGACACTCTATATGATGGCTTATATATGATTGATTTATTTTCTAGTGCTATTGAATCATCATCCAATGCTCATGTTATGAATGTTGTTAGATCTAATCATGTCAGGTTTTATGAAAATTCCTCTATGTTATGGCATAAACAGTTAGGTCACATTTCTAAACAGACGATGGAAAGGCTCATTAAAGATGACATTCTTCGTAATTTAGATTTCTCTGATTTTGGCACTTGTGCTGATTGTATGAAAGGCAAACTTACTGCCAAAACCAGAAAAGAGAGAACTCGGAGGAGTCAACAGGTGATGGAGTTGATACATACAAATATCAGTGAGCCATTTATTCCTATTGCTATTGGAGGTTATAAGTACTTCATCACGTTCATCGATGATTTTTCTCGTTATGGTCATGTTGAACTTCTTACTAAAAAATCTGAATCTTTATCTGCGTCTCAAGCCTTTAAGACTAATGTTGAGCTCCAAAAGGGTAAGAAAATTAAAGCAGTAAGATTAGATATAGGTGGTGAGTACTATGGGCGATATGATGAAACTGGACGTAATCCTGGACCTTTTGCTCAATTTCTTCAGGAATGTGGAATAAAAACCCAGTATACAATGCCCGAGACTCCTGAATAGAATGGAATTGCAGAAAGAAGAAATTGTACCCTTCTTGACATGGTGCGGTTTATGCTAAGTAACTCGACATTACCAGATTTTCTATGGGGTGAAGCCTTAAGAACTGTAGCTTACATTTTGAATCAGGTACCCAATAAGTTGACATCTCTGGCATACTTATGGCAACCGAACTGAAAAACCAACTGCCTCAACATGAGCACCAATTGTTGAAAGTTCTGATGATGAAAACAATGCTCAAACTGAACGAACAGAGCCTGTTCCACCAATGCCTCCACCAACCTCTAATGGTTCAACAAAACCATCATCATCCTCCTGGTTCACATTTGATGGCATTCCTTGTCACAAATGGTCTGCTAGACATCAAGAGTTTGCTGATACGAACCTCGTCAAGAATTGACGCGACCCTAACCAAATTAGTTTCCAAGATCGAATCTAAACCCAAGAATGAAATGGAACCTTGACCCAATGCTTATTGGAATCACGAACCTTAGTATGTGAAGACGCCACAATCAGCTATGGAAGGTCTGATTGATAAGTCAAGATATTGAACGCCACAGAAATCCGATAAGTTTAAAGAGTTCGTAAAGAACCAAAGAGAATTAACTCTCACAATTGCATAAAAAAAAAAGCTTCCCCTCGTTTATTAGATACAAGTACATTATATACGGTTGGTTATAAGAATTTAAACCAAATCAGAATCCTAATCTAAGTAAATAGGAAAGAATTTAAACCAAATTAGAATCCTAATCTAACTAAATAAGAAAGAATTTAAACCAAATCAAAATCATAGTCTAAGTAAATAGGAAAGAATTTAAACTAAATCAGAATCCTATTTGGCTTTAAATGCCTTACATCAATTAAATGGAAACTGGGCAATTAAAATAGAACTAACTGATTTGTTTTCCTAATAGCCTCCTTAAGAAATGAGAAAGTATCTGAAAAAGGAAAATAATATATTTTTCTGCCATAATGTGCAAACCAACTCCCTATTTCATGGAAGTGAATATTTGGAAACTTCAAAAGCCTGAATCATGCATTTATCATGAGCGATTCTTTCAAAGGGCCTCCATGAATTTGATTGAGCCCAAGTTGCTTGAATCAATCCATTAAGCGCTTCTTTGAATTTCTTTGCTTGAGCTCCCGTAACGGGTCCGACGGGAACATAAATAGGATCTGAATATACCTCATCCCATGTGCTTGTGATAGTCTTATCCTTAATCTCATCATTCCCCTCCTCTTGAAGAGGATCTGAAAATACAAACCATATTTTGTTTTAAAGGCAGTTTTCCATTCATCTCCTTCTTTCATTCTAATATGATGATATCCACTTTTCAAATCGATTTTGGAAAATACACTAGACCCATGTAATTCATCAAGTATGTCATCTAGTCTAGGAATGGGATGTCGATACTTTACCGTTATGTTGTTGATGGCTCGACAGTCAACACACATCCTCCATGTCCCATCCTTCTTAGGAACTAATAAAACAGGAACTGCACATGAACTCATGTTTTCTCTCAGGTACCCTTTTTTCATCAATTCATTAACTTGCCTTTGAAGTTCCTTGGTCACCTCTGGATTGCTCCTATAGGCTGGTCTATTTGGAATGGTTGAACCGGGTACAAAATCAATCTGATGCTCAATCCCTCGGATTGGAGGTAAACCATGTGGTGTTTCCTTAAGAAAAACATCCTCATACTCCTGCAAAAGAAAAGTAATAGAACTAGGCAAAGTAAGGTCAAATTCGTTAGTGTTCAAAAATGCCTCTTTGTACAAAAGTACAATCATCGGTTGATGTGAAAACAATACTTTTTTTATCTCACTTGCTCTCGCATAGAAATTATTTTGTTTTCCATCTAATTTTCGCTTAATGGTCGTATCTTTCTTTGGTTTTTCTCTAATATTTTCCTCGGCCTCTTTTTGAATTTCACTTTCTTTTTCTCTCTTTTTCTTTTCCTCATTCTCTCTCTGTAGGCTCACTTGGTCTCCATAAACCTGCTTTAGTGTCAATGGAACAAGAGTGATGTTGCGTTGATTAAATACAAATGAATATTTGTTGGTGAAGCCATCATGCTTCACATGTCTGTCGAGTTGCCAAGGCCGCCCAAGCAACATTAGTACAACTTCCTCCATCAATAATCATACTACATACTTTGTCTTGAACATAGCACCTAGTATGGAAAATGTTTTCCCGTTGCACTGCTTTTGTTTTTCTTTACTTGAACACTCAAAGCTCTCCTCGCTACTAAAGTCAATTCCCCAGGGGCTACATACTCTTCATCTTCGACTTCCTCTAATGGTGGCATCTCATTCTCTTCCGTCTCATCTTCAGTTACAACCTCACCATTGTCCCGCAACACCATAACTCTTTTATTCACACATTCACTTGCAATATGCCCCCTGGCTTGACACTTAAAACACTTAATGTCACGATTCCTACTAGTAGGATTCACGGTGTTACTTTGTGAATTGTGCTTGGAGTGCTCGGTTACTTGCTTAGGTGCAATAGATGCTTGTGGCCTCTCATCTCGTTTCGCATAGCTCGGCTTCCAAGGAGTGGAACTCGAGCTTGGGGTTGCACGAGTGTTACCCCTCCTCTTGAGTTGCTGCTCAATCTTGATAGCCTTGTGGACCATCTCCTCAATCTCCACGTAATGCTGCAACTCAACCTTATCTGATATCTCCCGATTAAGACCACTTAAGAATCTTGCCATGGTTGCTTCTCTATTCTCCTCCACATTTTCTCTAATCATGGCAATCTCCATTTTTTTTTATAATAATCCTCAACACTTCGGCTACCTTGTTGAAGACGTTGTAATTTTTGGTACAAATCTCGATAATAGTGGTTAGGTACAAAACGCCTTCTCATCAATGATTTCATTTCATCCCATGTCTCAATTGGACGTTCTCTATTTCGCCTTCTTCTTATAACAAGTTGATCCCACCAAGTAATGGCATAGTTAGAAAACTCGATCACAGCCAATTTAACCTTTTTTGCCTCTGAATAATTGTGGCAGTCAAATATGAACTCCATTTTCTTCTCCCATTCAAGGTATGCTTCTGGGGTCGGATTTACCTTGAAAAGATGGAATCTTCATCTTTATGCCACTCAATCCATCATATCTATTCCTAGCTCTTCTGCCTTGTCCGTCTCTCCTATAGCTACCCGCTGAGTCCTCACCCTCATCATACTCATCCCTATAATAATCATCAATCTCTCCTCTAACTGGAGCTCTGTCTTTTCTACGTGCTTGGGGAACGGGTTATGGTTGCCCTGCACGTGTGTTCTCCACTTGATCCAAACGCTCATGTATAAGCTCTAATTCAGCCCTCATCATCCTTTTCATCTCTCCCATCAATGCTTGAATTTGTAAATTCTGAGTAGTTGCAAATTGATCCTCTTCATTTGTGTTTCGTTCTAGGTTGTGAGACATAGCTATTATCTGCAAAAGAAAGTTAAAAATAATGTGGAAGGACCTCACCTCACTCCCTTACGTGTTTCACTCAAGAAAAATGAATCACTCAATTCCACTCGTATTTCAGTCAAATTAATTGGCTTTTACCCTCTAATATGCACACACTCTCTTGCCTTTTTCCACTCTTAGTTATTAGTACGTGGCGTTGTTTACACCAGGTCTACAACAGTTAGAACTGTACTTTGGGCTAGTAGCCCGCAAGTCCTGGTTTCCAACCGATATACTTCTATGAGCATCAAAACTTAAAATAATTTTCCCGGTTTTACAACCCAAAACAGACTTTCCTCTTAGTCTAAAGCAGGGTACCAAACCAGATAAAAACTTATCAAGTTTTCTGATGCACAAGATCCTTGCATAAGGTAAGTGCAGAGCATACTTCCTTGAGATTTCAAAATGAACAGATTTAAGCTTTCTTAATTTTCTTTGAAGCCTTAGAGCTTCATTGACACAGAGAGAGAGAGAATTTTAGAAAGCCATGGATAATGAGAATAGAAATTTTATTTTTCCAAAAGCCGATATCTTACAACTGGAGGAAACTTCCTTATATAAAAAAGAAACTTAACTAGTGCTTGATAAGACATGTCCTTATCAAGATGTCATCTAAAAGTAAAGCAAGCATTATTACGAGCGACAAAAGCTTTAATAGCTAACATGACTTTTGACAAAAGCTAAAGCTTTAAAGAAAAACAATACGCTTAATAATTATACAAAGAAAAAGTAAAACATTTATTACAATAAGACAAACTACTTTATGGGGAGTTGAGATTCATGTAGTCGTCTTCGGATGAGCTGTCTGTTTCATCTGGATCACGATCATTATCTTTTGGGAAAAATGTCTTGGAGAGCCTTGGATGCTTGCAACGGGGACCACGGCAAGGTGGATAAGGGCAATCTCTTCTGTAGCCTGGTGGTAATGGCTTTGGTGACGTCTGGGTTGTTTTGTCCTTTTTCTGAGGTTGAGGCTGAGGCTAAGATGATGATCTTGGTTCATGCATGGTTGGTTGTGGAAATTGTTGGAGATGTTGACTGAGTGGAAGAAATTCTTCCCATGGGTCTTGTGAGTCTTGGTTGAGGAAATCGGTGAAATCTGGTTTTTCTTCTTTGATTATGATGCCTGTGGATTTTGGTTTGGATATGAAAAACAAGGATTTTTCTGGTTTTGCAAGTCTTGAGAGCATATCGGGGATAAGGTTATGTTCTCCTTTTATATGCTTCACAGAGAAGTCATATTTCAAAAACCAGCCTTTTAACCTTAGTAACATCTTTTCGGGAACATTTTTACCTTTGAAATTCATGATGTTAGGAAAGGCTGGGTTGTCCATTCTGACAAGAAAGTGGTAGCCGATAAGATGGTACTCAAATTTCTGAATACCATTCTTGACTGCTAAAATTTCTTTGAACACACTGTGGTAATGGATTTGTGTGTCAGAGAAGTGTCCACTAGCATAGGCAATAAAGTGTTCTTTGCCATCTGCTTCTTCAAGGAGGATGGCCTCCCAAGATTCGTCACTTGCATCAGTCTACAATATCCGTCTACCATCTGTGATAAGCTTTAAAGGTGGCGGATTTTGCGCAATTTGCTTTAAAGTTGTGACAGCAAGTGTGTGGTCGTTGTTCCATGGTGGTGGATTCTTTTTCAACAGGGCTGACAGCTGGCGGGTGTGATTATCAACATGAGGAATAAAGTCTTTGATGTAGTTGATAGTACCTAGAAATTGCTGAATTTGTCTTTTGGAAAGGTTCTGATCTGGAAAGTGGATAAGTTCTTGGGCAATGTGCTTTCCTGATTGGTAGTGTCCGTCTTTGATAGTCATTCCAAGGAATTCAATGTTATTGGTGGCAATTGTGCTTTTCTTAGCTGATAACATGATTCTATGAGTTTGGATTATATCAAAGAATCCATCTAATAATTGGCGATGTTCATCATGTGTACCTAAAAACAACAAAATATTGTCAATGTAAATCAATGCACTATGCAGGATAGGTCGGAAAATTTGGACCATGGATTTTTGAAAAATGGATGGTACTGTTTTAAGACCAAAGGGTAAAACCGTTCATTGATAATGAGCATTTGGAATGCAAAATGCGGTTTTGTATCTTTCTGAGGGTTTGATGCCAAGTTGCCAAAATCCGGATTTAAGATCAAATTTTGAAAAGATTTGGGCATTTTTGAGGAAAGTGAACATGCTTTGTCTTTTTGGCAAAGGAAATTTGTCATCTTGCAAAAACATATTTAGAGGCTGATAGTAATGACTAATCGTTTTTTCCTCCAACAATTTCGGAATGTTTTTTAACATAAAAGGCTTGGCAAGCCCATTGAGAATTGGTAGGCTCTATAAGACCCTGGGCTAGAAACTAAGAACATTCCTTTTGGGCAAGAACTAAGTCTGAGGGACTCATTCCTGGATGGGTGGGTTTGGTTGGGTTAACATCTTCATTCAGTTTAAATGGTAACTGAACAAGAAGTGTGGATTTTTTCACAGAGGATTTGGATGGTTGAAATCAGCATGAGACTCAGGACAATATTTCAAAAACTTTATGGAAATGTCTTGGAAGGACTGAGGGGTTTCAGTTAGTGAAAGGTTTAAGAATATTAGTGAAAGGTTTGAACATGGACTTGACTCGATTCCAGTAGGAATGATTTGGAGGTGTTTTATCTGGTGGATGATATCAAATCCTAACAAAATATCCTTATTAGGAAGATGAGAACCGATGACTTTTGTCCAGATAACACAGTTTGAAAAGATTTGAATACCAATAGGTTTTTTGGTAATCAATTTGGTGGTGAAGCTGTGGGTCTGGGATTTCTCCTTCTTTTCTGCCAAAACTGGGGTGGAAGAATGTCTGGGTTTAACATACTTCTTTGGGCACCTGTATCAAGAAGTCCAATGGCAGAAATTGGTCTTTGGAATTTTGAAGGTAGGATTTGGAGTTTTATGGATGGAATGGGAATAGTGGTGTCTAAGGATAGAAGTTGTTGGTGGAAAACAGTTTGAAACTCATCATTTTCAGAATCATCAAATGAGTTTTCCAGTGCGAACACTGTTTCATCAGTAGGCTCTTCTTGTTCTGAGAAGTAGAACTCAATTTCATCTTTGTGAGGAGAGTAATCAGTGGTGGCCTGTAGATGTTCAAGTAAACGGATTGTCTTATCTTTTTTGTTGGGGCAATCTTTAGCATAGTGGCCTTTCTTTTTGCAGATGAAACATCGGCTTGATTTTCTCCATTGCTGTTCTCTGAAAGAACTGGATCCTTTTCTGAAGAACCTGTATGATTTTCTCCGAGACTTTGATCTAAGAAAAGAATCTGGATTTCTGAATTTTTTGAAATGCTTTTTCTTTTTGGTGCTACACTCACAATCTTTCTTTTTCTTGCATTTGATTTGCAAGTAAGGCTTTTTGCAAGCACTTCGGAAAGGCTCTTTATCTTTCAGCAGTTCTTTGAAAAACTGTTTCTGTTCACATAGTTTCTCCAAGCATCCTTTGGTGATTTGAAAGATTTTCCCCAAAGAAATATGGTCAATTTGGAGATTAAGAGAGGTGAGCTGCCTTTGTATATCCGGCTGTAATTCCTCAGGTAATGACGCTAGAAAAACATGTTTAAGAGTAGGATCATTGAATCCATTAAGCTTGTAAAATAGAATTGACATCCGTTTGTAATGGAAATCAAGATCTTTAGCCTTGAGTGAACATCATTTCATGTTGAGATAGTCACGTCTTGCAGCTTCAGATACTGCTGCAGATTCTCCAATGAATTGTTCATGGATAACAGCAAGAGCACTTGAGACATTAGGAAGTTGCACAAACTGTAGTTGTCTATACTCTCCTAAAGTATCAAACCAATCTCTTAGAGATCTAGTAAAACGAGTAGCAAGTTCTCTAAGAACAGAGGCTGTTGTAGCATTTGCCCTTAACATTTGGAGATCTGTCCAGGCGGCCATTTCTGATAGCCGTTCTCTCCATTTGGTTGCAGGTATATCATCAAAAATAAACCATGGGCCATTCGATGGTTTAGGATCATTTTGAGACTGAGCAGGCCAGTTTTTGGCTGAGGTTTCTTCAGGTGGATCTTGCTCAATATCTGAAGGTATTTCAAAGAATGGATCTGTTCTTGAGGATTGGGCTGGTTCAGTTTCTTCACGTTGAGCCATGAGAATTTTGGTGATATCAGAATAGGACTTTTTAGAGTCACTAGTTGATATTGAAGATTCAGAGGAAGATTCTGTCTGAGATTTTGATGGGCTTTTTGAAATAGCTAGGTTTGAATCAGAAATTGGGTTATCTATATCAGATGGATCTGGGATTATTTGGGTACTGAACTGTTGCATGGGTGCTTTATCTTTGGCTTGAGCTGGTGATGCTTGTATAGGTAGAGATGCGTAAGGACGTGATTGGTATTCTGGAATTGACAAAGATGGTTGAGGTAATTTTTCTGGTCGAGGTCGAGGTTGAGGTTTAGATCGAGATGGTTTTGGCAATAGATTATTTCTGAATAAAGTATGTGTCATGCCAAATAATTTGGATGGATCTTGTGGTTTAATGGGGGATAGCATAGGTGCAAAAGGATGAAAAGTTGGGTTGATGGTAGGTAAAGGTGGTGATGTGGTGAATAATTTTGGCCTTTGCCTTTCTGACTCAATCTGTTCAAGCTCTGCTTTTAATTTCCTGATTTCTCTTTCCTTTTGATCAAATTCTGGGCCATAGTACCTTTGACTAAGCATGGCTCATAAGTATGAATCTAGTTGAGAGATTCTGGACTGGGGATTCTGATAGATCTGCTGCATCCGTGAAGTAATTGATTCAACTTTGGATTCAATATGATCAGTTCGTAAACTGATATGATTCACCTTTTTATGAATATCGACCAGGGTATCATTTTGGGCTCTGGCATTTTGTGTTTGCCAGTTGAGGACAGCTTCAAAAGGTTTGGGGTATTCTAAGTGACCTGTAGGAGTGATGGCTGAAGGAATAAAGGGCTTGGTTACAACTTTTCTTTGTGGGTCGGCATGTGTTTCTAGAACAGGGAAATTGGAGGAATAATCTTGTGATGTTGATGAAAACATCATGCAAGCCATGGGTTGTATGGTAGGTATGGTATTTTGAACTGGTGGAAGAACTTCAGTTTTGCAATTCTTTTTAATCCATTTAAGTTCCTTTTTGTAAATGGGTAAAGGAGCTGGTGGAGGTGGAGAATTATGTGGTGGTTTGGGTTGGTTGTGTGAACATGGAGATTTGGGTATTTTCTTTTTGGGCTTCTTTCTCCATTTTGAATCATAATCGTCCTCTTCTTCCCAATCATCCTAACAGGGACAATCTGGGTCACAATTTCCTGACCCATATATCCCAAAGAAAGTGGCCATTGAGTTTAGCTGGATAAACAAGATATCCTTTTGAATTGAATCCTATAATTGGCAACTTTTCTTTTGCTGTTTGAACAACTGTGATCATTGCTGAATAGGTGCATGAGAGCCTTGGAGACCCTTCCGGTGTTGTTGGTGAGGTTTGAAAGTCATTCTGACCGTTCCATCTGGTCTCCTTTTCGAACATGCTTTCTGATGTCTGAGTAGGAGCAGTGTTGGTATGAAACTTTTTATAATTTGAAATCCATTCCAAGGGCATAAGTTTTATGAGTTCATGTCGAGGGATCTGTCTTGGGATTTGGATGATGGTGGGTATCTGATCTGATTCTGCTAACACCAAAAGGGCATCAGAGTGGTGCTCAGGTGTGGGTAAGTCTAAGGCGTGATTTTGAAGCCTGTAGACAAGCTGGTGGTGAAGGGTTGCAATCTTTGTAGAAGAGATTTGTTCTGCACCTTGAATTTGTACTTGGACTTTCAAGGCCGTGGAAAGATTAGTGTCTTGAAGAGAAAGGTTGAAATTTGGGTAGAAAGTGAGAAGAACACTTCCTGCACGAAAGGTGGTTAGAACAGTACCAATAACAGCATCTTGATACTGTTTGAACCTGGTGTCCAAAGATAGCAGCAATTGTCATGTGGATGTAATCCTTTCCTTCCATGTAAGGTCAGGATTAATTTTACTCCTCCGAGATGGAGATGAGTATAACCTTCTCTTTTCCAGTTGGAAATTAACTCTGAAGAAATTTCCAGAGTAACATATTGTTCAGCTGTAGTAGCCTAAAGTGTACACTGATCCAATCTAGAATACTGGATATATTCTTTTGGTTGTGTCATCTGGTAGTGATGAGGGTGCGGATGCGACGAGTAAAGGAGTGTGGGCATTTGTAAAGTTGGTAAGGACTAATAAGAGGGTAAGATGACTCATTGATTTGTGCGGATTCAGGGATGTAGGAATATTCAACAAGGTCTTCTACTTTGTTAGCTGTTTGTTTAGTGTAGGATTTTGGTAGTGAGAGAGTAGAAGAAAGAGAGACTGGAGTGATTATAGAAGAAGGAGAAGATTCATTTGATGAAGTTGATGCCATATTTGGAAATTTCTCTCTGTCTTTGAAGTCTTTAGCTTAAAAATCATAAGAAAACATCTATCATACCATTTTGTGATTTGAAGAACATAATTTTGAAAATAATGATATTTTCAAGGAAAGTAAAACTCCGATATGGCTCTGATACCATAGTAGTACGTGGTGTTGTTTACACCAGGTCTACAACAGTTAGAACTGTACTTTGGGCCAGTAGCCCGCAAGTCCTGGTTTCCAGCCGATATACTTCTATGAGCATCAAAACTTAAAATAATTTTTCAGGTTTTACAACCCAAAACAGACTTTCCTCTTAGTCTAAAGCAGGGTACCAAACCAGATAAAAACTTATCAAGTTTTCTGATGCACAGGATCCTTGCATAAGGCAAGTGCAAAGCATACTTACTTGAGATTTCAAAATGAACAGATTTAAGCTTTCTTAATTTTCTTTGAAGCCTTAGAGCTTCATTGACAGAGAGAGAGAGAATTTTAGAAAGCCATGGATAATGAGAATAGAAATTTTATTTTTCCAAAAGCCGATATCTTACAATTGGAGGAAACTTCCTTATATAAGAAAGAAACTTAACTAGTGCTTGATAAGACATGTCCTTATCAAGATGTCATCTAAAAGTAAAGCAAGCATTATTACAAATGACAAAAGCTTTAATAGCTAACATGACTTTTGACAAAAGCTAAGGCTTCAAAGAAAATTAAGAAAGCTTAAATCTGTTCATTTTGAAATCTCAAGGAAGTATGCTCTGCACTTGCCTTATGCAAGGATCCTGTGCATCAGAAAACTTGATAAGTTTTTATCTGATTTGGTACCCTGCTTCAGACTAAGAGGAAAGTTTGTTTTGGGTTGTAAAACCTAGAAAATTGTTTTAAGTTTTGATGCTCATAGAAGTATATCGGCTGGAAACCAGGACTTGCGGGCTACTGGCCCAAAGTACAGTTCTAACTGTTGTAGACCTGGTGTAAACAACATTTTTTCAGCAGTAATTCCGCACTCGGTTCTTATCAAACTAATATCAGGATTTCAACAGTAATTCACAAAGATGACATTAAAGAGAATTTAATTTCAAGAATAAGAAGGCAATGTGTATGAAAGTTGAGTTTTGATTTTGGACAAAAATTTCACCTATTAGGTAAAACTTATTTTTTGACTTTCAATACAAAAATAATGGAGAGAAAAAAATGAAAGATTTTAAGAAATAGTTATTATTTTTTTTTAGGAATAAGTAAAACTTGTGGATTTAAAGAGAATTAACCACAGGATACAAAATTGATTTAAAAAGGAAACCCTAAAAAAATACTGTTCACGCGGCACTGTTCACGGACGAGGATGAAAAATTCAAACAAGAATGAAAAGCAACAAAGATAGATGGATCTGACCTTGGAGCCTAAGCTCTGATACCAAATGATATGAACCCCGTCAAGAACTGACGCGACCTTAACCAAATTAGTTCCCAAGATCGAATCTAAACCCAGGAATGGAATGGAACCTTGACCCAATGCTTATTGGAAGAACGAACCTTGGTATGTGAAGACGCCACAATCAGCTATGGAAGGTCTGATTGATAAGTCAAGATATTGAACGCCACGGAAATCCGATAAGTTCAAAGAGTTTGTAAAGAACCAAAGAGAATTAACTCTCAAAATTGCATCAAAAAAAAATTCTTCCCCTGTTTATTAGATACAAGTACATTATATAGGGTTGGTTACAAGAATTTAAACCAAATCAGAATCCTAATCTAAGTAAATAGGAAAGAATTTAAACCAAATTAGAATCCTAATCTAACTAAATAGGAAAGAATTTAAACCAAATCAAAATCCTAATCTAAGTAAATAGGAAAGAATTTAAAACCAATCAGAATCCTATTTGGCTTTAAATGCCTTACGTCAATTAAATGGAAACTAGGCAATTAAAATAGAACTAACTGATTTTTTTTCCTAATAGCCTCCTTAAGAAATGGGAAAGTATCTGAAAAAGGAAAATAATATATTTTTCCGCCATAATGTGCAAACCAACTCCCTATTTCATGGAAGTGAATATTTGGAAACTTCAAAAGCCTGAATCATGCATTTATCATGAGCGATTCCTTCAAAGGGCCTCCATGAATTTGATTGAGCCTAAGTTGCTTGAATCAATTCATTAAGCACTTCTTTGAATTTCTTTGCTCGAGCTCTCGTAACGGGTCCGACGGGAACTTGAATGGGATCTGAATATACCTCATCCCATGTGCTTGTGATAGTCTTATCCTTAATCTCATCACACATGATGGGTTTAAGAATAGATATAGCTTTGTCAAGAATGGGAGAACCATGATATTGTTCCTTTAACACCAAAAGAGGTCTACAAGGAACAAATAAAGATGATAGAAAAGCAAGACCACAAAAAAGGTGAGTGAGGCCAAATATAAGAGAAAAGAAAAGAGTAAGAAAGAGAAGAGGGTGAGAAAGAGCTTCTTTGTAAGAGTGGGTAAGATTACGAAAGCATATAAAGGAAGCCATTTCATGGTTTTGCTCGTGTTCAAAGAATTATATCTAACCTTTGATGACACTAACCCTCCTCTCCCTAGTATTGTTATTTCTTTATTTCAAGAGTTTAAAGATGCCTTTCCTAAGAAAATGCATATTGGCTTACTGTTGAGTGTTAGAAAATGTATATTTATAAAGGAGAAAATTGTCATTTTATACTTTAAATTTTACTAACTTTCCTACTTTTATGTATTTATAAGCTTCTTGTGATTTAATTATGTGTGTTTTATTTTAATTAAGTATTTTATGTATTTTAGGGACATCATGATCATTTCACAATGAACGAGAGATCAGACGGCCAAACGAACATCACTTTTGAACTTAGGACAGTCGAAAACCTTAGGAGGAGCATAAAAGAAAAAATGTCATTGTTCACATGTACGGTACTATTCACATGTACAGTACTGTCCATGTTACTATTCACACATACGGAATGATGACGTGACATTAACCGGTGATGTGGCATTAACTGATGAGGTGTCGCGATTCTATTGGACAAAATTCTTATGCACTGTTGATCGGTGACGTGGCAGCATGTTGGTGGACAAAAAATTATGCATAGGGTACATGAATATACACAGGATTATTTTCGGCCAAACTGTGTCACTGCTCAAGCCGGTTGACTATTCAAACCAGCTGGTCAAACCGTGTCACTGTGCAAACCGCGTGGTCAAACCGTGTACTGTTGATTGGCCATGATTTACTCAATGTATCTATAAAAAGGGGGCCTCTCCCCCCTAATTTGATATCTCTGAACTCTTTTTTGAGCTCCATTTTCTGTATTTTAATAAATTCTCATTTTACCCTTAGTTCAATTATGAGTAGCTAATTTTCTTTCAAGTTTGGGTTGAAAGGGAAGTCTCAACATGAGTCATGGGCTTTATTTGGTAAATTTATTTCTCTTCCCCTCCAATTTTTGTGGATGTAGATACCTATTACAAGGTTATTATTATTTGGCACAATAAGCCCTTAGCACCATATTGATTAGAGCGTGGTTCATGAGGTGTGGATTTCCCTTTCATGATTTAATTGGCACTAATAAGGAATATTTAGCCCATGGTGTATGTTGATGCGGATCCAGATACCCAAGCGCTTCAATTATAATAGTTTTCACCTGAATTTAATTCCGTCATTCCAATTTAAATTCTAGGATAATTTAAATCACTTCCACCATAAATCCAATCAACCACCCAATTCAAAAATTAACTCTACGCATAATTAAAATTCACCTCCTTGTGGGATCGACACTCGTCACCGTTAATCTATTTTACAATAGATTCGTGCACTTGCGAGTTTAATAAAATTTGCACAACACTTACCACCCACTATAGGCATTGAGCATCAAATCAATTTCGTAGCAGGAGCTCTAGAAGTAATCCCGAGGAGACCAAAGAGCTCCAAAGGCAAGTAATGGAGCTGATGAGAAAGGGGTATGTAAAAGAGAGTACGAGCCCATGTACGATACCAGTGCTATTAGTACCAAAGATGGATATAAATTGATATGTGTGTTGATTATCAAGCCATCAATAATATTATGGTAAAGTACTGCTATCCCATTCCTAGGTTAGATGATATGTTGGATGAATTGCATGAAGCCTGTTTATTTTCTAAAATTAATTTAAAAAGTATCTATCACCAAATTCACATGAAAGAAGGTGATGAATGGAAAACTGCTTTAAGACCAAGTATGGATTGTATGAATGATTAGTAATGCCTTTTGGTCTTACTAATGCACCTAGTACTTATATGAGACTAATGAATCATGTGCTATGTGCATTTATAGGTCAATTTGTTGTTATTTACTTTGATGATATTCTAGTGTCCAATAAGATTTTAGATGAGCATATTGAGCATTTGTGATGTGTGCTAGATGTTTTGAGGAAAGAAAACTTGTATGCTAATTATAAGAAATGTGTTTTTGCTTGGAAAAAGTTGTTTTTCTTGGCTTTGTTGTCGGTAGAAATGGTGTAGAGATGGATCAAGAGAAGGTTAGGGCTATTATGGAGTGACTCACACCTAAGAGCATCACTGAGGTAAGGAGCTTTCATGGTTTAGCTAGTTTTTATCGGTGATTTGTTAAGGATTTTAGCCCTATTGCTGCACCTCTTATTGATGTTGTTAAAAAGAATGTTGCATTTACTTGGAATGTTGAACGGGATAAAGCATTCATTGATCTTAAAGAAAGGATATGTTCTGCACCTATTCTAGCATTACCTAATTTTAACCGCACTTTTGAGTTGTGTGATGCCAAAATGCTTGGATTTGAGTATGTTAAGGAGTTGTATGCCAATGATTCTGATTTTGTTGATTTGTTTACTACATGTGATAAAGGATCATTCAGTAAATTTTATAAGCATGATGGTTATTTGCTTAGAGAAAACAAACTTTGTGTGCCTAATAGTTCTATACGTGAGTTGCTAGTGAGAGAGGCACATAATGATGGCTTGATAGGTCATTTTAGGGTTAAGAAGACCTTCGAGACATTGCATGAGCATTTTTATTAGCCTAAGATGAATTGCCATTCACATATGTAATAGATGCATTGCATGTAGAAAGGCCAAGTCTAAGGTTTTACTAAATGGTTTGTATACACCTTTACCAGTTCCTAGTGAGCCTTGAGTAGATATTTCTATGGATTTCATTTTGGGGCTACCTAGGACTCGAAAGGGAATAGATTTTATTTTTGTGATCGTAGATAGATTTAGCACGATGACACATTTCATTCCATATCATAAGTCAGATGATGCCACTAATATAGCTGATTTGTTCTTTAGGGAGGTAGTTTGACTCTATAGTGTTTCTGTGTATTGTTTCAGATAAAGGCGCTAAGTTCCTTAGTTACTTTCGGAAGGTATTTCATAACTCTATGAAATGAGAGTTATCATGACACTTTTAGGTTTAAATCAGTAATATTTAGATATTAAATGATGTGCTTTATGAGCATCCATTTTAGTTTATTTTTAATAAATTGAGTTGTTTTAGAATAATTTGTGCTTAGATTATATGCATAATTGTAGGTGACTGAAAGCTTAAGTTTTAGGCAAGGAATGTTCCCGCAATAAACTTGCAGAGACAATGAAAGAACTAGGCTACAGAGGAATTGAAACAAGTCTTGAACACTGCAAATGCTGTAGCAATTCTAGTGTCCAACAAGATTTCGAGTGCAACAACTAAAAGATAACGATCTAAAGTTTCAAAAAATAGATGATATATGTGCCACACATTTTCGGTTGCCCTAATTCTGAGTTATAAAAGAAGCATGCCTGTAAAGGAAAAGAAAGTTGTCACTTAAAGAAAAATCACAGAGAAAATAAAAAAAATAGAAAATAAGAGGGATTTGACAGCTGCAACAGAGGAATCACGGTGAACAAGAAGGAGAGATCGTAAGATTAAGCGGACTTTAACTCTTTATCTTGTTTTCTTGTTTTTTATTCATTTATGGGGATGTATTTAATGGTTGAAACAATTTTATTTACTATTTTATCACAAATCATGAGCTAAATTTGATTGTGGTTGAGTGATAAACAATTTTAATGGATGTTTGACTGACATATATGTGTTGCTCTATATTTGTTGCAATATTTTGTTTTAATATTTAATGGATACTAGCTAAGAAAGAGCCTAAAAAAGGTCTGACTTAGTGAATCTAATTAAGACAATACTTGGTTTTAGATTGAGTTTCCCCAGTTGAGTTAATCTTCATTTGAATAGTGTCATGCTTGATGTAAAATTAGTGAACAACTAGACATATAGATTCACCTTGTAGGGTAAATAGAACCTTGAACGTTTAATGCTATATTTAATGTTGGCATAATAATTGGTCACTGTTGGTTGCAGCTAAGGATGCACGAGGGATTCTACCCAGTGCTGTAGTTGATGTTGTAACAATGGTACTATAATTGAAAAATAGGAGTTTATTCACTCAACTACTCTATTTCTATGTTTATTCACTCAACTACTTTATTTTCATTGGTTACTACTCTATTTCTATGTTTATGGTATCAGAGCCATCCCAGAGTTTTACTATCCTTGAAAATAAAATTATTTTCAAAATTATGTTCTTCAAATCACAAAAATGGTATGATAGAAGTTTTCTTATGATTTTTTAAGCTAAAGACTTCAAAGACAGAGAGAAATTTCCAAATATAGCATCAACTTCTGAAATGTAAGTGTGCAACCCAAGAGGGGGGGTGAATTGGTATTTTAAAAATTATCCTAGCAAAACACACAACAATCCAATCTAATGCTTTAATAAATACGAAAACAATAAATTCAATGAAAGCACAATAATAAATGAGTAAGGAAGGAGAAAACAAACTCAAAGATTTTTACGTGGTTCGGCTATCCCTGCCTACGTCCACGCCTCCAAGCTCACCGGGCTTGAGAATTTCACTAACCAAGCCTCCAAGGCTTCAAATGCTTACAATTGACTTCCAAGGTGTCAATGGACCTTCACAACAAGAGATTATTCCCAATCTCTTAACCCAAGTGTATCCCAACACTTACAACCTCTCAAGGATAAAGATTACAAATGATTTTTCTCTCACACAATGTGTTTGATTACAAATGAATGATCAATGTGTGAATCAAAGAAATAAAAACAAGTTTGAAGCTCAATAATAGATTTATGCTCAGTAGCAAGCTCAATGATAACTCTTAGATCTATATTTGTTTGAATTTGAATGAGTTTATTTATAGTTGGAGCTGAAAACTAGTCGTTATTGACTTTCTGCTCACTGTCGGATCGCCGTTTGACTGGTCAATATGACCGTTGGGCTGGATTTTCAAATTGTCGGATCGCCGTTATCTAGATGTCGGATCGCCATTAGTGTCCAGAGGCCAATCTTCAATTCTGGAGATGTCGGCGAGCCATTATCAAGATGTCGGATCGCCGTTATCTATAGTAACTGCTACAGTGAACTACTATGTAAAATAACAGTTTGACCTAAAACTTAATATAACTGTATGATGGCCCAAAATGTTATGAAACTTTACAAACAGGTCCAATTTCAGAATTTGTAAATAATACACTGTGAATCCCAAAACTTTCTGAAATTATGATATGATCCAAAATACTATAAAACATTTCAAATAAGTCCTTCTCCAAAATTTCAAACAATACTTGTTGATTTCAAATATTTCAAAATTCTTTCAATTAAACCATAAACTTGAAAAACAACAAATTTCATAAAATCATTTTTCCATTAGATATAAAACCTTTATAATGTGAAAATAATGATTTATTTAAAATGTAAGAAAAATAATTTAAGCTTTCAAAAACTTAATCATTCTTAATTTTGTTTGTTATCATCAAAATCAACATTATGTTAACATAAATGTTAACAACTTCATCAAACGAATCTTCTACTTCTTCTATAATCACTCTAGTGTCTCTTTCTTTTACTCTCTCACTCCCAAAAACCTGCACTAAACAAACATCCAACAAAATAGAAAACCTTGTCGAATATTCCTACATCCCTGAATCCGCACATATCAATGAGTCATCTTTCCCTCTTATTAGTCTTTACCAACTTTACAAACGCCCACACTCCTTTACCCACAGCATCTGCACCCTCATCACCACTAGATGACCACAACCAAAAGAATATATCCAATCTTCTAAATTGGATCAGTGCACACTTCAGGCTAATACAGTTGAACAATATGTTATTTGCAAAAAATTGCAAAACTAAAGTTCTCCCACTAGTTCAAAATACCATACCTACCATACAACCCATGGCTTGCATGATGTTTTCATCAACATCACAAGATTATTCCTCCAATTTCCCTGTTCTAGAAACACATGCCAACTCACAAAGAAAAGTTGTAACCAAACCCTTTATTCCTTCAGCCATCACTCCTACAGGTCACTTAGAAGACAAACCTTTTAAAGCTATCCTCAACTGGCAAACACAAAATGCCAGAGTCCAAAATGAAACCCTGGTCGATATTCATAAAAAGGTGAATCATATCATTTTACGAACTGATCATATTGAGTCCAAAGTTGATTCAATTACTTCACAGATGCAGCAGATCTATCAGAATCTCCAATCCAGAATCTCTCAACTGGATTCAGAGTTAGGAGCCAGCTTAGTCAAAGGTACTATAGCCCAGAATTTGACCAAAAAGAAAAGGAAATCAGGAAATTAAAAGCAGAGCTTGAATAGATTGAGTCAGAAAGGCAAAGGCCAACATTATTCACCACATCACCACCTTTACCTACCATCAGCCCAACTTCCATCCTTTTGCACATATGCTATCTCCCATCAAACCACAAGATACATCCAAACTATTTGGCATGACACACACTTTTTCAGAAATAATCCATTACCAAAACCTACCAGATTTAAACCCCAACCTCGACCTCGATCAGAAAAAATACCTCAACCATCTATGTCAATCCCAGCTCAAGCCAAAGATAAAGCACCCATGCAACAGTTCAGTGCCCAAATGGTCCCAGATCCATCTGATACAGATAATTAGATTTCTAATTCAAACCTAGTTGTTTCAGAAAACCCATCAGAATCTGAGACAAAATCTTCCCCTGAATCCTCAATATCAATTAGTGACTCTGAAAAGTCCTATGCTGATATCACCAAAATTCTCATGGTCCAACCAGAAGAAACTGAACCTACCCAATCATGAAGAACAAAACCCATTCTTTGAAATACCCTCAGATATTGAGGAAGATCCACCTGAAGGAACCTCAGCCACAAACCGGCCTGCTCAGCCTCAAACTCAAAATGATCATAAACCATCAAATGGCCCATGTTTACTTTTGATGATATCCCTGCAACCAAATGGAGAGAACGACTATCAGAAATAGCCGCCTGGACAAATTTCCAAATGTTAAGGGTAAATGCAACAACAACCTCTGTTCTTAGAGAACTTGCTACTCGTTTTACGGGATCTCTAAGAGATTGGTTTGATACTTTAAGAGAGTACAAACAACTACAGTTTCTGTAACTTCCTAATATCTCAAGTGCTCTTGCCGTTATCCATGAATAATTCATTGGAGAATCTGCAGTAATGTTTGAAGCTGCAAGACGTGACTATCTCAACATGAAATGCTGCTCACTCAAGGCTAAAGATCTTGATTTCCATTACAAACGAATGTCAATTCTATTTTACAAGCTTAATGGATTCAATGATCCGCTTAAACATGTTTTTCTGGCGTCATTACCTGAAGAATTACAACCAGATATACAAAGGCAACTCACATCTCTTAATCTCCAAATTGACAAAATTTCTTTGGGGAAAATCTTTCAAATCGCCAAAGGATGCTTGGAGAAGCTATGTGAACAGAAACAATTTTTCAAAGAATTGCTGAAAGATAAAGAGCCTTTCCGAAGTGCTTGCAAAAAGCCTTACTTGCATATCAAATGCAAGAAAAAGAAAGATTGTGAGTGCAGTATAAAAAAGAAAAAGCATTTCAAAAATCCAGATTCTTTTCCTAGATCAAAGGCCCGGAGAAAATCGTACAGGTTTTTCAGAAAAAGATATAGTTCTTTTAGAGAACAGCAAAGGAGAAAATCAAGCCGATGTTTCATCTGCAAAAAGAAAGGCCATTATGCCAAAGATTGCCCCAACAAAAAAGATAAGGCAATCCATTTACTTGAATATCTACAGGCCAAAACTGATTACTCTCCTTACAAAGATGAAATTGAGTTCTACTTCTCAGAACAAGAGGAACCTACTGATGAAACAATGTTCGTACTGGAAAACTCATCTGATGATTCTGAAAACGATGAGTTTCAAACTGTTTTTCACCAACAACTTCTGTCCTTAGACACCACTATTCCCATTCCATCAATAAAACTTCAAATCTTATCTTCAAAATTCCAAAGATCAATTCCTGCCATTGGACTTCTTGATACAGGTGCCCAAAGAAGTATGTTAAACCCAGACATTCTTCCACCCCAGCTTTGGAAAATTTCAAAACAGTCAATAGAAAATTCTTCACCACCAAATTGATTACCAAAAAACTTATTGGTATTCAAATCTTTCCAAACTGTGTTATTTGGACAAAAATCATCAGTTCTCATCTTCCTAAGAAGGATATCCTGTTAGGATTTGATATTATTCACCAGATAAAGCACTCCAAATTATTCCTACTGGAATTCGAGTCAAGTCCATGTTCAAACCTTTCACCAATATTCTTAAACTTTATGGTCTAACTGAAACCCCTCAGTCCTTCCAAGACATTTCCATAAATTTTTTGAAATATTGTCTTGAGTCTCATGCTGATTTCCACCATCCAAATCCTCTGTGGAAAAATCCATATTTCTTTGTTTAATTACCATTTAAACTGAATGAAGATGTCAACCTAACCAAAGCCACCCATCCAGGAATGAGTCCCTCAGACTTAGTTCTAGCCCAAAAAGAGTGTTCTCAGGGCTCTACCAATTCTCAATGGGCTTGCCAAGCCTTTTATGTTGAAAAACATTCCGAAATTGTTAGAGGGAAAAAATGATTAGTCATTGACTATCAGCCTCTAAACATGTTTTTACAAGATGATAAATTCCCTTCGCCAAAAGGACAGAGCATGTTTTCCTCAAAAATGCCCAAATCTTTTCAAAATTTAATCTTAAATCCTGATTTTGGCAGCATGGCATCAAACCCTCAGAAAGATATAAAACCGCCTTTTGCATTCCAAATGCCCATTATCAATGGACGGTTTTACCCTTTAGTCTCAAAACAGCACCATCCATTTTCCAAAAATCCATGGTCCAAATTTTCCAACCTATCCTGCATAGTACATTGATTTACATTGATGATATTTTGTTATTTTCAGGTACACATGATGAACATCGCCAATTATTAGATCAATTCTTTGATATAATCCGAACTCATGGAATCATGTTATCAGTTAAGGAAAGCACAATTGCCACCAATAACATTGAATTCCTTGGAATGACTATGAAAGACGGACACTACCAGCCAGGAAAGCACATTGCCCAAGAACTTATCCACTTTCCAAATCAGAACTTTTCCAAAAGACAAATTCAGCAATTTCTTGGTATTATCAACTACATCAGAGATTTCATTCCTCATGTTGATAATCACACCCTCCAGCTGTCAGCCCTGTTGAAAAAGAATCCACCACCATGGAACAACGACCACACTCTTGCTGTCACAACTTTAAGCAAATTGCACAAAATTGGCCACCATTAAAGCTTATCACAAATGGTAGACGGATACTGCAGACTGATGCAAGTGATGAATCTTGGGGGGCCATCCTCCTTGAAGAAGCAGAGGGCAAAGAACACTTTATTGCCAATGCTAGTGGACACTTCTCTGACACACAAGTCCATTACCACAGTGTGTTCAAAGAAATTTTAGCAGTCAAGAATGGTATTAAGAAATTTAAGTATCATCTTACCGGCTACCACTTTCTTGTCAGAATGGACAACTCAGCTTTTCCTAACATCATGAATTTCAAAGGTAAAAATGTTCCTGAGAAGATGTTACTAAGGTTAAAAGACTGGTTTTCGAAATATGACTTCTCTGTGAAGCATATAAAAGGAGAACATAACCTCATCCCTGATATGCTCTCAAGACTTGCAAAACCTGAAAAATTCTTGCTTTTTATATCCTTTTAAAATCATTTTCCTATCATCTTCATGGCTACTTCACTCCCATCACAAGCCATAAACAAAAAAATATTTTCCTCTTGGAAAAACCTTCATCACTGTCTTTGCTATACAAGAGTTTGGTAATGTCGGATTTGGGACCACAATATACTGTTTCGAAGCTCTCAATGTAACGAATGCAGCTACAACTTTAGAATTATTTTCTAACCCTTCTTCTACTTCAATAATCGTCCTCGCTGCCTAGTTAGCTCGAATCAAGTATACTAAGGCTGGTTCCTCCTCTTGCAAATTGAATTTGAATTGAATTAATCTAAAGTAGCTTGAAAAAAATCCTTACATTGCTTCCTTGATCTTTTTAGCTCGTGCTCTCATAATTTGTCATTCTAGAACAAGCAACAAATCTTTAATGCTCTGAGCACTATAGATCACATCATTCCCTCTCTCCTCAAAAGTATTCATCTTCGAATCCAAACCTGCATCAAAGAGAGAAAGGTTAGAAACATTAAATGTAGCAGACATGATATACTCACCTAGAATATCCACTTTATAATTGTTGTCATTAATATGCTCCAGAATCCGAAATGGACCATCGCATCAAGGGTGCAACTTAGATTTCCTCTGGGCTAGAGACCACTCCTTCCGCATAAACCAATCACCGGCTTAAAATTAGAACTTTGTTTTCTTTTGACGATCCAGGCTAGCTCTCGCATAATTGGGTAAAGGAATCAAATCCATTGGAGTCAATGGATTAAAACCATAACAATCTCAATTAAAGAATAAGAAAAAGAAGAATGAATGCTTATTTGTATACAAACTCAATAAAATGGTAAATAATCTTTTCAAGACTTTAAAATTCTTATTAATGATAGTGTGCAAAAGTTGAGATAAAGTTCTATTGACCACTTCATTTGGCCATCAGTCTGAGGGCGAGAAGTATTAGAAAACAAAAGTTTAGTACCTAATTTACCTGATAATATTGCTGTAAGTGTACACACAAAGTAATATACTAATAAGTATTCAGATCGTCTCCATAAGGATTGATATTATCAGATTTGCTACAGCAACCTTAACCGTGCAGTTTTGTTCTAAATGAAAATAAAAGAAATAATAAAACTAACGAACTTAATTGAAATAAAAATGCAATAAAGAAACTTCTCATGTCACCGGTTTTTACACCAGATCTACAATAGTTAAAACTGTACTTTGGGCAAGTAGTCCGCAAGTTCTGGTTTCCAACTGATATACCTCTATGAGCATAAAAAACTTAAAATATTTTTCAAGGGTTTACAACCCAAAACAGACTTTCTTCTTAGTCTAAAACTGGGTACCAAACCAGATAAAACTTATCAAGTTTTCTGATGCACAGGATCCTTGCATAAGGCAAGTGCAGAGCATACTTCCTTGAGATTTCAAAATAAACAGATCTAAGCTTTCTTAATTTTCTTTGAGGCCTTAGAGCTTCATTGACACAGAGAGAGGGAGTTTTTAGAAAGCCATGAATAATGAGAATAGAAATTTTATTTTTCAGAAGTCGATCTTACAACTGGTGGAAACTTCCTTATATAAGGAAGAAACTTGACTAGATCTTGATGAGACATGTCCTTATCAAGATGTCTTCTAAAAGTAAAGCAAGCATTATTACAATTGACAAAGGCTTTAATAGTTAACATGACTTTTGACAAAAGCTAAAGCTTAAAGAAAACAATACGCTTAATAATTATACAATGCAAAAGTAAAACATTTATTACAACAAGACAAACTACTTTATGGAGAGTTGAGATTCATGTAGTCATCTTCGGATCAGCTGTCTGTTTCATCTGGATCACGGTCGTTACTTTTGGGAAAAATATTTTGGATAGTCTTGGATGCTTACAATGGGGACCACGGCAAGGTGGATAAGGGCAATCTCTTTTGTAGCCTGGTAATAATTACTTTGGTGACGTCTAGGTTGCTTTGTCCTTTTTCTGAGGCTGAGGCTGAGATGATGATCCTGGTTCATGCATAGTTGGTTGTGGAAATTGTTGCAGATGTTGACTGAGTTGGAGAAATTCTTTCCATGGGTCTTGTGAGTCTTGGTAAACGAAATCGGTGAAATCTGGTTTTTCTTCTTTGATTATGATGCCTGTGGATTTTGGTTTGGATATGGCAGATGAAGTTGGGATCATGATGAGGTCGTGTTGTGGACCCAAAGAGGTGTGAGCAATGCCCTTGTGCGGAGCAGTTTGATGATTTAATTCACAAAGATAATTTTGGAGATTTTTCTGTATTCCACTATCTTGTTCAAGGAGGGCTGGATGTGGTAAAGTCAACCAATTATATACCTGGTCTTGAGTCCAAAATGAGCTGGTGTCTGGATGTTGGAAGTATGGCCTGTGAATAATGAACACAGATGTGAACATTTTTGCTTCGGGTGGTGGCATACGTTCTAAATTATAAATTTCTGACAACTGTTGGAGCTTTTTTCTCCACCAAGGAATTGGAGAAAACCATTCAAGGAGTGTCCAGGTTAATGAAGTGGATTTGTCTGGATTAAGTAGGTATTCCAAAGTGAGAGTGACAGGGACAATTAGTTTAGTGGCATAAAGGACAGTTAGGCACGAGATGTACCATAACTCATCTTCTGAGATATCCTTGGAAGGGTCTAGGGTTAAGCCTGTAAGGAACAGGTTTTCTGGATGAAAGGTTGAAAATGAAAATGAGTATGATAAGAGATAGGCTTTCATGAAAAACCTAAAAACAGCTTTCTTATATGCTCAAGTTACGGTCCGTTTAATATCAGTTGCTCTGAGGGTCACGGCCATGCGGCTTCGGGTTTTAATTTTAGAGGTTTTTTTTTCATATTTTAAAGTTAAATTAGGGTTAGTCACCTTATATAAACACTCTTTTATATTCTTTGAGTGGACTTTTTGACAATCTTGAGTTTGATATCATTGGAAAGGATTTTCTCAACTTGTTCATGAAATAACTTTTGACTTATCAAAGGAGTTGCTCACCTTTGTAGTGTCTTATTTAGCAATTTGGGTTCTTGGGACTTAGCCTCTCAAGGGTTTGGATCTTTTTATTTGAATTCTGATCAAATTGGCCTTCTTGGGTCCTTGGGTTCTCATTATTAACATCGTAGAAGCTTTATAAAGGCCAAGTGGGCTTGCAGAGAGAATGATTAAAAAAAAGTGAACAAAAGAAAAAGATTAAAAAAATGAGTGAAATTGAGAGAAAACTAGAGGGAAAACAAAAGAATTTATATACAATAGTCAGTAAGATAAAAATAGCATTGTTTTTAAATCAACCAATGATTGTACTTTTGTAGAAAGAGGTATTTTTAAACACCAACAACCTTGACTCTGCTTTGCCTAGCTTTATTGCTTCTCTTTTGTAGGATTATGAGGATGTCTTTCCCGAATGATTTACCTCAAATTCAAGAGATCAAGCAATATATTGATTTCATGCTTAGTACAACCATTCCAAACCGACCAGCCTATAGGAGTAACTTGGAGGAAACAAAGGAACTTCAAAGGTAGGTTAGTGAATTGATGGAAAAAAGTAAGCGAGAGAAAGCATGAGCCCATGTGCAGTTCCAATTTTGCTAGTTTCGAAGTAGGATAGGACATGGAGGATGTGTAATAACTGCTGAGCCATCGACAATATAACGGTAAAGTATCGACATCCCATTCCTAGGCTTGATGAATTGCATGGTTCTTGTGTATTTTCTAGTATTGATCTAAAACGCGGATATCATCAAATAAGAATGAAAGAAGGAGATGAATGGAAAAACTACTTACAAAATAAATATGATTTGTATAAATGGTTAGTTATGCCTTTTGGCTTGACTAATGCTTCAAGTATTTTTATGAGAATTATGAATCATGTTCTCTGAGCGTTTATTAGTAGGTATGTTGTTTATTTTGATGATATCCTCATGAATAGCAAAAACTTGGGCGATCATGTAGTATATTGAAAATTTACTTTAGAATGTGCTTAGGAAAGGAAAGAAAAGTTGTTTGCTAATCTAAAGAAGCGTATCTTTTGCACTTTAGAATGTGATAAACTCATGTTTCTAGGATTCGTTATGAGTGCACAAGGTATCTAGTTTAATGAGAAGAAAGTACATGTAATCTAAGAGTGGCTAAGTCCTACAAGTGTAAGTAATGTGAGAAGCTTATACTAGCAATTTGTGAAAGATTTTAGTATATTGGCCACACTACTTACTAAAGTAATCAAGAAAAATCTTGGATTCAAGTGAAGAGAAGAACAATAGAAGGCATTTCAAATGACCAAGCAAAAGCTTATATATGCCCCCTTATTGTCCTGGAATATCTTTAATAAAACTTTTGAAATTCAATATGATGCTTCAAGTATTGTCATAGGTGCAATTCTAAGTGACGCAACCTTAAACTATCCTATTTACGATAAGGAGTTGTATGCATTGGTTCAGTCATTAGAAACATGGCAGCACTATCCATGACCTAAGGAGTTCATGATTCACATCAATCATGAGTCCTTGAAATGCCTTAAAGGGCAACATAAGCTAAACAAGAGGCATGCCCATTAGGTTGAATTCATAGAAACATTTCCATAGATAATTTGTGCATGCCTAATTGTTCTTTAAGAGATAAATTAGAGAGAGAAGACCCATAGAGGAAGATTGATGGGATATTGCAGGAATACTTATACTGGCCATATATGAAATGAGATGATAAGAGACTTTGTGATAAATGTGTCACCTACATACAAGCCAATCGAAAGTAGGGATGGCAGTAAAATCCAGGTCTGGCCCGCATCTGCAAGGATCCAGAAAATCCGGATTTGAAAAACTCAAACCCGCACGGATCCGGATCCAGATGCGGATTCAGGTGCACTTGCATCCAGAAAATCGAATATCCGGATTCGATTGTTTTTTTAAATTAAAATATATATTAACTTAAATAAAAAAAAGTCTAATCCCTAACTGTTTCTATCAGTATCAGTGTCTCTCACTGCCTCTCTTCAAGTCTTCATTCAACTTTCCCACACACACACTCACCTCACTAGCAGCCGTCAATCTCGCTTTCGACCAGTGGCCGACTTGCCGTCTTCCTCTGTCTCGCCGAAGTCTTGCCTAATCTACCGTTGAAGCCTCGCTGTCCAAGCTCCATAGTGCTTGTCAAAGGCTCACTGTGACACTGTCGTCCAAGCCTCGCCGTCCAAAAAATAGCCAGTAATGATTTTGCTCCCTTATTTCAATTACTTTTCTATTTTTTCTATTTAATACATAGCTTTTTTTTTGTTAATAATTTGATATTGTGGTTGATTATTTAATTGTATTTAATGACTTTAATTTAATGTAAATTTGTTTAAACTTGAAAATGTTGTCGGCTTAGTGGCTTAATTTAATTTTAGTGGTTAATAACTTGGTATTGTGGTTAATTTTTATTGTATTTAATGAGTGTAATCTATTGGAAATCTATTTAAACTTGAAAATGTTATTGGCTTAATGTAATTTCTTTGTTGATTGAATTGAATTTAATTTTGATTAATTGTGTTAATATAATGTAAATGCTTAATCTCATTTTTTTCGCATATGGTAACTCACTTTGTGAATTACTTTAATTAGGCTTTGGGATTAGTTGAACATGGCCGAAGAGGAGCAAGGAAATAATTTTTCATTCTCTCCAAATAGTTTTAATAATGTCGATGTTAGATTGGAGGATGTTCGTGAACTTAAAATTGATAATGTTGTTGAAGTTGAACCAGATGTAGAAAGTGGTAGTGGTCGTGGCCTTTGTCGTATGCGTGGTGCTAAATAAAAGGGAGGCAATGACAGTGGTGGTTTAGCAGAAGGGTCTACATCGGCTCAATCTATCAGGAGTAGGCTAAATTCTGATATATGGAATCATTTCAAGAGTCACAAAGACGCAGATGGGAATTATCAGGCAATTTGCAACTATTGTAGTAAAGTATTGACTGGACATTATTCTAGTGGAACTACACACTTAAAAAATCATTTTACTAGTTGTTTATGAAAGAATTTCAAGGATATTAGCCAAGAAAAATGATGGATCCATTACTGTTGAGAGTTGTTCTGAAGTTAAATTTGATATAGTGACCATGAGGATTGTTATTACAAGGATGATTGTTTTGCATGAGCTTCCACTTTCATTTGGAACTACACACTTAAAAAATCATTTTACTAGTTGTTTATGAAAGAATTTCAAGGATATTAGCCAAGAAAAATGATGGATCCATTACTGTTGAGAGTTGTTCAACCGTTACTTAATACAATAAGTAGAAACACCATCAAGAATGAAATTTTAAAGCTTTATGATGTTGAGAGGTCCAACACAATGAATTTGTTGGATGCTTGTGAGAGTAGGATTGTAATTACTACCAACATGTAGATAGCTACCAACCAAAAAAAGGGTTATATGGTTGTTACGGTGCATTATATTGACAACCTATGGGTGTTATGGAGTCGCATTATGAGGTAACACTTTTAATATTTATACTATGCTTATTTTAATGATTTTAATGATTATGCTTATTTATATTATGTTATTCTTTTTTTAATTCCTTTTGCATTGTAAACCTGCTCCACATAATGGTGAAGTAATATGTAACGTTCTCTATGATTGTTTGATGGATTGAAATATTGATAGGAAAGTGTCAACTGTGACTGTGGATAATTGTTTTACCAATGATGCGATGATTAATATGTTGCTGAATAAATTTTCACTTAGTTCATTGATTTTAGGCGGGAGAATTTTTCACATGCATTGTTGTGTCAAGGCAATATCTTGATTTAAACCATGTAAAAATCTTGCCATAGTGGCCTCTCGTTCTTCTTCAATGTTGGCTCGAATCATGATTATTTCCATCTCCTTGTGGTAATCTTCCACACTTCTAGAACCTTGTGTAAGACTTTGAAGCCTTTGGTGCAGCTCCCTATAATAATGACTAGGAACAAATCTCCCTTTCATGATGGCCTTCATCTCCTCCCAAGTGTTTATAGGCCTTTCACTATTTCATCTCCTACTCAAAACAAGTTGATCCCACCAAATTATAGCATAATCAGTAAATTCAACGGCAGCTAGTTTTACCTTTTTCTCCTCAGAGTAGTTGTGGCAGTCAAATACTAGCTCCACTTTTTTTTCCCACTCCAAATAAGCTTCCGGATCATTTTTACTTTGAAAAGAAGGAATTTTCAGTTTGATACTCCCCAAATCACGATCTATACGTCTTGCCCTTCTATCATCTCTTCCACTCATGTCAACGGTGGCTTGGTCATTAAAATTATCTAGGTCATCACCATCTTCTTCTCCCATGGCAGCACGCCCTTGATTATCTCTTACATTAGGAGCTATTGGTGGTTGCCCCTTTTGTAGATTGGCTATGGCAGTGTCTTGCCTCTCCAATTTGTCACGAATCTCTCCAAACATCATATCCATGTGCTCAAATTGTTGTTGCATGGCTTTGAGCATGAATGATTGGTCTACAGCTTCTTGATCTTTTGACATATTTGTGATATGAAAAAAAAATGTTAGCAAAAAAAAAAACCTTACAACACTCTGTCACGTGTTTCCCTCAATTTGATGTCACTTAACTCTCGTGTTTAACACACAAATTGGCTTTTACCCTCTAATGATCTCACAAACTTTTTTTTTTAATTAACCACACTTAATTCTCCCTTTCAGTTCTTTATTGAACTAAATAAACAAAATCAAGAAAAACCCAGGTGGCACACCAAATATGACGAATCAACACACTAAACAAAGAAAAGGAATTAAGAGGACACAAAGAACAATAAGGAATTTGATGATAAGAAAGCAAGAAAGCAAAGGAACACAATTGGTATTGTGTGCAAACAATGTCAAGGAAAAGGAATAACTAAAATTCAATCTGATGAAAGTAGGAATACTTGATTCCTTTTGCAAGCTTTTTTTTTTATTTTTTTTTCGGTACGTTTTTTTCTCTCTCATTTTTTTTTGATAATCAAAATATATAAGACATTCAAACCTGATTAAAAACTAGCTCTGATACCAAATGATGCGAATCCCACAATGAAACTTTGAAACCCACACTTAAATTGAAGTTTCAACTTCCCAAGAAAGTTCTAAACAGATTTAAAATAGAACATTGGCCCAATGCTTAAGAAAACATGAACCAAAGGTATAGAGAATGATATTGACGCCACACTCAGGAAATAGATGAGAAGGTGAGTGATAAGTCTAAATTTGGAACACCACAAGAATGCTAATTCTTGATAAGTTCACTAGTTCTCAAAAGAACCAAAGAAAGAATAATCTTTCAAATTCAAATAACATTAATCTCTAATTCCTTACATAGCAAGGTTGCTGAGTTTAAATACACCAATAGAAACCCAAGATCCTAAAAATACAAATGAAAACATTGGAACAACCCTCTAAGTATAGGTTTGTCAAAGGATGCTTCAAAAAGTCTTCACCAACCAACCATAATTAATGCTATCATTGAAAAACTTATTGTTAGCCCACCATCATTGATGGTAGACTTACCTTACACATTGACAAACTTGAAACAAAACAAACAAATGAAGTTGAAAACAAAGGAGTCGATAAAAATCCCAAGTCTGAACAAGCTATAATGAATTGGTCATAACTCCTTCTAAAGAACTCCAAATCCAGCTCTGTAAAATGCATTGGAAAGCTAACTTAATTATCTTTCCAACGGTATATAGCTTGTATATTACTTCAGGCTCAATCAATACCAATTTTATTCCGAAGTTGCCCTTGCTGCATTTGATCCAAGTTGTGTATTTGGCTGCCCAATAGCTTGAATAATGGCCACAATGCCTTGTCTTCTCTCCAAGCCCAATTCATAATGTCTTGCATCTTGAATTATATTTTCAATCCATATTTTCTCAATTAATCCATTTAAAGCAGCTTGCATCTTTTTGGTCGAGCTTTATTAGCATCAATTCTAGCTCTTGTAATTGGGCCTCCATGAACGTGCAAAGGATCACTTGAATCTTTAATGGTATTTTCTTGATGGTTCTCATCAACAATGTTGGTCGAGCTTATTAGCATCAATTCTGGCTAATTCTGGTTTGAGTTTTCTAATCTCCGCTTCTTTCTTGTTTAACTTTGGACCCCAGACTTGATTATTGATCATCATTCTGAGATCTCTATCTAATTCAGAGATTTTGTCTTGTAGATTTATATAAATCTACTCAAGACGATTGCTGATAGAATCAACTTTTGTTTCAGTTTGTGAAACTTGATTGGCAACTCGATCAATCTTTTTTCCAAGTTGATGCAGTGTTTGATTTTAGATATTGGCATTTTTTGTTTGCCAATTCAAAACCGCTTCATATTTCTTTGGTGCTTCAGGTTGTCCAGTAGATGTAATTGGAGACTGAACAAAAGGTGGTGAGACAACTTTGGTTTGAGGATCAATTTGTTTTTCAAGTGGAGGAAAGGTTTCATCATAACACTGGCCTGAAAACATTAGACATGATCTTATTTTGGGTTGAACATTTTGTATAAGAGGCTTTGGGTCTTGTGGAGGTTGTGGAGAGAATGATTTGCAAGGAGTTTTAGGATGGGGAGGCTTTTTCTTTTTCTTTTTTCTTCTTCTCATGATCTCCATTTCATCATCAATATCTGTATCATCTAAACAAGGACAATTTAGATTGCACATATGAGCTTCAGGAATATCCCATATGAAATGTCCATTGATTTTGTTAAGATACACTGGATATCCATTCGACGAAAATCCATGAATTGGGATATCTTTTTCTTGACCAGTAGTTACTGCAGTGATCATAGCAGTATAAGAAAGCCTTGGGGTTTTTTAGACAGGTTTAGTTTTAGGTGTTTGAAAAGACAGTTTGACCTATCCATCATTTTTTCTTTCAAAAGTGGCTTCTGTTGTTTGAAATGGTTTGGTGATACGAACCCCGTCAAGAACTGACCCGACCCTAACCAAATTAATTCCCAAGATCGAATCTAAACCCAGGAATGGAATGGAACCTTGACCCAATGCTTATTGAAAGCATGAACCTTGGTATGTGAAGATGCCACAAATCAGCTATGGAAGGTCTGATTGATAAGTCAAGATATTGAACGCCATGGAAATCCGATAAGTTCAAAGAGTTCGTAAAGAACCAAAGAGAATTAACTCTCACAATTGCATCAAAAAAAACTTCTTCCCCCCATTTATTAGATACGAGTACATTATATAGGGTTGGTTACAAGAATTTAAACTAAATCAGAATCCTAATCTAAGTAAATAGGAAAGAATTTAAACCCAATTAGAATCTAATCTAACTAAATAGGAAAGAATTTAAACCAAATCAGAATCCTAATATAAGTAAATAGGAAAGAATTTAAACCAAATTAGAATCCTATTTGGCTTTAAATGCCTTACATCAATTCAATGGAAACTAGGCAATTAAAATAAAACTAACTGATTTGTTTTCTTAATAGCCTCCTTAAGAAATGGGAAAGTATCTGAAAAAGGAAAATAATATATTTTTCTGCCATAATGTACAAACCAACTCCCTATTTCATGGAAGTGAATATTTGGAAACTTCAAAAGCCTGAATCATGCATTTATCATGAGCGATTCCTTCAAAGGGCGTCCATGAATTTGATTGACTTCAAGTTGCTTGAATCAATCCATTAAGCGCTTCTTTGAATTTCTTTGCTCGAGCTCTCGTAACGGGTCCGATGGGAACTTGAATAGGATCTGAATATACCTTATCCCATGTGCTTGTGATAGTCTTATCCTTAATCTCATCATTCCCCTCCTCTTGAAGAGGATTTGTCCTCAAATTGTCACCTACATCAAAAGGACTTAAATCAGAAACATTAAAAGTAGCATTTACATTGTACTCACCAGGCAAATCCAGTTTGTATGCATTGTCATTGATCCGTTCCAAAACTTGGAATGGACCATCCCATCGAGGTAATAGCTTAGATTTCCTTCGTTCCGGAAATCGTTCCTTGTGCATGTGTAACCACACCCAATCGCCAGGTTCAAAGACTTGCTTATATCGCCCTTTGTTGGCTTGTTTAGCATATTGCTTAGTTCTCCGCTCAATGTTGAACTTCGCCCTCTCGTGTATTTGTTTAACAATTTCAGCCTTTTTCTTGCCATCTAAGTTAACACGCTCAGAAACAGGTAATGGAGTTAAATCTAATGGGGTTAAAGGATTAAAATCATAAACAATTTGAAACGGTGAATACGTAGTAGCAAAATGAACGGAACGATTATAAGCAAACTCAACATGAGGTAAACAATCTTCCCAAGTTTTAATGTTCTTTTTAATGATAGCTCGCAATAGAGTAGATAAAGTTCTATTCACAACTTCTGTTTGACCATCAGTTTGAGGGTGACAAGTAGTTGAAAACAACAACTTAGTTCCTAACTTAGCCCATAAGGTTTTCCAAAAGTAACTTAAAAACTTAGCATCCCTATCAGAAACAATTGTCCTGGACATACCATGCAACCTTATAATCCCCCTAAAGAATAGGTTAGCAACATTAAAAGCATCATCTGTTTTGTGGCATTGAATAAAATGTGCCATTTTTGAAAATCTATCCACAAGCACAAAAATTGAGTCTTTCCCTTTTCTAGACCTAGGTAAACCTAGCACAAAATCCATCGAAACATCAGTCTAAGGTACACTAGGTATTGGCAGAGGGGTGTATAAGCCATAAGGTTGCACTTTCGATTTGGCTTGCCTACAATTAACGCATTTACCACAAAGTCTTTCAACATCTTGCTTCATATGTGGTCAATAAAAGTGTTCCTGTAATATTGCTAGAGTCTTTACAACTCCAAAATGCCCCATTAACCCTCCTCCATGGGATTCTCTCACTAGCAAATCTCTCAAAGAACAATTAGGCACACATAGTTTATTCTCCCAAAATAAATAGCCATCATGCCTATAATATTTACCGACTGCGATCTTTTCACAAGCTTGATATTCAACACTAAAATCATGGTTAGCAGCATACAATTCCTTAATATGTTCAAACCCAATTAATTTAGCATTAAGTGTTGAGATTAAGACATACCTGCGGGAAAGTGCATCTGCAACAATGTTTTCCTTACCTTGCTTGTAACGAATGACATATGGAAATGTCTTAATGAATACCACCCATTGAGCATGTCTCTTATTCAGCTTGTGTTGGCCTTTAAGGTGTTTCAAAGACTCATGATCGGTGAAAATCACGAACCCCTTAGGTCATAGGTAGTGCTGCCACGTTTCTAATGCTCGAACCAATGCATACAACTCTTTATCTCAAGTAGGGTAGTTTAAGGCTGCCCTACTCAACTTTTCACTAAAGTAAGCAATTGGTCGTCCTTCCTGCATTAGGACTGCACCAATACCAATACCTAAAGCATCACATTCAATTTCAAATGTTTTATTAAAGTTAGGCAAAGACAATAAAGGAGCATTGGTTAGCTTTTGCTTGATTATTTGAAATGCCTTCTCTAGCGCTTCTCCCCATTTGAATCCAACATCTTTTTTTAATACTTCAGTAAGCGGTGCGGCTAATGTGCTAAAATCTTTGACAAATCGTCGATAGAAACTAGCAAGCCCATGAAAGCTTCTCACATTACTTACACTTGTGGGACTCGGCCACTCTTGGATTGCACGTACCTTTTCCTCATCTACCTGTATACCCTGTGCACTCACAACAAATCCTAGAAACACAAGTTTGTCTGTTCAAAAAGTACACTTCTTCAGATTAGCAAATAACTTTTCTTTTCTAAGCACATCTAAAACATATTTCAAATGTACTACATGATCATTTATGTTTTTGCTATAAATGAGGATATCATCAAAATAAACAACAACAAACTTGCCAATAAAAGCTTGCAAGACATGATTCATAAGTCTCATAAAAGTGCTCGGGGCATTAGTTAGGCCAAAAGGCTTGACTAACCATCATACAAATCATATTTTGTTTTAAAGGCAGTTTTCCATTCATCTCCTTCTTTCATTCTAATCTGATGATATCCACTTTTCAAATCGATTTTGGAAAATACACTAGACCCGTGTAATTCATCAAGCATGTCATCTAGTCTAGGAATGGGATGTCGATACTTTACCGTTATGTTGTTGATTGGTTGACAGTCAACACACATCCTCCACGTCCCATCCTTCTTAGGAACTAATAAAACGGGAACTGCACATGGACTCATGCTTTCTCTCACGTACCCTTTTTCCATCAATTCATTAACTTGCCTTTGAAGTTCCTTGGTCTCCTCTGGATTGCTCCTATAGGCTGGTCTATTTGGAACGGTTGAACCGGGTACAAAATCAATCTGATGCTCAATCCCTCGGATTGGAGGTAAACCATGTGGTGTTTCCTTAGGAAAAACATCCTCATACTCCTGCAAAAGAAAAGTAATAGAACTAGGCAAAGTAAGGTCAAATTCATTAGTGTTCAAAAATGCCTCTTTGTACAAAAGTACAATCATCGGCTGATGTGAAAACAATGCTTTTTTTATCTCACTTGCTCTCGCATAGAAATTATTTTGTTTTCCATCTGATTTTCGCTTAATGGCCGTATTTTTCTTTGGTTTTTCTCTTATATTTTCCTCGGCCTCTTTTTGAATTTCTCTCTCTTTTTCTTTTCCTCACTCTCTCTCTGTAGGCTCACTTGGTGTCCGTAAACTTGCTTTGATGTCAATGGAACAAGAGTGATGTTGCGTTGATTAAATACAAATGAATATTTGTTGGTGAAGCCATCATGCTTCACACGTCTGTCGAATTGTCAAGGCCGCCCAAGTAACAAGTGTCCAGCCTGCATTGGCACTACATCACAAAGCACCTTATCTTCATACTTGCCAATCTGAAAAATCACTAGTATCTGCTTGTTTACTTTCACCTCACCACTGTCATTTAACCATTGTAGTTTGTATGGCCGTGGGTATTTAAGTGTCGAAAGCCCTAACTTCTCTACAATTATAGTACTAGCAACATTAGTACAACTTTCTCCATCAATAATCATTCTATATACTTTGTCTTGAACTTAGCACCTAGTATAGAAAATGTTTTGTACGGCCGTGGGTGTTTAAGTGTCGAAAGCCCTAACTTCTCTACCATTATAGTACTAGCAACATTAGTACAACTTTCTCCATCAATAATCATACTACATACTTTGTCTTGAATATAGCACCTAGTATGGAAATTGTTTTATTGCAACTTAAAGCTCTCCTCGCTACTAAAGTCAATTCCCCAGGGACTACATACTCTTCATCTTCAACTTCCTCTAATGGTGGCATCTCATTCTCTTCCGTCTCATCTTCAGTTACAACCTCACAATTGTCCCGCAACACCATAACTCTTTTATTCACACATTAACTTGCAATATGCCCCTTGCGTTGATATAACTTGCAATATGCCCCCTACCTTGATATTTAAAACACTTAATGTCACAATTCCTACTAGTAGGAGTCACAATGTTACCTTGTGAATTGTGCTTGGAGTGCTCGGTTACTTGCTTAGGTGTAGTAGATGCTTGTGGCCTCTCATCTCATTTCACACAGCTCGGCTTCCAAGGAGTGGAACTCGAGCTTGGGGCTGCACAAGTGTTACCCCTCCTCTTGAGTTGCTGCTCAATCTTGATAGACTTGTGGACCATCTCCTCAATCTCCATGTAATGCTGCAACTCAACCTTATCTGCAATCTCCCGATGAAGACCACTTAAGAATCTTGCCATGGTTGCTTCGCTATTCTCCTCCACATTTGCTCTAATCATGGCAATCTCCATTTCTTTATAATAATCCTCAACACTTCGGCTACCTTGTTGAAGACGTTGTAATTTTTGGTACAAATCTCGATAATAGTGGTTAGGTACAAAACGCCTTCTCATCAAAGATTTCATTTCATCCCATGTCTCAATTGGACATTCTCTATTTCGCCTTCTGCTTATAACAAGTTGATCCCACCAAGTAATGGCATAGTCAAAAACTCAATCACAGCTAATTTAACCTTTTTTGCCTCTGAATAATTGTGGCAGTCAAATATGAACTCCATTTTCTTCTCCCATTCAAGGTATGCTTCTAGGTCAGATTTATCTTGAAAAGATGGAATCTTCATCTTTATGCCGCTCAATCCATCATCTCTATTCCTAGCTCTCCTGCCTTGTCCGTTTCTCCTATAGCTACCCGCTGAGTCCTTACCCTCATCATACTCATCCCTATAATAATCATCAATCTCTCCTCTAACTGGAGCTCTTTCTCTTCTACGTGCTTGGGGAACGGGTTGTGGCTGCCCTGCACGTGTGTTCTCCACTTGATCTAAACGCTCGTGTATAAGCTCTAATTCAGCCCTCATCATCCTTCTCATCTCTCCCATCAATGCTTGAATTTGTAAATTCTGAGTAGTTGCAGATTGATCCTTTTCATTTGTATTTCATTCTAGGTTGTGAGACATAGCTGCTATATGCAAAAGAAAGTTAAAAATAATGTGGAAGGACCTCACCTCACTCCCTTACGTGTTTCACTCAAGAAAAATGAATCACTCAATTCCACTCGTGTTTCACTCAAATTAATTGGCTTTTACCCTCTAATATGCTCACACTCTCTTGCATTTTTCCACTCTTAGTAATCCTCACTCGGTTCTTATCAAACTAATCAAAATAATATCAGGATTTCAGCAGTAATTCACAAAGATGACATTAAAGAGAATTTAATTTCAAGAATAAGAAGGCAATGTGTACGAAAGTTGAGTTTTGATTTTGGACAAAAATTTCACCTATTAGGTAAAACTTATTTTTTGACTTGCAAGACACAAATAATGGAGAAAAAAAATGAAAGATTTTAAGAAAGGGTTATTTTTTTTTTTAGGAATAAGTAAAACTTGTGGATTTAAGGAGAATTAACCACAAGGATACAAAATTGATTTAAAAAGGAAACCCTAAAAAAATACTGTTCACGTGGTACTGTTCCATAGTGGTGGATTCCTTTTCAACAGGGCAGATAGCTGGCGGGTATGATTATCAACATGAGGAATAAAGTCTCTGATGTAGTTGATAATACCAAGAAATTGCTGAATTTGTCTTTTGGAAAAGTCTTGATCTGGAAAGTGGATGAGTTCTTGGGCAATGTGCTTTCCTGGCTGGTAGTGTCCGTCTTTGATAGTCATTCCAAGGAATTCAGTGTTATTGGTGGCAATTGTGCTTTTCTTAGTTGATAACATGATTCCATGAGTTTGGATTATATCAAAGAATTGATCTAACAATTGGCATGTTCGTCATGTGTACCTGAAAATAACAAAATATCGTCAATGTAAATCAATGCACTATGCAAGATGGGTTGGAAAATTTGGACCATGGATTTTTGGAAAATCGATGGAGCAGTTTTAAGGCCAAAGGGTAAAACCGTTCATTAGTAATGGGCATTTGGAATGCAAAAGGCGGTTTTGTATCTTTCTGAGGGTTTGATGCTAAGTTGCCAAAATCCGGATTTAAGATCAAATTTTAAAAAGATTTGGGCATTTTTGAAAAAAGTAAACATGCTCTACCTTTTTGGCAAAGGGAACTTATCATCTTGTAAAAACATGTGTAGAGGTTGATAGTCAATGACTAATCGTTTTTTCCTCTAACAATTTTCAACATAAAAAGCTTGGCAAGCCCATTGAGAATTGGTGGGCTCGATGAGACCTTGGGCTAGAACTAAGTCTGAGGGACTCATTCCTGGATGGGCGGCTTTGGTTGGGTTGACATCTTCGAACAAAGAAATATGGATTTTTCCACAAAGGATTTGGATGGTGGAAATCAGCATGAGACTTAGGACAATATTTCAAAAACTTTGTGGAAATGTCTTGGAAGGACTAAGGGGTTTTAGTTAGACCATAAAGTTTAAGAATATTGGTGAAAGGTTTGAACATGGACTTGACTTGAATTCCAATAGGAATGATTTGGAGGCGTTTTATCTGGTGAATGATATCAAATCCTAACAAGATATCCTTATTAGGAAGATGAGAACCGATGACTTTTATCCAGATAACACAGTTTGGAAAGATTTGAATACTAATAGGTTTTTTGGTAATCAATTTGGTGGTGAAGAATTTTTCATTGACTGCTTTGAAATTTTCTTCATAATGTTGCCAAAACTGGGGTGGAAGAATGTCTGGGTTTAATATACTTGGGCACATGTATCAAGAAGTCCAATGGCAGGAATTGGTCTTTAAAATTTTAAAGATAAGATTTGGAGTTTTATGGATGGGATGGGAATAATGGTGTCTAAGGACAGAAGTTGTTGGTGGAAAACAGTTTGAAACTCATCATTTTCAGAATCATCAAATAAGTTTTCCAGTGTGAACACTGTTTCATCAGTAGGTTCCTCTTGTTCTGAGAAGTAGAACTAAATTTCATCTTTGTGAAGAGAGTAATCAGTGGTGGCCTGTAGATGTTCAAGTAAACGGATTGCCTTATCTTTTTTGTTGGGGCAAGCTTTAGCATAGTGGTCTTTCTTTTTGCAGATGAAACATCGGCTTGATTTTCTCCTTTGTTGTTCTCTGAAAGAACTAGATCTTTTTCTGAATAACATATACGATTTTCTCCGGGGCCTTTGATCTAGGAAAAGAATCTGGATTTCTGAATTTTTTAAAATGCTTTTTCTTTTTGGTGCTGCACTCACAATCTTTCTTTAGTAATTTTAAATAAACCAAGCTAAAGGTGGTATCATTAGTAATTTTAAATAACATTATTCGTACCCCTAGAAGAAGAATCTCAAAACATGGAAACAACTTCTGCATCATCTTCAACTCCATCCTCAACTACCTCTCCGCATGTCTCTCTTTCTGCCACCTTATCTTTGCCAAAATCCGGCCACAAACATGTAGCCTCTAAAATAGAAAATCTTGTCGAATATTCCTATATTCCAGAATCAGCTCAAATTAATGAATCCCAATTTCCTGTCATGAGCCCTTATCAGCTTTACAAACAAAAGACTTCTATAACTAGAAGCATTTGAACCCTCATCTCGTTCCGAAGGCTTTTACCAAAAGAATACATCCAGTCATTCTCGTTTAGATCAGTGTGCTCTTCAAGCCTCTCAGAGTGAACAGTATATTACTTTTGAAATACCTCGAGACCTCGTTGCCTCTTCGAAACAAGAAGGATATACTCATTTACACCTAGGTGGTGTATGTCTCATTCTTACCCTCCATGGCCGAAAAGGCTTACCTGTCACAGCCAGAATTGCTCTTCTTGACACGAGGTTCAAACAGTATCAACATGATGTTATAAGAACCATTTTAACCACTCTCCATGCTAGCAGTGTCTTACTCACCTTTTATCCAAACTTCAACATGTCCCTTGAAGACCCCAACCTACCAGAGACGTTGAAAGTCCAGATCCACCTCCAAGGAGTAGAATAAACACCTACTTCAAAAATTGCCACACTCCATCAATAAATAGTGTATAGATTACAAAATCATGCACTAGATCTTCCTACAACACACACCACAACTAATGCCCCGATGATCCTTGCTGACACAGACACCATTCCTACCATCATCCAAATTTCCAAACAAATCCAGAAACAAGACCTGCTCAAACTCATGCCTCTTGAATGGCTTACCAATTATGAACAGTTTTACCAAAATTCCAAACTTGTCCAAACCACTCAAACCACTTTTGAAAGACGCTGAGATGGCCAAGTTAAATTATCCTTTCAAACACCTGAGCCCATAGCCAATTCTAAGACTCCAAGACTTTCATATACTGCTATGGTCACCGCAGTATCTACAGGTCAAGAAAAAGGCCTCCCTATTCATGGTTTTGCCTCTGACGGGTATTCAGTTTACCTTGATAAACGCAATGGTCATTTTCTATGGGATGTTTTTGAAGCCCATATGTGCAATCCTGATTGTCCTTGTCTTGATGACACGGATATTGATTATGAGTTATAAACCATGAGGAGCAGAAGAAGGAAAAAGAAAAAGCCTTCTTTTACAAAAACTCCTTACAACACCCACACTTACTAACCCCCTCCAGACCCAAAGCCTCCCACTCAAACTGTCCAACCAAAAATAAGATCTTGTATGATATTCTCAAAATCTTATGAAGAAAATTTTCCTCCACTTGAAAAACAGGTTGACCCTCAAACCAAAGTTGTCTCCCAGCCTTTCGTTCAATCTCCAATCGCCTCCATAAGCCAACTCGAACCCCCGAAACAGTATGAAACTGTTCTCAACAGGCAAACAAAGAACACCAGTGTTCAGAACCAAACTTTACAACAACTTGGTAAGAAAATTGACCGAGTTGCCACTCACGATTCACAGACTGAATCCAAGGTCGACTCCATCAGTGCTCGTCTTGAACAGATTTACCACAATCTCCAAGAAAGAATTACAGAGCTTGACAGAGATCTCAGAATGATGATCAATAATCAAGTATGGGGTCCTGAGTTTAATAGAAAGGAAGCTGAAATCAGAAAGCTCAAGGTTGATTTAGCAAGAATTGATGCTGACAAAGCTAGGCCTTCACTTTTTACCCAAACACAGTCCATCCTAGTCCCACCGTCAATTTTTGAAACTTATCAACCTTTCTACACACCTTCCCGACCACAATCAGTTTATATTCAGTCCTTTGGCTTTTCCCATTTACATACTCCCAGTCCCAGTGTCTCTCAACCGAAACCTACTTCTCCAAAAAAATCCAAGGCAAAGGTCAAAATATCTGAACCAAAATCAAAGCCTCAAACTTCCTCTTCTGTCCCTTCAGAAGATTCCCCAAAAGAAACCCCGACGCCTCAGTCAAAAGACAAAAATCCCCTTGATCAATATCATTACTATGGTGTTGATAAGCAACTTCCAACTACATAAATAGAGTCAGAACCAGAATCTGTTGATTCAGTGTCATCCTCCTCCTCCTACACAACAATTCTTGAAAACACTACCTCCAATTCAGAATCAGAATACGCAGATATTTCTGGTTTACTCATGGCAACTAACATTGATAATCCAAGCACTTCCACAGCCCCAATCATTGAAAGTGAAAGTTCTGAGGATGAAAATGCTCAAGCCTTACAGACAGAACCAGTTCCCCTACAAATAAATCCATTGTTGACCATATATCCAAATCATCATCATCCACCTATTTCACATTTAATGATATTCCTCGCCACAGATGGCCAGCCAGACATCAAGAATTTGCTGCATGGATAGACTTGCAAATGATAAGACCTAATGCCAATTCACAAGCAGTGGCTCGTGAATTTTGTTACAGATTCACAGGATCTCCCCGGGATTGGTTTGAAAGACTTGGAGAATATAGGCAATTGCAATTTGTCCAAACTACAACAGTGCTAGCTCTCGGATATATCTATGAATAATGGATTGGTGAGCTAACTGCATCAAATGAAGCAGCCAGAAAAGAATTCCATCACATGAAATGTTGCTCTCTCAAAAGACATCATTTGGAGATACATTACAAAAGAATGAACATGTTATTCTACAAGCTAAATGATTTAATGATCCAACATTGAAGCATGTCTTTATAGCCTCTCTTCCTCAAGAGTTACAGCCTGAACTGCAAAGACAATTAACTACTTCCAACCTCGTTGTAGATAACATATCCATGGGAAAAATCTTCCAAATGGCTCTCGCATGTCTTGACAAAATTTATGAGCAAAAAGAGTTCTTCAAAGATTTTATGGAGAACAAACAGCCTTTTGGCTCAGCCTGCAAAAAGCCTTATCTTAAAATTGAGTGCAAAGACAACAAGAAGTGTGACTGTTCTTCCAAAAAGAACAAACACTTCAAAAAACACTTCCATAAATCCTCATCCAAATCCAGAAAGCCATTCCGATATTTCAGCAAAAAAGATCCCTCTCAATACAAGAAAAAGAAAAACAACAAATGTTTCATTTGTAAAAAAAAGGTCATTTTGCCAGAGATTGTCCTCACAAATCTGCCAAAGCTGTCAGACTCGTACAACACCTCCAGCAGTCTTCACTGCTCTTTGAAAATGAAAATGTTGAGTCTAACTTTTCTGAACAAACAGAACAAAATGAACAAACAGTCTTCATCCTTGCAGAATCATCTGATTCTGGTGAAGTTTCTATTATTTCCACAGTCCAAGAATTCAATCAAGTATATAAACCATCTAAACCTTCCATTCCTTCTGTCAAAATTTCTGTTCTTCCCTCAAAATTTCACAAGCCAGTCCCAGTCATAGGTTTTTTAGATACTAGTGTAGAAACGAGTATGGTTGATCCTTCTGTTCTTCCTTCTGGGTATTCGATTCTTTCTAATTGTGTTATTTGGAAAAAATTGATTGTTTCTCATCTTCCCAACAAAGATTTACTCATTGGTTTTGATGTTCTTCACTTGCTCAAAAACCTCTTTATCACCCATTCAGGCATCAGGTATAAACAAATGTACCTTCCTTATACAGATATACGTTGTTTGAAAGCCCTTCTCCTTATACCTCTATTTCTCAAAAATTCCTTGAATATTGTCCAGAAAGCCATTCCCAGTTCAAACATCCTTTACCTCTCTGGAAAAACTCTCAATTCTTCATCCATCTCCCTTTCAAACTCAATGAAGATATCAACCCTACCAAAGCCACTCATCCGAGTATGAATCCTACTGATCTCTTGTTAGCAAAACAAGAATGTTCTCAGTTGCTGCAACAAGGCCTTATTGAGCCAACCCACTCCAAATGGGCTTGCCAAGCCTTTTATGTGGAAAAAAAGGTCTGAGTTAGTTCGAGGTAAAAAGAGATTAGTCATTGATTATCAACCACTCAACTCTTTTCTAAAAGATGATAAATTCCCTTTACCAAAGATCCAGTCCTTATTCATTCATCTCTAAGGTGCTCAAATATTTTCAAAGTTTGATCTCAAAACTGATTTTTGGCAATTGGGTATTACACCCTCTGATCGTCCTAAAACTACATTCTGCACTCCTGATGCACATTATCAGTGGACAGTCATGCCTTTTGGTCTCAAGGTCGCTCCGTCCTTATTCTAAAAAGCCATGATAAAAATCTTTTCACCCATTCTCCATCATGCCCTCGTCTACATTGACGACATCCTGTTGTTTGCCTAAGACCATGACAGCCATCACGAACTTCTGTCAGAATTTTTCAACATTATCCAGACACATGGAATCATGCTTTCTGAAAAGAAAAGTAGCATTGGGAAAGACTCCATTGAGTTCCTTGGCATGGTCCTCAAAGATGGTACCTACCATCCAGGACCACACATTGCAAGTGAATTATTGAAGTTTCCTGACACAAGCTTATCCAAAAGGCAAATCCAACAGTTTCTTGGAATCATTAATTATGTCAGAAGCTTTATCCCAAAAGTTGCGGTCCATACAAGCCAGTTGTCGCGCATGCTCAAAAAATAGCCACCCCCTTGGGGTCCAGACCAAACCGAAGCTGTCTAGCAATTGAAAAAGATAGTGCAATCTCCCCCACCTCTCAGAATACCGATAGATGGCCAGCGCATCCTCCAGACAGATGCAAGTGATGATGATGCGAATCCCACAATGAAATTTTGAAACCCACACTTAAATTGAAGTTTCAACTTCCCAAAAAAGTTCTAAACAGATTTAAAACAAACAAAATCTTGACCCAATGCTTAAGAAAGCATGAACCAAAGGTATAGAGAATGATATTGACGCCACACTCAAGAAATAGATGAGAAGGTGAGTGATAAGTCTAAATTTGAAACACCACAAGAATGCTAATTCTTGGTAAGTTCACCAGTTCTCAAAAGAACCAAAGAAAGAATAATCTTTCAAATTCAAATAACATTAATCTCTAATTCCTTGCATAGCAAGGTTGCTGAGTTTAAATACACCAATAGAAACCCAAGATCCTAAAAATACAAATGAAAACATTGGAACAACCCTCCAAGCATAGGTTTGTCAAAGGATGCTTCAAAAAGTCTTCACCAACCAACCATAATTAATGTTATCATTGACAAACTTAATGCTAACCTACCATAATTAATGCTATCATTGAAAAAATTATTGTTCGCCCACCATCATTGATGGTAGACTTACCTTACACATTGAAAAACTTGAAACAAAACAAACAAATGAAGTTGAAAACAAAGGAGTCGTTGAAAATCCCAAGTCTGAACAAGCTGTAATGAATTGGTCATAACTCCTTCTAGAGAACTCCAAATCCAGCTCTGTAAAATGTATTGGAAAGCTAACTTAATTATCTTTCCAACGGTGTATAACTTGCATATTACTTCGGGCTCAATCAATACCAGTTTTATTCCGAAGTTGCCCTTTCTGCATTTGATCCAAGTTGTGTATTTGGCTGCCCAATAGCTTGAATGATGGCCACAATGCTTTGTCTTCTCTCCAAGCCCAATTCATGATGTCTTGCATCTTGAATTGTATTTTCAATCCATATTTTCTCAATTAATCCATTTAAAGCAGCTTGCATCTTTTTGGCTCTAGCTCTTGTAATTGGGCCTCCATGAATGTGCAAAGGATCACTTGAATCTTTAATGGTATTTTCTTGATGGTTCTCATCATTCCCCCTCTCCTCAAAAGGATTCGTCCTCGAATCTTCACCTACATCGAAAGGAGATAGGTCAGAAACATTGAAAGTAGCACTCACATGATACTCACCAGGAATATCCAATTTATAGGCATTGTCATTGATCCGTGCAACCACTTGAAATGGACCATCTCCCCTTGGAAGCAACTTAGAACGCCTTTGTGCTGGAAACCTCTCCTTTCTCATATGCACCCAAACCCAATCTCTAGGCTGAAAAACCACTTGCTTACGTCCTTTGTTGGCTTGAGTAGCATATTGTTCAGTTCTCTTTTCTATGTGTTGTCACGTTCTCTCATGCAATTGCTTGACAAATTCGGCTTTCTTTTTACCATCCATACTAGCACGTTCATCAATAGGTAAGGCCAATAAATCCAAAGGAGTTAATGGATTAAAACCATATACAACCTCAAATGGTGAAAATTTAGTAGCTGAATGGATAGTTCTATTGTAAGCAAATTCAACATGTGGCAAACATTCTTCCCACATTTTCAAGTTCTTTTAAATAATGGCACGCAACAAAGTAGACAAAGTTCTATTTACAACCTCAGTTTGTCCATCAGTTTGTGGATGATAAGCAGTAGAAAACAAAAGTTTAGTACCCAACTTACCCCACAAAGTTTTCCAAAAGTGGCTCAAGAACTTAGCATCTCGATCTGAACTATGCTCCTTGGCACTCCATGCAATCTGAATATTTCCTTGAAAAACAAATTAGCTATGTTTGTTGCATCATCCGTTTTGTGACATGGAATGAAATGTGCCATCTTTGAAAACCTATCAACAACAACAAAAACAGAATCCTTTCCCCTTTTTGACCTAGGTAAACCCAAAATAAAGTCCATAGAAATATCAACCCAAGGTTCGCTAGGTATGGGCAGAGGGTTATACAATCCATGGGGTAAAACTTTAGACTTAGCATGTTTACAAGTGATACGCTTCTCACATATTCTTTCAACATCACGTTTCATATGTGGCCAAAAAAAGTGTTCTTTTAAAACATCTAAAGTCTTTGTAATGTCAAAATGTCCCATTAAACCTCCCCCATGGGCTTCACGCACAAGCAATTCACGCAAAGAACTATGAGGCACACACAATTTATTCTCTCTAAATAAGAACCCATCATGCCTATAGAACTTTCCAAATGCCACTTTCTCACAAGCATTAAACACATTAGTAAAATCAGGATCATTAACATATAATTCTTTAATATGCTCAAATCCTAACAACTTTGCATTTAATGTAGAGATAAGTGCATACCTTTTAGATAATGCATCAGCCACCACATTCTCCTTACCTTGTTTGTATTTGATCACATAAGGAAATGGCTCAATAAATTTAACCCATTTGGCATGTCTCCTATGCAACTTACCTTGCCCTTTCAAATGCTTCAAGGACTCATGATCAGTGTGTATAACAAACTCTTTAGGTATAAGATAATGTTGCCAAGTTTCCAATGCTCTCACCAATGCATACATCTCCTTGTCATAGGTAGGATAGTTTAGGGCTGCTCCACTCAATTTCTCACTAAAATAGGCAATTGGACGCCCTTCTTGCATCAAAACAACTCCAATACCTATACCTAAAGCATCACACTCAATTTCAAAAGTTTTAGCAAAATCAGGTAAAGGAAGTAATGGTGCAGAAACTAATTTCTCCTTGATTAGATTAAATGCCCTTTCTTGTTCACTGGACCACTTAAATCCCACATGTTTCTTCACAATTTCAGTTAATGGTGCAGCAAGGGTGCTAAAATCTTTTACAAATCTTCTATAAAAACTAGCCAAACCATGAAAACTTCTTACCTCACTTACACTTTTAGGTGTAGGCCACTCCTTGATAGCCTTTACCTTCTCTTCATCAACCTCAATTCCTTTAGCACTCACAACATAACCAAGAAAAACAATCTGATTTGTACAAAAGGAACACTTCTTCAAATTAGAATACAATTTTTCCTTCCTTAAAACAGTCAATACACTTTGTAAATGTTCAATGTGTTCTTCTACACTTTTACTATAGATCAAAATATCATCAAAATAGACAACTACAAACTTACTAATAAAAGCATGCAAAACATGGTTCATTAACCTCATAAAAGTTCTAGGTGCATTAGATAACCCAAATGGCATCACTAACCACTCATATAAACCATATTTTGCTTTAAAGGCAGTTTTCCATTCATCTTCCTCTCTAATCCTAATTTGATGATATCCACTTTTAAGATCAATTTTACTAAACACACAAGAACCATGCAATTCATCAAGCATGTCATCAAGTATAGGAATAGGATGTCAATACTTTACAGTGATTTTATTAATTGCACGACTGTCAACGTACATCCTCCACGTTTCATCCTTTTTGGGCACTAGTAGAACCGGTGCCGTACAAGGACTCATGCTCTCCCTCACATATCCCTTTGCCAAGAGTTCTTTAACCTGCCTTTGAAGCTCCTTTGTCTCCTTGGGGTTTCTTCTATATGCGGGTCTATTAGGAATGGTAGCTCCAGGAACGAAGTCTATTTGATGCTCAATTCCCCTAATAGGTGGCAAACCATTAGGGACCTCATTTGGAAACACATCATCAAAGTCCTGCAAAAGAGTCACAATAGCACTAGGCAAAGAAACGTTAAGCTCATTAGTATGTAAACAACCCTCTTTGCACAAAAGTACAATGATAGGATGTTTTGAAAAGAAAGCCCTCTTAACCTCGCTCTCTTTTGCAAAAAAGTTCACTTGTTGCTTCTCTTTTCTCTCGACAATATTTTTTTCTATCTTTCCACTTGCTTTTCTCTCAATCTCTCTTTCTTTTGTACTTTCCTTTTCTTTTTTGACATCACTCTCTTTTTGTATTGACATTTGATCCTCATACACTTGTTTAGGTGTTAAAGGTACAAGAGTGATTTGCTTTTTATTCATTACAAAAGAATATCTATTTAAGTAACCATCATGTGTCACACGCCTATCATATTGCCAAGGTCGCCCCAAAAGAATGTGTCCAGCATGCATGGGGACTACATCACATACAACCTCATCCTTGTATCTCCCAATAGAAAATGAAACCAGCACTTGTTTATTTACTTTAACTTCTCCACAATCATTCAGCCATTGTAGCTTATATGGCCTAGGATGTTTCAAAGTTTTCAAATTCAAATTTTCAACTAAACTAGTGCTAGCTACATTAGTACAACTTCCACCATCAATTATCATACTACATACCTTATCTTTGATGTGGCATCTAGTATGAAAAATGTTATCACGTTGTACCTCCACATCCTCTTTTACTTGCATGTTGAGAGCACGCCTAGCAACCATCAATTTACCATCAACAGGATATTCTACACCATCATTAGCATCTTCCAAAGGTGGCATAGGATCATCATCTGATTCACTCTCGGTTTCCGCATCACCATCATCCTTCAAGATCATTGCTCTCTTATTTGGGCATTGAGATGTAATATGACCTTTGCTTTGGTTGCCTCCCTCTTTATGATCCTTGAATGGCTCAATCTTAGGCTTTGAAACAGCCTTTTCATCTTTGCTCCATTTTGACTCCCATGAGGAAGAAGAACCCAAATTAGTTCTAGTGGAACCTTTCTTTTTCAATTGTCGTTCCACTTTCATGGCCATGTGAACCACGTCTTCCAACTCAACATAGTGCTGCAAGTCAACCACATTAGCAATATCTTGATTTAAACCATGTAAAAATCTTGCCATAGTGGCCTCTCGTTCTTCTTCAATGTTGGCTCGAATCATGATTACTTCCATCTCTTTGTGGTAATCTTCCACACTTCTAGAACCTTGTGTAAGACTTTGAAGCCTTTGGTGCAGCTCCCTATAATAATGACTAGGAACAAATCTCCTCCTCATGATGGCCTTCATCTCCTCCCAAGTGTTTATAGGCCTTTCACGATTTCGTCTCGTACTCAAAACAAGTTGATCCCACCAAATTATAGCATAATCAGTAAATTCAACGGCATCTAGTTTTACCTTTTTCTCCTCAGAGTAGTTGTGGCAATCAAATACTAGCTCCACTTTTTTTTCCCACTCCAAATAAGCTTCCGGATCCTTGCATAAGGCAAGTGCAGAGCATACTTCCTTGAGATTTTAAAATGAACAGATTTAAGTTTTCTTAATTTTTTTTGAAACCTTAAAGCTTCATTGACAGAGAGAGGAAGAGTTTAGAAAATCATGATTATGGAAAACATAAGATTTTATTTTCTTCAAACAAGTTCCTTTTTTTTTTAGAGTGAGAAGTTGCTTATCAGGGAGAAACTTATTTTTGAAATCAAAGATCTTTTGAAAAGAAGAGTTATCCATCTTGATAAGGAATTTGTCGCTGATTAAATGGAATTTAAATTTTTTAATCCTATACTTTACCGCCAAAATCTCTTTATAGATCACATGATAATTCTTTTTTGATTCTTTGAATTGTCTGCTTGCATGAGCACAAAAATAGTCTGAGTCAGCAAATCTTTCTAAGAGGATAGCACTCCAATATTCATCGTCGGCATCTATTTCAAGGATGTGCTGACAAACAAAACAAGACCCTTCTCACGCATTCCATCCTAGAAGATCATGACAAGACAAAACAAAACAAAACTAGTTCCAGATGGTATTAGAGCCAAACAAAACAAGAAGAGGTGGTATCATTAGTTATCTCAGATAACATTATTTGATCTCCTAGAAGAAGATTTTATAAATATGGAAACAACTACTTCATCTTCAGCTCCTTCTTCCTCTTCGTCATCACATATTTCTCTGTCCTCTATTCTTTCCTTACCAAAAACCTATCAAAAACATGTTGCCTCAAAAATCAAAAACTTAATTGAATCATATATTCCTGAGTCTGCTCAAATCAATGAATCACAGTTCCCTATCATGAGTCCTTACAGTCTCTACAAACAAAAAACTTCCTTCACTAGAAGCATCCGAAACCAGAAGACCTCTTCCAAAAGAATACATCCAGTCATCCCGATTAGATCAATGTGCCCCTCTGAGCCTCTCAAAGTGAATATTATGTCACTTTAGAAATACCTCCAGATCTCGTAGCCACTTGGAAACGAGAAGGGTATACACATCTTTATCTTGGTGGTGTTAGATTGATTCTTACACTCCATGGCAGAAAAGGCTTACCAGTCACAGCCAGAATTGCTCTTCTAGACACAAGGTTTAAACAGTATTAACATGCTATTATTGGAACCATACTGACAACTCTTCATACCAGTAGTGTTTTGTTGATTTTTTATCCAAATTTCAACATGTCTCTAAAAGATCCCACCCTACCAACAACTTTGAAAGTTCAGATCTAGCTCTAAGAAGTAGAACAAACACCCACTTCAAAGATTGCAACTCTCCAACACCAAATAGTGTATCGATTACAGAATCATGCACTAGATCTTCCTACAGCCCACACCACATTAGATGCTCTAATGATCCTTGCTGACACAGATACTATTCCAACTATAATCCAAATTCCTAAACAAATCCAAAAATAAGAATTGCTCAAACTCATGCCACTGGAATGGCTCACCAACTATGAGCATTTTCACTAAAATTCTTAACCAATTCAAACAATAGAAGCCATTTTTAAAAGAAGAAATGATGGAAAGGTCAAACTGTCTTCTCAAACACCCGAAACTAAACCCGTATCAGAAACTCCAAGGCTTTCTTATACTACTATGGTCACTGCAGTATCTACTGGTTAAGAAAAAGATCTCTCAATTCAGGGATTTTCGTCAGATGGATACCAGGTATATCATGACAAAATCAATAGACATTTCACATGGGATGTTCCTGAAGCCCATATGTGCAATCCAGATTATCCTTGTTTGGATGATGAACTGGAAAAGATCCAGTTGATCAATATCATTACTGTGGTATTGAAAATCTGATCATGAATCGGATCAATCTTCATTCCCCTCATCCTCATCCACAGATTTAAACAACACTTCTTCTGATTCAGAATTAGAATATGCTGATATATCTGGTCTGCTAATTGCAACTAAAGCAGAAGAACCAAGCACCTCAACCCCTGTTGTTGAAAGTTCTAATGATGAAAATGACGCTCAAGCCTTACAAACTGAACCAGTACCACCAATTCCTCCACCAACCTTTGATCACTCATCAAAACCATCTTCCTCATCTTGGTTCACATTTAATGACATTCCTCATCACAAATGGCCAGCTAAACACCAAGAATTTGCAGCATGGATTGATCTTCGGATGACAAAGCCAAATGTTCAGTCAGAATTGGTCCTACGAGAGTTTTTATCTTGATCAACAGGTTCTCTTCGGGATTGGCTTGAAAGTCTGGGAGAATACAAAAAACTTCAGTTCATTTAAACCATAATTGCTATTGCTCTCGCTGTCATCTATGAATAATTCATTGGAGAACAATCAGCCTCTAATGAAGCAGCAAGAAAAGATTATCACTAGATGAATTGTTGTTCTCTAAAACGGTACCATTTGGAAATGCATTACAAGCGAATGAGCATGTTATTCTATTAGCTGAATGGATTCAATGATCCCACATTGAAGCATGTCTTCATAGCTTCTCTTCCCCAGAACTGCAACCAGAACTACAAAGACAGCTCATACCTTCTAATCTTGACATAGCTAACATCTCTCTAGGAAAAATTTTCCAGATGACTATGTTATGTCTAGATAAAATCTGTGAACAAAAAGAATTCTTCAAAGATCTCATAGAAAACAAGCAACCTTTCTCCTCAGCTTGTAAAAAGCCTTATCTTAAGATTGAATGCAGAGATGAAAAGAAATGTGCTTGCCCGACCAAGAAGAAGAAATATTTCCAAAAACATTTTCACAGATCCTCTTACAAAAAATCTAAAAAACCCTTTCGATACTTCAAAAAGAAATATCCATCCAAGTACAGAAAAAAGAAGCACAACCGTTGTTTTATTTGCAAGAAACATGGTTATTTTGCCAAAAACTATCCACATAAATCTGCAAAAGTTGTTCGGCTCACACAAAATCTATAGCATTCTTCAATACTATCTGAAAATGAAGATGTTAAGTCAAATTTCTCAGAACAGTCAGAACAGAATGAACAAAATGCTTTCATCACTGCAGAATCATCTGACTCAGATGATATCTCAGTCATTTCCACAGTCCAAAATGTCAACAAAATTTCTAAACCTTTCAGTCCTTCAATCAAACTTTCAGTTCTTCCTTTTAAGTTGCATAAACTCATTCTTGCCATTGGTTTTATTGATACTAGTGCAGAAACCAGTATGACTGATCCCTCTGTTCTTCCTTCAAGTTATTGGGAAAATCATTCAAAGTTTTTCAGAGCTATAAATGGAGAAATCTTTGAAACTAAGTTGATTACCAAAAAATCTATTGGTATTCAATTCTTCCCGAATTGCATCATTTGGAAAAAAAACTCATTGCCTCTCATCTTCCAAACAAAGACTTACTTATAGGTTTTGACATCCTTCAATTGGGAAAAAACCTTTCCATCACCTATTCGGGAATTAGATTCAAACAGATGTTCCTACCATATACAGATACCCTACATCTGTATACATTATCAGATACACCTTCTCTATACCATAACATCTCTCAAAAACTTCTTCAATTCTGTCCAGAAAATCATTCACAGTTTAAACATCCCTCACCACTCTAGAAAAATGAACAATTTTTCATTCATCTTCCCTTCAAACACAATGAAGATATTAATCCCACAAAGGCTTCTCATCCGGGTATGACTTCTACTGATCTCTCTTTTACTTCAACAAGGTCTTATCGAACCAACTGATTCAGATTGGGCTTGTCAAACCTTCTATATTGAGAAAAGATCTAAGTTAGTTCATGGAAAAAAGAGATTAGTCATTAATTACCAGCCACTTAATTAATTTCTTAAAGATGATAAATTCTCCCTTCAAAAGATTCAGTCATTGTTTGTTTATCTTCAAGGGGCTCGAATCTTCTCCAAGTTTGATCTTAAAGCTGGTTTTTGGTAACTTGGCATTTCACCAAATGATCGACCTAAGATAGCCTTCTGCATCCCTGATGCATCACTGGCCATCTGTGGGAATTCTGAGTGGAGGAGGCGACTGAGCTATCTTCTTTAATTGCTTTACAACATTTGTCTGTTCTGGACCCCATGTTTGGGACTGCTTTTTGAGCATGCGGACCGCAACTTTTGGGATAAAGTCTCGAACATAATTAACAATTCCGAGGAATTGTTGTATCTGCTTTTTGTTGAGATTTGTGTCTGGGAACTTTAATAATTCTGCTGCAATGTGTGGTCCAAGATGGTAATGACCATCTTTTAATATCATGCCAAGAAAGTTAATAGATTTCTTTCCTATGCTGCTTTTATTTTCAGAAAGCATGATGCCATATGTCTCCACGATGTGAAAAAAGTCTGACAAGAGTTGCTTGTGACTCTCGTGATCTTGAGTGAATAGTAACATATCATCAATGTAGATCAAAGCATGATAGAGGATAGGAGAGAAAATCTTGACCATTGATTTTTGAAACAAAGATGTAGTAACTTTGAGGCTTAAGGCATGACCGTCCATTGATAATGAGCATCAGGGATGCAGAAGGCTGTCTTAGGTCAATCTTTTTTAGGTGGTTCAGGAGTTGCTGTTGGAGAATCTTCTAGTGGAACAGAAGAAGATGAAGCTTCTGATTTTGGTTTTGGTTCTAAAATTTTTATTTTTGGTTTTGGCTTTTTTAGTGAAGAGGGTTTTGTCTGAGGAATGTTTGGGGAGTGAAGATGGGAAAAAACAAAGAATTGGTATCAGAGCCTAAACAAACACGAAAAAGATGGTATCATTAGTAATTTCAGATAGCATTATTTGAACTCCTAGAAGAAGATTTCAAAAATATGGAAACAACTCCTTCGACTTCAGCTCCTTCTTCCTCTTCCTCTTCTCATATCTCTCTGTCTTCTACTCTTTCTTTACCAAAAAACTGTCAGAAACATGTTGCCTCGAAAATCAAAAACCTAGTTGAATACACCTATATCACTGAGTTTGCTCAAATTAGTGAGTCTAAATTCCCAGTTATGAGTCCTTATAGTCTCTACAAACAAAATACTTCCCTCACTAGAAGTATTTGTACCTTGATTTCCATCAGAAGACCACTCCCAAAAGAATACGTCCAGTCATCTCGATTGGATCAGTGTGCATTCCAAGCATCTCAAAGTGAACAATATATCATGCACTAGATCTTCCTACAACCCAAACTACATCAGATGCCCTGATGATCCTTGCTAACACCGATACCGACACCGTTCTAACCATTATCCAAATTCTCAAACAAATCCAGAAGCAAGATTTGCTCAAACTTATGCCTCTTGAATGGCTAACCAATTATGAGCACTTCTATCAAAATTCTGAACCAGTTCAAACCACACAAGTCACTTTTGAAAGAAGAAATGATGGAAAGGTCAGACTGTCTTTTCAAAAACCTAAGACTACCCCAGTTTTAGAAGCTGTAAGGTTTTCCTACACTGCAATGATTACTGCAGTCCAAATTGGTCAAGAAAAGAAGCTTCCCATCCATGGTTTTCGTCAGATGGATATCTTGTCTATCTTGACAAACTGAATGGTCATTTCCTATAGGATGTTCCTGAAGCCCATATGTGCAATCTAGATTGTCCTTGTCTGGATGATACAGATGTTGATGATGAAATTGAAATTATGTGGAGAAGAAAAAAGAAAACGAAAAAACCTTGTCATCCAAAAAATCCTAATAGTTTCCACCACAACCACCAGATCCAAAACCTCCCAAAATAAGATCGTGCTTAATGTTCTCAAGCCAATCTTATGATGAATCCTTTCCTCCTCTTGAAAGACAAGTTGATTCACAAACCCAAGTTGTGTCAAAACCATTTGTCCAAACTCTAGTTACATCCTCTGGACAAATTGAAGAACCAAAACAGTATGAAGCTGTTTTGAACTGGCAAATAAAAAACGCCAGTGTCCAGAATCAAACACTTTACCAGTTGGGGAAAAAGATTGATCGAGTTGCCAATCAGGTCTCACAGACTGAAACAAAGGTTGATTCCATCAGCAGTCGTCTTGATCAGATTTATATAAATCTGTAACCCAGAATCTCTGAATTAGATACAGATCTCAGAAGAATGATTAATAATCACATCTGGGGTCTAGATTTCAACAGAAAAGAAGCAGAGATCAGAAAACTCAATACTAAGTTAGCTAGGATTGATGCTGAAAAAGCTCGACCTTCACTCTTTACCAAGACACAGTCTATCCCAATTTCTCCTCTAGTGTTTGACACTTACCAACCTTTTTACACACCATCCCGATCTCAACCAATTTCTAACCAGTTCTTTGGTTTTTCTCACCTTCAACCATAACAAACTCCTTAACCAAAAGCTTCTTCACCTAAAAAATCAAAATCCAAAGTGAAAATCTCAGAACCAAAACCAAAGGCTACTTCCTCTTCTTCTGTTCCTCCAGAAGATTCACCAACAGCAACTCCTGAGCCTCCGAAAAAAGACAAACAGCCAGCTGACTGATACCATTACTATAATCTTCAAACCCAACTCTCATCCTCAGAATCTGAACCAGAAACTAATCTTGAGTCCAATCCCTCCGAATCAGAACCATCTTTATCCTCCTCCTCATCCTCCACAGAATATGTTTGCTGCAACAAGGCCTTATTGAACTATCGAACTCCGAATGGGCTTGCCAAGCCTTTTATGTGGAAAAAAGGTCTGAGTTTGTTCGAGATAAAAAGAGATTAGTCATTGATTATCAACCTCTCAACTCTTTTATGGCTGCTTTATTTGATGCAATTAGCTCACCAATCCATTGTTCATAGATATATCTGAGAGCTAGCACCGTTGTAGTTTGGACAAATTGCAATTGCCTATATTCCCCGAGACTTTCAAACCAATCACTGAGAGATCCAGTGAATCTGGAACAAAATTCACGAAGCACTGCTTGTGAATTGGCATTAGGTCTTATCATTTGCAAGTCTATCCATGGATTCTTGATGTCTGGCGCAACAAAAGCATGGTGGGCCTATAACCCACAGGTCCCAGGATCGAAACCTAGCTTTGATACCATCTGTGTAGTTGTACGTGGTGTTGTTATACCAGATATACACCACGACGCTGTCCTTAGCGCCAGTAGCCCGCAAGTTCTGGTTTCCAAGCGATATACACTTATCCATTAAATACAAAATCTGAAAATCATTAAAGAAAATAATTTTCACGATACGACTCGAAAACACGGTTACTCTGAACCTTCAAAGAGGGTGAACGTTGTGATAAAAAATATTAATTTTTTGAAAATCGGTTTTGGAGGATAAATTAGGACCTTTCTGATGCATAGGATCCTTGTTCAAGGCAAGTGCAGAGCATACTTGATACGAACCCCGTCAAGAACTGACGCGACCCTAACCAAATTAGTTCCCAAGATCGAACCTTGGTAGGTCTGATTGATAAGTCAAGATATTGAACGCCACGGAAATTCGATAAGTTCAAAGAGTTCGTAAAGAACCAAAGAGAATTAAGTCTCACAATTGCATAAAAAAAAACTTCTTCTCGTTTATTAGATACGAGTACATTATATAGGGTTGGTTACGAGAATTTAAACCAAATCAGAATCCTAATCTAAGTAAATAAGAAAGAATTTAAACCAAATTAGAATCATAATCTAACTAAATAGGAAAAAATTTAAACCAAATCAGAATGCTAATCTAAGTAAATAGGAAAGAATTTAAACCAAATCAGAATCCTATTTGGCTTTAAATGCCTTACATCAATTAAATGGAAACTAGGCAATTAAAATAGAACTAACTGATTTATTTTCCTAATAGCCTCCTTTAGAAATGGGAAAGTATCTGAAAAAGGAAAATAATATATTTTTCCGCCATAATGTGCAAACCAACTCCCTATTTCATGGAAGTGAATATTTGGAAACTTCAAAAGCCTGCATCATGCATTTATCATGAGCGATTCCTTCAAAAGGCCTCCATGAATTTGATTGAGCCCAAGTTGCTTGAATCAATCCATTAAACGCTTCTTTGAATTTCTTTGCTCGAGCTCTCGTAACGGGTTCGACGGGAACTTGAATAAGATCTGAATATACCTCATCCCATGTGCTTGTGATAGTCTTATCCTTAATCTCATCATTCCCCTCTTCTTGAAAAGGATTTTTCCTCAAATCGTCACCTACATCAAAAGGACTTAAATCAGAAACATTAAAAGTAGCATTCACATTGTACTCACCAGGCAAATCTAGTTTGTATGCATTGTCATTGATCCGTTCCAAAACTTGGAATGGACCATCCCCTCGAGGTAATAGCTTAGATTTCCTTCGTTTCGGAAATCGTTCCTTGCGCATATGTAACCACACCCAATCGCCAGGTTTAAAGACTAGCTTATGTCGCCCTTTGTTGGCTTGTTTAGCATATTGCTCAGTTCTCCGCTCAATGTTGAACTTCGCCCTCTCGTGTATCTGTTTAACAATTTCAACCTTTTTCTTGCCATCTAAATTAACACACTCAGAAACAGGTAATGGAGTTAAATCTAATGGGGTTAAAGGATTAAAACCATAAATAATTTCAAACAGTACGGCTAATGTGCTAAAGTCTTTCACAAATCATCGATAAAAACTAGTAAGCCCATGAAAGCTTCTCACATTACTTACACTTGTGGGACTCAGCCACTCTTGGATTGCACGTACCTTTTCCTCACTACTTGTATACCCTGTGCACTCACAACAAATCCTAGAAACACAAGTTTGTCTGTACAAAAAGTACACTTCTTCAGATTAGCAAACAACTTTTCTATTACATGATCATTTATGTTTTTGCTATAAATGAGGATATCATCAAAACAAACAACAACAAACTTGCCAATAAAAGCTCGCAAAACATGATTCATAAGTCTCATAAAAGTGCTCGAGGCATTAGTTAGGCCAAAAGGCATGACTAACCATTCATACAAACCATTTAAAGGCAGTTTTCCATTCATCTCCTTCTTTCATTCTAATCTGATGATATCCACTTTTCAAATCGATTTTGGAAAATACACTAGACCCATGTAATTCATCAAGTATGTCATCCAGTCTAGGAATGGGATGTCGATACTTTACCGTTATGTTGTTGATGGCTCGACAGTCAACACACATCCTCTACGTCCCATTCTTCTTGGGAACTAATCAAACGGGAACTGCACATGGACTTGTGCTTTCTCTCACGTACCCTTTTTCCATCAATTCATTAACTTACCTTTGAAGTTCCTTGGTCTCCTCTAGATTGCTCTTATATGCTGGTCTATTTGGAATGGTTGAACCAGGTACAAAATCAATCTGATGCTCAATCCCTCGGATTGGAGGTAAACCATGTGGTGTTTCCTCAGGAAAAACATCCTCATACTCCTGCAAAAAAAAAGTAATAGAACTAGGCAAAGTAAGGTCAAATTCGTTAGTGTTCAAAAATGCCTCTTTGTACAAAAGTACAATCATCCGCTGATGTGAAAATAATGCTTTTTTTTATCTCACTTGCTCTCGCATAGAAATTATTTTGTTTTCCATCTGATTTTCGCTCAATGGCCGTATTTTTCTTTGGTTTTTCTCTCATATTTTCCTCGGCCTCTTTTTGAATTTCACTCTCTTTTTATTTTCCTCACTCTCTCTCTATAGGCTCACTTGGTCTCTGTAAACCTGCTTTAGTGTCAATAGAACAAGAGTGATGTTGCGTTGATTAAATACAAAGGAATATTTGTTGGTGAAGCCATCATGCTTCACACGTCTGTCAAATTGCCAAGGCTACCCAAGTAACAAGTGTCCAGCCTGCATTGGCACTACAACACAAAGCACCTTATCTTCATACTTGCCAATCCGAAAAATCACTAGTATCTGCTTGTTCACTTTCACCTCACCACTGTCATTTAACCATTGTAGTTTGTATGGCCGTGGGTGTTTAAGTGTCGAAAGCCCTAACTTCTCTACCATTATAGGACTAGCAACATTAGTACAACTTCCTCCATCAATAATCATACTACATACTTTGTCTTGAACATAACACCTAGTATGGAAAATGTTTTCCCGTTGCACTACTTCGTCTTCCTTTAATTGAATACTCAAAGCTCTCCTCGCTACTAAAGTCAATTCCCCAGGGGCTACTTACTCTTCATCTTTGACTTCCTCTAATGGTGGCATCTCATTCTCTTTTGTCTCATCTTCAGTTACAACCTCACCATTGTCCCGCAACACCATAACTCTTTTATTCACACATTCACTTGCAATATGCCCTCTGCCTTGACATTTAAAACACTTAATGTCACGATTCCTACTAGTAGGAGTCACGGTGTTACCTTGTGAATTGCGCTTGGAGTGCTCGGTTACTTGCTAGTAGATGCTTATGGCCTCTCATCTCATTTCGCATAGCTCGGCTTCCAAGGAATGGAACTCGAGCTTGGGGCTGCACGAGTGTTACCCCTCCTCTTGAGTTGCTGCTCAATCTTGATAGCCTTGTGGACCATCTCCTCAATCTCCACGTAATGCTACAACCCAACCTTATCTGCAATCTCCCGATTAAGACCACTTAAGAATCTTGCCATGGTTGCTTCTCTATTCTCCTCCACATTTGCTTTAATCATGGCAATCTCTATTTCTTTATAATAATCCTCAACACTTTGGCTACCTTGTTGAAGATGTTGTAATTTTTGGTACAAATCTCGATAATAGTGGGTAGGTACAAAATGCCTTCTCATCAATGATTTCATTTCATCCCATGTCTCAATTGGACGTTCTTTATTTCGCCTTCTGCTTATAACAAGTTGATCCCAACAAGTAATGGCATAGTCAGAAAACTCAATCACAGCCAATTTAACCTTTTTTGCATCTGAATAATTGTGGCAGTCAAATATGAACTCCATTTTCTTCTCCCATTCAAGGTATGCTTCTAGGTCGGATTTACCTTAAAAGATGGAATCTTCATCTTTATGCCACTCAATCCATCATCTCTATTCCTAGCTCTCCTGCCTTGTCCGTCTCTCCTATAGCTACCCGCTGAGTCCTCACCCTCATCATACTCATCCCTATAATAATTATCAATCTCTCCTCTAACTGGAGCTCTTTCTCTTCTACGTGCTTGGGGAATGGGTTGTGGTTGCCCTGCACGTGTGTTCTCCACTTGATCCAAACGCTCGTGTATAAGCTCTAATTCAACCCTCATTATCCTTCTCATCTCTCCTATCAATGCTTGAATTTGTAAATTCTGAGTAGTTGCAGATTGATCCTCTTCATTTGTGTTTCGTTCTAGGTTGTGAGACATAGCTATTATCTGCAAAAGAAAGTTAAAAATAATGTGGAAGGACCTCACCTCACTTCCTTACGTGTTTTACTCAAGAAAAATGAATCACTCAATTCCACTCGTGTTTCACTCAAATTAATTGGCTTTTACCCTGTAATATGCTCACACTCTCTTGCCTTTTTTCACTCTTAGTAATCCTCACTCGGTTCTTATCAAACTAATCAAACTAATATCATGATTTCAGCAGTAATTCACAAAGATGACATTAAAGAGAATTTAATTTCAAGAATAAGAAGGCAATGTGTACGAAAGTTGAGTTTTGATTTTGGACAAAAATTTCACCTATTAGGTAAAACTTATTTTTTTGACTTTCAAGACACAAATAATGGAGAAAAAAAAAGAAAGATTTTAAGAAAGGGTTATTTTCTTTTTTTGGAATAACTAACCACAAGGATACAAAATTAATTTAAAAAGGAAATCCTAAAAAAATACTGTTCATGCGGTACTGTTCACGTTTTTTTTTTGATACTAGACCAAGGATGAAAAATTCAAACAAGAATGAGAAGCAACAAAGATAGATGGATCTAACCTTGGAGCCTAAGCTCTGATACCAAATGATACGAACCCCGTCAAGAACTGACGTGACCCTAACCAAATTAGTTCCGAAGATCGAATCTAAACCTAGGAATGGAATGGAACCTTGACCCAATGCTTATTGGAAGCACGAACCTTGGTATGTGAAGACGCCATAATCAGCTATGGAAGGTCTGATTGATAAGTCAAGATATTGAACGCCACAGAAATCCGATAAGTTCAAAGAGTTCGTAAAGAACCAAAGAGAATTAACTCTCACAATTGCATAAAAAAAAAAAGCCTCTTCTCATTTATTAGATATGAGTACATTATATAGGGTTGGCTACAAGAATTTAAACTAAATCAGAATCCTAATCTAAGTAAATAGGAAAGAATTTAAACCAAATTAGAATTCTATTTGACTTTAAATGCCTTACATCAATAAAATGGAAACTAGGCAATTAAAATAGAACTAACTGATTTCTTTTCCTGCTAGCCTCCTTTAGAAATGGGAAAGTAACTGAAAAAGGAAAATAATATATTTTTCCGCCATAATGTGCAAACCAACTCCCTATTTCACGGAAGTGAATATTTGGAGCCTGAATTATGCATTTATCATGAGCGATTCCTACAAAGGGCCTCCATGAATTTGATTGAGCCCAAGTTGCTTGAATCAGTCCATTAAGCGCTTCTTTGAATTTCTTTACTCGAGCTCTTGTAACGGGTCCAGCGGAAACTTGAATAGGATCTGAATATACCTCATCCCATGTGCTTGTGATAGTCTTATTCTTAATCTCATCATTACTCAATATAAAATATTAAAGGTGAGCGTACCATTATTAACTCTAATAACTTCTTCGATTCCTAGAAGAGAGAGACATGATGTAGAGAAAACTTGATTTCATTTTAAGCTTCTTTTCTCTTAAACTCTAGACCCCATACTTGATTATTGATCATCATTCTGAGATCTCTGTCAAGCTTTATAATTCTGTCTTGGAGATTATGGTAAATCTGTTCAAGACGAGCACTGATGGAGTCAACCTTGGATTCAGTCTGTGAAACGTGAGTGGATTCAATCTGTGAAACGTGAGTGGCAACTCGGTCAATTTTCTTACCAAGTTTTTGTAAAGTTTGGTTCTGAACACTGGCATTCTTTGTTTGCCAGTTGAGAACAACTTCATACTGTTTTCGGGGTTCTGGTTGGCCTGTGGAGGTGATTGGAGATTGAACGAAAGGCTGGAAAACAACTTTGGTTTAAGGGTCAACCTGTTTTTCAAGTGGAGGAAAAGTTTCTTCATAAGATTCTTTAGCTTTATCTTTACTTTTCCTAAAGTGTGCTTTTGATAAAGTAAAGTTTATCTTAATAATTAAAGGATGCATAGTCATGCTTTAATTATTAAAGTTTGTTTTATTACTTTTGCTTTGTAACAGGTAAGGGTCCCACTTTATCAGTTTGTCTCCAGGCCTCCTATATAAGGGCCTTCTCTCCTTTGTAAAAATCAGTTGTTGAAGTCGAATTGAGTTTTTCATATCTCTATGTTGTCTCTCTAAATCTTCTCTTTCTTCTAGGAATCAAAGAAGTTATTTGAATTAATAAGGATACGTTCACCTCTATTTCTATACTGAGTATGCTTTGCACTTGCCTTAAGCCTAAGGATTCTGTGCACCAGAAAGGTCCTGTTTTTATCCTCCAAAACTGATTTTTGTAAAACAAAATGTTTTCTCACAACGTTCACCCTTTTTGAAGGCCGTGAGTGCCGTGTTTAAGGTGGTATCGTAAAAAACTGTTTTCAATATGATTTTCGGATTTGGTATTTGATGAATAAGTGTATATCAACTGGAATACCCGAGAGTGTGGGCTACTGGTCCAAAGGATGCTCTTGCAGCATGATCTTTCTGGTTTAACAACGCCACGTACAACTACCAAATGGCTAGTAAGTGTCAAATATTGGAACTGGAATTGGTATGGATTGTGTCTTGGTGAACAATGATGGTCGGGCTTTATCAGCATCAATTTTGGCTAATTCTGCTTTGAGTTTCCTAATCTCTACTTCTTTCTTGTTGAACTTTGGACCCTAGACTTGATTATTGATCATCATTCTGAGATCTCTATCTAATTTAGAGATTCTGTCTTGTAGATTTATGTAAATTTGTTCAAGACAATTGCTGATAGAATCAACTTTTGTTTCAGTCTGTGAAACTTGATTGGCAACTCGATCAATCTTTTTTCCAAGTTGATGCAGTGTTTGATTTTGGATATTGCCATTTTTTGTTTGCCAATTCAAAATTGCTTCATATTGCTTTGGTGCTTCAGGTTATCCAAAAGATGTAAAGGTGGTGATACAACTTTGGTTTGTGGATCAATTTGTTTTTCAAGAGGAGGGAATGTTTCATCATAAGATTGTCCTGAAAACATTACACATGATCTTATGTTGGGTTGAACAGTTTGTGTAGGTGGCTTTGGGTCTTGTGGAGGTTGTGGAGAGAATGATTTGCAAGGAGTTTTAGGATGGAAGCGTCTTCTGATGGAAAGTAGGGTTCGGATGCTTCTAGTGAAGGAAGTTTTTTGTTTGTAGAGACTATAAGGACTCATAATAGGGAACTAGATTCATTGATTTGAGCAGACTCAGGAATATATGAATATTCAACTAAGTTTTTGATTTTTGAGGCAACATACAGGTTTTTGGTAAGGAAAGAGCAGAGGACAGAGAAATATGTGATGACGAAGAGGAAGAAGGAGCTGAAGATGAAGTAATTGTTTCCATATTTCTGAAATCTTCTTCTAGGAGATCAAATAATGTTATCTGAGTTAATAAAGATGTTCACCTCTAATTTTTCTACAAAACAACTACTTCACTAGAAGACCCAAAACTCACTTTAGAAATAATAATTTATATTATTTTAATATTAATTTTTATCTTAATTTGTATATATTGTTATTGTAGAAGCTTAAAGAGGAAATAAATTGGAGCTTAATGGAAAAAATTGCCGACTGCGAAGGAAAAGAGAGAAGAATAATGCTTAAAGGAGAATTATTAGATTGATTACTAAATAATTTTACATATTTATTGGCTAATTACTTGTACAAGTCACGTGCATGCTTGAACTTTAAAGAGATGGCTAGGCTTTTTTGTTAATCCTTTCCATAAAAGGATTTAGGGTACAAAAATTAGAAGTATTATAAAAGGAAGGCAAAGCCACGTAGCCGAACAATAAGAAACGAGAGCAAAAATCTAGAGTAGAGAAAGATAAACAGTAGCCACACTTAACTAGAGACAAAAGTCAAGACCAACAGTAGCAATTTGGAGGAGGAAAAAGACTGAGATTGAGTTTTTTTTTTCCTGTTTTCCAGTTGTCTTGCTTGAATGTTCCCTGCAATGTTTATGGATTCACTTTATGTTCCCATGAACTAATTTGTTTTGCTACGGCTACAATGTAGCCTAACTATAAAAATTTAATTCTATAAGTCTATGCTATTTTTAGTTCATTATTCCATGATTGAGTGCTCCTTATTGTACTTGTAATGAATTGATCTGCCTCACTTCTTAGCAAGACCAACCACTACCCAGGAACTTGAACAAGATTAATCAAGTTGCTAAGTTGAATGATTAAATCCAGAAAAAACTTAAACAATAATTCTATGTAACACCAATCAAGATTAGAAAATCAACTCACGAACTAACAAGAAAAGCAGAGATTTACGTGGTTCAGTTGTTCCAATAATGGCACAACCTAAATCCACGGGAGAAGCATTTTGATTGGGCTTTTATTAATCGACAATGGAGAATCTGTTATAGAGATTATGGAGAACACTCTAGAACCAATTCTCTTCTCTCTCTAACTCTTATCTCTCTAAAACACACCCCCCTAAGGCACCTTATTACTCAGCTTTATAACTGCCTCAGTAGCAAGAATCATATCTCCAAATTGCACAACTAGCTGACATGTGGATAACAGAAATAACGACTCCAAGCTGAAGCCACTCACATGTGACTTGAGCATATAACCTCAGACACAAAATGTTGTCGTTCCAATCTCCAGAGTTTGATTCACTATCATCCTTCAAAAATCTCCACCTTGAATCAATACTCCCCAACCATACTCCTTCTACATTACTAGCAGTCATGTTCAAGCACAGCTTGAGCTTAGCTGCTGGAACAACCTTAGTAAGAATATCTGCAGGATTCTAGTCTGTATGAATTTTAACCAATTTAACAGCCCCTTCAAAGACTTCATATCTGCTAAAGTGTAGCTTAATATCAATGTGCTTGGTTACAGGACTTTTGCTCCAGTGAATTGCACTCGAGCTATCACAGAATACTAGTACTGACCTCTGTGTTTTCCCCAACTTTGACACGAATCCTTTAACCCATAATGCTTCCTTTACAGCTTCTGTTGCATTTGTATATTCAGCTTCAGGGGTACTACATGCCACAGTGTAGCAACCCAAAAGAGGGTGGTGAATTGGGTTTCTAAAAAATATCAATGCTTGAATAAAACTTTAATGCAAATATTAAACAAATTTAAAACAATAATAAATAAATCAGCCAAAATGTAAAGACATAAGGGAAGATAGATTCAAACACAAAGTTTTTTACGTGGTTCGGCTAACCTTACTTACGTCCATGCCTCCAAGCTCACCGGGCTTGAAGATTCTACTAATTGACTTCACAGGTGTCAATCAACCTTTACACCATGAGATTATCTCCAATCTCTTGACCCAAGTGTATCTCAACACTTACAATCACTCAAAACAAAGATTACAAATGTGTTTTTCTCTCACACAATAGATATGATTACAAATGAATGCTCAATGTGTGATTGAACAAATGAAACAAGAACAAATTTAAGGCTCAATGAATGTTGTATTCTCAATTACAAACTCAATAATAACTTTTTGATCAACCCTTGTTTGAATTTGATTGAGCTTATTTCTAGAGACCTATCCGTTCTTGCTAAACGATTCAAGTTTGGCATGAAATTTTATTCTGGAAATTATCAGTTAGCCGTTTGTAGTAAACGGTTCGCCATTTATTTCCAGTAACCTGCAAAAGAGAATAAGCATATCCATTTTTGTTAAACAGTTCAAGGTTAGCATATAATTCTATTCTAGAAATTATCGGTTAGCCATTTGATATAAACGGTTCGCCGTTTAATTCCAGAATCTTGTAAAATAGACTAGCATTTTCCATTTTTGCTAAACGGTTCAAGATCAAAGATTAATGCCTCTCTGGAAATTATTGGTTAACCATTTTGATATTTTAATTCCAAAATCACTATTTTATAGAATTTTACAGAGAATGATTTTCCGATTAAAGTTAATGATTATCAAGATTTTATGAACATATCTAGAAATATTATATGGCTTTTAAGAATTTGTTTATTAATGAAAACTCCAACATTTTTAATCAAAATCTATTCTAACATTTTACTCCCCCTAAATGTGTGCTCCACCTAAATATATGGCCAATCTAATTTTTAACCAAAATCAATTTTTAATGAAAATAAATTTATCCAAACATATCATATTTATCTCCCCCTTCATTATCAAAAAGAAAAAAATAGATAGTTGCAATTTTAACTTGATCATAAAAAATAACTAGATGAAGATATTACTCATTTTGTGGGAACAAAAAGTTCGGTAAAGTCTCCCCTTAAAAATGAGCATATCCTCAAAAACAAAAAAGTGGTTAAACACTTCCATATAAGCTTAAACAAATGTAACAAACCAACAACTCCATCAATTCAACAATCAACAAACATATAACCATTAATCATCAAAATCATCAAGAAATATCTATACAAGCCAAAAAGAAATAGAAAAATACATATGTCAAAATAATATCATCCGAAACATAACATGAAATGTATGTGCGAAAAGCATAGGAAAAAACTAAGAGGTGGGCTACGAAGACAAAGAACCACCAGGATGAAAACAAAGAATAGCAAGAATACGACATTGTACATCGAGAATTTCTTTCTACTGATCGAGAAGCTGCTACTGCTAAAGCTGAAATGTAGCAAACTAGGACTAAAGTTGTTGCTGCTGCTTGGAAAAATTGTGAACATTCCCAACCAACGTCTGCAGGAAGTCATCCGAAGCTGGTGGATGCTCTGGGGTTGGAGGGTGATCAGGGTCCATCTCACGCTCCTCAGAATCAAAATTGTTTGGAGGATGGGATTCAGAACCACGACAAGGAGGTGGAGGTTGAGCTCTTAGCCTAAAATCAGGTAGCTGATCAAGAGGGTAAATATCGTTAAGCATGAGATCGTCTTCCGGAGCAACAAGGGTGTCTTAATCCATTCCCTGTTCTTTCGAGAAAAACCAATGCTCGTCATAGCTTTTAGACTAATCTTCTTAGTCTCCTTATAGACTGCATCTCGAAGAGGTACTTGAAAGTGTCGTAATATCTTAGAAAGGATACGAAGCATGTGATACGAAACTCGTCAAGAATTGTCGCGACCCTAATCAATTTAGTTTCCAAGATCGAATCTAAACTAGGAATGGAATGAAACCTCGACCCAATGCTTATTGAAAGCACGAACCTTGGTATGTGAAGACGCCACAATCAGTTATGGATGGTATGATTGATAAGTCATAAGTTCAAAAAGTTCGTAAAGAACTAAAGAGAATTAACTCTCTCACTAATTGCATCAAAAAACTTTTCTTTTTATGTTTATTGGATGCGAGTACATTATATAGGGTTCGCTATAAGAATTTTTTTCGAAATAAATCTTAAACCAAAAATCAAATCAGAATCTAAATTTTGCCTAATAGGAAAGAATCTAAATCAAATCATAATCCTAATCTAAGTAAATAGGAAAGAATTTAAATCAGATCAGAATCCTAATATAAGTAAATAGGAAAGAATCTAAATTAAGTCAGGATCCTAATTGGTTTTAAATGTCTCACATCAATTAAATGGAAACTAGGCGATTAAAATAGAACTAACTAATTTGTTTCCCTAATAGCTTCCTCAAGAAATGGGAAAGTACTTGAAAAAGGAAAATAATATATTTTCCTACCATAATGTGCAAAACAACTCCCTATTTCATGGAAGTGATTATTTGAAAACTTTAAGAGCCTGAATCATGCATTTATCATGTCTCCACAAATTTGATTGAACCCAAGTTGCTTGAATCAATCCATTAAGCACTTCTTTGAATTTCTTTGCTCGAGCTCTTGTAATGGGTCCAACAGGAACTTGAATAGGATCTTAATATACCTCATCTCATGTGCTTGTGATAGTTTTATCCCTAATCTCATCAGCATGTGCCTCAAAATAACATAGACAATACTAATAGGTCGCGCCTCAATAAGACTATTTGAATAATTCGACATCCAACCACGCAACTTTATCAGAATGCCCCTTCCTAGAAGTAACAATATGTTGTAATAATTGTGAGTGGAAAGGAAGAGCACAAATATCACTAGTAAGATCCCGACGCCAACAAAAGATTCTAACACCACAATTATGAGCAAAGTCGGCAAACAAGAGGGCTTTCCTAGATGTATAAACCTTGTGTCCAACATCCAAAATTCCTAGGATAATGTTTAAGTCCTCAACATCGAATTCTATGGGAACACTCTCGACATGAGTAATTATCCTATCTAACCTAGTTGCGGAAATTTCAATGTTCGAGTAAAAAACACGAGCTAGATTAGAATGCACCCGTTCATCAAGATCTAAAGCTGGCCCCCAAGGTAATAGCATGTTTCTAACACTTCTACCATATACAACCAACTCCTTAAAATCCTCCAAATCCACATAATAAGAATCAATTACCTTTCCTCCCATAAAGTGATCTTCGAAGTGTTTAGCCATCGGAGCTGTGGGGAAATGGATCCTTTCGAATTTGGATGTTTCCTGTGGTGGTATTAGAGTCCTTCTTAGGACATTTTTCCTCTTCCGAGCATCCCTTAATGATTCAGTCATGGACACACTGAGGAAATTGGGAATTTTTCAAAAAGATGAAAATAAAGAAAATGGAACCGATTAAAGAGATAATGAACAATAGACAATGTGATTAAGAGCTCAATTTGGCCAAAAGATGACAAAAACCAGCCAAAATCGAAGGAAACTGTTCGGCTATTCTTAGGGTTCTAATTTGGGAATTTTTTATTTGAGGCTTGATTTGGTGTTTTGAATAGGTAAAAATATTCTAAAGATGCTTAGAAATGTTTCTATCGGATTGATTTTGCAAGAAATTGCAAGAAAAATTAAGAATCTTAGAGAGAGAGAGCTTGGGTATCGCGGTTATGGAGAAAACGGTGAGAGGGTAAGTGAAAGTGAAGAAAAAATCTTGGGAACAATTTATATTGTACGAAAACAGTAAGCCATTTTTTGTAATTGGTGAGCTGATAAATTCTAGAGAGCTCTTAATGGAAAACGGTTATCCGGTTGTAATTAACAGTGAAGGAGTAATAAAAGATAGCTTACATATATCATATCCTAGTCTTTGGATTTAAATGGCAAACCATTTACTACCAAATAGTTAGCCGTTTATTTTAACTATGATTTCGCACGTTTGTTTTAATTTTTAGCCAACAATCAATCCATTCCAATATCATTTCGTTGACCTGAAATATCTTAAGGGCCAGTTTAATGCATTATTCATGAATTCACATGTTTGAAACAACCAATTCATATAACCAAGCACAACAAGAACAACAAAATAGACTTGATATCACATAAAACTAAGCTATTGTGCAATATTTATCATTCCAAGCTCATGCCTAATTTCATAAAATTGTCCCAACACTTGCAATCACTCAAAATAAAAATTACAAATGTGTTTTTCTCTCACACAATGTATATGATTACAAATGAATGTTCAATGTGTGAATAAATGTAACAAGAACGAATTTAAGGCTCAATGAATGTTGTATTCTCAATTACAAGCTCAATGATAACGTTTTTATCAAATCTTATTTGAATTTGATTGAGCTTTTTTATAGTTGGAGCTAAAAGATAATTGTTATTGACTGGTCCAAGTGAGCATTGAGCTGAAATTTAAATAATTGATTAACTGTTTGCCACTATCAGTTCGCCGTTAATTTCCAAAGACCTGCAAAACAAATTTTGGCTATCCGTTCTATCTAAACAGTTCAACGTTAGCATGAAATTTTATTTTCAAAATTATCAATTAGCTGTTTGCAACTAACAATTCGCCGGTTATTTCCAGTAACCTGTAAAACAGAATGAGCTTATCCGTTTTTGTTAAACTGTTCAAGGTTAGCACAAAAATTCTTTTTAGAAATTATCAGTTAGCCGTTTGATATAAACCATCGCCGTTTAATTCTAGAAATTTGCAAAATAGACTAGCTTTATCTGTTTTTGCTAAATGGTTCAAGAGCAAGGATTTATGCCTCTCTAGAAATTATCGGTTAACTGTTTCGATATTAACAGTTCGCCGTGTACTCTTAGAATCATAATTTTAACAGAATTTCATAGGGAATGATTTTTCGATTAAAGTTATCAATTATCTATATTTCATGAACATATTTAGAAATATTATACGGCTTTTAAAAAATTATTTATTAATGAAAACTACAACATTTTTAATCAAAAATATATAAAGTTTGTTATCATCAAAATCCATGCAATAAACATATACATGTTAACAATTTGGCCCACATTTTTAACTTTTGCTGCAAACCTGATTAGTGCTTGACGTTGTTGGAGAGACAAAGGATTAAACATTTTAATAATTTCTTCATAGATATTAAATTTATAAAACTAAACCATAATAAGTAAAAAAAATGACGGTTGAATTTGACTAGGGGATAGCTTGGGTTGGCAGTAAGAGTCAAATACTCAGAATAAAAAGCTTTGAGGCCGTGGTCATGGCACAACAAGCGTGATCCCCCATTCCCATCATTCTGATGCTTATCCAGTTGAATATAAAGTTTGTCTTCCAATTAGTATTTTATTTGTCATTTATTGATTGAGTTGTAAAAATTATATGGTAATAAATTAACACAAAAAAATTTGATTCAATAATTTTCAAATAAATTTATTGGCTGAATATTGAATTTAGAATAATGAAAAAAATAAAGGAATTAAAAAATCAATTTAAACTTTGTCCAACCTCCCACATTTGACCAATCTTTCTCTTGTGGGTTATTTTCAAGTCATGATTTTGATTGATTATACTGTTCACGCAAATGGAATCTGTATTTACCATGGGCTGAATTTTGGTACAATACCACCTTTCATGTTTCAACTAAAATGACCCCCTTCCAAGCCTTGTATGGCCGGCTACCACCTACTGTTCCGATATATCCAATTGGATCCTTACCGGTTCATGGAGTTGATCAAGCATTAAGAACCCGTGATGAGTTATTGGTGTAATTGAAGACAAATCTTGCTGCAGCAGCCAGTAAAATGAAACAAACAGCAGATAAGAAAAGAAGAGATGTCGAGTTTCAAGAGGGTGATATGGTGTATTTAAAGTTGCATCCATACAGGCAATCCTCTGTCTTCAAGCGTGCACACCAGAAGCTGGCCAGTAGATTCTTTGGGCCATATCAAGTCCTCCAGAAAATTACTCTTATCGCTTACAAACTTCAACTACCAAAAGAGGCTCGGATTCATCCCATCTTCCATGTATCTTTGCTAAAAAGAGCTGTAGGTGACTTGCCTAAGAGTAGCATTGAATTGCCTCCAATTGATGATGAAGGTGTGATAGAGTTAGAACTTGATTCAGTTGTGGACACTCATTGGCTTAAACGTAGGGATACCATCATCGAACAATGTTTGATTTGTTGGAAGAAGCTTCCGCTGGAGGAAGCTACTTGGGAAGATATAGTCATCACCAATCAACGGTTTCCTACACTAACCCTTGAGGACAAGGGTTCTCTTCGAGGGGAGGTGATGATAAGGAGTTATGCAGGTCCAAGTGAGCACCTAAACCCAACAACAAATATGAGGAATATGCATAGGCACATGCAAGAAGCCATGCAAATCATGCATGAGACATGCATCATGTGGAAGTGTGTAGTTTAAATGAGAATATTGGAACTGACTTCTTCAAGGATGCAACGGGTGGTTTACCACGTCAAGCCGTTGCTAATTTGGTGGAGAATTCATGTTTAAAGATGTTTCATTTAAGATTGTTATTTGCTTCGAATTTATAGAATCCCATTAGCTTTGTTTAAGCTTTTTTTCACGGTTAAAAACCAAAGTAGTTAGTTATGTATGAAACTATAAATAAGCTCCAATATCTCAATAAAGGAAAGATTAGACTTTTATCCCAAAGCTACTAGCAATTGTGGTAATTCTCACCCTGAGAAGAATAAATTATTTACTTATGTTGTTTACTAATTATGACTGGGACCTATCATATTCTATGATCTTCAAAGTCAATGCTAGTCGAAGCTACAACATGAGCCCACATGGGTCATACCAATGCCTAAATGTGTTTGCTAACCTTACTCCTTAACTGTTGATAGATTTGACCTATCCCATACTGGCAACACTATGGGTACTAAGGCCCGTGAACTAAGCCCAACACCCAAAAGGCCTCGTAGAGTTGGGGAACCACATGGCTATTTGAACTACTCCTCGTGAGTGATCCCAAGCGATGTGGGATTCCATTCATATCCCCCGCCTGAACACACCACACGAGTTTGGCTCTTATACCATATTACTACGTGGCATTGTTTACACCAGGTCTACAATTTAGCTAGAACTTTGACTTGAGCCAAGAGTGTAAGTCCTGGTTTCCAGCCAATATACTTTCATGAGCATCAAAATATTTAAAACAATTTTGTAGGTTTTACAACCCAAAACAGACTTTCCTTTTAGTCTAAAATAGGGTACCAAACCAGATAAAATTTATCAAGTTTTCTGATGCATAGGATCCTTACTGAAAGGCAAGTGCAGAGCATAATTCCTTGAGATTTCAAAATGAACAGATAAAATCTTTTTTCTTTTCTTTTCTTTAGAACTTCATTTGCAGAGAGAGAAAAGAGTTTAGAAAGTCATAGCTTATAGAAAACACAAGAGGTTTTTGATTGATATTCGATATCTTACAATGAAGAGAGGAATCCTTTATATAAGGGTTCTAAAGCGTAAAGATAGGACAAGACCCCTATCTTTTGCTTTTTGAAAAGTAAAAGACATACTTATTACACATACTTATTACACTCCTTTAATTATTACAAGCGACAAAGACTTAAAACATGACTTGGACATAACTTTTACAAAAGTAAAAGCTTAAAGTAAAAGCAAGCTTTAATGATTACAACAAGACAAAACTATAAAGCAAAAGCGAAACATAATTATTACAACAAGACAAACTACTTTATGGAGAGCGGATATTCATGTAGTCGTCTTCAGATGAGCTATCTGTTTCATCTGGATCACGATCATTATCCTTTGGAAAAAATGTCTTGGAGAGCTTTGGATGCTTGCAACGGGGACCACGGCAAGGTGGATAAGGACAATCTTGCCTATAGCCTGGTTGCAGTGATGTCTGAGTTGCTTTGTCTTTTTTCTGAGGCGGAGGTTGAGATGAGGATCCTGGTTCATACATGGATGGCTGTGGAAATTGTTGAAGGTGTTGGCTGAGTGGAAGGAATTCTTCCCATGGGTCTTGAGAGTCTTGATAAAGGAAATCAGTGTAGTCTGGTTTTTCTTCCTTGATGATAATACCTGTGGACTTTGGTTTGGATATGGCTGATGGAGTGGGAATCATAATCATATCATGTTGAGGGCCAAGAGATGTATGGAAAATATCCTTATGTGGTGGAGTTCGGTGATTGAGTTGGGAAAGGTAATTGTTAAGGTTGGGCTGGAGTTCATTTTCAATGAGGGCGGGATGAGGAGTGGTGAAATACTCATATACCTGATCTTGAGTCCAGAAAAGGTTGGTGTCTGGATGTTGGAAATATGGCCGATGAATAATAAACACAGATGTGAACATTTTAGCTTCAGATGCAGGCATGCGATCAAGATTGTATAATTCTGTTAATTGCTGTAATTTCTTTCTCCACCAGGGAATTGGGGAGAACCACTCAAGAAGGGTCCAGATAAGAGAGGTAGATTTTTCTGGATTAAGGAGATGGGACAAGGTTGAATGAACTGGTAAAACCAATTTTGTAGCATATAAGACAGTTAGGCACTAGATGTACCATAACTCATCTTCGGTAATGTCATTGTTTGGATCAAGGGTTAAACCGGTAAGGAACATGTTTTCTGGATGGAAGGTTGAAAAAGGGAAGGAATCTACTAAAAGGTAAGCTTTCATGAAGAATCAAAACATAGCCTTTTTTGCAAATTCTTGGAGTGCAAAGACAGTGGTGAAAGTTTTGCCAAGGGGAAATGCCTTTTTGGTGATAGCTTCAGATGGAAGGGAAGTAGCCATGAGAATGATTGGGAATTGGTATTTGGTGGAAACAAGGGCTAGAAGTTGTTCAGGTTTTGAGAGTCGAGATAGCATATCAGGGATGAGGTTTTGGGATCCTTTTATATGCTTGACAGTGAAGTCATATTTGGAAAACCAATCTTTTAACCTGAGTAACATCTTTTCGGGAACAGTATTACCTTTGAAATTGAAGATATGGGGAAAGGCTGAACTATCCAGTCGGATGAGAAAGTGATGTCCAGTGAGATGAAACTCAAATTTTTTGATACCATTTTTTACCGCTAAGATTTCTTTGAAGACACTATGGTAGTGCTTCTGTGTGTCAGAAAATTGTCCACTAGCATGAGCGATAAAGTGTTCTTCTCCATTGATTTTTTCAAGAAGGATGGCACCCCATGATTTATCACCAGCATCTGTTTGCAATATGTGTTTGCCATCTGTAATCAACTTTAATGGTGGCAGATCTTGCGCAATTTGCTTTAGAGTAGTGACAGCATTCGTGTGGCCTGAATTCCACTCTGGTGGCTTCTTTTTCAATAAAGCCGAAAGTTGGTGAGTGTAATGATCGACATGTGGGATAAAATCTCTGATGTAGTTGACAATGCCAAGAAATTGTTGGACTTGCTTTTTGGAAAGTTCTTTGATCCGAAAGTGAAGCAATTCTTGGGCAATGTGCTTTCCTGGTTGGTAGTGTCCGTCTTTAATGATCATACCAATGAATTCAATATTATCCGTTGCAATGGTGCTTTTCAAAACCCTTTTGTTTTCAAAACCTTGTTCTTCATTTCCCCAAAATGGTATGATTGAAATCTTTTATTCAATTTTGATCAATAGACTTCAGGCGCAGAGAGAATTTCTAAATCATGGCATCATCTTCATCTTCAACTCCAACTTCCTCCAATCCTATTACTCTTTCCTCTACACTTTCCCTACCTAAATCGTGTACTTCTCACACTACTAATAAAATAGAAAACCTTGTAGAATACTCCTATATTCCTGAATCTGCCCAAATCAGTGAATCCTCCTACCCTCTTATCAGTCCTTACCAGTTGTACAAACGACCCAGTTCTTTTACCCGAAGCATCAGAACTCTCATATCCACTAAAAGGCCTCACCCAAAAGAATACATCCAGTCTTCTAGACTTGATCAGTGTTCCCTCCAAGCAACCACTGCTGAGCAATATGTAACTCTGGAAATCCCTTCAGAGTTAATCTCAAACTGGAAAAGAGAAGGTTATACTCATCTCCATCTCGGAGGAGTAAGATTAATCCTCACCCTTCATGGGAGAAAAGGATTACCGGCACACCGGATTGCTATGTTGGATACCGGTTCAAGCAAAGCACCAAGATGTTGTTATAGGTACTGTCCTCACAACCCTTCATGCAGGAAGTGTTTTACTCACTTTCTATCCAAATTTCAACCTTTCTCTTCAAGATACCAACCTTCCAACAGCCTTGAAAGTCCAAGTCCAAATTCAAGGTGCAGAACAAATTTCTTCAGCCAAAATTGCTACTCTCCATCATCAATTGGTCTATAGGCTTCAAAATCATGCCTTAGATCTACCCACACCTGAACATCACTCTGACACCCTCATGGTGTTAGCAGAATCAGATCAGATCCCAACCATTATCCAGATCCCAAGACAAATTCCTCGACATGAGCTCATCCAGCTTATGCCTCTTGAATGGATCTCAAACTATGAGCAGTTCCACAATAATACAGCTCCTATTCAGACATCAGCAAGCATGTTTGAAAGACGCCAAGATGGAACAGTTCGTATGACTTTCAAACCACCTCCAAGTGCTCCACAAGAGCCTCCTCGGCTCTCTTTCACTTATTCCTCCATGATCACAGCTCGATACTGACTCAAGAAGATCTGCCAATCACGGGGTTCAATTCGATGGTTACCTCAGTATATCCAAAAAACAAAATGGACATTTCCTATGGGATGTTCCTGGCTCAGGAATGTGCGACCCAAATTGTCCCTGTTGGGATGATTGGGAAGAGGACGATGATTATGACACCAAAAGGAAAAGAAAACCCAAAAAGAAAACCTTCCCTGTCCCATGTAAACACTGTGAACCCAAACCACCAAAAGACCCTCCACCTCCACCAAGTCCACTACCCATTTACAAAAAAGAACTCAAATGGATTGCAAGAAATTGCAAATCTGAAGTTCCCTCAGTTTCTCACACCTCCACACCACTCGTACAACCATTGGCTTGTATGATGTTTTCCTCCACCTCTTCAGACTATTCTTCCTCTTTTCCTTCTCTTGATACCCATACTGATTCACAACGTAGTGTTGTGTCTAAACCCTTTATTCCTTCAGCTATTACCTCAACCGGTCATCTTGAACCTCCTAAACCTTTTGAATCAGTCCTCAACTGGCAAACCCAAAATGCCAGAGCACAAAACGATACCTTGTTGAATATTCATTCCAAGGTCGAAAAGATCGATTCTAACCAATGCAGATTGAGACGAAAGTTGACTCAATTACAGCTCAAATGGAGCAGATCCACCAGAATCTTAAATCCAGAATTGTTCAATTGGATTCAGAGCTCCGAACCATGCTTGCTCAAAGATACTATGGCCCAGAGTTTGACCAAAAAGAAAGAGAGATCAGACGCTTACAAACTGAGCTTGCCCAGATTGAATCTGAAAAACAAAGACCTACCTTGTTTACCACATCACCACCCATACCCACCATAAGTCCACCTTACCACCCATTTGCTTCTATGCTTTCTCCAATCCGATCTTATGATCCATCCAAATTATTTGGCATGACCCATACTCTATTCAGAGACCACCCTATTCCACCAGCACCAAAACCCAAATCAAAACCAAAACCCCAACCTCAGCCTCCTCCTCCGGTCAGAACCTACAAATCCTCATTAACTATTCCAGAGCACCACTCTCCAACTCACACACCAACATCACCACAGCCTCCACCACCAACACAGTCTAAAGATAAAACCCCTATGCATCAATACAGTGCTCAAGTAGCCGATCCATCTTCCGAAATTGATGAATCCACTTCTGATTCAAACCTAGCTGTTTCAGAACCCTCTACTGATACAGCATCCTCTTCACTATCCACAACTAGTGATTCTGAAAAATCTTATGCTGATATTACCAGAATCCTCATGGCTGACAATCCACCCGAACAAGGCCAACCATCTCGACCACCTGAGTCATTTTTTGAGATTCCCTCAGATATTGAGGATGAACCTCCAGCTGAATCTTCTGCCACAACTCAACCCCCTCGCGGCCACACCAGTGAAAAACCATCCAATGGTCCATGGTTTACATTTGATGATATTCCATCTCATAAATGGCGAGACAGACTTACTGAAATGTCTGCCTGGATTGATCTCCAAATGTTACGGTCAGGAGCAACTACTCATTCCGTTCTTAGGGAATTTACTACTCGTTTTACGGGTGCCCTAAGAGATTGGTTTGATTCATTAGGCCAGTACAGGCAACTGCAATTTGTTCAAATACCAGAAGTCTCAAGTGCTCTTGCAGTTATTCATGATCAGTTTCTAGGCGATCCAGCTGCAGTTTTTGAAGCTGCACGCAGAGACTATCTCAATATGAAATGCTGCTCTCTCCATGCTAAAGATCTTGAATTCCATTACAAAAGAATGTCTCTCTTGTTCTACAAGCTTAATGGATTCAATGAGCCTACATTGAAGCATGTCTTTCTGGCTTCCCTACCAGATGAACTACAACCAGACATCCAAAGGCAGCTCAAAACTCACAATCTCAGTCTTGATACTATATCTCTTGGCAAAATCTTTCAGATTGCTAAGACATGCCTTGATAAACTTTGTGAGCAGAAACAGTTTTTCAAAGAATCATAATGACAAAGAGCCATTCCGTAGTGCTTGCAAAAACCTTATCTCCGATCAAGTGCAAAAAGAAAAGGATTGTGATTGCAGCCTCCAAAAAAAGGCATTTCCGAAATTCAATTCAGAATATTCTTCAAAGCCTCGCAAATCCAGAAAGCCTTACAGATTCTTCAGGAAAAAATCAAGTTCATTCAGAGATCAGAAACGGAGAAAATCAAGCGATGATGTTTTATCTGCAAGAAAAAAGGTCACTATGCCAAAGATTGTCCCAACAAACGAGAAAAATCTATTCGCCTAGTTGAACACCTTCAGGCTACCACTGATTATTCTCCCAAAAAGAAGAGCTTGAATCTATTTCTCAACAAGAAGAACCCATCGATGAAACAAGTGTTCGACTTTGAAGACTCATCTAGTGATTCAGAAAATGATGAGCCTCAAAACATTTTCCATCAACAGTTGTTGTCTCTCGACACTTCTGTTCCCATTCCTTCCATTAAACTCCAAATCTTACCTTCAAAATTCCACAGGCCCATTCCAAAATTGGTCTTTTAGATACTGAGCCCGCAGAGAAGTATGTTAAATCCAGCCATTCTTCCCCCTGAAAGCTGGACCCACTACGAAGAACATTTCCGGGTTGCAAGTGGAAAATTCTTCACTACCAAACTGATTACCAAAAAACCCATTGGTATTCAACTTTTTCCTAATTGTGTCATTTGGACCAAAGTTATCGGATCCAATCTGCCTAATAAGGATATCTTGTTAGGTTTTGACATAATTCACCAGATCAAACACCTCCAGATCATTCCCAATGGCATCCGAGTCAAATCCATGTTCAAACCTTTCACAGACATCTTGAAACTTTACAATTTGTCTGAAACACCCCCATCTTACCACGATATTTCAACCAAGCTTTTACAATATTGTCCAGAATCCCATTCTGAGTTCACCCATCCAAACCCACTTTGGAAAAATCAGTCTTTCTTCATTAAGTTGCCCTTCAAACTAAATGAAGATATTAATCCCACAAAAGCCACTCATCCAGGAATGAGTCCTTCTGACTTAGTCCTAGCCCAAACAGAGTGTTCTCAATTGTTAGCCCAAGGTCTTATAGAACCTACCCATTCTCAATGGGCTTGCCAAGCCTTTTATGTTGAAAAACATTCTGAGATTGTCGAGGAAAGAAACGCTTAGTCATTGATTACCAGCCCTTAAACATGTTTTTACAAGACGATAAATTTCCATTGCCCAAAAGACAAAGCATGTTTACTTTTCTCAAAAATGCCCGGATCTTTTCAAAATTTGATTTAAAATCAGGTTTTTGGCAATTAGGCATTGAACCTTCGAACGGTAAAAATCGCTTTTTGTATTCCCAATGCTCATTTCAATGGACATGTTTTACCCTTCTGTCTCAAAACGCCTTCTATTTTCCAAAATCCATGGTCAAAATCTTTGAACCCATCTCGCATCATGCATTGATTTACATTGACGATATTTTTACTGTTTTCGAACACATGATGAACATCGCCAGTTGTTAAATCACTTCTTTGACATTATCCAAACCCATGGTATCATGTTATCAGCAATGAAAAGCACCATTGCAACGGATAATATTGAATTCCTTGGTATGATCATTAAAGACGGACACTACCCCAAATTGAAAAAGCACATTGCCCAAGAATTGCTTCACTTTCCGGATCAGCAACTTTCCAAAAAGCAAGTCCAACAATTTCTTGGCATTGTCAACTACATCAGAGACTTTATCCCACATGTCGACCACTACACTCATCACCTTTCGGCTTTATTGAAAAAGAAGCCTCCAGAGTGGAATTCAGACCACACAAGTGCTGTCACTACTCTAAAGCAACTTGCGCAAGATCTGCCACCACTAAAGTTGATCACAGATGGCAAACGCATATTGCAAACAGATGCTAGTGATGAATCATGGGTGCCATCCTTCAAGAAATCAATGGAAAAGAACACTTTATCGCTCACGCTAGTGGACAATTTTCTGACACACAGAAGCACTACCATAGCGTCTTCAAAGAAATCTTAGCGGTAAAGAATGGCATCAAAAAATTTGAGTTTCATCTCATTGGACATCATTTTCTTATCCGAATGGACAGTTCAGCCTTTCCCAATATCCTCAATTTCAAAGGTAATACTGTTCCCGAAAAGATGTTACTCAGGTTAAAAGATTGGTTTTCCAAATATGATTTCTCTGTCCAGCATATAAAAGGATCTCAAAACCTCATCCCTGATATGCTATCCCGACTCTCAAAACCAGAACAGCCTCTAGCCCTTGTTTCCACCAAATATCACTTCCCAATTATTCTCATGGCTACTTCACTCCCTTCTGAAGCTATCACCAAAAAGGCATTTCCCCTTGGCAAAACCTTCACCTCAGTCTTTGCCCTCCAAGAATTTGCAAAAAAGGCTATGTTTCGATTCTTCATGAAAGCTTACCTTTTAGCAGATTCATTTCCTTTCAACCTTCCATCCAAAACATGTTTCTACCGGTTTAACACTTGATCCACCCAATGAAATTACCAAGATGAGTTATGGTACATCCGGTGCCTAATCGTTTATATGCTACTAAGTTGGTTTTACCATTCATTCAACCTTGTCCCATCTCCTTAATCCAAAAATCCACCTCTCTTATCTGACCTTTTCGAGTGGTTCTCCCCATTCCTCGGTGGAGAAAGAAATTACAAGAATTAACTCAATTATATAATCTTGATCGAATGCCTCGCATCTCAAGCCAAAATGTTCACATCTGTGTTCATTATCCATCGCCCGTATTTCCAACATCCGCACACCAACCTCTTTTCTCGACTCAAGATCGTGTATATGAATATTTCACCACTCTCATCCCGCCTCTCATTGAAAATGAATTCCACCTCAACCTCAACAATTACCTTTCCCAACTCAATCACCAGACTCCACCTCATAAGGATATCTTCCACACATCCTTGCCCACAACATGACATGATTATGATTCCCACTCCATCACCATATCCAAACCAAAGTCCACCAGATATCATCATCAAGAAGAAAAACCAGACTACACTCGACTTCCTTTACTAAGACTCTCAAGACCCATGGGAAGACTTCTTCCACTCACCAACACCTTCAACAGCTTCCCACAACCATCCATGCATGAACCAGATCATCATCTCAACCTCCGCCTCGTAAAAAGACAAAGCAACTCGAGACATCACCTCAACAATTACCACCAAAGCTACAGGAGAGATTGTCCTTATCCACCTTGCCGTGGTCCCTGTTGCAAGCATCCAAAGCTCTCCAAGACATTTTTCCCAAAAGATAATGATCGTGATCCAGATGAAACAGATTGGTCATCTGAAGACGACTACATGAATCTCCGCTCTCCATAAAGTAGTTTGTCTTGTTGCAATAATTAAAGTAGTTTGTCTTGTTGTAATAATTATGTTTGCTTTATGATTTTGTCTTGTTGTAATCATTAAAGCTTGCTTTTACTTTAAGCTTTTACTTTTGTAAAAGTCATGTCCACGTCATGCTTTAAGTCTTTGTCGCTTGTAATAAGTGTGTCTTTTACTTTTCAAAAAGCAAAAGATAAGGGTCCTGTCTTATCTTTACGCTTTGGAATCCTTATATAAAGGATTTCTCTCCTCCTTGTAACATAGATCGAAATCAATCAACTTTGTGTTCTCTATAAGCTATGACTTTCTAAACTCTTCTCTCTCTCTGCAAATGAAGTTCTAAAGAAAAGAAAAGAATAAAGATTTTATCTGTTCATTTTGAAATCTCAAGGAAGTATGCTCTGCACTTGCCTTTCAGCAAGGATCCTGTGCATCAGAAAACTTGATAAATTTTATCTGGTTTGGTACCCTGTTTTAGACTAAAAGGAAAGTCTGTTTTGGGTTGTAAAACCTACAAAATTGTTTTAAGGATTTTGATGCTCATACAAGTATATCGGCTGAAACTGGGACTTGCGGCTCGCCCAAAGTACGCTTCTAATCACAGAGACCTGGTGTAAACAACGCCACGTACTAATATGGTATCAGAGCATATTCCTGAATCTGCCCAAATCAGTGAATCCTCCTACCCTCTTATCAGTCCTTACCAGTTGTACAAACGACCCAGTTCTTTTACCCGAAGCATCGAACTCTCATATCCACTAAAAGGCCTCACCTAAAAGAATACATCCATTTTTAGACTTGATCGTGTTCCTCTCAAGCAACCACTGGCGAGCAATATGTAACTCGAAATCCTTCGAGTTAATCTCAAACCGAAAAGAGAAGGTTATACTCATCTCCATCTCGGAGGAGTAAGATTAATCCTCACCCTTCATGGGAGAAAAGGATTACCGGTCACAGCCCGGATTGCTATGTTGGATACCCGGTTCAAGCAGTACCAAGATGCTGTTATAGGTACTGTCCTCACAACCCTTCATGCAGGAAGTGTTTTACTCACTTTCTATCCAAATTTCAACCTTTCTCTTCAAGATACCAACCTTCCAACAGCCTTGAAAGTCCAAGTCCAAATTCAAGGTGCGAATAAATTTCTTCACCAAAATTGCTACTCTCCATCATCAATTGGTCTATAGGCTTCAAAATCATGCCTTAGATCTACCCACACCTGAACATCACTCTGACACCCTCATGGTGTTAGCAATCCGATCGATCCCAACCATTATCCAGATCCCAAGACAAATTCCTCGACATGAGCTCATCCAAACTTATGCCTCTATGGATCTCAAACTATGAGCGATTCCACAATAATACACTCCTATTCGTACATCAAAGCATGTTTGAAAGACGCCAAGATGGAACAGTTCAGATGACTTTCAAACCACCTCCAAGTGCTCCACAAGAGCCTCCTCGCTTCTCTTTCACTTATTCCTCCATGATCACAAATGCTCGCATACCTCAAGAAGATCTGCCAATCACAGGGTTCAATTCTGATGGTTACCCTGTATATCCAGCCAAACAAAATGGACATTTCCTATGGGATGTCCCTGGCTCAGGAATGTGCGACCCAAATTGTCCCTGTTGGGATGATTGGGAAGAGGACGATGATTATGACACCAAAAGGACAAGAAAACCCAAAAAGAAAACCTTCCCTGTCCCATGTAAACACTGTGAACCCAAACCACCAAAAGACCCTCCACCTCCACCAAGTCCACTACCCATTTACAAAAAAGAACTCAAATGGATTGCAAGAAATTGCAAATCTGAAGTTCCCGCCACACCTCCACACCACTCGTACAACCATTGGCTTGTATGATGTTTTCCTCCACCTCTTCAGACTATTCTTCCTCTTTTCCTTCTCTTGATACCCATACTGATTCACAACGTAGTGTTGTGTCTAAACCCTTTATTCCTTCAGCTATTACCTCAACCGGTCATCTTGAACCTCCTAAACCTTTTGAATCAGCCCTCAACTGGCAAACCCAAAATGCCAGAGCACAAAATGATACCTTGTTGAATATTCATTCCAAGGTCGAAAAAATCAGTTTACGAACTGAACAGATTGAGACGAAAGTTGACTCAATTACAGCTCAAATGGAGCAGATCCACCAAAATCTTAAATCCCGAATTGTTCAATTGGATTCAGAGCTCCGAACCATGCTTGCTCAAAGATACTATGGCCCAGAGTTTGACCAAAAAGAAAGAGAGATCAGACGCTTACAAACTGAGCTCGCCTGCATTGAATCAAAAAACAAAGACCTACCTTGTTTACCACATCACCACCCATACCCACCATAAGTCCACCTTACCATCCATTTGCTTCTATGCTTTCTCCAATCCGATCTTATGATCCATCCAAATTATTTGGCATGACCCATACTCTATTCAGAGACCACCCTATTCCACCAGCACCAAAACCCAAATCAAAACCAAAACCCAAACCTCAGCCTCCTCCTCCGGTCAGAACCTACAAATCCTCATTAACTATTCCAGAGCACCACTCTCCAACTCACACACCAACATCACCACAGCCTCCACCATCAACACAGTCTAAAGATAAAACCCCTATGCATCAATACAGTGCTCAAGTAGCCGATCCATCTTCCGAAATTGATGAATCCACTTCTGATTCAAACCTAGCTGTTTCAGAACCCTCTACTGATACAGCATCCTCTTCACTATCCACAACTAGTGATTCTGAAAAATCTTATGCTGATATTACCAGAATCCTCATGGCTGACAATCCACCCGAACAAGGCCAACCATCTCGACCACCTGAGTCATTTTTTGAGATTCCTCGATATCGGATGAACCTCCACCAATCTTCTCGCCACAACTCAACCCTCGCGGCCACACCAGTGAAAAACCATCCAATGGTCCATGGTTTACATTTGATGATATTCCATCTCATAAATGGCGAGACAGACTTGCATTACCAAATGTCTCGCTGGATTGATCTCCAAATGTTACTATCGAGCAACTACTCATTCCGTTCTTCGGGAATTTGCTACTCGTTTTACGGGTGCCCTAAGAGATTGGTTTGATTCATTAGGCCAAGATGACAGTAACCGCAATTTGTTCAAATACCGTAAGTCTCAAGTGCTCTTGCAGCTTATTCATGATCGGGCTTCTAGGCGATCCACAAATTTTGAGCTAAGCGCACGCAGACTATCTCAATATGAAATGCTGCTCTCTCAATGCTAAAGATCTTGAATTCCATTACAAAAGAATGTCTCTCTTGTTCTACAAGCTTAATGGATTCAATGAGCCTACATCAAGCATGTCTTTCTCGCTTCCTACCGATGAACTACAACCAGACATCCAAAGGCACAAAACTCACAATCTCGGTCTTGATACTATATCTCTTGGCAAAATCTTTCGATTGCTAAGACATGCCTTGATAAACTTTGTGAGCGTAAACAGTTTTTTCAAAGAATCAAGTAATGACAAAGAGCCATTCCGTAGTGCTTGCAAAAACCTTATCTCCGATCAAGTGCAAAAAGAAAAAGGATTGTGATTGCAGTTCCAAAAAAGAAAAGGCATTTCCGAATTCAGCAGAATTCAGAATATTCTTCAAAGCCTCGCAAATCCGAAAAGCCTTACAGATTCTTCAGAAAAAATCAAGTTCATTCGAGATCGAAACGGAGAAAATCAAGCGGATGTTTTATCTGCAAGAAAAAGGTCACTATGCCAAAGATTGTCCCAACAAACGAAAAAAATCTATTCGCCTAGTTGAACACCTTCAGCTACCACCGATTATTCTCCCGAAAAGAAGAGCTTGAATCCTATTTCTCTCAACAAGAAGAACCCATCGATGAAACAAGTTTCGCCCTGGAAGACTCATCTAGTGATTCAGAAAATGATGAGCCTCAAAACATTTTCCATCAACAGTTGTTGTCTCTCGACACTTCTGTTCCCATTCCTTCCATTAAACTCCAAATCTTACCTTCAAAATTCCACAGGCCCATTCCAGCAATTGGTCTTTTAGATACTGGAGCCCAGAGAAGTATGTTAAATCCAGCCATTCTCCCCCCTGAAAGCTGGACCCATTACGAAGAACATTTCCGGGTTGCAAGTGGAAAATTCTTCACTACCAAACTGATTACCAAAAAACCCATTGGTATTCAACTTTTTCCTAATTGTGTCATTTGGACCAAAGTTATCGGATCCAATCTGCCTAATAAGGATATCTTGTTAGGTTTTGACATAATTCACCAGATCAAACACCTCCAGATCATTCCCACTGGCATCCGAGTCAAATCCATGTTCAAACCTTTCACAGACATCTTGAAACTTTACAATTTGTCTGAAACACCCCCATCTTACCACGATATTTCAACCAAGCTTTTACAATATTGTCCAATCCCATTCTGAGTTCACCCATCCAAACCCACTTTGGAAAAATCAGTCTTTCTTCATTAAGTTGCCCTTCAAACTAAATGAAGATATTAATCCCACAAAAGCCACTCATCCAGGAATGAGTCCTTCTGACTTAGTCCTAGCCCAAACAGAGTGTTCTCAATTGTTAGCCCAAGGTCTTATAGAACCTACCCATTCTCAATGGGCTTGCCAAGCCTTTTATGTTGAAAAACATTCTGAGATTGTCAGAGGAAAGAAACGCTTAGTCATTGATTACCAGCCCTTAAACATGTTTTTACAAGACGATAAATTTCCATTGCCCAAAAGACAAAGCATGTTTACTTTTCTCAAAAATGCCCGGATCTTTTCAAAATTTGATTTAAAATCAGGTTTTTGGCAATTAGGCATTGAACCTTCTGAACGACGACAAAATCTTTTTGTATTCCCAATGCTCATTTCCAATGGACAGTTTTACCCTTCGGTCTCAAAACTGCCCCTTCTATTTTCCAAAAATCCATGGTCAAAATCTTTGAACCCATCCTGCATCATGCATTGATTTACATTGACGATATTTTACTGTTTTCAGGAACACATGATGAACATCGCCAGTTGTTAAATCACTTCTTTGACATTATCCAAACCCATGGTATCATGTTATCAGCAAAGAAAAGCACCATTGCAACGGATAATATTGAATTCCTTGGTATGATCATTAAAGACGGACACTACCAAACCCGAAAGCACATTGCCCAAGAATTGCTTCACTTTCCAGATCAGCAACTTTCCAAAAAGCAAGTCCAACAATTTCTTGGCATTGTCAACTACATCAGAGACTTTATCCCACGTGTCGACCACTACACTCATCACCTTTCGGCTTTATTGAAAAAGAAGCCTCCAGAATGGAATTCAGACCACACAAGTGCTGTCACTACTCTAAAGCAACTTGCGCAAGATTTGCCACCACTAAAGTTGATCACAGATGGCAAACGCATATTGCAGACAGATGCTAGTGATGAATCATGGGGTGCCATCCTCCTTGAAGAAATCAATGGAAAAGAACACTTTATCGCTCACGCTAGTGGACAATTTTCTGACACACAGAAGCACTACCATAGCGTTTTCAAAGAGATCTTAGCGGTAAAGAATGGCATCAAAAAATTTGAGTTTCATCTCATTGGACATCATTTCCTCATCAGAATGGACAGTTCAGCCTTTCCCAATATCCTCAATTTCAAAGGTAATACTGTTCCCGAAAAGATGTTACTCAGGTTAAAAGATTGGTTTTCTAAATATGATTTCTGTCAAGCATATAAAAGGATCTCAAAACCTCATCCCCGATATGCTATCCCGACTCTCAAAACCGTAATAATGACCTCTAGCCCTTGTTTCCACCAGATATCACTTTCCCATTATTCTCATGGCTACTTCCTTCCTTCAAGCCATCACCAAAAAGACATTTCCCTTGGCAAAACCTTCACCTCGCCTTTGCACTCCAAGAATTTGCAAAAAGGCTATGTTTAGATTCTTCATGAAAGCTTACCTTTTAGCGATTCATTTCCTTTTCAACCTTCCATCCGAAAACATGTTTCTTCTTGGTTTAACACTTGATCCACCCAATGAAATTACCGAAAGATGAGTTATGGTACATCCGGTGCCTAACGTCTTATATGCTACTAAGTTGGTTTTACCGATTCATTCAACCTTGTCCCATCTCCTTAATCCAGAAAAATCCACCTCTCTTATCTGACCGCTTTCGAGTGGTTCTCCCCATTCCCGGTGGAGAAAGAAATTACAATTTAACCGAATTATACAATCTTGATCGAATGCTCCGCATCTCAAGCCAAAATGTTCACATCGTGTTCATTATCCATCGCCCATATTTCCAACATCCAGGACACCAACCTTTTTCGACTCAAGATCAGGTATATGAATATCTCACCACTCCTCATCCTGCCCTCATTGAAAATGAACTCCAGCCCAACCTCAACAATTACCTTTCCCAACTCAATCACCAGACTCCACCTCATAAAGATATTTTCCATACATCCCTTGGCCCTCAACATGACATGATTATGATTCCCACTCCATCAGCCATATCTAAACCAAAGTCCACCGGTATCATCATCAAGGAAGAAAAGCCAGACTACACTGACTTCCTTTACCAAGACTCTCAAGACCCATGGGAAGACTTCCTTCCACTCAGCCAACACCTTCAACAGTTCCCACAACCATCCATGCATGAACCAGGATCATCATCTCAACCTCCGCCTCAGAAAAAAGACAAAGCAACCCAAATACCAAGCCCCAGATCCAAGTCATCATCACCCAAGACTTTACCAACAGGCTACAGGCCCCATCCACCTACTCATGGTCCCCACAGGAAGTTTCCTAGGCGCTCCAAGCCATTTCCCCCACCAGAAGGTGACCCAGACTGGTCAGATTGGTCATCTGAAGACGACTACATGAATCTCCGCTCTCCATAAAGTAGTTTGTCTTGTTGCAATAATTAAAGTAGTTTGTCTTGTTGCAATAATTAAAGTAGTTTGTCTTGTTGTAATAATTATGTTTGCTTTATGATTTTGTCTTGTTGTAATCATTAAAGCTTGCTTTTACTTTAAGCTTTTACTTTTGTAAAAGTTATGTCCACGTCATGCTTTAAGTCTTTGTCGCTTGTAATAAGTGTGTCTTTTACTTTTCAAAAAGCAAAAGATAAGGGTCCTGTCTTATCTTTACGCTTTGGAATCCTTATATAAAGGATTTCTCTCCTCCTTGTAACATAGATCAAAAAGATCGAAATCAATAAAAACTCTCGTGTTTTCTAAGCTATGACTTTCTAAACTCTTCTCTCTCTCTCTGCAAATGAAGTTCTAAAGAAAAGAAAAGAATAAAGATTTTATCTGTTCATTTTGAAATCTCAAGGAAGTATGCTCTGCACTTGCCTTTCAGCAAGGATCCTGTGCATCAGAAAACTTGATAAATTTTATCTGGTTTGGTACCCTGTTTTAGACTAAAAGGAAAGTCTGTTTTGGGTTGTAAAACCTACAAAATTGTTTTAAGGATTTTGATGCTCATACAAGTATATCGGCTGGAAACCAGGACTTGCGGGCTACTGGCCCAAAGGGTTTGACAGCATGATGCCATGATTTAACAGTTGGCGATGTTCATCATGTGTTTCTGAAAATAGTAAAATATCGTCAATGTAAATCAATGCATGATGTAAGATAGGTTCAAAGATTTTGACCATGGATTTTTGGAAAATGGAAGGGGCTGTTTTGAGACCGAAGGGTAAAACTGTCCATTGGAAATGAGCATTAGGAATACAAAAAGCAGTTTTATACCGTTCAGAAGGTTCAATGCCTAATTGCCAAAATCCTAATTTTAAATCAAATTTTGAAAAGATCTGGGCATTTTTGAGAAAAGTAAACATGCTTTGTCTTTTGGGCAATGGGAATTTATCGTCTTGTAAAAACATGTTTAATGGCTGGTAATCAATGACTAATCGTTTCTTTCCTCGGACAATCTCAGAATGTTTTTGAACATAAAAGGCTTGGCAAGCCCATTGAGAATGGGTAGGTTCTATAAGACCTTGGGCTAACAATTGAGAACACTCTGTTTGGGCTAGGACTAAGTCAGAAGGACTCATTCCTGGATGAGTGGCTTTTGTTGGATTGATATCTTCATTTAGTTTGAAAGGCAACTTAATGAAGAAAGACTGATTTTTCCAAAGTGGGTTTGGATGGGTGAACTCAGAATGAGATTCTGGACAATATTGTAAAAGTTTGGTTGAAATGTCATTGTAAGATTGGGGTGTTTCAGACAAATTGTAAAGCTTCAAAATGTCTGTGAAAGGTTTGAACATGGATTTGACTCGGATGCCATTGGGAATGATCTAGAGGTGTTTGATCTGGTGAATTATGTCAAAACCTAACAAAATATCTTTTTTAGGAAGATTTGAACCGATGACTTTGGTCCAAATGACACAATTAGGAAAAAGTTGAATACCAATGGATTTTTTAGTAATCAATTTGGTAGTAAAGAATTTTCCACTAGCAACCCTGAAATGTTCTTCATAAAGGGTCCAGCTTTTAGGGGGAAGAATGGCTGGATTTAACATACTTCTCTGGACTCCAGTATCTAGAAGACCAATTGCTGGAATGGGCCTGTGGAATTTTGAAGGCAAAATTTGGAGTTTGATGGAAGGAATGGGAACAGAAGTGTTAAGAGACAACAACTGTTGATGAAAAATGTTTTGAGGCTCATCATTTTCTAAATCACTAGATGAGTCTTCCAGTGCGAACACTGTTTCATCAGTGGGTTCTTCTTGTTCAGAGAAATAGAATTCAAGCTCTTCCTTTTCAGGAGAATAATCAGTGGTGGCCTGAAGATGTTCAACTAGCCGAATAGATTTTTCTCGTTTGTTGGGACAATCTTTGGCATAGTGACATTTTTTCTTGCAGATAAAACATCTGCTTGATTTTCTCCGTTTCTGATCTCTGGATGAACTTGATTTTTTCCTGAAGAATCTATAAGGCTTTCTGGATCTGCGAGGCTTTGAAGAATATTCTGAATTGTTGAATTTCTGGAAATGCCGTTTCTTTTTGGAACTGCAATCACAATCCTTTTTCTTTTTGCACTTGATTTGGAGATAAGGCTTTTTGCAAGCACTGCGGAATGGCTCTTTGTCGTTTAACAGTTCTTTGAAAAACTGTTTTTGTTCACAAAGCTTATCAAGGCATGTCTTAGCAATCTGAAACATTTTGCCAAAAGATATAACATCAAGACTGAGATTGTGAGTTTTGAGCTGCCGTTGGATGTCTGGTTGTAGTTCATCTAGTAGGGAAGCCAGAAAGACATGCTTCAATGTAGGTTCATTGAATCCATTAAGCTTGTAGAACAAGAGAGACATTCGTTTGGCTCTGATACCACTATGGGTACTAAGGCCCGTGAACTAAGCCCAACACCCAAAAGGTCTCGTAGAGTTAGGGAACCACATGGCTATTTGAACTACTCCTCGTGAGTGATCCTAAGCGATGTGGGATTCCATTCATATCCCCCGCCTGAACACACCACACGAGTTTGGCTCTGATACCACTATTGGTAATAAGGCCTGTGAACTAAGCCCAACACCCAAAAGGCCTCGTAGAGTTGGGGAACCACATGGCTATTTGAACTACTCCTCGTGAGTGATCCCAAGCGATGTGGGATTCCATTCATATCCCCCGCCTGAACACACCACACGAGTTTGGCTCTGATACCACTATGGGTACTACCACATGGCTATTTGAACTACTCCTCGTGAGTGATCCCAAGCGATGTGGGATTCCATTCATATCCCCCGCCTGAACACACCACATGAGCGTGTCCCACCAATTTGAAGGCAACACATGGATAAGTAAAAATCCCACCAAAACAACCTTTAATACAATCCTAAAATCGTTTTCAATTTTCAATTTTTCTTTTTACTTTTCTTGGTTACCATACATGCCACTGCAGCCATCCATCTTCTATTCCAATTTAAAGGTAGAACCATTGCCCTTAGCTCGAGGTTAACTAAATAAACTATTTTTGGGATAAACGATTTTTAAATAGAAAAGTAAAATTTTTTTTAAAAAAAAGGGGATTAATCTCATGTAGGTGACATGTTTCAACAAATATTAATAAAAAATGTGATAAATTTTAAAAATAGGTAAATAGGTGACAAATTGTTAACTTTTGCCATAAGGGCAAAATGGAAACAATTGATACAAATAATAACAATAAAAAAAAGATTAATGTCACTTCGGTGACACATATATCAACTTTTATCTCATAGATGACGATTGTTTCGAAAATACTCTTGCAGATGACAAATCATTAACTTTTACTGTTAACTTTAGCTACACCAAAATATTGTAATTGATAGGGAACATGAGAGAAAGATGTTGATAGAGTTTTGTTGAAAAATGTATTTAATATTTTTGTTGCCACTGGACTGGGCAGATAGTTTGGTTGCTATGAATAGGATTTTGAAAGAACAAATGTTTACTAAGCCATCATATTAGATTCTTGAAGATTTGAGTCTAATATTTGCAAAATTAGTGCTAATGAGATAAAAAAAAAAGAAAAATTAGGTTTATATCATACTTCACGGTTCATGAGGGATTTGCTTCTTCGTTTATGTTAAAAAATTAATTTGATTCAACGAGAATTTTTTCTAATTAGTTTGATTTAACCCCAAAGAAAGCCCATATTTAAATCTAATTTATATTTTTTATGAAAGAAAATTAAAACCAGTGAGAAGGGATAGAAAATATCATTTTCTAATTAATTGATCATTTTTGTTAAGAGTAAATGACAAAAGTTAACAGTTTGTCACATGTAAGAGTGTTTTCAAAATAATTATCACTTTTGTGATAAATGTTGAAATATGTGTCACCCAAGTGACAATAGCCCTAATATTTAAACAAAGTCATAAGGGCAAAAACATCATCTCCCTAAAAGCCAACTAATTTCGTTAAAGTTAACTAAAAAATTAATAATTTGTCGCATATCTGCCTAATGCGTATCATTAAAAATTATATTATTTTTTTTATATATATTTAAGCATGTGTCAGCAAAATGGCATTGACCTCAAAAAAAATCATAAATAATATTTAAATTAATGAGAATGGTCTGCGTTTTAGCCAAACATTTGTGGAGGTCAGTAAGTACCAATCAAAAAGCTTTTAAGACGACTTCATCACTTAACTGGAACTAAATTTGTCGGCAACCATTTATCGTTAAGTCATCATAAAAAGTAGTATAAAAGACATGGCTGGGATAAATGCACATACTTCCCGTGCAGAAAATAACCTGTCTTCGAGTTCGTCCCATCCTTTGCCAAACCTCTGAAGTATTTATTTTCATTCACTTTTTTTCCCCAAGTTATTTTTGTTCATATTAGATTGAAGTCAAAGCTCCAATATATCTCAAAAAGAGTAGCATGCATGCAACAAGTGCTCTGAAATCTAAAACGAAACAGGCTGAGAATTAGAAAACGTAATTTGTAAATTCAACAGAGGTACGGATGTCTTTCACAAAGTTGTGTGGTCATCTAGCAACATCATATCTGACAAGCAGCTAAAGACTACAAAGTACAAGCTTCAAATTTCCAAACCCGAGGTTGAACACTACACATGCCATCGAACATGAAGCTGAGAGACCGAAAATAAGGAAGACTTTCTTATCCACGAGCAGATAAATGATCCTAGGAGCATATTAGGAGTATTAAAACATTCAGTCTTCCAGACAGCTGTTTCATGGAAGCTTTTTCAGTTTTCATCATATTTCTTCAACATGTAGCAAGATTCAGGATTTCATATTCTATTCAATATCATCAATCCAGTCACCATATATCCGACTGATTTTGTCCGGACCCTTCCATTTTTCGTGAGATCTTTGCCCCGGCCTTTGAACTACAATAGACGATCTTTGTGATGGAACTCCCATATGGTAAACATCTGCATGAGGCAGTGAAGTAACTGATGCAACCACAGTATCAACTGGTGTTTTTGAAGGCACTCCTACTAGCTTTGAGTCGGAAGGGGCAGCAGAAGAATCTTTATTTTCCGACTCCACAAGGCCTCCACCAAATCGGTGTAATTCTGTGTCAAAAGAAATCAATAAGAAAATGAATTCTAAGTGCAAAGTGAAATATGCATAAAGTTAGCCTCCCTATCAAACTCATTGAAAAAAGATAGAAGACAGTATAGTGATAGTGAGCAAATCAAATGTGACTTCACACAAAAAGACAAGAGAACCCCACAACAGTTCCTTTAGGAATTTTGTTGGTACATCAGTAAGCACAGCTACCTATCAGTGGCTCAATGTTAGAGGAAAAAACACATGAAGGACCAATGTTAAGTCGAAATTTTCTATTGTCACAGGCACAACAACATGCATCTCAGTTCCTAGAGTGTAGGAAGACAGAGAACTTAAAAGAATGCCCAAACAATTCCCAATTCTAACAAGAGTTTCATCCAGTAATTATAAAAATAATAGTGCAGGTCAGACAACAGAACACCGACACTTGCACTAGTGATTTCAACACTTAGTTATCAGACTGTACCTAATTTTCTCTTATCGATCCAATAAAATGGTCTAACTTGATGCCAATCTGATCAGATCTGATGGTGGAATCCTTGAAATGCCATAAACGCAGAATTCTGACAATCAGAGGCTAGAGCCACTGTCGAGTTTTCAACAATTACACTAATACAGACCAGAAAAGATTCAAAACAGGTGTTTGAAGCTTGAATCATGTGGCCTCTAATGAAATAGGAACTTAACAAGAAAAGTCATAAGATGCATAAACTTTGTGTTGTGACTACTTTCTAATTTGGCTTTCACTAGGATGACACCAGTCAGCAGCAAATGATTTACTGAATATGAAAATGCAAGAAGATAGAAAATTTCCTTCACAGCTAATGAAAGCAGAAGATACTCTTCTTCAGGAATGTACAACAAAGTGCGTGATGCCTAAGCCACTAAGCCAGTAATGGACCTCAAAGTGGTTGGAGGAGACAAGCATGCAAAAAAGGATAGAAAGAATTTGAAGGAAACTAATGTCTATATTATGTGCTCTAAACGAGAGGAAAAAATATTCTTTTCTGATGCAATTTGACCTATATTTTGCAAGAGTAGATCCCTTGCAATTTTGGGTTGTTTTAAAACTGCGGGGGGCCCAACACAAGGCATTTTATATGAAATTTTGATCCTCCTTGTTGCTCAAAATATATCGTAATAACGAACCTGATTCATATTTCCATGACCCATATTAGTAGGCAAAGGCCCTATTTCTTGAAAATCACCAATTCTGAAAACAAGAATAGAGACTGACAGACAGAAAGTGGGATAGATAAAGCTTCAAAGCCTTGTAAATGTAAATTTACTTGCATCCTATTATGAAGGAAAGCATTCAACAAAATGAAATCTAGTAAAGAGAACAAAAGATGATCATTTGGTCCATTGAGTACACACAAATAACACTGAAGTACTTCGTTCTAGATCTCCAGTGATTTGCTAGGCTTACTAAAGTCCTCATACAGAATACCAAGTCCCAAATAAGAAAATAGGAATGACCTTGTTTGAGCATATGAAAGACAAAAAAATAAAAAAAATACATATTTTCTGTATTCATCCAGTACACATTCATGTTGAAGGAAGGACATGTATCTCTCTTTATTATAACCGGAAGAAAAAGCTATTGTATTTTTGTTTATCATGAAACAACACAAAAGCAGCTACTGAAATACTCCTACCAATAAATAAATTAATATAAACAAGAATTTCAACGAAACCCAAAACCTATAACATATCTCAAATTGTGAACCAAATGAATTGATTTTTCTCATTCGTATCGATTTCCACCATTGAATTATTTCTACATCAAGAAAGAAACCCATATATCAACTATCATTCAAGACCTTGGACGCTTGGCTATCCTACAGAAACAAGAGGAAAACAAATTCCTAATATGGGAAAGTCCAGGACAACTAATAAATTCGCCGCAAGATACCCGTCATTTGAAGACAAAATTGGCAGTGCAATCATTTTCTATAATACTAGGAGATGAAAGGATCACATCTGTACTTTAACTTTATCATATTTACCTAAAACTTATAAAGCCAAAATTGCTTTCTCTATGTACACACAACATCTTTCACTTCTTAACCATTAAAAACCAATGATCACAGAAACAACAATAATCATAAAAGTCATTGCATTAAAATAACTTCCTTTATCCTACCAAAAAATGCATAATCAGGTTCATACCTTGAATCCCATGCGCAAAATGACATTTATTCCCAAATGGGCAATACCCCGTAAGCTCCCACTTGTTGCAAATCCTAGTCTTCCAATTGGATGGCTTCACATTAGATACTCCAATATTATTTCCAGCAGCAGCAGCAGCAGCAGCTCCCCCTCCACCATAGCCTCCAGGCCCCAAACTTATTGCCACACTCTCCCGATTCTTGCTCTGTTCATCATGCAAGAACGTGCAGTTTTCTCCATAAGGACAGCCCTCTTCTGTATAAAACTTCTTGCAGTGCCTCCCTTTATATGATCTCTGTGTCTCAACAGCAAAATTAGTTGAAACTACAGATGGGATTTGAAATTCCTCTCGAGGAATTTCATTTGTACTTGCTCTTTCCTCTTCATGAGCTGCTACTATTTCCTGCCAATTAGGAGGCGGTCGACGAAGCTCTTCAATGCTGTGCGCAAAGTTGCAGTTAGTTATATAAGGGCAGGTTCCATTGCGAAACTTGCAACAAAGCTTTGTTTTGAAAAACATTTTGCCAATTGCTTTTGACTTGGAATTCACATCTTGGGAGCCGTTTCTTGACTTCTTATTTGGTGGTTGCTCGCTGTTTGACCTTGTTTGGGACTGACAATTGGAATTGGAGATTGAAGGAGCGTCATCTGGGTAATCGTCTTCAGTTGCCCAAACAGATGAATCGTTAGGATTTGGAATCCAGTGCTCCGGTGCTCCATTTCCCACAATGATGTGAACCACGTTTTCACTCGAATCTCGACTGTAACTCATTACAGCAAAACCCTAACCTGTATTCTGTAAACTACAGAAGCTGAAATTGTCTAGTTTTGAGGACAATTGAAGATGAAAGATATAAACAAAAACTGAAATTGTAAGATTTTGAGAAAGGTTGATATTTCAATTACGAATCATACTGTCGTTTAGTAAAAGAAATTTGATCGAGATCATGAAGAAATGAAATCTTCAAACTGACAGCAACAACATTACAAAAATAAATTGATACTACAAATAATTCAATTCTTAAATTTAGAAAAAAGAAAGAGAATGATACAAAGATGTAGAAGGGATTAGATCCACTCCTCAATCATATCAATATATGATAAAAAAAAAAAAGCAAAAAGCAAAAAAAAAAAATTGTATTTACAGACTTGGGAGGATTACCAAAGTGAGGAAAAATCAAAGTTAAAGGAAATGGTTTCAAATTTAGAGATAGATTTGGTTCATTCGCATAGCTACGCACAGTGAAGACATGTTAACTCACCAATGGAAGACGTAAGGAGATGAAGTAAAATATCGTCTTCCTATGTACTTTTGCCACTTTATTTTTCCTACACTTGGATTTTGCAAGGCCATACAAAAAAAAAAAAAGGAAAAGATTAAAAAATTGTCCTTCTTCTTCGAATATCATTTTCTACCTAGCTGTCACCTCTATGGTGGAACTTAATCAAATTTCTGGAAATGACCCAAATAATTTTCCATTTCCGAAAATAAATCCACTGCACTTTTGTTTTTTAACTCTCATAACCAGAATAAATTTTTGGACTAAAATACCCTCATCTTCTAAACTTTCTAAACCCACACAAACTACAGTTGCGATAAAGGAAATTGGTGGCTTCCCTCCCCAGAGTGTGAGGAATCAGCGGGAAGACAACGCAAATTGGCTTCTTTCTTAGCAAGTTGCCGATTTACCATGCACTTGCAAGTGGGAAAATTTTAAAAAGGATAAATCTAAAAAGTAAATATTACGTGCTTTTAAAAATTTAACTTAATTCCATAAAAAAAAATTTAACTTAATACTGAATCTTAATCTGTAAAAATAAGGGTTATCATATCAATCAATTAGGTAACGGGTCAACAAATCATAAAATGATGAATAAGCCCTCGGCAGAAGCACATTTGTCATTTATCTTATAAGCGTAAATGGGTAAAATGCTAAGAGGAACCACATAGACTACAAAAAGTGAGACAATTTTTTTTTTTTTTAAGCACTACCCTTATTGTTAAATATAGAAATTTTATTCATAATCCAAAGATGCAAAAAGTTAAGAAACGAAGTAAGATTAAAGAAATACATAACGTTAATAAAATGGTTGTTTGGTTTTACCTCGAGGTCATTGAAAATCAGTTTATTAAATATTGATCGGAGGAGAATTCCAACAGGTTAATTTAGAGTTGTTTAGCCCCATATTAACTAGTGTGTCGATCATTAGATTTCCTTTTCGATAAATGTGAAGAGGCATAGAAGTTGATATCGGCAATCCGACACATGCAATCCAACCACTATGAAGCTGATAAGGAGGTCGGAAGTTATCATTATTAAGAACCAATAAGGCTGCCGTAGAATTACATTCCAACGAAATATTATCTACCGTCTATGATAAGCAAAATCAATCCCAATAATTATAGCCATACTTTAAGCAAAAAAAAAGATGTTTAAATTCTAGAGTAGTAAAGCATCCAAGACAATAACCTGTTGAGTCTGTAAATGCACCACCACTAGTAGTAAAGCTCAAGTTTCCTTTAGATATAATATCTATATTGAGCTTTACCTATGGAGACCTAGGTTTGTTCCGAATGACTGGTAATTCTTAGAGCATAACCTTGGTTGAGAGACACAAAAAGTAGAAAAAATTTGCTTATGCAGTAGGAAACACATAACAAGGACATTGAAGCTACTTCAAAGCTGCCTTAATATAAACACAACATCCATGAAATGAAGGAGCCGAATCTTCAAATATGAGCTTATTCCGAGACTTTCAAATTTGACAAAAAAACATTTAGTAAGCTGCAATCCAAAGGTGATAGAGTTGAGGATTGAATTTAGTAAGAGAAACAATCTCTTACTAAAATGATAAAGGAGAACCACAATGCGGGAGAGAAGTCTTGAACATATCTGAAAGCCAATGTCAAAGCTTTTGAGCAAAAGAACAAGAGATGAAAAGATGATATGCAGATTCGACAATGTGGAAGAAGTCACATAAAAGGCAAACTGAGACCATTTGAAAACCACGAATCTGAAGTTGTCATCTGTTTGAAAGCTTTCCATTAAAAAGTTGCCAAGCCAAAGTTGAAAATTTTGAAGAAACATAATTTTTCCAAATTGAGGTTCCCTTTGTAGCTTGAGTAACTCGCTTATAGAAGAAGTTATAACTTTCTGCAAAATTAAGTTCACCATTAAAGGAATGGTCCTATATTAACTTGGATGGAAGATAAACTTGCAAAATTGCTGCAGCAATGCTAGGATAAACAAAAGGAAAAGAACCATCTTAAACGCCTAATATAGTAGTAATGTAAAGGTTAGATGACTATCATTTTAAGGTATGTTGATTGTGATGGGTATATTCAAGAATGTTCTTTTGAAGTTATCAATTTCATGGAAACTACAATAGTAGCAATGAAAAAAGAAATATATAATATCCTTGCATGATATGATATTTTAGTTAAAAATTTCCTAAGCAAGGGTATGTGGTGCTTGTTGTTGGAATTATGTGCTCTTTAAAGCATATTAATTTATTTATTTTCTGATTAATAAAATATTTGAAATATTTTTTAATGCGAATCCCACAATGAAATTTTGAAACCCACACTTAAATTGAAGTTTCAATTTCCCAAGAAAGTTCTAAACAGATTTAAAACAAACAAAACCTTGACCTAATGCTTAAGAAAATATGAACCAAAGGTATAGAGAATGATATTGACGCCACACTCAAGAAATAGATGAGAAGATGAGTGATAAGTCTAAATTTGGAACACCACAAGAATGCTAATTCTTGATAAATTCACTAGTTCTCAAAAGAACCAAATAAAGAATAATCTTTCAAATTCAAAATAACATTAATTTCTAATTTTCTTACATAGCAAGGTTGCTGGGTTTAAATATAAATAAAAAAACCCAAGATCCTAAAAATAAAAATGGAAACATTGGAACAACCCTCCAAGTATAGGTTTGTCAAAGGATGCTTCAAAAGTCTTCACCAACCCACCATAATTAATGCTAGCATTGACAAACTTAATACTTACCTTATTTAATGTTATCATTGACAAACTTAATGTTAGCCCACCATTATTGATGGTAGACTTACCTTACACATTGACAAATTTGAAACAAAACAAATAAATGAAGTTGAAAAACAAAGGAGTTGTTGAAAATCCCAAGTCTGAACAAGCTGTAATGAATTGGTCATAACTCCTTTTAGAGAACTCCAAATCTAGCTTTGTAAAATTCATTGGAAAGCTAACTTAATTATCTTTCCAACGGTATATAGCTTGCATATTACTTCTGGCTCAATCAATACCAGTTTTATTCCGAAGTTGCCCTTCCTGCATTTGATTCAAGTTGCGTATTTGGCTGCCCAATAGCTTGAATAAAGGCCACAATGTCTTGTCTTCTCTCCAAGCCCAATTCATGATGTCTTGCATCTTGAATTGTATTTTCAATCCATATTTTCTCAATTAATCCATTTAAAGCAGTTTGCATCTTTTTGGCTCTAGCTCTTGTAATTGGGCCTCCATGAATGTGCAAAGGATCACTTAAAGCTTTAATGGTATTCTCTTGATGGTTCTCATCATTCCCCCTCTCCTCAAAAGGATTCGTCCTCGAATCTTCACCTACATAAAAAAGAGAAAGATCAGAAACATTGAAAGTAGCACTCACATTATACTCACCAAGAAGATCCAATTTGTAGGCATTGTCATTGATTCGTGCAACCACTTGAAATGGACCATCTCCCCTTGGAAGCAACTTGGAACGTCTTTGTGCTGGAAACCTCTCCTTTCTCATATGCACCCAAACCCAATCTCCAGGCTGAAAAACCACTTGCTTACGTCCTTTGTTGGCTTGAGTAACATATTGTTCAGTTCTCTTTTCTATATGTTGTCGCGTTCTCTCATGCAATTGCTTGACAAATTCAGCTTTCTTTTTACCATCCATACTAGCACGCTCATCAATAGGTAAAGGCAATAAATCCAAAGGAGTTAATGGATTAAAACCATATACAATCTCAAATGGTGAAAATTTAGTAGCTGAATGGACAATTCTATTGTAAGCAAATTCAACATGCGGCAAACATTCTTCCCAAGTTTTCAAGTTCTTTTGAATAATGGCACGCAACAAAGTAGACAAAGTTCTATTTACAACCTCTGTTTGTCCATCAGTTTATGGATGACAAGTAGTAAAAAACAAAAGTTTAGTACCCAACTTACCCCACAAAGTTTTCCAAAAGTGGCTCAAGAACTTAGCATCTCGATCTGAAACTATGCTCCTTGGTACTCCATGCAATCTGACTATTTCCTTGAAAAACAAATTAGCTATGTTTGTTGCATCATCCGTTTTGTGACATGGAATGAAATGTGCCATCTTTGAAAACCTATCAACAACAACAAAAACAGAATCCTTTCCCCTTTTTGACCTAGTAAGACCCAAAACAAAGTCCATAGAAATATCAACCCAAGATTCGCTAGGTATGGGCAAAGGGGCATACAATCCATGGGGTAAAACTTTAGACTTAGCATGTTTACAAGTGATACACTTCTCACATATTCTTTCAACATCACGTTTCATATGTGGCCAAAAAAAATGTTCTTTTAAAACATCTAAAGTCTTTGCAATGCCAAAATGTCCCATTAAACCTCCCTCATGGGCTTCACGCACAAGCAATTCACGCAAAGAACTATGAGGCACACGTAATTTATTCTCTCTAAATAAGAACCCATCATGCCTATAGAACTTTCCAAATGCAACTTTCTCACAAGCATTAAACACATTAGCAAAATCAGGATCATTAACATATAATTCTTTGATATGCTCAAATCCTAACAACTTTGCATTTAACGTAGAGATAAGTGCATACCTTCTAGATAATGCATCAGCCACCACATTCTCCTTACCTTGTTTGTATTTGATCACATAAGGAAATGGCTCAATAAATTCAACCCATTTGGCATGTCTCTTATGCAACTTACCTTGCCATTTCAAATGCTTTAAGGACTCATGATCAGTGTGTATAACAAACTCTTTAGGTAGAAGATAATGTTGCCAAGTTTCCAATGCTCTCACCAATGCATACATCTCTTTGTCATAGGTAGGATAATTTAGGGCTGCTCCACTCAATTTCTCACTAAAATAAGCAATTGGACGCCCTTCTTGCACCAAAACAGCTCCAATACCTATACCTAAAGCATCACACTCAATTTCAAAAGTTTTATCAAAATCAGGTAAAGCAAGTAATGGTGCAGAAACTAATTTCTCCTTAATTAGATTAAATGCCCTTTCTTGTTCACTACCCCACTTAAATCCCACATGTTTCTTCACAATTTCAGTTAATTGTGCAGCAAGGGTGCTAAAATCTTTCACAAATCTTCTATAAAAACTAGCCAAATCGTGAAAACTTCTTACCTCACTTACACTTTTAGGTGTAGGCCACTCCTTGATAGCCTTTACCTTCTCTTCATCAACCTTAATTCCTTTAGCACTCACAACATAACCAAGAAAAACAATCTGATTTGTACAAAAGGAACACTTCTTCAAATTAGCATACAATTTTTCCTTCCTTAAAACAGTCAATACACTTTGCAAATGTTCAATGTGTTCTTCTATGCTTTTACTATAGATCAAAATATCATCAAAATAGACAACTACAAACTTACCAATAAAAGCACGCAAAACATGGTTCATTAATCTCATAAAAGTGCTAGGTGCATTAGATAACCCAAATAGCATCACTAACCACTCATATTAACCATATTTTGTTTTAAAGGCAGTTTTCCATTCATCTCCCTCTCTAATCCTAATTTGATGATATCCACTTTTAAGATCAATTTTACTAAACACACAAGAACCATGCAATTCATCAAGCATGTCATCAAGTCTATGAATAGGATGTCGATACTTTACAGTGATTTTATTGATTGGACGAAAATCAACGCACATTCTCCACGTTCCATCCTTTTTGGGCACTAGTAGAACTGGTACCGCACAAGGACTAATGCTCTCCCTCACATATCCCTTTGCCAAAAGTTCTTCAACTTGCCTTTGAAGCTCCTTTGTCTCCTCGGGGTTGCTTCTATATGCGAGTCTATTAGGAATAGTAGCTCCAGGAACGAAGTCTATTTGATGCTCAATTCCCCTAATAGGTGGCAAACCATTAGGGACCTCATTTGGAAACACATCATCAAAGTCCTGCAAAAGAGTCACAATAGCACTAGGCAAAGAAACGTTAAGCTCATTAGTATGTAAACAAGCCTCTTTGCACAAAAGTACAATGATAGGCTATTTTGAAAAGAAAGCCCTCTTAACCTCACTCTCTTTTGCAAACAAGTTCACTTGTTGCCTCTCTTTTCTCTCAACAATATTTTTTTCTATCTTTGCACTTGCTTTTCTCTCAATCTCTCTTTCTTTTGTACTCTCCTTTTTTTTTTTTTTTGCATCACTCTCTTTTTGTATTGACATTTGATCCTCATACACTTGTCTAGGTGTTAAAGGTACAAGAGTGATTTGCTTTTCATTCATTACAAAAGAATATCTATTTAAATAACCATCATGTGTCACACGCCTATCATATTGCCAAGGACGCCCCCAAAAGAATGTGTCCAAAGATGCATGGGTACTACATCACATACAACCTCATCCTTGTATCTCCCAATAGAAAATGAAACCAGCACTTGTTTATTTACTTTAACTTCCCACAATCATTCAGCCATTGTAGCTTATATGGCCTAGGATGTTTCAAAGTTTTCAAATTCAGTTTTTCAACTAAACTAGTGCTAGCTACATTAGTACAACTTCCACCATCAATTATCATACTACATAC